>CM041637.1:24267495-24440173 GCA_023333625.1 Bothriochloa decipiens | reverse complement strand
CTAAATATAAATTAACTATAGACTAATAAGAATTTTTAAAGGCTAATTGATGTCTAGAACTCACTGCAGATAAATTGATTAGTTCATTTTTTAGCCTTTTATCCCATGAATTTATGAAAATTTATGGAACGTGAGTACGTCTAATGACATACACTTATTTGATAGATAAACATTAATACATTTTATATAAACTTTCTCATTACTTAAAATAGTTTGATTTGCATTGATACTATGAAGGAATATGCTTTTATGTAGCTGTCTATTTGTACTCAGCAGCTAAATTCGACGCATGGTTTGGACAAGAGAACGAATCCAAAACCTGCAGATATACGTAGCATATTGGAACTGGAAGGTAGCAGGAACAAGAGATGCATCCGCACACACAATGGCTGTCCACACGCAAACATAGATAGATTCACAGATACGTATATGATCTGGTGACACAAGAATATTTATGATCTCAACGACAGCAAAGAGGACAAATGGGGCGGTAAACACCGGGGTGCAGGAAAGCTGGGACGCCGTTGTTTCCATCTGCGTCTCGTATGTCTCCGGCAAGGGAGAAAAGTGGTCACGACGCATGTTTTGGAGAGAGAGAGAGAGAGAGAGAGAGATACACGGGCGAGAGCCCAGCAGCCGGAGCAAGGAACCACCTTTCCTCCCTCGTTTCGGCAGAAGGGGAATCTGTACAGGATGGGGGCCAGCCGGCCAGGCCAAGCCAGGCTCAGCTCAGGGGGCAGTGGTTGGTATATACGCGCTCCTGCGGTCCAGCACAGGAGCTAGTTAGGCTAGATTGCTAGAAGCTGCAATGACAGCGGTGTCCATTGCCAAGGTCCTCTCCTAAGTAGAATTGAAATTACTAGACAGCTAATTTTTGACATTATATATCCCATCTAAACAGAAGGTTGGTACCTGGACTAACAACAATTAGTCTTGGTCTCTAACTAAATAATCTTCTTGCGGTCGATAAGCCAGTTGATACTATATTTTATTGTAAGAGAGCAACATTATACCATGGTTGATAAGGAGAGATGATATGTTCAAACAAACGTGGCGAATAACTTATTAATTGACAAATGGTAATACATGTCTAATGATAATATATGTAATATAAGGGGATGATCATCAGGGCTTTCTAACCCACCTTGTATAGCATAGGCGGTAGATTTACATGTGAATCCACCCATGATAATAGACGAGTTGGTTTCCTAATGGGTTATAACTAAATCTGAGCTAATCTGTTTATAAGTATACCAATATAAACCTTGTGCACCAAAGAGATGATGTAGCCCCGCGATTAGATCTACCATTGGTTAGTTGGTCCAACTTATCCAAGTTGTAGGGGCTGATTATGGCCTCAGTGATGTAACACCTCCATTATTAATAGCCTATAGTAGTTGGTCCATGTGACTCATATATGGTTGTAGTTGGTGAGTTTAGTACTAACTTGGTTTAGGAGGGTGAGGCCAGTTTATAATCCTTGTTGCTTCGAATGTAGCACCTTTGAATTAACCTTTTTACATGATGGATGACAAAAGTATAAAGAGGTGCTACGGCATAACCATGTATCAGGGGGGTGCTTCTAGTTGTCTTCTATGTATGTGGTAAGCTGCCAAGGGCGTCAGTCCTTAGGTGGGCACGAGGGGTGAATGTAAGACCCCAACCAACGAGTAGCCTATAGTATTTGGGCCATGATCTTCACTAACTCCCTTGGTACGTAATGGCTTGAATAATTTGATGCACATAGGATATGCACCTCAACTTTGCAAAGTCTCCAAATTACCCAAATAATCCCATTGGAACTCTCACTTCTCCATCATCATACAAACCTTTTGAAAGGTCGAGATGGTGGACTAGAGGGGGTGAATAGTCCTTTTTAAAACTAATCGCACCGGCTAACCGAAATAAATGCGGAATAAATACTATCGGTCTAGCCAAGACTTCACCTATCTAATTATAACTTCTAGATACACCTTGTAAAAGATCCTAAATAATATAGCAAGGTGTCAATCTAGCTAGTGCTCTCCTAATCAATTCTAGCTTGCAAAGTCACTCAAACCTAAGCAACTAGTACTTTATCAAACATGGGAAGAACCTACACAATTCTAATGAGCAAAAGCATAAGGCCGACCTAAGCTCACTAGATACTCAAGGATAAGGCTACACAAGCCAAACCCAAGAGCTCAACTTTACTTAACTACACAAGATAAGCAAAGCAAGATACTCTACTTCTAGCTACACAAGCAAGAACATGATTAGCAAGCTACACAAATAAACTAATCACTAGAGCAACAACACAAGCAAGATAAATATGAAAGTAAAGACAATGCTTGTGAAAGAGATTACAAACCACCGCGGAGTGTGGACACAATATGATACGATGATTTTTACTGAGGTTCACTTGGTTGCCACCAAGCTACGTCCTCTTGTGACGATACAACCATTTGGAGGTTCGCACGCTAACTGGCGTCTCCTAGCCAAACCCTCAGCGGGTGCGATGAAACCAACACAAGATGAAGATCTCCAAGCCATGAGCTCTGCTAAAGTTGCTCTTCGCAATCCTCGTGGGGCAAGCACAATACCCCTCACAATCTCTTCTCCGGAGCACCGCACAATCTCCTTGCATGCTTCGATGGATTTGCTTGCCACCAAGCCATCTAGGAGGTGGCAACTTCCAAGATTAAGAAGTCCACCTCCAAGATTAGGAAGTCCACCTACTTGCAACACGAACACCTAGTGCCACTCAATGCAATCTCTCAATGCAACGCACTAGAATCACTCACTAACTTAATCAGACGAACACAATACATAGAGTTAGAGGGCTCCCAAGCACTACCACACAAGCCACCAAGGCCCTAGTGTGCTCAGCAACTAGCCCAACGCCGGCCACCATCTATTTATAGAGGTCCCAACAAAATCCAACCGTTACAATTGAAACATCTCTTTTCAGGACCGTCGGACGCGCCAGACGCCAAGCGTCGAACGCATTCGACGCGTTCAACTCAGTGTCAAACAAAACTAGCCGTTGGAGCTCCGGACGCTTGAACCCAGCGTCTGACGCTATGCTCCGGACGCATCCGATGCTATGCTCTGGACGCATCTGACGGCCATGTCCCAAAAATGACTTCTCTGAGTAGCGTCTGACGTTTCACTTGCTCAGCGCCTGACGCGTTGAAGTTTAGCACACTAACCACCATGTCAGCTCCGGACGCTGACGTCACGCGTTCGACGGTCACACCTCAGACGCGTCCTACAGTCACACCTCGGATGCGTCCGACGCCAGCTCCGGCTCATCCTCTAACCGACAACGGTCCGGATGTTGCGGCCAGCGTCCGTCGCTCAGCCACCTAGCGTCCGATGCTCTCAAAACAACACTAAACACTTCATCACAAATGCCTCCTTTTCTACCTTTGCACAAACATGCTAACCAACAAGTATACCATCTTGTGCTCGAGAGTTAGCATGTTTTCACCAATAATTTGCATTCGGTGCAATAGAAAATAGCCATCTCATTTTCCCAAACACCACCACATTTACAAATGTGCCAACACCACCAAGTGTACATCACCATGTGCATGTGTGTTAGCATTTTCATAATCATTTTCAAAGGATTTTCTCTTGTTCTCACCACACCACTTGATCCTAGCATGTCATGATGTTAGATCGCTCAAGTGGCACTAGATGACTGATATGCAAACAAGTTTGCCCCTCTTGATAGTATGGCTATCAATCCTAAATCCGGTCATCAACTTCTCTACACACCTATGATCGGTGAAATGAAATGCCCTAGGTTATACCTTTGCCTTGCGTATTTCCATTTCCACCATCTTTCTCCAATGTGCCAATGCAACACATGCACCGACACGATCACCAAATGATATGATCCACTCCATATCATCATGCAACCTTCTTGGTCCATCGATCTTGGCTTTTCACCATTGAGTCGGTCCATTGGCACCAAGTCTTGCTCAAGCTACACTGTCTCATGGTCCATCGCTTCAAAGCCTTGACCTGTCCTTCACACATCCAACCGGTCCATCAAGCCAAGCCTCATCTCGATCTTCTCCACCTTGGTCACATGACTCCATGTCATGTCTCATATGAAAGGAGCTCCTTCATCATCACATGTGTTGAGCCTCACAACATCTCCAAGCCATTTCCATCACATGGCATATGTTGCTCACCCACATGTCTTTATGGACTAATCCTGTGTATCTCAACATAAACATATTAGTCCACCCTAAAGTTGTCACTCAATTATCAAAATCAACCAAGGGACCTTTTATGGCAGAACCTCCTAAATAAAATAGCCCACACGCACATATCATTTTTAAACAGACCTCTGATAGCCGTGCACGTGTTCCATAAGACTTAAAAGGTCTGTCGGGTGAATCCCCAAAACATCCACGATTCTCTGAGCAAGATCAATCATTACAAAGAGACATTGCAGTATTACAACAGTTTGTACAAAATAATATACATCAGAGTAAAAGAGCAGAAGAATTATAATAACATAGGTTTACAAACCATTTAGTTCAAATCTTACAAACCATAAGTTTAATTATTACAAACCATAGTAGTAGTGGAGTAGCGATAGACAACTTATTTACAAAACCCAGACGATACGCTCTGCCCAAGAGCCAAACATTTTACTTGTCGTCACTTTCCTCAATGACTGTCATGCAGCAGGATGCAAAGCAAACCTGCCCATGAGGCTCACCTGCAACAAGGGTTCAACAAACCCTGAGTACAAAAGTACTCAACAAGACTGACCCGACGGAAAAGAGGGGAGAAACTCAAAAATACAGGCCAGAAGGACAAGGTAAGGCTCGCAAGAAGCAAAGACTTTTGCAGAAAAGCTCTTGTAGATCAAGTTTTAACTCATTATAAGATGTAACAGGGAAATAAAGTTTTCTTGCTCTAACTCAAGATCACCAACCAACTTCATTCTTAAACCTTAACCATTGTTCACATTGTTATTACGATGATGAAAAGAGATCGTGTCTTCTTCTTCGAGAAGCAACGGTGATTCGAATCGATTTTACCCAGCTGGGACCTAGATCACCGATATACAGGACACTCTAACTCCTAAGCATATCAGATCACATGATATATCGAGATAACAACCGCAGTCATATATCAACCACATGATACACATGGGACCTTTGACCCACAGTGTATCGATATACATGGGAAGCAACCCCACAGTATAACATACCATTGTATGTGGATTTTCTAGTCTCGATACACGCAGATCACCAACGAATGGGACCTAGGGCATCAACAGACGGAAGCGCTACAGAGGGACTCCTTTTCCAATGCAAGTTACCTGTCCAGACTCGATTTATTAACTATCATCATGATTCCATCAGGTGAAGCCAATCTCCTCTTTTTAATTCTTTCTTTTTTAAAAAAACTATCTAATTAAGCAGGACTAAGCATTACTATGCATTTCCTAAATAAATAGGTAACAAGGTAATATGGAAGTAAGATGGGTAATGCAACTGGTAGGTTTTCACTCAACTCCTATTCCCTAATGCAATATTTCATAACTGGAGTGATAAAAACTTTATAAAAACAAGGATAGGGTTTAATGTATCCAGGGCTTGCCTTGGTGATCGGGGTAGATGGTCTCTGGCTCGGGATCAACACCCAACTCCTGAGTTTGTTCTTCCTTGGGATCTGGTTCGACAACGTTAAACTCTCCGTTAACGGAAGCTACACGATAACATGATATGTTTCAACATGATGGAATAATAAATATCATGCGTGATGAATGCATAACCAGATTAAGGATTGGAGTACAACTTTTCTTCATGATAAAGTTGCAAGCCAACAAAACTTACTTACTAAGTTCTTTAGGGTTAACTACTTTATTAAAGAAATTCATTAAGCACATAAAATAACATTGATTAAGCCCTAATGATATGATTAAGAAAAGCTCAAACAAATAATTAAAGTGCCAAGGGTCATTAAGGTTAATGACCCAAGGTCATCAATCAATCTCAAAGTCAAACAACCCTATAATGATTAAACAGGATTAAAAGGGTTAATTAATTACTTAAAAGTATAAAATAAAGGCATAAAATTAAAGTTGTCTAATTAAGCTAAAAATTTTATTTGAAAATATCTTGGCCTAATTAGATGGCAAAACAAATTTTAGAAATAAAAGCTAATTATTTTGTTTATTAAAAATCATAGAAAATTTATTTTTCAATTAAAAGAGCTAATTTTAACTTAAGAAAAATTACTCGAATTTGGCATTTCATATTTTTCCTAGGTAGAAGACATCATCAAGAACCTACATAAAAATTTTTAGAATTTTTGGAATAGTATATGATTTATTATGAATTATGGAAGAAAATAACATTAAAATCATTTTTTGAAAATAGAAAAATAAAAGGGGAGCAGTGTTCCCGCGCTGACCACGCCGGCCGACGCCGTTGACCGGCGATTTCTCACTGGCGGCGAGGTCTCCGGCCATGGGGTTGCCACCTACGCTCTCTACGCAACGTGGCGAGCCAGCTAGGCTAGCTAATGCGGCGGCGGAGTGTGCGGCTATGTGTCAAGCCAAAACCAGCTCCTGTCCTCGGCGGCTATGTGTGCGGCGACTGGCAAGACGGAGCGCCGGCGGCGAGCGCGTGCACCTGTGGCTACGACATGGTAGAGGTGAAGCCGAGGGCATGGATAGGTGCAGGAGCTCACCGCGGGTCTGGTGCGCTCAAAGATGAAGGCTCGGAGTGGCCGGATGTGGAAGCTCAGCGGCGGCAGGGATGGCGGTGGCGATGCTCCGGCGGCGAGGTGGGTGTCACGGCAGCTCCTGTGCACCAGCGGGCCAACCAAGGAGCACATGAGATGGAGGAGATGATAACGAGCATGATGGTGTAGAAGATGAAAGAAAATAACCAGCGGTGGCGGCGGTCGTCGACGAAAGAGCTCGTAGCAGCACGGTTGCCGGTCGAGAGGAAGACGACGGCGTGCGGGCTACTCCGACGGTGAGAGCTGGCGTGAGCTCAATCAAAGTGCAAGAGCAAGGGGGAGCTACTGGCAAGAGCAAGCAGACAACGGTGGAGCGACGACGGCGGATTTTGCCGGCGGGTGGAGAACGGCGGCGATGGCGTATGGGAGGAAAAGAAGAAAACGACGACTGGCCGGCTCCATTTATAGCACGGAGGCGAGGCAGGGGCGGCCGACACGCGGCGGAGAGGTTTCCAGCGTGGGCGAGCTAGCGGCCGTGGCAGGCCGGCATGGCGGCCATGGGCACCGCGACGCCGGTGACCAGTGAGGTGAAGAGGACGATGATGACGTCACTTTTCACTGTAGCACATGATGTCATTTAGTAATTTGCAAATTACTCTAGATTTTACATAGGAACTTGAAAATATCCTAAAATATCATTTGCATGATTTTTCAAGAGCTATATTTTTTATTTAATAAATATTTTGAAATTCTGCTTAGTTTTTGAAATATAAATTCAAATTCAAAAGGGGATAAAACCCTAGAAACAAATATTTGAAATTACTTTTGATTTTTCAATAAGACTTGAAAATCTTCAAATCTATGAAATTTTTAACTTTTCAAATCAAAAATTTTTCCTATACAAAGTTTTCCTAAATTATGCATAAATTTTGAATTATGGTTTTAAAATCAAAAGGTGATAAATGCTGGAAAACTTTATTTTTAAATTTATTTGAAATTCTTTTTAGAAACTTGAAAAACTTTGAATACCAAAATTTTATCTCTTGTGAATATCTACAAAGTAAATTTTGAGAGTATACCAAAATTCTTTATAGATTTTTAATTGTAGAGAAGGGGAATAAAATAGGGTTTTGAGATTAGGGTTTTTAAAACCGAATTCAAACTCGATTTCGTTTCTAAATTAATTGGTTATTAATTAATGATCACAAACATCATCCCAAGGCATTCTTAGGTCAATGACCCAATAGTACCCTTGGTTGACCAAGTTGACTTTTGAAAATCATTTGAATAAACTCCCAATTTGAACTCGGATTTGAAAACCAAATCTAAATCCAAACTTAGAGTTTGATTTTAAATGTTAGACTTGACTTTATACACTATGCCTGACACTAGTGTAAACACCGTTTACACCTCAAGGTACACAGGGAATAAATCAAGTATTTTGGGTGACATTCGAAAATAGACTTTTATGATTTCATGTGACACATCATATCAAAAACACAAATAACGTATGAAATGTAAATTTGTTTTAGTTGATGCACATTAAGTTGACCTAAACATGAATACTTTGCAATGCATATGATGAAATGGCTTGTTTTAATTAATATAACACCAGGGGTGTTACAGCTTTCACCTTTTTGGTGCTATTCATGGTTGAAATAGTCTCTTTTGGCAATCACATAGACTTGGTTCAGCCCCTTGTTGGCTTGCTTGTTCACCATGATGGCCACCGCCATGTCCTTATGTTACTTCAATAGGAAGGTGTGGTGGTCTTCATGTTCACCTTGCTGTGTAGGTGTCAAAGAGAGTTTGGTTCTTTTGTTTTTCTCTTTCTTATTTCTCCCCCATTGCATAAGTAGCAAACCATAGTTGCTCCCTCATCAAGCTTCTTCACTCCCTTGAATGATGTTACCTGTATGACATTATGATTGCTCACTCTTTACTTTCAACAAGATCAAGTCCTTGGTAAGGTGATTCACTTCTTGCTTAAGCATCTCCTTCTCCATGGAAACATCATCGATGCATGACTCTACAACAATGTGCTCAACATAACTTGTTGAATGGGGTGAGTCCAAATCAGAAAGATCAATTTAAGAAGTAGATGCATCCTTTTTTAATTATGTCCTAAAGTGAACTTTCTAGGGATTTTTGCACTAGCTCTATCATATAACTGAACCTAATAATCTTCTCATCACACATTAGAACTAACTCTACATATCACACACGACCTGTGTGACCTTTGGAACACGTTGTTCCAAGCTGGAGTCTAACTCTCCATGTCACACACAAACTCATGTGACCCTTTGTAGATGTTCATCACCATGCGACCTCAAGATATTCCAATTTTTTCTACCCTGCTCTAATGCCTCTTGTTAGAGTGCACAACCAAAAATGAGGAGCATAAACAATAGAAGAAAATACGAAAGGGGAAACAACACTAAACCATAATGTTTTTTAACAAGGTTCTACGGTCTATCTATCCTTTGGGCATGACTATAGGCTCTCCTCCCCATAAACAGCCTCCACTACTCCACAAGTACCAAGCCAGTAGGTAAGTCATCTCGGGTTTAGCTAATATTTACAACCCCTACAAATACAGAGGTCAACGTAAACTCTATCATAACCCCTAAAAAAACTCAATTTTAAGTGTAACAAACTATACACATATCTAACAAATAATTCGAATAGGGGCTCTTATCCTTATTATGTGCCTCATGTTAAAATATGAGGCTCGAGATCAAGTTTTTTTACTCCATTTGAGAGATAGAGGAAGAATAAGAGAGAGGTCAAGGAGACGAAATAAAACGAAGAATCGTTTCACACTTTGCCCATCTGTGTAACCACGACATATGCCTTGTATTATGCACTCAAATGATGTTCAGATACAAGCTACACTATTTTTTGGAAGTGGAAAAAATAATATATATATAATATGCGTATGGTTTTATTTGTGATGGTGGCAGTACTAGTCTTTTTGATGTGGTAAAAACTGAGGGTTCGTGTTACTAGCTTGACATGGCCAAATAGATACCAAACAATTCGTTTTATGCGACCACCAGATCGTTCATCTGCATTCATGTTACATCCTTCGGTGGTGCTGCCTACCTGATTCTTTTGAGGAAACGCTGTGCCTAATTTGTACAGGCACCCTCGAGACAGTTCAGTGTGTGGACCATACGTATTTGGAAATGATCGGACTACTGTAAGTTCTTCTTTGTTTCTTTCGTGCATGGCGGGCGCTATATGCTTTGTTCGTCCCTGCACACACACATACGAACAATAATATAATGCAGACTTTAGCAGGAAAAATATGGTTAATAATGCAAGTAATAAAGAGTTCAAAGAAGTTTGAAACCTGCAGGCCAGTTTTCAAGAGAGAATAATCTCGGCAGGCCTGCACATGGAGAACCATCCAATCCTCGTCTCTGACAGAATATATACGCGCGCGCATCTTTGGCTGGCCTGGTGGTCACTGCTCAGAGATGGATGGGATGGGACGCGTAATTGGCCTTTGTTTCAGCCATGCAAAATTTGACACATTCGTTCTTTTGGTATCCATGGATCGGTCTTTATCACATAACTAGCTGCGGACACGGCGCAAGGTCTGTACCGTGTACCCGTGTACCTGAGCTAGTCCCTTCTTTAACACCAACAGTCACCTGTGTCCTTGTCAAAAAAAAAAAAATCACCTGTGTTACCGCGGTCCACGACTAAGTTTAGGCGAATTTGGCTGAGTATTTTTTTATTTGGTTCGTAGCAAATTACTCCCTCTATCCACGAAAGGGTACAATTATAGCAGAATGTCATGTTTTAGTATCTCAAGTTTACCCTAAAAATATATAGATTTTTTTGATATTTTTTATTCAGTTTGGCATTATTCAACAAGAATTTTTTTGACAAATTCATTTTTTAAAAACATTTTATGATAATTATAAGAACCAATCCTAGTGCACGTAATTTTAGAATAAAAGATAAATAAAGAATATAATTTAAAAAAGCTCTTTCTATTTTGGATTATTTATTTTTGAACTGGATGAATTCCATCCATCGTTTCAGAGGTAGCTCTTCCTTTTCAAAGTGAAACGAGTTTTTCTTTTTCTTCCACCACTACTATTTTCTTGAGGGAAAGGACCGTGGTGGAGTTCCCCAAGGTGCTCAAAACTTTATATACAGTGAAAAAGCAAGAGCATGTTTACAGTTTACTTGGGGGGAGCCAATCGCTACAAAATTTGGGGTGGGAGGGGGGGTGTGGGGGTATAAAACCCTATACCCTCACGGTGGGACCTTGGGCCGCATGGACCAGATGGCCCAGGCTACAAGACAAAGCACGTGGTCCATCATCGCCCTAGTTGGTGGGCCACGCGGACCCTGGAGGTTGCTGGACACGCAAGGAAGCCTAGTCGGTTAGGATCTGTTCGTACTCTCCAAGATACGGAGCAATGTAACCGACCGTAGGAAACCCTGGATCTGTAACCTTGCCCCCCGGCTATATAAGACGGGCAAGGACCCCCTAGAATGCATCTTTTCCCTCATTGTACTCCGGTACTCAACAATACAGCAGCAGAGACGCAGGACATAGTGTATTACGCTTCATAGCGGCATGAACCTGGATAAACCGTGGTTGTCCTGGTTGTTTGTCTTGCGTCTCACCTCCGGCTCGTAGATCTTAGTGTGCCCTCACCGATCTTCTACTACCTCAGGAAGCCCCGTGGTAGACTGCGGAAGAGGTTTGATCGACAGTGGCGCACCAGGTAGGGGGTGCACGATCTGATCTCGAGGCGAGCCAGATGGTTTCCTTCCCTGATTCCATGGACTTTGAGGCAGGCATCACCTTCACCGTCGGGGCGTTCACCTGGACCTCTAGCATGACGGCGTCCGTCGCGATCACGGGAGCATCGCAGCCGGTCCCTGCACCGGTTGCACCGACTGCACTCGTTGCCGCACCGCCCAGCTCGGTCGCGGATTTGGTGGCCACGCCAGCAGCGAACTGGCGGCTTCCTCGCGACCAAAGGAGGCACATCGACAATTCCGATCTGATCGAGATGATCGATCGGCAAGATGCAGGCCTGGTCGAGATCCTGGATTACGTGGAGTCTGCTCGCTCGCGACTTCATCAGGACTTGGATTTCACCCCTGTCCCTCCACGTCGGCGCGAGCGTACGAACCGTGCTGAGCACCCAGGCCATGCAGATCCAAATCTGTCTGCGTCAACCCTGTCCCCAGCAGGGCAGCCCCAACTACAACCAACCGCGTCAGCAAGGCCGTACGAGCCAAGCCGGCTGTCCGCGTCGCTAGGATCCTAATCCGGCCGCGTCTCGAGCACCACCTCCCGCTCGCCAAGGAGGTGCACCTTCCAACCAGCAGCAGCAAGGGCTTGTCAACCAGGCTCGCCGTCAGCCTCGACCAGATCCAAATCTGGCTGCTACACGTGCTCCACCCCCGGTCAGGCTGGATGAGTTCATCGACGTGCACCAGCGTCGGCGTGGTCTTCCGAACCGCGCTGATCGACCGACGCGTCCGGTCCAGAATCGGGTGGCGTCCCGAGCACAACAGAGGCAAGAACACCGCGCGCAGCATCCGCAGCTTGCTGGTCCGGCACCAGCGGGTCAAAACGCTCCTGCTTCGAGCAGTCGAGCTGTCTTTCCGCACGGCCTGGACAATGCAGCTGCCTCCTATGTGAGGAACCTACAGGTTGTTCCCATGTGACATGATGACCACCTCTTGGACCTAGATCCATCTAGGGTTTTGGTCCCCGAAGATTCGAGGCCTATGGTCAACATGGTGACCCTGAAGGAGCTCGATCTGACCTCCTCGAGCATGGTCCTAGAGAGCAGCACCATTTTCGGTCTGCTAGCCCAGATTAAGAGATCGCCCTCCGGCCTCTCCGACTATACCGAGTACCTCCTCTCTGGCTACAAGAGTCCTGAGGCCCGGGCAGAGGAGCACACCGAGGACGTGACCCCAGCCATGCCGGAGCACCAAGCACAGACCTCTCTGCCGGATCTGACCTTGGACTTCCCCAAGTTCCCTCCTGGGTTTGGCGGCACAATCTTCATGATCAGCAACAATGAACCTCTCGTTCCTAACGGGACCTCCCAGGAGAGGCAAGACTAGGAGGACCACAATCGCAATCGCGACCAGCACCGAATCCAGGAGCGACATAGGGCAAATGGTGCAAATGGCCCTTGGCCATGCCGCCTTTACCGCGATCTCCAGAACGACTTTGACATGGTTGGAGACACTCTCGTCCATGAGACACCCACAGACAACATAGTTGTGGCCAGGCATCTGCTGATGACTCTTCCCCTAGGAACACCTGGGGCTGACACTATCATCGATCACCTGATAGCCGCCGAGGATTAGGTGAACGATTGTAGGAGGCTAGATCTATGACCACGTCGCATCGATCCCGACGGTCTCATTAGCAGCGCAATCGCAACCATCGTAATCAATTGTTCGAAGGTGGTGCCGACAACTCTTCCAAACATGGAGGGCATAACCCTCTGCCTAAGCCGCCTTGACAGGACGACGTTGACGACGGCCCACGCGATGAACCGCGTGACGACTAGCAAGGCAACCGCTAATGTGGCAATCGCCAACGTGGCAACCGGCGACGCGATGATAATCGCCAAGATCGTGAGCAGGAAGTCAAGCAGCATTGAGGTTCTGACCTTCATGACCACCTTGACGAATGCTACCATTCTCGACGGCACCTGGGTGGACCCCCGCCGTTCTCAGATTGCCTCAAGGCGGTTGTCGGGCCCAAAAGCTTTCGCATCGGTGACGTCAAGATGTACGAAGGGAAGGACGATCCCGAGCACTGGATCATGTTGTACGAGGTTGCTGTCAGGGCAGTCGGAGGCGACAACCATGTTGTGGCCAACTACCTCCCGGTGGTCCTCAGTAACATCGTTACTTCCTGGCTTCTATGCCAATGCGTCGGATCCATCCACAGCTGGGATCAACTCCAGTAGATATTCATCGACAACTTCAAGCTGACTTGCGTCCAGCCGAGCACCAAGTACGCCCTGGCATAGGTGCAACATCGTCCAAGGGAAGCACAACGACAATATATCAGACGCTTCTCCGACATGTGGAACCATGTGACTGATGTCACTTCGGAGGAGGAGGGTTGATCTCTTCATCGCCGGCCTTCGTCGACCACGTGGTTGAGACCTCCGAAAGAAGTTGCTTCTTAAGCAAACGAAGATGGAAGACCTCCTCGCCATTGCCCACAAATTCGCTTGCCTTGATGATGGGATGAATGAGGGTGACGTTGGTCCCTCTAACCACAACTATCGCCGCGATGATGATCGAGACCGTGACAGTGATCAGGACCGTCGACCTGAGCGCCGTCCTGATCACCGCGGAAACTATCATGGTATTCGCAACCCTAATCAGCAGGACGACAACAGCTCTTTTGGGCGATGTGGTCGGGAAGGCTACAATGTTGGTCAGCGCAATCGCAACCTCAATGACGATTTCATCAACGCGGTAAAGGGCCAGAAAAGGGACCATGATGAGGAGCTCGACAAGGTCCTTAGCCAGGACTGCCCTCGCCACCCCGATAAGGGTCATACGCTAGGAGAGTGCAGAGTTTTGGTGGACGCGCTCAAGATCACCACCAACAAGAAGCCATGCCCAGCTCCCAAAACCAAGGCCAAAGATGTTGTCCGGGAGGACAACTCCGATGAAGAGGAGCTCCAAGATCCCAATCCATGGCACGCCTACAGGGACCCCGTGAAGAATGTTGCTGCCATCATCTTTGGCAGCAAGGTCAGGCTGGAGAACGCATGGGATAAGAAACTGCTGACACGGGCCATCGCGTCTATCCAAAAGTGCGATGGCCTCGTCGCTAATGTTAGGGTGCCGCCATGGTCCAAGCAGCCCATCTCATTCTGTCAGAATGATATGTGGGCCAAACTCCCCGATGCTGGTCGATTCTCGCTAGTCTGTGACCCAGTGATCGATGGCGTTCAGTTCAAGAAACTGCTCATCGATGGAGGCAGTGCCCTGAACATCCTGTTCTACCCAACCTTCAAGGAGCTTGGGCTGAAGCCGAAAAACCTCAAGCCCTACAACTCTCTGTTTTGGGGCATCATGCCAGGCAAGCCCTCGTACCCCTTGGGGCAGATCACTTTGCCTGTCCAGTTTGGGACATAGTAGCACTTTCGCATCAACCACATCAACTTCATCGTGTCCGACTTCAAGGGGATCTATCACGCCATCCTCGGCTGACCAGGGATTGCCAAGTTGATGGCAGTTCCTCACTACAGGTACCATGTGCTCAAGCTTCCGACTGAGCTGGGCATTCTCTCCCTGCATGGCAATGTTTTCTTGGCTCGGGAGTGCGAGTCTAATGCCTACGTGGCCACCAAGTTTGAGGAGCTAAAGTCCCTCCTGGAGCATACTAGCCTGGAGGTCAAGGAGGCGCCCCCGGTGTCCCTCAAGATCCTGATCAAGGCTGCCCGTCGCTCCGTTAGCATGGGCAAGCAGCACTAGGAGGTGGAGCTTGTCCCCGACGATCACTTGAAGACCACAAAGCTTTGGGTTGACCTTTCCCCCAAATAGGAAGATGTGCTCGTCTGGTTCCTCGGAGAGCATGTAAGTGTGTTCACGTGGAAACCCGCGAATATGCCAGGTTTTCCGAGGAACTAGGCCGAGCACTACCTTGATGTCTTGAAGACCGCAAAGCCGATCAAGCAGAAGCTGCGATAGTTTGCTCGCGACCGCCAGGAAGTCATTAGGGTAGAAGTAGCCAAGCTTTTAGCTGCTGGCTTTATCAAAGAGGTGTATCACCCGGAGTGGTTAGCTAACCTGGTTCTTGTATGCGAAAAGAATAATGAATGGAGAATGTACGTTGATTACACCGATCTCAACAAACACTGCCCTAAACAGGCTTTCAATCTTCGTCGAATCGATGAGGTCATAGACTCTACTACAGGTTGTGAGTTGCTTTTGTTTCTATATTGCTACTCGGCTATCACCAAATAGCTCTGAAGAAGGAAGACCAGGAGAAGACTGCCTTCATCACGCCCTTCGACGCTTTCTGTTACACGACCATGTCGTTTGGCCTCAAGAATGCTGGAGCTACATACCAGCGAGCCATTCAGGCATGCCTTGATAAAGAGAACGCTGACGACCTTATCGAGGCATACGTAGATGATGTGATGGTAAAAACCAGGCAGTCCGACGCTCTGGTCAAAGACCTCCGTCGAACCTTCATGGCCCTTGATAAGTTTCAGTGGAAACTGAACCCCAACAAGTGTGTCTTTGGCATTCCCTCTGGGATCCTGCTCGGACATGTGGTCAGTCAGAACGGCATACACCCCAATACCGGGAAGGTCAAAATTGTCCTGGACCTCCAATGGCCGCGATGCATTAAAGATATATAGAAGCTCACCGGGTGCATGGTGGCTCCAAGAACTCCCCCTTTGAAGTAGAAAATTTTTGAAATGGAGCTGGCTTCATGGTGGAAGGATCGAATAGAGGAAATATTTTGTTTTATAAAAAGAAAAGATAAAAGATTTTTTGTTTTATAAAATAAGGGATATAGATATGAGGCGAACCGGGGTCAGAGAAAATAGCAACCGTTCCCCGGCAACGATGCCAGAAAGCTTGTTGGTATTTCTTAACGTATGCAGAGAATCCTCAAGCGTACGGAAGTACCATTATAGCCTTCACCCAGAAGTATTCAGGGTATCATATTTTCCACAAGGAACGGAGGTATTTCAACTAGCTAATTCGTCCAAGGATCAACACAAGGGTAGAGATAGAAAGGGGGTAGACATGGATTCCTATAGCCTTTAGGGTCTTATGGTTAGCACTGCAAGACTTCTTCCTGCTTACTTTGGGCACCGGGGTGTACCTGCTCTGCCAGGTGATACCGGCCTGTAGCTCTACGCCGAACCCGAACATGGGGGATTACAAAGGACGGACATGACTAGGTCACTCCCTGCCGCCTACCCCTCAACCGTGGGGAATGAGGCAAACATAGGTAGACTCTAGCTTAGACACCACATCTATGCTATAGACTACTACTCTAGTGTTGTGTAGGATGATCCATCTTTATCAGGGACCCTCTACTAGAGCATCCATAACGGGGACAGATGATGAACCCATAAACAAGAGAAGGTAAAGCTTAGCTAAATGAAAGACCTTTGTTAGACTATAAGAAACATAGCTAGATACTAGGGCATAGCCTTTTGGAGTGTTGCTCTTGCTTTGGTGCTCTTTATCCCTTTGTATGGTGATTGAATGAGAGGTGGAGGACCCCTCTATTTGTAGGTGGGAGAGGAGGCATCATCCTAGGAATATTCCTCCACTTAATCCCCAAAACCTACCTCCACATGTGTCCTAGTTTAGTGAACAAGGAAACTGACCCACGCACCACCCTCCCTGTGCATTGATGTAACTGCCGTAGGAAGTTGGGCCCGATCGGCTCTAGGAGTGTGCCGGCCAGCGCACCTGATCCGGCTGGCCCACTGGTGGCTTGGCTCAGCCTCATCTTTTGCAAGCGTGTCGGTCTTCTCATTAGCTTCATGTGGCCAGGTGGATCGCCCAAAACGGAGTCCGGATGAGCCCGAAATGGCCTTTTTATACAAGCATGGTCATGCAGCCTAAGATGGATTTGAACACTGTTGGCACGTGTGGTTGATTCAAGGACTTTGTTTTTCTTTTGGTCTAAAATGGATTCTTGTTTATCCTATTCTTTTCTCCACTTTGGATCCACTTTAGGTATGTTTTCGTGATTGTCCTGCAAAACAAGTGAAACACCAAAACTCATGGAAAGAATTAGCATAAATCCCTATTCACTAAATTTTGTGTGCTTTTTTATATTCTTATTGATGGTATAAAATGTGAGTTAAGGACCGCCAACAAACTCCCCCACACTTAGCCTCGAGTAAAGTTTTAGGACTAAGATGGGTCATCTTCTTAATATATAACCTGCATACAAGATATTCCAAGCTTCACCTGCACTTGTGAACTTTTGGATTGTCTACCACATTGTCTTGGGTAATGGAATTGTCGGGTACCCGGATAAGGGGTACCCTAAACTTCAATCTAGGTAAATTAATCCCCAAACAATCAGACCCAAATCGCCAAGGAAGACCATGACCAGCCCAGAGAAACAAGGGTCCACCAGCGTACGTCAAGGTATGCTGGGCCGGCCCACGAGCAGCATCATCCAAGACATGATCAACGGGGCCCTTGAATGACGGACGTTTGCCCATGCGGACGATCCCTCGTCAGAGTGACAGAGTGCATCTTGAGCGGTCGACCCCCGTCGGGTGATGGATCTCCGCTCAAGATTAGCAAGCACCATCATGTGTTCTTCTTGCATCACCATCCGAATTACAAGCACGCAACGCGTAGTTACTTGTCGGTGCTAGGCCCTCAGGGTCAAGACACCGATAGTTGGTGTGCTAGGTAGGGGATCTGCGTGTCACCATCGTTTCCCGCCATTTTTCAGATGGAAAATTCCGTACCATCGCTTCCATTCACTATAGTGATCTGGTTCGGGAGCTTGGAGTTCATGTCGCTAGGCCGTGACCAAGATATGGTCCTGCTCTCAATCAGAGATCCGAGCAGAAGCAGTCCCGGGTCCTCGCAACGGGCCCCTCGTGGGTCTCATCACTACACTTCTGCGCCCAGGAGGAGGCGTGGACGGTGCAACCACCATTGTCGCTTTGAGTCAACATCCACCTCAGCTTCATCGCCCCCGGCTGATGATGTAGGGTCCCTGGTTGGGAACTGGCAGACCTACGCCTAGGATCGGAGGAGGAGCTGGGAGGTCTCAGCGGCAACCCCAACTTCATCTTCACGATATGCTCACCGAGGGGACCGGGTGCGGTCTCCCCGATAATCGCGGCCCAACGCCACCCGACTTGCTTCTGCACGGGTTGTTCAAGTCCCAACGACCATTTCCGTTTGGTCTCGACAACACCGCAAAGTTGTACTCCTCGGTGAGCACCTACATGAGTGTGTATGAGGACCTCCCGGGACACCTCCTTCGCACCACTGTGGACTGGCTGACTTCCATGCCGACCTCGAAGCGCCCGGAGTCTTCAAAGACTCCTGGCCCGAAGCGCTACACCCTCGGCATGATGCGACACTAGCTGAAGGAGGAGCAACGAGGGTAGATCCCCATCTTCTACTCTGGCAATCTCGACTCTGACTCTGACAACTACGATCCCACGCACGAGTGCTTCCACATCGACAGAGCCATCGCATCGAGTGGCGACACTGTCGACACCACGGCCACGGCCGCAGCTGCGGTTGCAACAGGAGGCGACCTCATCGTGATAGATCGGGAAGAGCAACCACCAGCTGTGCCAAATGATGCACGGTTGCCTGAGGACACCTAGGACGCCTAGCTCGTGCAAATCTAGGAGATGTGAGCCATGCTCGATGAGGACTCAGAGCGTCTATGCCAGCTCGAGTGGACCCTCGAGCAGGAGCGCGGAAATCCACCCAGCGGAAGGGCTCGAGCTCGAGCCTGAGAAGTCCATCTGCAGGTCATTGGGGTAGGTGCGGTCGGGCGTCCCATCTTCAACCGCACCAGCCAGAACGTTGTCGTGGCGACCATGCTTCTCCACAACATGGCCATTTGTGGTCTACGGGCTCGATCTCGTGGGGCCACTAAAGAGGACAACCGGGGGCTACACCCATCTACTCGTAGCCGTCAACAAGCTCTCCAAGTGGATCAAGGCCCGACCCATCACCAATATCCGATCCGAGTAGGTGGTGTTATTCTTCACCAACATCATCCACCGCTTCGGGGTCCCCAATATCATCATCACCGACAATGGCACGCAGTTCACTGGCAAGAAGTTCTTGGATTTCTGCGACCGCCATCACATCCATGTGAACTGGTCTGCAGTCGCTTATCCTAGAACTAACGGCCAGGTCAAGCGCGCCAATGGCATGATTCTACAAGGTCTCGAGCCTCAGATCTTCAATCAGCTAAACAAACATGGCAAGAAATGGGCCGCCGAGCTGCCCTCGGTCCCATGGGGCCTGAGAACAATGCCAAGTCGAGCCACGGGGTTCACCCCATTCTTTATGGTCTATGGATCTGAGGACGTCCTTCCCATTGACCTCGAGTACAGGTCCCCTCGATTGAATGCCTACAACGAGCAAACAAATGAGGAAGCACTTGTAAACGTTGTCGACCAACTAGAGTATGCTCAAGACATGGCCGTCATCAATTTCGTGAGATACCAGCAGAAGCTTCGACGCTACCACGACAAGCACGTACACAAGCAGGATTTTCAAGTCGACGACCTAGTCCTCCGTCAACGACAGAACAACAAGGGACGCCACAAGCTAACTCCACCTTGGGAGGGCCCCTTCATCATTGCAAAAGTGTTGAAGCCTAAAACCTACAAGCTACCCAATGGGAAAGGCGAAACCTTCCCCAACGCATTGAACATCGAACAACTACGTCGCTTTCACCCCTAGGGATTCGAAGCCTTGTATTTTTTCTCATATCATGAATGAATAAGAAGTAATTTCATTTAAAAGTTCAAATTTTTGTTCACATGCATAAGGTAGCCTCGACTCTGCTTCAACAGAGTCGAGCCTCCCTTGGGGGCTGGAAGGAGAACCCTCTTGCATTTTTTGAAAATCTTTTACATAGTCGACAAGGCCGCGAGGGCACCATAAGGCTCAAGGGGCTATCGAGCCGCGAGATCGCCCACGCGTCCACGCTATGGTACCTCCACTCACTCTCCCACACCAAGGGGTGTAACCACACAGTAAGAAGACTTAGTAAAAGCACACGATTTCAAAAATCAATGTCTAACTTTCCTGTATGCTTCGATGCGAGTTCCTACATAGTCGACAAGGCCACAAGGGCATCCTAAGGCCGAGGGGCGTCGAGCCGTGAGATTGCCTACGCCTTCGGGCTGTGGTACCTCCACTCACACCCCACACCAAAGGGCGCAACCGTGTGCCAAGATGACTGCATAAAAACTCAACTCGAGCAGAAAAGGAATGACAGATTTGAACTCGAAAGCATTCAAAATGCATATAAACATCATGTTTTAAGGCCCTCGAGGCCGCATTGACATAAGTCAAAATCTAACCTATTACATGGGCCTTCTTGCCCAGATTGGCTCACAGGCCGGCTTCTTCTTCTTCGTCAACACCTGGAGGAAGGACCTCGGGCTCGAACAACTTCGCCAGCCGACCATCGGGCTCCTCAACAGCCTCGATCAAGGCCCTGTGCCTCTCCTCGTTCTCGATGTCGGTCTTGGTGGGGTCGTAGACAAAGCTGTGGGAGACCACCCCCATATCGTAGGTGAAGCCAGAGCAGACAACCACCATCGCCCGCTTCACACTAACATGGAGTGCGTTCTGGACTTGCTCCCTCACGACCCGGCTGAGCTCGTACAACCGGTTGATGAGGGAGGTCCCATGCACTGCATCCTCAACCTCCGCTTCAGATCAACACCGAAGTCATCGCAGACCAGGGTGATCGTGGTACGGAGTGTGTTGGTCAACCTCGCTTTGGCCTAGTAGGCGTCCTGGAGCATCTTGGTGTTGTCTCGAGCCTTGATCAACTCCTCGTTGAGATCTGGAATATAAGATAGGTGTCAGCCACGATGAGCAAGGCGGCAAAGGCAAAAATACAAAAACTAAAGAGAAGGGCTCACCGATGGCATGAGTGTTATGGGCCGTGTACCTATCCTTTAGCTCAGCGTACTCCTTCTTGGCCACTCCCAGTGTGCGGGTCGTCTTCGTCTTCTCCACCCTCAGGTCCTCGATCACCTACCGAGCCAGCGCGATGACCTCCTCCTTCTTCTAGAGGGTCTCCTTTAGCGTAGCGACCTCGGTGGATAGGGCCTGGGCGCGGCGCCGCTTCTCCCCAACCAAGATGATGAGGGTGTCACAGCTTGGGAAGTCTAGGCGACGTCTACCTCGAGCCGCCTGATACGCTTCGAGGAGTCCCTGACCTCCCTCTCGAGCCCCCGAACGCGCTCGGCCACCAGGGAGAGGTCCTCAAAGGCCTTTTGCGTCTCCCCCCGGGCCTTGGTGGCATCCTTCTTGGCCTGGGCCGCTTCCTCTCGAGCTGCCGAGGAATCCTCCTTGGCTTTCTCTGCCTCCTCCCGGGCCCTGGCCAGGTTATCCTTTGCCTTCACCGTCTCGGCCCGGGCAGCCTCGAGCTGGTCTCGCAGCTCGAGGACCTGCCCCCATCCACCTTGCATCATGTGAATGAACTGGGACTTGGCCTGGGAGCGCATCCTAAGATCCTGAAAATGAAAAAGCATAAAAGACTAAGAAACCAGGAGGAAAACAACCTAGTCCCAATATAACAAGGAGCAGGTTACATACCACGAGGGCTCGGGGCAAGTCCTTGATGGCGACGGCGATGGCCAGCCGCAAGGCATGTTACAACCATGCCCGGAACTCCTCGACATTTTCCCAGTGCTCAACCTCCGTCGGGTCATCCATCTCGAA
The DNA here is from genome assembly GCA_023333625.1 of Bothriochloa decipiens. Classification (NCBI taxonomy): domain Eukaryota; kingdom Viridiplantae; phylum Streptophyta; class Magnoliopsida; order Poales; family Poaceae; genus Bothriochloa; species Bothriochloa decipiens. The sequence goes on along the minus strand of CM041637.1, from coordinate 24,418,009 downwards.
GAGGGCGCGTCGGGATTTGTCGGGTCTTGGAGCCGAAGTGTCTCCTGACCCCAGCAGGGAAGGTCTCCTTCCACCCTCCCCCAAACGGCCACTGTGATGTGGTCCGCCATCTCGGCCGAGCCACCATGACGGACCACCAAGTCAGCTAAGGTGGGGAACGACGACTCAACCTCCCTCTCGGCTCCCAACGACTCGGCTTCCCCGGCCTTGCGCTTCCCCCGGGCGATATAGCCAGAGGTGTGCGGGCCATGGCCATATAAGGATCCCCGGACGACTAATGCCCCAACAGGCGGTGGGCGAGGCATCAGTGCCATCGCAACCACCCCAGACTCCGACGCGTCTACTGGGACCGCCCGCGCGATGGGCTGCCCGACCTTCCTCCACATCAGGACGTCCTCAGCCGCTGGCTCCTCCAACTGGCTCCAGGTCAGCAGCTCCGGTCGCCAATCCTCCTGCCCCGTGTTCGGTGGGGCTTCCACCGTCTTCTCTGGCTGCGGCTGCTGCGGCAGGCTCGAAGCTGCTGGCTCCTCCTACTGTAGTTACAGCTGCGAGACCACGGTCGACACCTCTTCCTGCTGCTGCGGCAGGACTGAAGACGTTGTCGCCTGCTCTCCTTGCTGCTCCTGCTGCTGCTGCCCGTGCTGATGCTGCTGCTGCTTCTCCGGCTAGCCCGACGCCTGCCGCTCGCCCTCCTGCTGCCTCTGCAGCCGCTCCTACTTCTGTCGCTCCTCCAGCTCGTGCATCCCTTGTGGCCATACCGACCATGGCTGCTGCTACTGGGGGACCTCCACCATATCCTCCGCATCATGGGCAGAGGGATCCACCCCATAATCCTCGATGGCGATCCAGGCCTCCTCCGTCGAACCCGGCTCCCGGCCGCAGGCTGTGTCCCGAGCCTGGTATTGCCGGGAGACACGTCAGTCTGCTCTCGGCTGCAGGCTACGTCCATCCTCACCACGGTCCCCAAGGCGCTTGAGCCTGCAACGGAAGCAGCACTGTCAGCCTACCTTGAGTCATAGCGGCACAAGCCTTCATGACCTAGGTAGCCACCGCCACCATTCGGGACATCGAAGTAGCACCTGGTGTCGACGCCGTCACCCTCGCCGCGGCGTTGATCTTGAGCCTCTTGGCGAGGGAGGGAGCTGCCATCTCTGGCGCGCGCTTGACCCTAGAGCACACACGAGCAAGAGACGCTAAGAGCCCCTAAAACACCAAAAAAGGGAAAGAAAGCCCTAAGATACCAAAAATATACCCCATGGGGATGAGAGGTGCCCTCCTGTCCACCTTTGACCCGCTCGGGGGCTTCAGAGCCCCCTCCTTCGACGGGCCCTTATCGAAACCAGAGCCGCTCAGAGCCGCCACCGATGATGTCTTCGGCGTCCCTTTCTTCTCCAAGGCCGACTGGCTCTGGCTTTGCGCGCTGTGTCGAGGACCTGGTCTGAGGCGGCGGGTGCCGAACCCACCCGTGAAGGGGCCGGCGGTGTCCCACCGCGCGTGTGACGCGACAAGGACCTCCCCTGAGTTGAGGGGTCACTCATTCTATGCTCCCGGGGCTGCTCCGAGGCCCTCGTTTCCTGACCTTCGACAGGCGCCGAGGCCGCCCTCGAGGCCCGAGAAGATGACCTCGCCTCGATCGTTTCCTGCGCAAAGCGGGTGTCAGCTCAGGCCATACAGGGCACCAAGGCATCAAGACACGCCTGCACTCCTTCATCATCGCTGCCCTCGTCCTCCTCCTCCTCTTTCGAGGGGGATTCCTCTTCAGGAACCCCCTCATGCCTCTGCTTCGCTCAGTGCTGCTCACTCAAGGCTCTTCTTCCTTTGCTCCTTCTTTTTCTTATCCTTACTCTTCTTCTGTTGTTGGGTAGTGAATCATCTCACCTGGCGATCAGAGTCATCCTGCTTGACCGGGGGCGTCGACACCCTAAAATCTATGGCCCCTGGTACACAAGCCCACGACAGAGAACACGGGGATGAGTCGAGGAAGAAAGGAATTCGAGGGCGATATTACGACATACTCACCAAATGGATGTGACCGTCGTCAGGCAGCATCAGGATGTTGTTCACATCCTCCGGGGCGAAGGTGCCAACGACTGCTCCCCTCACCTGCCTCGCGATGTCCTCGAGGAATAGCAACTCGACCAACATCTCGCACCCCTCGAGCGACGCACCAGGCACCATCTGGTCCAAGCGCAGCGGGCACCGCATCAGCGGGAGAACCCTTCGGCTATGGAACACCGAGACGATGATCCCGACATTCAGCCCCCGCTCATGTAGAGTCCTCAGCGTGTTGAGGAGAGGATTCAGCCTCGTCTGACGATCCTTTGTCACGCCGTGTTGCTATTGCTACGGGCGCTTCGTGATGGTGCGCCCGGTGTAGGGCGGCAGCAGGCCGCCGTCATTCCGGAGGTAGAACCACCTGGCGTGCCACCCGCCGCGGTTGGAAATCAACCCCATCGGGATGAATAGGTCCGCCCGCTTCAATGACATGTTGCAGTAGCCGATGCGGACGATGCTCCTCACCCCCTGCGACATCGGCTTCATGAAGTGCTCTCCCTTGAAGAGATGGTGCCACAACTCCCGGTGTGGCTCCATCCCTAGGTATCCCTCACAGACGATAGCGTAACTTGCCATGTTGGATATGGCATTGGGGGAGAAGTGCTGGAGCTCGACCTCATAGTAGTTGGTCAGTGCCCGCATGAACCGGCTTGGAGATGACCCAAGCCCCATCCGGTGGTACTTGACAAAGCTCACCACATACCCCTCTGGCGGGTTCGGCTCCAGGTCCTTCCTCGACGGCACCATCCACTCCGGCCGATCAGCCAAGACGACGGGGCGAAGGAGCCTATCATCCACTAGCTCCTCAAGCTCCCATTCCATCGTGGCCGACGGGAGCCAGTCCTCCGGAGGAAGAAGTTCCGGGGCCATGGCGACTGCGTGGATATGCACACCGGATGGACGGGAAGGAAGGTCCCCAATCTCTCTTTTTTCTCTCTTGCGCTAACAAATAGGGAGACTCTACTCTCTGGCGACAGCGGCAACGAAAGCGGGAAGACAAGATGGGGAATGGGCAGAAACCTACCCCCTGAACTTATAGGCGGGCAGGTAAAACCCTGCATTTAATGCCCGCACCTAACTGCTCCCTAGCCGCTGTCCCCACCCCTCATGACTGCACCGTTAGGACTCCTACCTCAAAAGGCGCGCCCAGTGGGCGGGAGGAGTTATTCATGGATGATTCCTTCCATGGTAAGGAACGCGGGCTTCGGTCCCACAAAAATCTCAAGGGAACGAAGGTTGGCCCTCGATTAGGGTTCAACAGCCACCCTCGAGTATCCGAGTCAGGGATGAACGAGTCCCTTGTTCGAGAACGAACTCTCGAAGCCCCCTCAAACATATTCAAGGTAAAACGAAAGGACAACTACGGAATCCCCTCAGAGGGAGGCATCAAGCCGCCGAGCCCTATCGAATGGGATCGGAATCCATGTGTCCATTTGTTAGCTTCAATGAGAGCGCCTCCGTGGCCACCTATCGAACCCTATCGAACGGGGCACGAGCTCTCACTTGAATTTCCTGATAACAGCTCACCGGAGGACATCGGTGCTCGCCCAGACGAGGGTAGCACGGCTTTCCTCACCTCTCCTCCCGTCGAAAAGGAGCGTGAGGGTCGAAATAAAAAGATGGGCTTGTTCTTGATCGACCTCGATGAAAGAGGCTTAGGCGCTAGCTCGCAACCGGGTGGCCTCGAGGAAAGAGGAACCAACCACCCAGAGGCTCGACAACGTGTGGAACCCTTAGACAAAAGAGGGGCAAGCGCACTCGGGGGCTAGAAGACTTGAACTCGCCCCGATTGCACATCTAAAGAGCCCTCAGAGGAGTTTTCTACTCCTCCGAGGCCTCAGGGCTACACCCGAAGGGTGCGCTAACGCACACCCATCTGAAAGTGTCGACGCTGCGACTCCAATTCATTTATGCATGGTCCCCGAGGAAAGTACCTACAGCACCCAACCACCACGAAGTGGGACACGACGAAGAAATCTCATACACACTCGAGGGCTTAACCACTTGAGCACCCCTCGACAAAAAGTGCATAAAACCCTCAGAGGAGTATCCTACTCCTCCGAGGCCTCGGGGGCTACCCCTAAAGGGTACGCTCACACGCACCCTTCGAAGAATGATAGATGCTATGACTCTAGTTCCTGAGCCTCTGCGTGAGTGCCAGTACTCGCGCAGAGACTCGGGGGCTACTGTCGGGTACCCGGATAAGGGGTACCCTAAACTTCAATCCAGGTAAATTAATCCCCAAACAATCAGACCCAAATTGCCAAGGAAGCCCATGACCAGCCCAGACAAACAAGGGTCCACCAGTGTACGTCGAGGTATGATGGGCCGGCTCACGAGCAGCATCGTCCAAGACAAGATCGTCCCCTGACCAGTGGGGGCCCTCGAATGACGGACGTTCGCCCATGTGGATGACCCCCCGTCGGAGTGACAGAGCGCATCTCGGGTGGTCGACCCCCAGTCGGGTGACGGATCTCTGCGCGGGCGGATGACCCCTCGTCGATTGCCACTCCCTCTTCAGTTCACCTACCTCCTGTACGGGATCCAAGGCATTTAAAGCCCCCACCAACTCCTGCCTAACCTCATGGCTACAGCATGATTATGGTGATCGGATACAATAGTCAAATCCTCCCTTTACCGCTCATACCCAGGAAATTGCTGGTTCGTACTACGCTGTGACGCCATACTGAGCACTGTACACTGACAGGCGCCCCCTCGAAGGACGTTTACCAATATTTGTACCGCATTTCTCGGGGCTTGGCCTTATCCATTCGGGCCTCGACCCCTCTCGACCACCCCTCGAGTCAGACTTCGACGCCTCCGGTCAGCACTCCAACAACTCCCGATACGACGTCTACAGGGATCCGCACGCCCCCGCATGGGCACGGGTCTTTCACCGACCACCTGCAGCCGTCATCGTGAGATGCATGAAGGACAGTTGTCGACTCCAAGCATGTTGGTATAGGGCAAGCCATGCCTGGTGCACGCCTCTACAGGGGCCACGACGCAATCGGCATTACCCCCTCGACATCATCACCTACGACAGCCTAGGATTCCTGTACGCCTGAGCCTCCCCTTGGCCTATAAAAGGGGACGCCAGGAGGCAAAAAAAGGGACGATAGAACAAGCATATGACAACACTTAAAGAAACCTGAACATTCTAGCGGCAGGGCTCAGGCATAGCGCTTCTAGACTTAGGCTTTGCTCGCCAGCCCGAGTTCATATACACTCACTTGTATCCCCCTGTACAAGCACTTCGGTGCAAGATAACACAATCTCTCCCCCACTGGACGTAGGGCCTTCTTTGCCCGAACAAGGATAAAAATTGTGTGTTCTTCTTGCATCACCAATCAGATTAGGGAGCACACAGCACGTAGTTACTCATCAGTGCTAGGCCCCCGGGGTCAAGACACCGACATGAATAATGGAACAACATGGATTCAAATTCCCTTTCATCAGTTAGCTCAAAAACTTGGGTTTTCATAAGATTTTAAAAAAAGAAAAGATAGCCTTGCTCCTCAGATGATACTCTCAAATCACTCAAATATTTGTCTGGTTCCTTACCAAGGAATTTTGAAATTGCAACTCTTAGGGTAACAGTTGGCGTTTTTGGTGGACGAAAGGGTGCATGTTGTGTGCAACTCTTAGTGTAAGAGTTGGCATTTATTGGTGGGTGCGTGTGAATCTCAATCATGGGTGAATGACTATAATCTCATATAGGTCACAACAATTTGACCTAACTCAATGATCCGACAAGCAACAAGGTTTGCATAAATAAATCATGTCATATGGCCTTGGTAGGAAATTCTTTATCATTCAGGAGCATGCTATTGCATTTTTATTTTTCAAAGTAAATCCCAAGTCCTTCGTAAAAGCATACTCCAATTACTTAGATAACATAGGGTCCCTATGATAGTTGTTCACAAGTTATACAAATATTGGTGAGGAATCAGGAGTATGCAAATTTTATTAAAGGATAGCATTTTGTGCCAAAAAGTTTTGTCTTTTTAATTTAATAAATTTAAAACTTCAAAACTTTAGGAGATGCGGGAGTAGAATTGCACAAACCATCATTGAAGATAAAGGAGTTATGTGAATCAAAGACCGGGTCAGTTGAACCAAAAGTTCAACTTGTTTGTTTGGTCCTTCTTATGATGGATCGCTCGATTTTGTGCATTGTGTTGGGGAGATATTGAATGTGTGTGTTAGTTATGCTTGTGAGATCTTTCCCATACTTATTCTTGTACCATTTTATTTTATAAAGAAGAACAAAAATAAAAAGGAACAAGCAAAAATTCTACTGATTGAAAAACTAGGAGCTAGGATTTTATTATGATTATTTATTTATTTGTTTGTTTTTATTACTAAAAACTTGTTCACCCAACTTTTTATTACAACTCATACAAGGCTAAGATAGATTTGAAATGTAAAGCATGCCTTGATTCATCTCCATCATAAATTACTTCTATTGTTTATGCCAACAACTCAAGCTCATCAATCAAAGTTCAACACCATGTTAAAATTTTCATTGAAGCAGGTTATTTTTAACCTAAGCACCATGCTTAATTTAAAAATACCTATGGATGTACCTTATAAGACTACACCCAAGCTAGAGCTTATAACATAAACAAAGGAAGTATGAAAGTATATGATCAGATGAAGACAAGTATGAGTAAGTGAATTGGTGAACATTACCTTTATTTACCTGAGTATATGTAACGACAACATATATGTATGAGGCATTGAAGTTGTTATTACGGCTAGCATGAAGGCTCTGCTCAGGTGAACCACAAGGTCAGGCCACACACATTGATGTGCATGGGTCATGGGCCTTGCTGGTGCTAGCAAAGATTTGGAGATGAGCCCTTCTTGCTTGTGAAAGCATTGGTGGGTGGAGTTAGGCAACCCATTAGTTTTTTTGGACGTGTGGGCTAGCCTGCTCCTTCTCTCTCCTCCTATTTTTTATTATCACCTTTCTCTCTTTTTTCTTTCTCTATATCTCTCACTTTTTTGTTTATTAACCACCTTCTCCCTTTTTTATAACATTTTTTATTTTTATTTTTTCAATATATATTTTTTTCAATACTCTCCTTTTTTTCTTTTTTTGGCAAGGGTTACATCATCCTTTATCATCATTTTTTTGGATGACCACTTGGTGTGTGTGGAACTTGGGCTTCTCGCCATCCTCCCCCATACTTGGACTTTTGCATAAAGTCAAGTGTAGAGTCAGGGTTTCCTTTGTTTTCGAGTGCGTTCCATCACCCAAGAGCATCAAGGTTGATGTTGTTTCAAGCGTTGTATAACCTATGCTCTTCTTCACCTGAAATGGTTAGCAGCAGGAATATCCGAGGGTGCATACTAACTTGAAAACATGTCCTTGCTTTTATTGAGAAGGAAAGTTTATTTTTTTATTTTTTATAATAGTAACAATAACAATAATAATAAGAAGAATAAGAATATATATATTTAAGATAATCCGAGGTATCTCCCAGCAGTGCTTAAGTTATGGTCTTAAGCTTGATCATGGGACTTCATCTTGCAGCTATCAAAGGTGGATACGTTCCCAACTTTACCACTAAGAAATTAGCATTACGCTCAAGCTACAAGGTTAGAGCCATCGTGCCACTATGAGATTTACAATGCTTATTATAAACATAAACATCGACAACCATCCTCTTGAAGAATTTTGAAACAAGAATTAAGAGGTGGTTGGGATTCTCGTGTGTGCACGTGGCCAGAAGCGGAACAAATTCTAGAGATCCCAAAAGTGAGCATGAAACATGGGATGTCACAAAAGAGAAGGTGACATGCTCTCTAGTGGATTCTTGCTTGGTCTCTAGGATGTTGCTTCTGGCATGTCCATGGCATGAAAGTTTTATGAGGAACTAATGTTGCATCTCAGCCATTATCAAGAGCAACAATTCCAAGGCCAGTGGGACATGTCTTATGTTCAAGTGAAAGCGATGATGGGCATTCTATTTCACAAGGATGTGAAATGAATGGGGAAATGAACTTTGCCTCCTCGATCAGGTTATGGTTAGGTAGATGTTCCACCATTGGAGAGTTTAGGCAAGTGGTGGAAGCAATCTTTCCTAACATATCATCAAGGCCCCCATTGATAGGTTTTCTTGAATAAGGTTTTCAAGAGGGTGGCCTTTGAGAATATCAAAGTCGAGAATGGCATAGATGTTGAAGTCTATGTAAACCTTAGTTTCATCAATTTATATTGGCATGGACCAGTCAATCCCACAAAACACAAAGATGAGTCCTGATGGACTTCTCAAGAGTTTGTCAGTCGGGACTAGCGGGAAATTTCCCAAAAGTGTTTCTGCAAGGTATCGTGACATGATATTTGTCCCGACTGTGATGTTGTGTAGGATTTCACAGAAGTCCCCTTTAACAAACATGGCATGGTCGTGGAAGGTGAAAGAATCTGAATTGCTTCATAAGAACGTTTCACTTCCATCAACCATTCTTTTGATGGTTCTTCCTTAGGGAAAACTTCCTTAGAAGGACATGAAATTTTATTGTGCCAAGAGAGGGTTGAGGTTTTGCCAAAGTCGTTGAGTTTGATAGCTAACTCTGAAGGATAAATCATTCCTTCCTTCATTGTTTGTTGTTCGGGTTAGGGCTCATGAGTCGAATCTAAAGATGGCAAGGGTAAAGATTTGGCTGACGAGGGCTCCTCAAAGCTTGACATGCCCTTGTTTTGGAGGGGTTTTGGGTTTGTGACGGGAGAAGCATGCTTCTCAAGGATGTTATCAAGAATTTTCCTCTATTTTGTCGTTGTTTTATGTGAAAATGGCCCTCCAATGACCATGTCAAGGCATAGGGCAGCATCTATGTCTAGTCCCGAACAAAAGATATACAAAAGCACACTATCGGGTAAAGACAAGTCTGGGCTGGCTTGTACTAACATTGAGAACCTGGCCCAGGCTGCTCCTATGGATTCCTTCTCATTCTACTCAAAATCGAGGATTGCCCTTGATAGAGTTGTGATACGAGACATGGGGAAGAATGCAAGATAAAACTTGTCTTTAAGTTCTTTCAGTCCCCATTCAAACAATCTATGGCATTGGTGTACCACTACTTCACCTCCCCTTGAGGGAGAACAGAAACAACTTCCACTTAAGAATTTCTTGTGTCATACCAGGAATGCTTAGGCATGAACATATTTCCTCAAAATCTTGCAGGTGGCTAAAAGAGTCTTCGTGGTCAAGCCCTGAGAAAGGTTGTGCCCGAACTAAAGCTTTTAAACTAGGGTGGAGTTCATGGCTAGATGAAAAGTTTGATTTTGAAAAGATGGTGGCTCCAAGAACTCCCCCTTTGAAGCAGAAAAATTATAAATTGGAGCTGGCTTCATGGTGGAAGGATCGGATCGAGGAAATATTTTGTTTTATAAAAAGAAAAGATAAAAGATTTTTTGTTTTATAAAATAAGGGATATAGATACGAGGCGAACCAGGGTTGGAGAAAATAGCAACCATTCCCTGGCAACGGCGCCAGAAAGCTTGTTGGTATTTCTTAACGTATGCAAAGAATTCGCAAGCGTACGGAAGTACCGTTGTAGCCTTCACCCGGAAGTATTCAGGGTATCATATTTTTCACAAGGAACGGAGGTATTTCAACTAGCTAGTTCGTCCAAGGATCAACACAAGGGTAGAGATAGAAAGGGGGGTAGAGATGGATTCCTATAGCCTTTAGGGTCTTATGGTTAGCATTGCAAGACTTCTACCTACTTACTTTGGGTACCGGGGCGCACCTGGTCTGCCAGGCGATACCGGCCTGTAGCTCTATGCCGAACTTGAATGTGGGGGATTACAATGGACGGACAGGACTAGGTCACTCCCTGCCACCTACCCCTCAACCGTGGGGAACAAGGCAAACGAAGGTAGACTCTAGCTTAGACACCACATCTACGCTATAGACTACTACTCTAGTGTTGCACAGGGTGATCCGTCATTATCAGGGACCCTCTACTAGAGCATCTATCACGGGGACGGACAATGAACCCGTAAACAAGAGAAGGTAAAACTTAGCTAAACGAAAGACCTTTGTTAGACTATAAGAAACACGAATACTCACTTAGCCAAGATCCCGTGAAGGAGCCAAGTAGAATACCCATAGAGGTACAAGTTGGGGGTGATGCCGACAAGCTCAGCACTTTCTCGCTCCCGTACTCACATCTGCTCTCTAACTCTATAGCTAGATACAAGGGCATAGCCCTTTTGGAGTGTTGCTCTTGCTTTGGTGCTCTTTCTCCCTTTGTGTGGTGATGGAATGAGAGGGGAGGACCCCTCTATTTATAGGTGGGAGAGGAGGCATCATCCTAGGAATATTCCTCCACTTAATTCCCAAAACCAACCGCCACACATGTCCTAGTTTAGTAAACATGGAAACCAACCCGCGCACCGCCCTCCCTGCATTGATGTAACTGCCATAGGAAGTTGGGCCCGATCAGCTCCAGGAGTGCGCCGGCCGGTGCACCTGGTCTGGCCAGCCCATTGGTGGCTTGGCTTAGCCTCATCTTTTGCAGGCGCATTGGTCTTCTCATTAGCTTCACGTGGCCGAGTGGATTGCCCAAAACGGAATTCGGATGAGCCGAGAATAGCCTTTTTATCCAAGCATGGTCATGCAGCCCAAGATGGATTTGAACACTGTTGGGCCGTGTGGTTGATTCATGGACTTTGACCTTCTCTCCCACTTTGACTGGGCTCTAAATTATCTGGTATATGGCTTTATTTTCTTGTTTTGCTTTTGGTCTAAAATGGATTCTTGTTTATCCTATTCTTTTCTCCACTTTGGATCCACTTTAGGTATGTTTTTGTGTTTGTCCTGCAAAACAAGTGAAACACCAAAACTCATGGAAAGCATTAGCATAAATCCCTATTCACTAAGTTTTGTGTGCTTTTTTATATTCTTATTGGTGGTATAAAATGTGAGTTAAGGACCGCCAACAATGGTGGTCGAGCGCGAGGAACTCGGGCACGTCTACGAAATACAGCGCCTAGTCTACTACATTAGCGAGGTCCTTAACGAGACCAAGCAACATTACAACGACGTCCAGAAGCTGCTCTATGCACTCCTGATCACCAAGAGGAAGCTCCTCCACTATTTTCAGGCTTATAAGATTACGGTGGTCACGGAAGCTACGCTCGGGGAAATCCTGCGTAATAGAGATGCCAGTGGTCGTATTGTTAAATACATGTTAGAGCTCTGTGAGTTCATGCTGACATTTCGCAGTTGCAAGACTGTCAAATCTCAGGCCCTGATTGACTTCATTGTAGAGTGGTTGGACATCACCTTGCCTCTAGCTGATTCATCTGCCGACCACTAGCAGATGTACTTCGATGGGTCCTTAAACATCAAGGGTGTCGGAGCAGGTGTCTACTTCATCGATCCATCCAAGGACATGCTCCGCTACATCTTGCATATCCATTTTAGGGCATCTAATAACATGGCAGAGTACGAAGCGGCCTTGCACGACCTCTGTATAATTGTTGAACTAGGCATAAAACAGCTCCTGTATACGACGATTCTACTTTGGTCATCCACCAAGTCAACAAGGACCGGGATACGATCAACAAAAATATGGATGCCTATGTGGCAGAGATACACAAGCTCGAGAACAAGTTTTATGGGTTGAAGTTCATCCATATACCGCACGCTGAGAACAAAGGAGCTGACGAATTGTCCAAACTCAGGTCATCTCGCGTTGATACCTCCTGGAGTATTGGTTGAAGATTTAGTCAAACCTTCGATTCTTGACCAGGCACATGAAGCACCATTGTCTAGTACTGCTACCGACGAGATTGTAGCAGTGCTCGGTGACTCCTTCAATGAGGTTGAGCCAAGCTCCAACGGCCAGCAGGGAACTTGCGACGGCGATGGGCAGCCACCGGCTGGTGGTCCAGCCGAGTAGGCAACGCCTCCCCAGCCTGACTGGAGAGAGCCTCTTATCAGGTACCTGGATGACCACCTTGTCCCGAAGGATAAGATTGAAGCCCAGCAGCTGATCCGTAGAGCCCGTGCCTATCTTATGGTTAATGATGAGTTGATGCACAAAAGTCCGAGAGCCGAGATCTACCAGAAGTGCATCACATAAGAAGAGGGCATAAAAATTCTGGAAGATATCCATGCTGGCACTTGCGGTAACCATGCAGCATCCCAGACGCTGGTCGGCAAAGCTTACCGAGCAGGACTGGCCGACGGCAGTCACCGATGCGGAGGATTATGTGCGCTGGTGTAAGAATTGACAATTGTTTGCCAAGCTGATTCATTTCCCTGCACATGAACTCCAGACCATCCCGGTCTCTTGGCCATTCTCATGCTGGGGACAAGATATGATTGGCCCCTTCAAAAAGGCTCCTGGCGGCTACACATGTGTCTATGTGCTCATCGACAAATTTTCTAAATGGATTGAGTACAAGGCCATTAAAAAAGCCACGGCTGAGAAGGCGGTGCAATTCCTTGATGATGTTATCCACCAATTCGATGTGTCGAATAGTATCATTACTGATTTGGGCTCCCAGTTCACTAGCGATGCATTTTTTGACTTATGCGACGATCTCAGAATCAAAGTCAAATATGTGTCCATCGCTCATCCTCGGGCCAATGGACAAGTGGAGCGAGCCAACGGCATGATAATCGATGCCTTGCGCAAATGAGTTTTTCAGTATGACAAAGAGCTCAAGCCTGGTCGGTTGATAGGGGAATTGTCTGCTGTGGTTTGGGCACTGCGTACCCAGCCCAGTTGCAACACTGGAGTTTCTCCATACTTCATGGTGTTTGGATTCAAAGCCGTCCTACCAACTGAGGTTGCTTTCCAGTCACCTCGTGTTGCATACCACGATGGGAATGCCTCGAACGAAGCTAAGGAAGTGGACATCATCACTAAAGAAGAGCAAGCACTCAAATCTTGCGCTCGCACTACCAAAAACCTAGCTTCAGTGCGTCGTTACTATAACCGTAATGTTAAGGGAAGGATATTCTTGGTTGGTGACACGGTGCTACGACGAATATAGAACATAGATGGTCTGCATAAGCAGTCGCCAAGATGGGAAGGGCCGTTCAATATTAAGGCTGTTACACGCCCGACATCTTATCGCATGTGCATGATGAAGGACGTCGATGAGCCAAACGCCTAGCACATTGATCAACTCATACGCTTCTATCCATAGAATAAGATATGTACCCTATTTTCCATGTCATTTATGAGTTAATAAAGTTCTTTGTCATCCTCTTTTCCTGTTGCAGCTTTGCATCCGTGCACCTATCTGTCTTACATGCACCCTTCATAAGTCACAATTAAACTTTGCTTCTTGCCCACCGAGAATAGCTCAACAAGGCACTGTCTCGATCCTCTTACGATGTGTTACAGCTCCGCGCTACATGGCACTAGGAGATTCGGTAGTCGCTCTCTAACGGTACTAGGTACCTAGTGATCCTGGTAGTCCTATGCTATTTACTAGCGCATCCCTATGTCACCTAACAGAGTTAGCTCACTTCGACGGTGGAGGCAAAACTTAATTGTCGACATTTTTTCTATGACTACATTAAAACAAAAATATGTTTATCACCTGCTTAAACATGCCAACCTTAAATTGTCTGCATGAAAAGGCTAAAAGTTACGAGCACCCAGTGCTCGGCACAACTTACAAACATTGTTTAAACACATATAAATTGTTTCTTGCCTACTGACCACCACCCCCTTCTGCAGGATCCTCGATGAGCATCATGTCTTCAACCAAGATGGCGACAGTAGGACCAGCAGCGGTGCGGAGGTCCTCGGCATCAGTGTTGGAGACCTCAGCTGGAATTCCTTGCTCGATGTCCATCAGCTCCACCTCCAGGTAGTTGGAACGGACAACGGCGAGCACCGTAGCAGCTATGTACTGACCAGCACTTGCGACAACTTCCTGCAGTGCTGGCCACAGCCTACAGCACTGGTCAGCCACGGCTATCGACTCACCTACAGGATCCGTGGGATGCGCTTCTCCAGGAAAGATGGCCCTTAGCATCGCCTGATGTGGTCAGTCATCATCTTGATCTTTCCCTGGAAGGTGGCGTTGGTGTCCTTCAGCACCTAGAACTGGGCCATATGGCGCTCCCTGAAATCTGTAAAAAGACAGAACCAAGGTGGTTAGATACCCTAGTCCGCCCAGTATGCAACAGATAACAAGGAACAATCTTGTATTGTTTCCCTCTTACCGGTCAGTTGAGCAGTCTGCTCCTGGTTTTCCTTCACCTACACGTCAGTAGCCTCCTTCAGTTCCAGCATGTGGGAGAGCTCCTGGGCCATTGTGGCATTCTGCCTGCCTAGCTGTATAGCAAATGAAAGTCAGTTTTCGACAGGCCATCGCACACATAGACATGTTCACGAGTCTCACCCTCATTGCTGGCCTCCAGTGCCTCCACTTTCTTGCACAGTGTGGCAACGTCGGCCTCATGGTCTAGCTCCCATTCCTAGTAAATTTTGGCCTACGCCTCCAGCTGTGCCTTGGCCACTCTCAGAGTCTGGCACTCCTCTTAGAGCAAACCGATCAATGGTTCTGCCGTGCTGGGAAGAGGTCTCTTGCAAGTACTAAGCACATACAATGCTATTACGCATGGCCACTCTAAATTTGAGCAATACAACTTCAAGATAGTCGCTACTGATTTCACCTTGATCTGGTCCACCAGCACCTCCATAGCGTCTTGTATGCCTTCCTCCAGCTCATTGTCTGGGATCTCCTCATACGTCACGAAGTTGTCCGTCCCCCTCTTACGTGTCATATGGACGTGCTGGTTCAGGATGTCTGTACGTGGGACTCGGGGTGGAGGTCTAGGCACCTCCTCCACCTCTGCAGACGGGGCCAGAGCACTTGGTCTTGCCTAGCTTGGCGCGCGGTGAGGTGGACGACCTGGTGTGACCCCTACTAGTTTCCAAGACACCAACCGTCTCTTAGGCTGGACGATCGGTGTCAACGCCGGCCTAATCGGCATTGCCGAGTTGCTCTCGGGCTCTGGCTGCCTTGTGGACTGGGCAGTGCCGCCGATCGACGCTTGTGCAGCAAATGGTGGGGGTGTGGCCTGGCTAGAGGATGGGCGCTGCTCCGTTCCTGACGGAGTGCGCCTACATTTGGACCACACAGGATCAAGTTTTCCTCTTCATAAGGTAACAACAGTTTACAAGACATAAACAAAAACAACAATTCAACATGACTCTTACGCTGGTGCCCATCGAAACCCTCCCCTGTACTGTGGGATTGCTCCCCCGCTAGGAGCGCCTGAGATCCCACCTGTCACCCCGCCACTACACCTGGAGACCTGTCGGTGCCTGATGTTTCCTCCTGTGCTTATCAAGCGTCAGGAAGTCATCAGAGTCTGACGACTCCGGGGTGGTTGGGGCACCCCTCTTCTTGCTTCCTCCTGCCCTGCCGTCTAAGTTCAACTTGCCTCTGGACAGCAGGGTGGAGGGCTTCTTCTTCTTGGGGTCGCTGGCCGACATTGGCGGCTTTTCCCACCGCCCGACACCTTTCTCGGGCGGCCGAGCTCTCGTATTCATCAGGGCTGGAGACATTGGCTGTCCCCTTCACTGCTCTGGTCCTGCTCCTGTAGTGGGTCTCCTCGGTTCGCTGCTGGCTGGCCAGTGCCTCCCCTCGCGACCACGCCTCTACTGGCACTGCCGAGAAGAATACTGCTCGATCCTGCCCGAACAGTGTCTGCCAGTCAGACCACAAGATGTTATATGCATTATAACCAAGCAATATGCAATAACTGAACAATCGCCATTATAAACATACCTCCTGTGGCAGTTTGGACAAAGAATATTGGGTCGCACGCTGCTCCAGGTAGCTCTTGTCTAGAATGAACCTCTCAAATAGAGAAGACATCCGGAGATTTAGCATCCGCTCCTCCATTTTCTCTTGGGTTTCCCAGGAAGGGTCGGTGCATCCGGCGTAATCAAACAGATGGTTCACCCGCTCTTTGCAGTCCTGGATCCGGTGCACCAGCCCTGTCCCAGCCACCAGAGGACCATTGACAAGCCTATTGTCAATCAGCTACAGCAATTCCCTTACCTAATGCATCTCATCTGCATAAGGTTTGTCCGACCACCTTGGATTGAATTCAGGTACCTGATCCACGTCATAAGGTACCCTCCTCCCCTCCACATCCTGGCTCATGTAGAACCAGCGGGCAAACTAGTATTTCTGCACTGACGCGTGTGAAATGTCCAACCAATGCACCTTCATCCCATCCCAGAGGCGCAGATAGCAACCCCCTGCAATATGGGATCCCCCGGTCTTTGGCCCTTTCTTCCTTAACAGGTAGAAGTGGCAGAACAGATTGAAGTGGGGGGATGCCAAGGAAGCACTCACAGAAGGCAATGAAGATGGAAATGGAGAGGATGGAGTTGGGGTCAAGATTGCAATTCGAGATCCCCAGAAAATGCAGAGATCCTGCAAGAACCCAATCATGGGTTGTCTCAATCCCTACGTCACATAATCCTCGAATACCTTGCGGCTCGTGCCAGATCTCCATTTCCTGCGCCGGTAGCAGTCCCTCGTCGGCGAGCGCCTACAGCGACTCCCGCGTGAAGGTCGATTGTAGCCAGTGCGGACTGAATCTGCCAGATCCGGATGCCTTCGCCGCCTTCTTCGCCGCTTTCTTAGCCATCTTCTCCGGGGGTGGTCGATTGACGGGCGGTGTACAGTGGTAGTGTGGATGCGCACGATCTGCACGTCCACTCTGCGCGACGATGACCGAAACAGCGGCAATGGACGGTGCAGCAGCGATGGTGGTTGCGATGGAGTAGATGCAGTGGAGCGCTCGAGAAGGTGGGTGAAGTGGGGAGTGGAAATGAATGAATGCGGAACCGTTCCCCCCGGCAGTGGCTGGATATTTATACCCTCTTGGTGACGTCGCTTTGACTTCTAGGGTTGGACCCGCTGACTCAGTGTGGACATGACTTTTTCACCCTAAATGGGTCGTCCTGGTCCCCGCCAGGGGATGTGGGCTGCGGCTTTATTTATTCGCTCCCGTGCATTTCCCGTGAATCCTTCACCCATGATTGGCACATGTCCGATGATTACGAGTTTTATCCCTAGATTTCCATTTAAACACATATTTCTTTCAAAATCTATTCTAGATTCCTTCACTTGAAATCTGGGGACTGATTTTTGGGTCATATAATTTATTATTTCTCTTACCTGGGGACTGCGCATATCGATTTACCACCCAGAGGTATCTACGGACCAACGGTTCTCGATGTCCCTTGACCCGATCGAGCCTGTGCTCCGTCCAGGACTTACCTGGGGACTGCGCATTGATTTGCCACCCAGAGGTGTCTACAGACCAACGGTTCTTGGTGTCCCTCGACCCGATCGAGCCTGTCCTCCGTCCAGGACTTACCTGGCGACTGCGCATTGATTTGCCACCCAGAGGTGTCTACAGATCAGCAGTTCTCGGTGTTTCCTCAACAAATGGTCATAGGTTCATACCTAGGGTTTTGCATCGACTTGTTGTTTGGCACTGACTACGGACCAGTTAGTGCTACTTTGAGTTTTTTTAAAAAGCTCAATACAACATCTTCTATCTTCTATCGAGCTTGGGGACTATGTGGGACCACGTCACCTTGCGGTGACTTGGGCCTATCTTCTGTTCTTGGTTCGGTACCCATACCTCTACGGATGGTTCATGTTAGCATCCCAGTGACACTTTGAATCACGTGTTAACATGGGCCCACGTCTCAGGGACGTGAAAAACTTTTTTCTTTTTCTTGGAGCACTAAGCATCTTTTGATAGACCACCTTCCTAGACAGAAGCTGTGGTCAGGTGCAGACATACGAACTGCTCGGGATGAAGCTGGTCGGGACTATGTGGTCAGCATCTTCGCTGGTTGGCTCTACGTGGTCAGCATCATTGCTGGTCAGCACTACGTGGTTTGCACGTTCACTGGCTCTACATAAGGACAAGACGGCGACTCCCTCAAGATACATGGTGCTCGGGGACTAGCTGTGGGGGTATAAAACCCTATACCCTCACGGTGGGACCTTGGGCCACACGTACCAGACGGCCGAGACCACAAGACGAAGCCCGTGCTCCATCACCGCCCTGGTCGGTGGGCCGCGTGGACCTGGAGGCTGCTTGGCACGTAAAGAAGTCTAGTCGGTTAGGATCTGTTCGTACTCTCCAAGATACGAAGCAATGTAACCGACCGTAGGAAACCCTAGATCTGTAACCTTGCCCCCGGCTATATAAGGCGGGCAAGGACCCCCTAGAATGCATCTTTTCCCTCATTGTACTCCGGTACTCATTAATACTGCAGCAGAGACGCAGGACGTAGGGTATTACGCTTTATAGCAGCCTGAACCTAGATAAACCCTGGTTGTCCTGGTTCTTTGTCTTGCATCTCACCTCCGGCTCGTAGATTTTAGCGTGCCCTCACCGATCTTCTACTACCTCGGGAAGCCCCATGGTAGACTGCCGAAGAGGTTTCATTGATAGGGGGGACCACAAAATTACAAGGCATTGGGCCCGAAGAATAAACTACAAGGCATTGAGCCAAAACATACTAAGCCTATGCCCTTGAAGAGCTGCGTCCTCCTTGAAGTTTAAACAAGATCTAATTTGACTAAGTTATGCTTTTATTTGTTTCCATTGGCTAATCACTTAGAATAGTGTGATGAGAAGTGTGTAGCATAATGTGATGCGGTAAACTTATAAAGTTTTGAGGTTTTTCCTTTGAGATCATTAAGATGTTCAATCTTAATGACCTAAAATGAAAAACCTCAAAATCAGAAACTTGTAGATCTCATGTAGCGCTCTAGTTCTCATATGTAAAGTATCTTTACCTGATATCATACCATAAAATATGATTTTTCGAAGGCAAGAAGTTTGGTACACGATTAATATGTTATTGAAATTTTATAATATTTTTTAGCATCTCAATTATCTTAAAAGAAACACAAAACTAGAAAATGGCAAATATGATCAAACTCTATTATTTTTTATACAAAGTATAATATCCAACCATGATATGAAAAAGATATAATTTTTTAAGGTGACAAGCGTGGTACATGATTAATAAGGTGATACAGCTTGAAATTTCAAAACCCAAAACTAGAAAGTTATAGATCTCATCGATAACTGCAATTTTCATATAACAAATCATCTTCACCCAAGATCGTATGAAGATGAAGCATACAATATTATGCACATGATTTCACTCTTTCCATGTGGATTGATTGTGTGCGTCGCTGTCGACCCCAGCTGGGTGACAGTGGAAGGCATTGTATCCTCCAAACACGTGTACTCCCTTCAGGTTAGATGAAAGTCGTTTTGAACAATGACACGGACTCTAAATATAACTTTGAATTTATATTTCCAAAAAGATATTTATTAAAAAGATATATGTATATTTTTTATAAAAGTATATTTCAAGATAAATCTATATTCATATGGTTTTTATATTTCTAAACTCAACAACTTAAAAAGTTATTTGTATTTTAAATTTCTAATGTGTGATCCAAATCTTATCCAATACAACTTCTTTTACCAAACTCTAGAGAGAACCAGCGTAGAGCTTCAGCTACAAGAACACATGCACTAGTCATCGTTGCGCCCAAAGAACGGCCTGTTCCGTCGACCTTGAAGGATCAAATCGGCCGGGGCTTCGGGGCATATCATCATGCAAATTCCGTCCAAACTTTTTTTTTAGGAAACGACATCCGTCCAAAAGAATTGCCCGGCACAATAAATCGAGGTGGTGGGAGATCTCTGTGTCGTCCGACTACTCCTACGTACACACACGCGTTATATTGATCCATATGCATGCATGCTGCACCAGGCAGCAGCTTTTGCTTTTGCTTTGAACAGTGGTGGCGCTAGCTGTGTGCTGATAGATACTCATGCATGCATGCACGTCGCCAAGACAAACACGTACAGTGCTGCAGCGCTCGCCGCATGCCCCGTCCCCATCGTGCTGCTGCATGCCCTCGGCTCCGCCGTGAGACACGGTGGGCACTTGTCCGGCTTCTCGTCACACAATACTCGATCGAAACATGCATCTATGCCGTCATGGTATGTACAGCCATGCATGCCACGCACCATACCTGCATCGGTTGCGCTTTTTTTTGCATACTAATAATCCGCTCATGATGTATGCATCATCTCTCTTGGCCAGCCAACTCTTTCCCTCTCTCTGTAGATTTATTAATTTTTATTAAATCTTACTTTCTTCCTTTTTAGATTTTTTTTGGAAAAATAAGGTTCTTGTCTTCTTTGACGTATTAGTTATCCTTTTTCCATAAAGAGCTCCAACAAGAGATTTTACTCATTCTTTGAGCAACCGAAATGAAGTGCTGATGACACAGAATTTGTAGAGATATGGCTGTAATTTCAGCCGCCTCTAGAAATCATTTATTTGTAAGCATAGGCGGACCCAAGGCCCGGCTAGCCTGGGCCCTTGCCCGGGCTCATTTCTTGAAAATCACTTGAGGCCCAATAGACAGCCCATTAACTGAGAATGGATTCTATGGGCTAAAAGCATGTAGTAAAAAGATATTAGTTGTTTTGCCCGATGCTCCAAGGGCCTGGGTCCGCCTATGTTTGTAGGTCAGCTGGGATTACCGGTTACCTCTATAGATATGTTTCTTAGGGGGCGGCTGCTAACTCCAACTGCCTCTAGTATCACCAGTCGCCTCTACTAATATATTTGTAGAAGTGACTAGCATAATGGGATCTGAACGTTGGCACTTTAGGCGCGGGTGGTGAGTGAGCTGCCCCTACTTTAAAACCTAGCCATCTTTTGCAAATCAATTATGTAGTAGTGACAAATGTGGACTCTTCAGCGTGTGGATCTGTGGCACGACGCTCCCTCTGATGGTTGGCTCCCTCAGCTGGCGACGGATAAGACTGAGATTACGAGGACGTGAGGAGGAAGAGGAGGAGCAAGGCAGCTGAAATGAAGTGCTCAATGACACATGGGTCCCATTTGTAAGTGACTATTGTTATATTTTTGCAAGATCTGATTTAGTAGATATACAAAGTGAGAGGCAACACAAGTAGGAGCACCTAATTAAAAGCAGAGGTCCTGATTTTGATGCTCCAAATGAAATTCCTCTTGCTATATACAAAGTTTGTTCTTTGAATATATAGTTACATGTACATGACCTAAAATATATAAAGTATCGTTCTCTCTCTCTCTCTCTCTCTCAGCTGCAAAGTGCATGTTACGGACGGACAGGCAGTAGGTACGACAAAACACATATAGGACATATAATAACAGCTTGCATGGAAGGGACGTAATAAGGCTGTTTGTTTCATGAGAAACGTCCTTTGTGAGTTGCGATCGACGCTGCTGGCGGCCGGGCGGGGCCGGTCGCCCCCCACCAGCAGCGCGCGCGCGGACTTGCCATGCCGTCGCACACCAGGTGTGGGCGCAGCACGCGCAGTGGTGCGGCCCCACAAACTTTTGCATGGGGGCTCCGCCGGTAGGGCCAGCGTACATGCTGTTGGCCTTGGCCTCGCCGAGAGAGCCAGAGATCACGCAGGCTACAGGGAGGAGGAACAGTGTTCCACAGATGACGACTTCGTCTGCACCTGCATGCATGCGCTAGCTCAACAATTGCATATGCAGCTATAGGACTGTACTTAAGCGCAGATGAGCAAACAAGCAGGGGAGTTTACCTTATTAATTTATTTATATAAACGACTTAAGTTTTAAGTAAAGCAGTAGCTAGCTAGCACTGCAATGATACCGGCCACAAGTTAAAATAAGCAGCGGATAGTACTCCAGTGCAGTGAGACCCATTGGAGTACTATCTAGCTAGTACTTTACTAAAATGTAAGTTAGTCTCTATATACGTACACTGTGCTGGCATTATGGTACTACGTGAACATAGGTCAGTTTTCCATCGGCTCTTGATGTAGTGATCCTCTACTTGGCTGTTCTTTGTTCCCTCGAGCATTCAGCAGTAGAGGCTAAAGAGGAATAGTCATGTATATTATCAACCGGAAGCTGAAGAAAAAGCTAAGATATAGTACTCATCAGCATGCAAGCCTGTAAACTGTAATGATAAATAGGTGGAATCACGTGCAGCTTTTCAACAAGGGGCGCGCGCGAGATTGGGGTATATGCATGATGGCCTTATGATTCGATGGAGCTGCAACGCGCCCCCTTCAACACTGTGTGGCCATCTTCTCTCACTGTCCTGTCTTTTGTCTCTCGCAACTTCTGTAGGAAGGAATCCATAGCTGAGAGCGAGGGTGGCCAGTGGGCCAAATTGCGCCCTCGGGATGCAGGTCACCCCGTTTGCGCACCTGGCCCAACTTTGAGCCCGGCTCCTGGGATGCAAAAACGACGCCTCAGCCTAGCCGTGGAGAAACGCCGCTGGGGTTAGTTTCTTCAGAGCTCGGCCGCGCGTGGCTCCTACGCTTCTGCTCAGCGCAGTTCGAGTCACCTTCCACTCCCGTTCTCTCAGCCACTGGTGCCTCTCCCTTGCCGTCTCGTGCGCGGCGTCGCTCGGCCAGCGGGTACTCACCGACAGCGGCTCGAGCAAGGCACTCGCGGGATCGAAGCCCCTCCCCCGCTGCGCGCATGGCCACCAAGGGATCAATACATCAAGAGCCGATGGACTCGCGGTCGTCCGTCTGTCCTCGCGCGGACCGCCGCCTGCCTGGCACAAGCGAGGGGTGCGGGGCCTGGCGCGCGGGCACCGGGAGCGCGTGGCCGCGGGGCGCGCCACCACAAGGCGTGCGGGTACCAGAAGGGCGCCGCCGCCTGGCGCTCGTGGCCGCCGGGGCGCCGCCACAGGGCGCGCGGGCACCGAGAGCGCGTGGCCGCCAGGCGCGCGTGGTCACCGGGGCGCCGCCGCAGGGCGCGCGGGCACCGGGACCTCCATCGCCTTCGGAGTAGCCCCCGGTACGTAGCAGCGGACATGAACCTTTGGCGACGACGCCGTGCCAGTGCACGCCCCTAGGCTGCTCGATGAAATGAAGAAGAGGAGAGAAAGAGTGGTAAGGCTACCGAGTTATAGTGGAGGGCAGCCATATCTATTTGCGTTTTTCTCACAAACACGTTCTCGTCTGAGCTGGGCTCATTTCATACATTGCCGCAAACATCTTCACTTGCATCAACTGGGACAGGCCAGCCCAAGCCTGGGCGAGTTGGGGGCAGACCAGGCTGGTCACGGCCAACGCGCCCTGTGTGTGTCTTAGCTTGCATGCATGGACCATGCATAGCTGCATTGCATGGCCCAGCACCTGCCTGCTCCTAGCTATGAGCTCTCTCTCTCACACACACACACTACAGGCTCCTTTTGACCCGAGATTTGTAGCGTGAGTTGGACCCTTGAACCTGTCTCTCTCATTTGCGATCTGTCTGCCTGTCCATGGCAATTTGCACGTACAGTACGTTCATGTGTGTTGTCTGGAATTATTTGTGGGCAGACAAAACGGTCTCCCACCAGCCACCCTATGTGAACTGGTCCTGCATTTGTTGCTTTCTCAACTGCTAACACGCGTATTCGACATAGGGATACATACATATACCCACGACTTAGCTACATTTTACAGTTTGGCGTGGAAAGATTTGTATAGAAAAGTCCTAAAGTGACTCGGATTTAATTTGAATCCTAGACGTGCTCCTAGTTACCGCATTTGCTTTATAAATTGACACTGCTACACCAATTAGGACAAACAGCACTGTAGCTCACAAACCGCCACTAAGAAGAAATTATAGGGTGTGGTTCTCTTAAGAAAATCACTCGGAACGGCGGGATGGTTCCACTAAAAGAGCCCCCCTCTGAAAATATGGCTTATAGGGTCAGTCTTATTGAGAGACTTGGCTATAAAATCAGATATTTTCCTAGCAGTTATTTCAATAGAACCACCTTTTGAAAAGATTTTTATAGGGCTAATCAACCACCCATAAAACTGACTTCTTATATAGAGCCTTCTTTTCCCGTCACAACTATGCATATCACTCCATTGGGAGCTCAGATGGAGGCAGAATGGTTGCAAAAATAGAGGGTGGAGATTTTGTACTTTTGAAACGTTGAATAAGTTGGCTTTAAGGGATAAGATTATATCATCCAAATGTATTATTAAAAGTCTACTCATGCTTCTATTTTGCTTAATTATGCTTTCCATCTAGAGAGAGGCATGCTTGTTAATTTATGATTTTGTGAATAAATTTGGCTGATTTTTTTTGCTTAGCTTATATTGTATGGAACTACTTCATATTATGTAGGTGGTGCGTAGGGTGACAAACCGGTAGTGCTATATGTTTTCACCACTAGTTTGGCATATAATTAGGCAGTTAAAACTGTGGTGCTCTCCACAACTAGGTCATACGTTATACCAATGGTGAAAACATTTAGCACCGTGATTTATCACCCACCACACACTTACAAAACGGCGGTGGTAAGAAGTTTCACCATCCGTTAGAAGATGTTATTGGAGTACCTTTGAGGGACAGGCCGTAAAAGAAACAGCACAACCTCTCCATACTAACCACTAAAAAGAGCATCGCCAATCCACTGAGAAGGTCAACAAGAATGGGATTGTGAGAAGGACAAACATGTCAAATAATGAACCAGTTGTGATAGCAGGTTACACCGATACGCAAAGAAACAACACAACCTCCATACTAACCATTAAAAAGAGCATCGTCAAGCCATTGAGAAGGTCAACAAGAATGGGATTACAAGAAGGACGAGAAGAAACTAAAGTTGTGCAAATGTCTATTCCTGATGTTTCATCTATAATTTTTCCGGACGTATGATGTAAGTGTATTTATTTGAATGTTTTATATGTTTCACACATACGTTGCAAGCGCTTTATTTAGATGTCGTGTACGATTGCAATGGTTTTCAAGTGTTTTAGGTATGTTTTTTTTCAAATGCTTCAGACACATTTTTCAAGTGTTTCATCTGTGTTGAGGTGTTTGTTGCAAGTATTGCATCTGGATGTTTTAAAAGTAAATCGGTGTTAGACATGTTGCAATGTGACTGCTGCAGCTGCTGGAGGGGGGCCGAAGGGTCGGGCGGAGTGAGGGGTGGGGAGGTTGGGCTCAGACGCGCATGTGGGGTCGGGTTGGACGGGAGTGTAGGCACAGGCATCCATCCCAACGTCCGGGCGCTAACATTGCCGATAGAGTTCTAGGCGAGTGTGGGAGAAATGATAGTAGCTTAACTCCCCAGTTCTAAGTCATGTGAAATTTACATATATACTGTACTACCAGAGAGACCCAATGCAAACATTCCTAATTATAGTCGTCCTACTGTTGTTGCATGCTAAACACTGCAGCGCAGCACTTTCAACCATGATTAGAGACGACCGAGCGTCACCCCTAGTCACGCGTGAACACACAAGAAGTGATGAGGCGCTGAATCGTCTCAGCCCATAGTTTTATACTTTGCAGTTGTCGAACCTTGGAAAGTCTGATGGAACTAATTCTAGGATGTACAGTAGAGATTAATAGAACAGAGGCAACATGTTAGTAGCGAAGTCGCACGTAGTTGTGGTAACATATTTATATTGCAAATACTCAGCAGTCCATCCATCCATGATTTGATCATATCAGGGATTGACAATTTGGCAGCACATCGACGGCACAATTTGATGCACCAAGGGAATAATAAAAAGAAGAATAAAAGAACATTATATGTTACACCCAGAATCGCAGTTTGCTGGCATATGCAAACACCAGCTCACTTCCATCGCACGCAAAATCCTTCCTCATGAACGTGAGCAATTCAATGTTGTTTGCTTCTACCAACGAAACAAACGCTGCAGGCACAATCAAAGGCAGTGTTAGTTTGATGAAATGAGATAATGAAACTCGCAGTAGCGCAGGAAACGTAGTTTCAGAGAACGGGGCACATAAATCAAGTGTCTTCAATCCAGATTGATTTGCATATCAATTCCAGTAAAACATGGAACCAGGATGACAGTAATAGACCATGTTTAAGTGAAAAACGTTGTATTGTTTGAAGTGATCACAACTGTAAGTACTTTGGGCACAAAATGTTATGTTATGAGTTTTGATTACCTTGCTTTTCTTCTTCTTTTTATTCTCAATGTATGCAACGATCTCCATCTGACGCTCAAGAGTTTCCTTCAAGGTCTGCAAAAACTCAAGTCAAAGCAAGTTTGTAAAAAGGTTAGTTGGTTCACAAATTTGCTATAATCATATACTTCTCGTAGTGTTTCAGGTTATTGTTGGTGATACAGAAAGATATGAAACCAACATAATAATTAAAACTACTAATTAATAGTATGTGGTTATGGTTTGGTAAAGTAAGACATGGTTTTCCAGCAAGGTGCAGATGAAACCTTCTTTGTAGCTACAAGCTCCTCTTCCAGTGCACTAACGCGGGTGACAGCAGCCTGCAGAATTTCCTCCTTATCAACAGGCATTGATGCTGGTTTTGTCAGGAGTGAAATGACTTTCTCCTCAAGCTCAGCGAGGCGCTTTGCAGAGACGGCATCTTCAGCTTCCTTCACAGCCTCTTCTGATAGCTTGGATCGCTGCCGCTCTTGTTTTTTTGATTTACTTTTTGACAGGGTAGCAGGCTTAGCTCCACCTATGGCAGCACCAAGTACCTTCCCAGGCATGTTGCGGGTCACACGGACCATCGCTGCAATGCTCATCACAAGTGCTATGATGCCAGCATAGAGTGGGGGCTTGGATCCATCAGAGGCATTTATAATAGCTGATAAAGGATAATGTTTAGTCAGTATATCAGTGAAAGGAAACTGGGAGTATAACTAATTCGTCAAAAGTTCGTTCATTCATAAGCTTGTAGTGATGGTGCTAACCTTTGGTTATGGCAAGCTTCTCATCTGGCGGTGTTCCCTGGCTCTTGCAGATAGCGTCTATGGCCTTTTCAACCATTGGAACATCACAAGAATAGGGTGATCCAGGGGTCTGAAAAAGTTCACCAGAAGTAATAAGTGAGGTTCAACATTAAATTTCTAACTATAAACTTGGCACTATTAATGTCTTTGTTCATTATCAAATGATCAACAATCATAACAAGAATGACTTACAGGATGTGAAGTGGGGAGAAGTTTCTCGTGAACAGGTGAAAGCTGAGGATGTTCAATTTGGCTGCGGCAAATTTTCGGTGACTGAGAACGCTGGCCATCTCCAGCTAATTGTGTTTCCCCATCAAATAAAGCTTGTTTCTTGATTTAAAAACATTAAAAAAGATAGGAATAAATATAACCACTATGCAAACATGAAAGTTACTATCTTTGTTTTCCCGTACCTTAGGATACATGTCATCTTCACAAATCATTTTCTCCTGAGCCTCAAAAGTGGCGTTAGGACTTGAGTTAGTACCTTCTCCTTAAAAATTTTGTGATTTATATTCAAGGCGATAAGGATGAGGTCAAAGGACCAGATTGGACTAGTCCTCACCTTCATGATTTCGGGATCCTTCCAAGGGCCTTTGTCGGCCTTCATGCAACCACCTTCACACTGGCAAGTTCCACCAAAAATTTCTGGCAACTCACTGAATAATAGAAAGGTGTATGTTTGAGTGGGCAAATGTGCCATAGAAGTTAGCTGACGAGTTCAGTAAAGCTAATAGCTACAAATTTGAGAACTGGTTTCTTACCTAGCATCAATCACCTCAAGAAGCTTGCTCTGATACTTGTTGCCCAGAACCTATAGACGATATTCTAATTGAGTACTGGAATCATAGATAAAGAACAAAACTAAAGATGAAAAAATACATGAATCTTGGCAGTGGTCTTTGGGTCAAGAAAGCTCTTCACTGTGCCCCATAGAAGCCGGAATCCCTGGCCTGCATTAATGATGAACATCCGGCACAGGGTCTAGCACCAAAAGAGAAAATAACAGGCATGGTAAGAACAATATTGTTTATAAAATTCAGATCAAATTTCTGAATACCAAACACATATCAAAGGGATTACCTCTGGATAGTTGTCACCATCAATCTTCTGAAGCATACCAATGAGGTCCCTTGCAGCTTTGCTGAATTGCTTCATCCCCTGAAAATGTGTCTTTGGTTACTCATTGTCACTGTGTGCCTAAACGGTCATTTAGCCCATTTACACATCGTTTAAACGTTACACAGTTGTACACTGTTTCCGTTTAATCAGTTGTTTTGACCGTTTAAATGGCCGTTTTGCCCATTTAAACACCCGTTTTGCCAGAATAATGGGCTAAAAGGCAGGTACTGTTTAGTGTTTAGGATAACACTGATCATTGTAAAATTGCAACCATTGAGTAGCCACCAATTTGTAGGTACATACATACCACTCCTTGCACATCAAGAATTGTTGTGCTCTGATCAATATGGCGCTTCGCAGCGATTGAGCAAGCTGGGAACTTGACAGCGAAGTTCTTCTCGAACTCCTTGACATGGTTCTTAACAAAGCGATCCATTGTAGTGACCTGCATTAGCCTATTCACATCGATCTGTCCAAGCCGTTCAATGTAGACAGGCCTGCCTTCCTTATCAACCCCATGGTAACCTTGAGGGTAGCATTCTGCCACCTTACCAGCTTCTTCGAATTCGAATTCCTAAGATTGCATTAGAGAAAAGGAAAATGTTACAAAAGTTTACGAACTAGTAGCCTGTAAATATCGATGAGAAAGTACTAATGGAAATGAAGTTGATTTTAGCAAACTCTGGTAGTTAATAGTTACCTCTAGAATGGTATCTGCACCAAACTCCTTTCTCCACTTGAGCATATCAGACCACATTTGCTTTGCCTTCTCGATATCAAACTTCCTTGCCTTCAGAAACCTTCATCATCCCAACTTTCAGCAATGCTGCCGCACATGAAAATGCAACCATATAATAGGATGGATCATTACTATATCACACACCTTAGCATCATGTGGTAGTCATCATGCTGTGATGGTAGGAGCTCTTCAAGTACAAGAAGCTGGCGGAAGGCATCCACAGCCTGCACCTCCTCAGGTTCACGGTCATCCAAAATGGAGACGGACATGACCTTGCTGCTCTTCCTCCCCCTCTTCATGGAATGCCTGAACTTCTGTGAGGCGCTCAAAGCCTTCTTTTTCAGAGACGCGATCTTGGCTTTCTTTTCATCCTCTGAGTATTCCACATTGGATTTCCTCTTCTCGTCATAGTGTCCATCTAAGGCTGCAGATATCATTTCTGGATAAGTCAATTCTGCGAAGTTCAATTTTGGGGACTAAAATTGACATATAAGGTTTGTGTTGAATTGACCCGGATTGGGCAAAAGAGAAGTGTGTTGCCATAAGTGCAACTTTTCAATAAAAAAACACTGTGTACAAATTCAGACATCACAGGAATATATCACAAGTTGCTTTTTATGAGGACAAGGAAACAAAGTAGTGTTGCAAGATATTATCTATCTCAGTCAACAAGCAAATGGTTATGGCATTTAATTATATGCATACTCACCAGAGCTCAGATGGTGCTCATGAGATCCTGATAGGACTTCTGCCATTATTGCGTTGCCCTATCGGACCTGATAAAAGAAAGAAAGGGTCGTATTGAGTTCCACGCCGCCGACCAGGTTAACCGGAAAGCCTAAGCTGATGGAGAAACTGGACAATTCACTTATACTTCAATAAGTCTGAATAATGTGCTCAATATTTCAATGTGGTGCTAATACAGAAGATATAAACTGATTCAACGCCTAGTGGTAGGATTTAAAACATTAATTTTTAGGGCGCCTTTTCTCTTTGCGTGCAGTTAAGACTAGATAACTAGTACGTTTTCAAACATATATCCTCTCGTATTAAGGAGATAATCGATAGGTTGTGATTAGCAATGATGTTACCAATACCTAAAAGTCTAGAACGTGTTCATAGAAGATAGAACAGACCACAAGAACGACGAACACGCAAGCGGCCGTGAGTGAGGCCAATGTACCAAGAAAAGAAAAACGCTCGTGATTCACTCGGGCCGGCGAGCAAGCACCTAGAACGGCTAGATCGGAAGGATACAGAGGGGCGCACAGCTATGGATCGAGGAGGAAAGTGAGGAAAAAAGAAGCAGCGCGCACGTACCTCCGAGAGGAGAGCCTTTGAGGCGGAGAGGGAGGGCGATGCTGCGGGCAAATGGAGGGGTGCTAAAGAAATAGAGGCGGGGGTGGTGGCGCGCTCGTCGCGGGACGGAGGGAGGCCAAAATGGTGAGAGGCGCGCACGACGCCCGCAGCTGGCAACGGGAGGATGTTGTTAGCTAGCGATAACTACGGTTCATCGGGCTCTTTGACTTTGGTCCTCGACGTCTTGCCTTATTCTAGTTAATTAATGTGTCTGCTGATAAGGTTCCTCTGTTAACTGGACTGTTTAGTTGTAAATAGAGGGTGATCTTTCCTTTTGGTTTGCCTCTTGGGACCACTGACATTTAGCTTCTGATTAAGGATTATGTTCCTTTGATTTGTCGAGTTGAAAGGAGATTGGCTGCTAGTTCAGTTTTTCTGTCATACTCTGGTAGTTTTTCTCCATCCTCACTGATCTTGGAGCTCTGAACCTGTTCTTGACTCTTGGGCATATACGTGGAACAATTAAACATATCAATCAGGCAAGTTCTACAAGCATCAGTTTGTGGCTATCTCCACCCACTCCTTTTCTTTGGCTTTGGAAAACAAAATGCATCCCCAAGATCAAGTTCAACATTTGGCTTTCATCTTTCGTAACAAGATGCCTTCAGGATCAAGGCCTTGTTTAGATACCAAAATTCACTCCCAAATTTACTATGCAGAATTTCTATTCCCCATCACATCAAAATGTCAGCACATACATGGAGTATTAAATATAGACGAAATCAAAAACTAATTGCACAGTTTTGTTGTACTTTACGAGACGAATATTTTAAGCCTAATTTTTCAAAATTTGGATATTTTTTACCAAATACAAACAAAATACTACAGTGCGCGGATTTGACGCGCGCACTGTGCATTTACCGAATCCGGCCGCCGAGTCCGGTAACTAAACAAGGCGCAAATTGGAAGACTCTTCTCAGCTTTAGTTAACCTTATCTGATTCGGCTGTCAAATTTGAAGAGACCCATCTCGGCTGAAGTTAAGCTTCATATGAATTTGGCCAACTCTTTGTAATAGGCTTTTCTTTGTGCTTTGTTTTCTTTTGGGGTCAAGTGTTTTGGTCAGCTCGCTAACTACCTGTACAATTCTACTTTTAAATATATTCGGTCGGGTGGCCGCACATCGCCACGCAGACGAAACGAGAGCCGTCGGCGTCCTTTCCCCGCTGTTCTCCACTGCTGACCCTCCTCCTTTCTTCTCCGGCATCACGTCGGAGACTGAAAGAAGAGTGGATCTATTGTTTTTAATAATTTTCCCTATTAGAACGAGTGTTAAGGTTAGTGTTTTTTTATACCAAAAAATTTGGTAATGGTGATTTATCTTCTCCTCCTCTCCGGCGACGGTGAAGGGGAAGGTTGCAATCGTCTTCTCCATGATGACTCCATTGAAAATAAGGGCGACAACTTCGGCGTCAACATCTTCATCAACGTGACGATATGAAGACTTTTATTTTCGGACGGCGGCATCAAGGCGGAGATGATATCGCCGTCATGAAATAGTTTTGTTGTGATTAGATCTGGCCACGATGAAGGACTAGGGAGAACAATTTTCAGATTAGTCTTTCTCAATCT
Organism: Bothriochloa decipiens; assembly: GCA_023333625.1. Lineage (NCBI taxonomy): Eukaryota > Viridiplantae > Streptophyta > Magnoliopsida > Poales > Poaceae > Bothriochloa > Bothriochloa decipiens. Next base: position 24,386,318 of record CM041637.1, on the reverse strand, counting down.
TCAGTGGCAGAAAGAAGAAAAAGAAAGACACCAGAAAAAAGAAGATACTCAATTCCGACTACGTGAATGTTGGTCATCGTTAGTTGGCCATTTGTTCTCAGACCGTCTTTTGTTACCGAATGTTTGTCTATGCGGTCATTCATACTGCAAAGCATCTAACAGGTTAAGTTTTGAGTTGTGTTTTTCACAGCGTGGTTACTTTATTGTAATTCGAAGTGCTTGTAATATCTTAATGTATCTAATTATCATATAATATAATTCTTCTTTCATTGAAAAAAAATCAGTCGTGTAAGCTTTGCTTCACTTTTTTTTTAACATTTTGCTCCACGGTTTTGTTACACAGTAGTCATTTTACAGGTTGGGGCGGCTAGGATGACATATCTAGCCAAGCTGGGGACACTTCAGAAGTTGTTGGACCGACAAAGCCAACCAAGTTCAAAAACTTGGGGTATATTCTACTCCTAAATCTATTGAAATATAATGTATATCTAGATGTATAATGATAAAAAAACCAGAACGACAACTAACAATTTAGAGCGGTGCGAGTACATTAAGCCGCAGCCTTAGGGCAGAGGCGCCCAGGGCCGAGAAAGACGGCTAAGGTGGAACGAGGACTGACACACTGGAGAGAATAGCAGCGCTCCAGAAATAAACAGTGTTGCGCCACCAATTATTAATTACGGTACATGGCTCTCTGCGCTCGTGCCCAAACAAGTAAAGCATGGGACGGAGTGGGTACAACGCAACCACACCTACAAAAGAGGGCAAAAAGGCACACAACTGCTGCTTAGTGTTACAACTTACAAGCGTATGGTTATGCACTATACACATTGCTTTGCGCTACGGTACTATATGGAAACAATCAAACTGTTCGTTTCCAATGTATCTAGTCCTTCAGTATCGACGGCCACCACCAGTCGACAAGAGCACTCTAGTTGCTTTCTTACCCTTCTTCCCAGTGCCATTTGCTTTCTGCATCTCCGAGTTGTTGTCAGCTGCACCCATGGCTCTACTGGAAGAAATGATGCTGGCAAATGATAATGCGGGTGTGGCTGGTGGCCCTGCATAACAGAATAATAATGTCACCGTCAGGACTTCATTGGAAATCAGATTCTAATACACTGGTAAGTGTCCAAACTCCTAAATAGACCAGGTATCTTGTACCTTGGTCTCTCAAGTTTTCACTTTGGTCATTAGCAACGCCAGTTCCGAGTCTTAGGGGAGGAGAGTCTTGAGCAGATGCAAAACCCAGGCGTGTTACATCAGAGAAAAGCTTCCTTTCACCGACTGGTGGACTGGTGGATGGCCCAGCATTGTTACCCAGAGCTTCAGTGGAAAGAGACATTAAAATCAGCGCCAACAAGAATGGATCAATCGCCGACGTGCGTCATAAAGCAAATGAGAAAATGGGCAACAGCCAAATGCAAACAGAAAACTGTGATATCAAGGATATCAACAAACAGGGGGCTCAGACTGGTTATGAAACTCCATTCAAAGTTCAGTAAATTTACCTTCGAAGTCATCCAGAGAGAACATGACATCATTGTGACTATGAGAAGAATTTGCAAACTCAAACCGCATAGCTGATGCCTGCGCAGCAGCAGCAACTTCCGCCTTCACTCTTTCACTTTCTTCCTACAAAAACAGAGGAACATGTGAAAAGGAGCCAGAACAGACCACACACAAGCAACGTGGAAAGCAAAACATGAAACTTAATGGCTCTTGTATATTTGGATTCCAATTGCATCTACATTTCCAGAAATCGCTAGGTCCAAATTAACCAATTAGGTAAACAATTTGTAGGTGATAAGCATTGTGAATTAGAGTTGCAAGTTATACTATGCCTGATGATTCTGTGCGCATCCTTGCTAGACATATGCTAGGTTTCATGTGCCTCCTTAAAAACAGACTAGCAGCCACAACCAGTCGTAAAGGGTTTCGCCATTCCCCAGATGGGATTCTTCCCATACAATCCAGATTGTTGCAGTTGCCATGCTACTTTTTGGGAAAGAACCAACAAATATAAGATAACCAAGCAGTAACAGGAACAAAATTTGCATCTAGGCATTGTACATGTTAAGTTGCATTCACTGACCAGTTCAACCCAAAAGCTTAAGCGATTGGGAAGAGGTAGGCAATGCACTTATACACACTTCAACATCCCCCACTCACGCGCAGCCAGAGAGAGGCGCAAAAGTGGAAATAAAGGGGCGGAGGACTTAAGTGCAATGCAGCCAACAAATTTGTTACCTTTTTGGCGGCTCGTTTTCTTTGTTTCTCACGCTTCTTGATTTCATCCAAGAATGGAGCCAATGAGCTAGGAGATACTATATCACTCAGGTCAATTTCACAGAACTGCATAATGTGTCAGGTGTGAGGCATGGTCATTTGGCCAGAAGTAAGTCTTCACACCAACTTGACCTGCATGTGGCTGTTAATAAGAATACCAGATTTACCTGGAATGTAGTTGTTAATGAGAAGTGACTCAAAAAACGATAGCGCTTCCTTATAGCCCCAGACTGTGTTACAGTTTCCAGCTCCAATATTTTTGCGGTTATTCTGTGTACAAATTAGCAAGGTTAATAACATCAATGTGATTCAAAAACCAACCAAAAACAGCAACAGTATTAAAGTATCAAAAGATGCTGGCATTGTTATAGCATTTGCATTTCAAACTAGTTTTTATTAAAAAAATTTATGGGGATGCAACAGGAAAAAAATCATAATTTTCCACAAAGGGTGTGGCGCAAAAACTAAGCCTTGAGCTACATGGTAACCAATGGCTACAGAAAAAATTATTCGAAACAGGGATGATAGACTGAGATAATTGATACTACCTCCAGTCAAAACTACTTGTTGCATTTCACCTTGCAAGGCTTTTGATGCATATTTTTGACCAGTAATTTCTTCTAGTAAATATGTTTAAAATCCTTCAAGTGTGTGATATTTTGCAAGTCTACTTGAATACAAAACTACACATATATCTTACATGTTTCCAAGATCCACTGTGCAGCAACCCGGCGCCCGGGCTCCGCCGGAGCGCAAAAGAGATGTTTCTTGTCTAAAGGATAAACATAATATGTCGTAGGTAAATACTCTTGTATAGTGAGGATCAGCCAGGCTCCAAGAAATTCTTGGATCCACCACTTAGTGTCTTCAATTAAATTAAATAAACAAAAAGTTACGGATATTTATACTTTTTATAAAGGTTTGACCAAATATTGTCCTAAACGACATGTTTTTATGACAGGAGGGAGTAATTGTCTTAAGCCTTATGGCAACTAAAGTAGCACATTCAATTTAACAATTCACACTTTTGTGAGGACCCCAAGCACAAAACATCTTTGACTGGACCAAATATTGCAAACAAATATGCAAACATCAACCTCTCCCACTAGCCTAGTTGTCACAGGTCTGCAGAGTACAACATGCCTCACACGTCGCATGTAGCCATTATCTGTGCTCTTGGACATTCAGGTAAACTGTAGTGCTAGAAACAAATAAGAGCATTCTAATAGTACTAGAAGAAAATAAGGGTATTTTAAGTCAGTCTCTTGAAGTCCTTATTCCTTAAATAGAATGCAAGTTACACTGCCATAATAGAGTTGTACTTGCACAGCAACAACAAAATAGTGTGTAAAGAAGGGATGCTAGAACTCAATGTTTCAGGGAATAAGCAAATATCATATTACCTAGGTGGAAGCATATCAGAACCCCCGAAATGGTTTAGAAGACATCTCATGTTTAGTGGATGAAGTATTAGGTGTTGGCCATCTGACACCTGCAACAATATTTAAAACCATCAGAAACTCTGAATATGTGAAACCACAGTTTGGAAAATTCAACGGTATCAAAAGCCTCAAAATCTCAGACCTGGTAAAATGTGTATGGGTCATGTTCAGTTGAATCAATGGTGGTGGTACATTTCTCATTTACTTTAGACATTGTTGTTTTACCAGAGCTTTTAGTCAACTCAGGAGACATGGAGAGTTCTGAAATACCACTGACCATGTCTCTATCTGAAACAGAGGAGATCTTGTGACCACTGATCTGGTGAGAAGTATTCACATCAAAAGAGTTCCTAGCCTTGAAACTAGATCCAGGAGAGAGGCTATCTTTTTCATTTGATGGAGGGCTACCACCATAATTTCTGTACTCAATCCAATATTTCATCTTTTCTTCCAGTTGTTCCAAAGCAGCAGAAACGTATGGAAGTTTCTCCAAGTCATCAACAAGGCCTAAGTCAGCCATATGCAACCAATTACTAAGATCCAATTTTGCCTCTCGAACAGACAGCTCCACGTCAGATGTCAAAATAAACTTTGAGAAAACATTGTATGGATCTTCATCTGCTGTAGAACTTTCACTGGAGGAGATTTTAATGGAAGGAGTGAGCGAATTTCTTGACCGGCTCAGAAGTGTAAATGTGGCAACGTCACCAGCACAGAAATTCTGGACTTGAGTAATTTGTATTGTATACAAATCCTTTGTTGATACCATCATGAAACACAGAGGACACTTCTTCCAGCACTCACCTCTATGATCCTCTTTGCCCATCATTAGATAACGCAAAATGCATGGAAAGCAATATATGTGTCCGCATGATGTGATCTGTGGGCACAATGGGCTTTCCAAACAAATAGGGCATTGTACCTCAGAAGGGCTATAGTATCTTACACAGATAATATCTTCCCACTGAAGCATCTTATCAGGATCCATTGATTCAATCTCGTAATTCCCAGTATCCAACACAAAAAACTTATAGTTTGCTTGGAGGAACAGATCCTTGTTGTAAGGTTTGATCTTCCTTTGTCTTCTAGGAGGATATGTTCTAGGGCCTCTGGGCTGTGGCCGAGAAATAGGATCATACTGGAAATTCAGTAGGTGATTCGCATTCACGGCCTGATTCTTCCTGGCAGCTATCTGACTCCCATTACCCTGAAGTCCAGTAGAACCCGAAGCCAAATGGTCAGCCTGGAGGGATCCTGCCATTCTAGGTCTCTCAGGATATGACCCAACTGAGCCAAAATTATCTACAGGGAAACCTGCATTCCCCTGTTCTGAAGAGTGGCATTCTGAAATATTGCCAACCTCTTGAGAACTTGCATGATTCTCTTCCCCAGATATTACAAATCCAACTACCTGGAAGTCATTTTATCAATATGTCAAGAGAAGAAATTGGAGTATTTAACGCTAATGTGCAAAGAAAAGATGAAAATGGCAATAAGCTTCGCAAGCACTTCACCTTTTCGGGAGCACTAATAGATTCTCCAATAGCTGGAACCATTGGGTCTGCAAAATACGAATTGCATTGTAAAGATCACTCTGAAAACAGGAGGCCAAAAATGGCGTGGCATCAACGATGAGAATGCAACATGAAGTTATGCATACAACTAGTCTAACGAGAAGATAATGAAAAATCTGACTTAAGATCTTGATAACAACCAAGTTGTGAAAGTGAAATAATGAGTATAATGACACCACAACAGTATGTATAGAGCGGCTTAATTGGAAATTAACAAGCAAATTAAAGGAGAGTATCTCCTTGCCATTGGAGTATTCACTTCCAAGATTAGTACTACACTCAGAGATGTCCATATGCAATATGTTGAATCATAGTCATACATAGAGTTAGGCACACAGATCATGACCATTGTACACTAAAAACAGAGTGTGGCTATCAAATATACATGGAGAAACAATGGTTACGATGAAATCTGAATTATATCGCTACTGTATTTTCTGCTGGATAAGAACTGAGTCAAATGAAAAATACTATCACCTGGGTATCTGAATCTATCCTATAATTTCGTCCTTCAACATAATAAACAGCAACTCAGCAAATATTTTGCATCCAAATTCAATCAAACCTAATAGTAGCAAACATATAGTAACTACACTATACCGTCCTGTTTGACCAAGCCTAAGCCCACGAGCATTTATGCACGCGAAATTTGGCCCCAGGCTATCAAACATTCTCAGCTCAGCATATAACCTAGAATCCATGGCCAATCACATGAGTTAAGCCGCTGAAAATCTCAGCCCCTAATGTGCAAAGAGAACACTGTAAACTAGCTAGGCGGCAAAAATTCCCACCAACTCTCCAAGCTTGTCTCAGCCAAGGAATGAGCGGCGCCAAACAAGTGCACGTAATCAAACCAACACCACAGCAGCTGGTAGGTAGCTCACAAAGTTAACAACCAACAGAACCAGATCCAGCCTCACACCGGGAATAGGCGCGTGAAATCGATCTACGGGCGCAGGAGAACGAGTGGGAAGGAAACCTCACCGGAGCTGGAGCCGACCCCACCGTCGCCGGCCGCCGCAGCGGCGCTTGGCGAGACGGATGCCGGAGGGGAGCGGCGGCCGTGGCGGCGTCTGTCGCTGCCATGTTGGGGACTAGAGCTAGGGTTGTGCGGGCGCGGGTAATAGTGTCCTCCGGTGCGTTCGCGTGGGGAGATGGACATGAACCCGCGCGGGAGCTCGTGGGGGTGGGGTGAGCGGCGCTCGGTCCGGTCGGTCGGCGGCGACGGGGAGGGGCGGTGGCGCGGGGAAAGGGACAAGGTGGCGTGGGATTAATACGGGTCGATGCATGGTAGGATCGCCGGGCGTTCGTCGTTGGGCAGGCAAGGCCGCGCTCACGTGGACCAACCCACGTGTGGGGGTGATAAGGACTGCAGAGAAATGCAGGGCCCGGACGTCAGTGACGCGGTGTTGGGGAATACTGTGGACTGCGTTCATAGGATTTGGCGGGAGGTGGGGATTTGGGGACAGGGGTAGGAGGATATGCGGTTGAGTAATGAAAGTCCGCGTCGACTATGTGGGTTTAAAAAAAACTTTTTGAAAAATATAAAATGATATGTTTTAGATTTCAAGAAAACAAAATTGTTTTGGCACAGTGGAAGTCACCGGAACGCACAAATATATTATCTCTTACGGTTTATTTGGCTAATGTATTTTGGGTGCAACGAAGTTCAATTAAAAGCCCTGAGAAAGAAATTCAAATATTGCTTATGTAAAGTTGGGTTTCCCTTGATATATAGTTAGAATAGGGTCCACACTTACCTTACTCGAGCCACCTTCGCTTCCCCATATGAGCCATCTTCGCTTGGGGGCTTGTGGGCTTGGCCAAGAGGTAGCGAGTTCCCAACCCAAGTAAATCCCACTTGAGCAAATGCCCTCACATAGTCGACCCAACCTATGCTCCGAGTGAGCATTATTCACCCCAAGCAATGCTAAAAGCAAGCTCTAGAATTTGTTAGGCACCAAGAGCCTGATAGGCGTAAAAGCACTACACCATCGTCATGTTTAACGCGCACGTGAGTAAGTCCCTTAGTAGGGTCATGCCATCATGTGGCTCATCAAGACAAGGAACTCCCCCAACCTCGCGAAGTAGGGGGCTCTGGCAACCTCTAGGCAAGAGAAAAGTTTGACGTGCCAAGGAGGCTAGGAGAAGGCTCACCTAAGGAAGACATCGTTGTAGCATACAGTAGTCATAACTAGGCTGCAGTGATGACATCAGAAGGTGGTTGCTAATTTGTTGGTCCCTAGCTACAACACAAAGGAGGACCGGCGGCACCAACAGGAAGAAGACCGAAACATAGGGTCGTAATTCCTAGGAGAAACCATTTGCTTTGTACCCTCCATCTCCTCCCCGACATACAAGAAAATTAAAGGCATATGAGCTTTTGTAGAAGGGATTGATCGTAGACAACCAATCGATCAAACCATTGAACAAAAACTAGAACGACTAATAGAGATGGATTGGAATTCAGCAGGAGTAGCTGAACCCAATCAAACCCTAGATTAGCATATTGCTTTCCCCACACCCCTCATCACTCTTCCACTGTAAGAACGTCCCGATTGAGCATTTCTAACACGAAGAACACCGCTGCTAGGCCTAGAGCTTAAAAGCTCAAACCAGGATAAATTCCTTGTGTTTTGAGTGCTCAAGCCTTTGGGGGTACACACATCGACCTACGTCAAATAAGCCAATGATTCTGGTGGCATGACTAGTTCACACAACAATTCTCTGGAGATGGTTATTTCAAAAGAGAGTCTTTACATGATTTCTCAAAATAAACTACATATGGATGTGAAACCATCTTACATCATAGTATCTGGATGTAAACATAATAATTTTTCTAAGAAATGTCAAAAACAACAAATCCTTGACTAGGTAGCCATATCTAAGGCTTAGCAATCATAACTTCTATTATGTAAAACAAGAGGGGGAAATGATCAATAATTTTTCTTCCATGACACATGGAGATCAGCCTCAAAATGGACCATTCAAGTAGTTGCCATGGACACCAAGGGAACCATGAAGCAGAGAGTTGATGAGAAGCTCTTCACGTGGTCCATTGCTCAAACTAGGAAATGTGGCATACATGGTTCCAGTGTTTTGGCCACCAAACAAAACTTGCGAGGGCATTGCCACCATATGCATATGAGATTGTGGTGGCATCCTTCTTGTTTGTATGGCATCTTGCAGCATCTCGTGAGACCTGTCATTGGACATGGCTTCTACCACAGAAAGCTCCTTTCTCAACTCCTCCAACTCATATATCCCTAATGCACCAACCTTGGCATTCAACAATTGCATCACAGGTCCCCCACTCTCTCTCTCCATAGCCTCTATTGCCTTCTCTTTCCTCCTCTTCTAGGTCTTCAGTAATTGTTGCAACTCCATAACCTGCTGATTCATCTCATGGCCTGTATTAGTCAATCCTTGACTATCATGGCTCTCAATTCCCATGGTGAGGCCACCCAAAGTCTGCTCAGCAAGGAAGCGGTCAACAACAAATGAAGTAGAGGGATGGCCAAAGGAGAAGCACTTGCCACCAGGGGAGAAGGTGACAACCGCACCCTCTGCACCGCATAGGGTGGAAAGCTTGCTGGCCTTCTTGAATAAGCTTGGGCGACGCTTGGAGAAGCATACCTGACGTGCCTCCTCGCTTTCTATGCGCTTCATCTCAATCCTTCGCCTACCCTTGGTCGACTTACCCTTCACCATCTCCAAGCTACTTGGCAAGTTGTTTCTTGGCTACCAATATGTTCTAGAACAGATACAGTTGGAGTTGGAGATCATATGGTTAGTCAATATGGTACAAAGGGGTTTATATCGAGTTTTAATAGGAAGCAATTTTTTGATTGGTGTGGAAGCATGGTGTATTTTTGCCAATTTTAGCTAGGCACCATATTAATTTAGCTGGATGTCATTTCTCGGATGGAAAAATTTAATGCATAGATTCTCGAGGTGATCCTACATTTTGCTGCCAACACTTTTAGAAGCAAACAGAGAAACCATGTTAATTCGTGCAAAGAATGGAATGCATACACGAAGAGTCCAGTCAGATGTTGAATAGCTGGATGTAACACAGGTATTTTCCTATTATAAACTATCCATAAGATAATTGTTGAAAACTAAGACTTTTGTTACATTCACATATAAAAAATGGTTAAAGAAACACTTAATGTATACATTCAAAATATTATTGTGGTTATGATAAGAGCTTGATTAAACATGAGAGCCATGAGTCACAAAAAATGAAACAACTTGAAAAGGTAAGGAAAAGATTCAAAAGGTGAAAGGCAAAGACCTAAAGCACTGTGTGTATATTCATGGTTGGATTGTACACATTCATATTCCTACAAAAAATTTGGCAAATTCATTTCTTCTTAGAATATTAAAATGTCTGATGTTACCCCACCATCTCCAAGCTACTTAGCAAGTTGTTTCTTAGCTACCAATATATTCTAGAACAAATGCAGTTGGAGATCATATGGTTAGTCAATATGGTACAAAGGGGTTTATATATAGTTTTAATAGGAAGCAATTTTTGATTGGTGTGGAAGCATGGTGTATTTTTTGTCATTTTTAGCTAGGAACCATGTTAATTTATCTGGAATGTCATTTCTTGGATGGAAAAAAATTTAATGCATAGATTCTCGTGGTCATTCTACATTTTTCTATCAACACTTTTGGAAGCAAACAGAGAAACCATATTAATTGTGGTGCAAAGAATGGAATGAATACACGAAGAGTCCAGTCAGATGTAGAATAGCTGGATGTAACAGAAGTATTTTCCTATTATAAAACCATCTATAAGATAATTATTGAAAACTAAGACTTGTGTTACATTCATATATAAAAATGGTTAAATAAACACTTAATTTATACATGTGAATGAGAAACTTAGCCAAATGTTAGCGTCGTTAATTCGTTTAACTAATTCTTATGGAAATAAGGGAGGATCATGGTCATTTAAGGTGCACAAAGTTAACTTGATGTATGAAGAGACCAGACCAACTACATATGTTCTAGCCCGATGAAAGGTCCTAGTATGGTTAGAGGGGGGGTGAATAGCCTATTAAAAATTCTACAAAAACACTAGAGCAAAATATTAGAAATACAAATGACGATAAAAGCGGTTTTGCTCTAGCTCTAATGTTAGGCAAGCCACCTATTACAATTCTAATAATTATAGTCTCTATGACACTCAATTTCTATGTCTCTACTTTAACTAATTAGAGAGCTAACAAGATGACTAAATTACTCTATGCTTCTCTACTTGCTACACTAACACAGTATATATTGCAAGTATGAAAGAGAGGGGAATTTGACTTTTATACCACTGGTGAAGAGTAGATAATGAAGCCAATCACCAATAATCAATTCCAACAATATATATCAATCAATCCAAATGCACCGGGAGATAAGAGATGACACAATTATTTTTCTCCCGAGTCGCTTGTTTGCCGACAAGCTAGTCCCCGTTGTGTCGACCAACACCTTAGTGGTTCCTTGGTTGGAGGCCCTCAAGCCAACGCCCCGCAAGGCACCGCAAGAACCCACACAAAAAGTGTGGTAACTAAATGACACGAGCAATCCACTAGAGTTGGAATTTGATATTCCGCCGGAGAACCACAACAACCCCTCACAAATTCACCTTGATTGGGGACGGGCACAATCATAAAATCCCCTCATCAATCAATCCAACACCAACCGTTTAGGTGACGGCAATCACCAAGAGTAATAAGAATACCACAATTGCAATTACCACCTAATATCAAAAAATTGAATCACAAATACATGTACGTAGAGTTTTTCAAACTCCTCTCACCAAAGAGAACCAACCATGGGAATGGAGAGGAGTGGGAGGAGATCCTTTTGGAGCTCTCAAATCGATCTCTAGAGCTTACTCTGTCAATTGATTGAAGCACAAATCAAAGATTGAGAGAGGGAGGATGAGAGCTCTCACTTGTTTTAGGGTTTGCAAAAAAGAACAAGAGAGGAGAAGCTTTTTTTTTTTGTTGCTAACCGCGAGAGAGAAGGGAGCTCAGGTGCTGCTCGGCCATATCAGCAAACTGGCCGAGACGGCCACCAACGGGCGGCAGCCCAGCGGCCCCCACGGCTCCCAACGGTCGAGAGCGCCGTCGCCCTACGCGCTCCTTCTGTCGATGGCCGACTGGGGAAAAGAAAGGCAACGCTATCAATCTGAACAGCGGCGGCAGCTGGGCAAATGAGATACGTGAGCAAGCAAACTGGCCGAGCAACCTTCTGGCCAGCTGCAGCGTGCCAGCGGACGGCCCAAATCAGCAGGCCCCTCCACCTCCCGTCGACGGGCCGGCCCAGCCACTCGTGCTAGCGGCAGCGCGTGTGGCCAACAAGCGAGCGAGCCAGCGGCCCAGCAGCGGTAGCCAGCAGCAAATGCCCACGACCGAAGCCATGCAGAAATCCCACGAGCACATGTACATGCATGCATCCGAAGCAAACCAGCCGGCCATGTGTGCTTTGAACCTTTTTAGCTTAATTAGCTTGATGACTTCACTATGATGTCATGATGTAATTATGGCCGTTTTCATATACGAAAATAAATCATGGAATACAAAAGAAATACGAAAAGCAAGCACATGCATCCAGCACGTCAAGCACTTGCTCCACTCACGTACTCCACCTCTTGGTCACACTTTTAAATGTGCTAACTTCCCAAACAAATTAGGCATTTTAGAGTTAGCATTTTCAAAGGAATTTTCTCATTTCTTTTCACCGTACGCAGCTGCCACCTCCATTGGTTAGACGGGTCGGCCCAAGAGGTTTTAGCGGCCCAGCAGTGCAGCAGGCAGTCCGGCCCAGCTGCGACTAAGAGGGGCTAGGCCCAGCAGCGCACCAAGCTAATGCGGGCCAGCAGAAGGCGCCAGCTCCTCTCCACCAGCACAACAGAAACAGCACAACAGCTGCAATCCCTCTTCCAAAAAACATGTGTATCTCATCCAAGAATTACCAAATCACTTTATCACATGAGATAGCCAATCTCCAAGACTTTTCTAGGGATATCACAACCAACTCATCAAGTCACTAAACCCCATGCATATGCAAAATACAAATCATTTTAGTGGCACTAGATGAGTAAAGCAATTAAGATATTCCCCTCTTAATAGTACGGTTATCAAACCTAAAACATTCACACCCTCTGTGGTGTCTTGAGTGCAAACCGAAAATAGCTCTATAATTTTATACCTTTGCCTTGAGTCATTCTTCGCTTTTCTCCATTTCCATTCCAAGGATGAGCACTTGATCATTTTTGGACCATCACCAACCACCTTGATCCATTTGCTCCATCACTTGGTGTGTACCACCTTGCTCATATTCACAATACTCATGACAAAATTAGTACACTAGGCTTCATCAATTACCAAAAACCAAACTAGAGCTTTCACCCGATAGTGTGAAATGTAAAAATGTGGAGTATGAATTGCCTACTACTTTCTCCGTTCCAAATTGTAGTTCACTTTGAATTTTTTTTCTTGTATTTTGTTATGTACTTAAATAAATAATATGTCTAGAGACATAGAAAAATGCATGTACCAAAAAAGTTAAAGTGAACTATAATTTAAAACAGAGAGAGTATAAAACATTCATAAGATTGTTGTGGTCATGATAATAGCCCGATTAAACATGAGAGCCATGAGCCACAAAAAATGAAACAACTTGAAAAGGTAAGGGAAAGATTCAAAAGGTGAAAGGCGAAGACCTAAAGTATTGTGTGTATATTCATGGTTGGATCGTACACGTTCATATTCCTACGAAAAATTTGGCAAAAAGTTTTATGTTCTTGTTCTTTTATCCATGATGCTAAAAACAATCATTTAGCATATTTTTAGAATTTTTGTAAATATTTTTAGCTTGAAAAAACTTCCAAAGGAAGCTAAAATCATTTGAAACCCCAAAAATAAAAAAAATGGAAAAAAAACAAATTCTGAAGATATAGTGGAAACATGAGGAACCAAAAAAATAGATTTTCTCCAGAAAAAATATTGAAAGTTCTAGAAAATTCTCAAGTAAGATTATATGATGTCTATATACGCAGTTAAAAGCATTAATAAAGCACATGATGTAAGAATCCTAAATTCTACCAAGACACTTTTGCACTGAATGATTAATTGATTAAATTTATAAAATATTTTTTGTTTACTAAAACTTCAAATTGTTCACTAGACAATGGTAAAAATTTAAAATATGAGAAAATCAAAGATTTAGTTGTCACCTATTAACACCCCAAGATATGAATATTTTGGGTGCAGTGACAATCCTCTTGACCTCTTTGGCCTAGATATTCATATGCCACTCATCACAAAAGAGTAAAAGACTATCTACCTTCCTTGCCTTAATGAGCTAGCTACTCTCATATCTCAATAAACCAAGTGCCTTATTCTTCTCGGTTCATAACAAGTCGTAGTACAGGCAATTGAAAGAACTAGGCCATTGTTTGAGTTTTGGTACTCAATGATAGCACTTGTGGAGTAAACTTTCTATTTGAGCATGTGAAGAAAATGTTGGTTTAGTTCACAATATAAATTAACATGGATTTGATTGTTAGCATGTTGGAAAGCTCAAATCAAGCATAGCAAAGAGAAGACCAACACATGGCTTGGTTAGTATAAAAAACACATGGCTTGGCTAGGAAGGACCGTGTGCAAAGCGATGGTGAAGGGCAAGCTAGAGACTTAGGGCACAACGGACCATTGGTGAAGTACGAGTAGAGGGCTGGGCACCGATGAACTAAAGCAATGGTGAAGGGCAAGCTAGAGGCTCAAGACACGACTGACAATCAAGACGGTGAAGTGTGAGTAGAGAGCTAGCGTCGATGGACCAAGGAAATGGCGAAGAGCAATCTAGGCTAAGGTTGATGTCGGTGTTAGGAACCCGGGGGTGTCCTAAACCAACGAGTAATCGTGTGTGTGTAACCCGTCCGGATGGGTGATGCAAGAAGGACACAACGATTTATCCTGGTTCGGGCAAAGAAGGCCCTACGTCCAGCGGGGGGAGAAGATTTGTATTATCTTGCACCTAAGTGCTTGTACAGGGACGAATACAAGCGAAAGAGAGAATTCGAGGGGGGGTCGAGTGTCTATCGAAAGAGCTACTCAGTCTAGGAGTCTGCCTAGGCGTGTGTTCGGTCGTTCGAGAGATCGTTGTCCAGAGTTGGTTCTCCCTCTCCCCTATTGGGTCTCCTGGCGTCCCCTTTTATAGGCCAAGGGGAGGCACAGGGGTACAAATATCCTGGTTTGATGACGCGGTGATGACGTCGCGGGTCGTGGTGGTCAACTCGAGGCCTCTGCAGGGACGTGCGCTGAGCATGGCTCGTTCTGTAGCGGCGTGGCTCGGAGTTGACAGCCGTCCTTCGGAGTCATGGTTGCTGACCGGCGAAAGACGTGATCCCCTGTAGAGGACATGCGAGTTCCTGTTGGGGTCGTATCAGGAGTTGTTGGCGCAGCTTTCGAAGTCGATGAAGGTTGATCGGAAGGCGTCGATGCGTACTCGAGGCCCGGTCGAGGGGTAGCCTCGAGCGTAGTGGTTGAGCGGATAAGATCGAATTGAGGGAATCCGATGTCGGTCGTTTGTCGCGTAGCGTGTCGAAAGGGGCCTCGAGCTATCTAACAGCACTGGGTATGGCGTAATAGTGCCGTGCAGACCGATGCACGTCCTCAGTATGGGCAGTAAAGTGGGATTCGACCGCTGTACGGACCACTGTGCGGACACTATAGCCATACGATTTGACGAGGTTAGCTAGTTTTTGTATTAAATGAGCTACCGAACGCACCGGGAGTTGGTCGATCAAGGGGGGCTCGATCCTCGAAGTATCAAGACGCCCGTCCCGTCGGGGGCCTCGACACTTAACGCAGGATCCTCCCATCTCGAGCGATCATCAGCCGGTGACGTCAGCGTCTTGTCGAGGGTCAGATGGTGACGCCAGTGATTCTGTCGAGGGTTGCAGCTGTACTCTTTTGTGGGCCGGCCCAGTATGTATTTGCCGATGGGCCCGGTGGGTCGAGGAGGTACGGCCTGGTCGCGTGATATTAATCTGAGGGTAAACTCGGGGTCCAACCGAAAACAAGGAAGGTTTAGGGTACCCCTACTCTCGGTAACCGACAGTAGCCCCCGAGCCTTCGTGTAAGTGTTGATACTTACACGGAGGCTCAGTTGAATGGACTTGGAGTATTGGTCGTATTCCGAAGGGTGCGCGCGAGCGCACCCTTCGGGTGTAGCCCCCGAGGCCTCGGGTGAGTAGAATACTCGCCCGAGGTCTTTTATTTTTTGTTTGGTCAATGCGTGTTCGAGTGATCAAGCCCCCGGGTGGTTGGATCCTCTTTCGTCGAGGCCACCTGGTTGCGAGTCCGCTCCTTAGCTTCTTTCGTCGAAGCCGGTCAGGTGCGAGCTCGACTTTTTCGTTCGACCCTCACGAACCCTTTCGATCGGGTAGAGGGGGGAGAAGCGTTGTGCTACCCATGCTCGAGCGAGCATCAACGTCTCAGGTGAGCTACTATCAGGAAATTCAAGTAAGAGCTCGTGCCCCGTTCGATTGGGGTCGACTAGTGGCCCTGAGGCGCTCTTATTCGAGCAAGACAGTGGGTCCCGCAGATGCCAAACCCTTTCGATTGGGTCCGATGGCTCGATGCCTCCCCTCGAGGGGATTCCGTCGTGGTCCCTTAGTTTTGCCTTGAATGTGTCCGAGGGGGCCTCGAGAATTCGTTCTCGAGCAAGGGACTCGCGTCGGCCCCCTCGGTCACCCCTAACTTCGGTACTCGAGGGCGGCTGTCGAACCCTTTTCGAGGGCCAGCCTTCGCTCCCTGGAGATTTCGAGGGCCTGGGCCCGTATCCCGTGTCGTGGGAAGATCCGTCTGTGGATAACTCCTCCTGTCCATCATGCGTGCCTTTTTGCGCAGAAGCCGGAGCGGCGTGGTAGTGGGTGAGTCCTATACTTGAAGCGTATTTCGAGGAGGATAACTGTCAGTTCTCGTTTTTCAAGAAAAGATTCGAAGCGACGTGGCCGTAATATCACGGGAGTCGGAACGGTGCGGTCGTGGTGGGGCCGGCATGACGCCTGATTCGCGGACGCTTGACGTGTGTCCATGATCGACGGGAGTCGAAGGGGTGAATGCGAAATGGCCCTGTCCATGACGCACAGGAATCGAGAGGAGAGTGCTTTGGGTGCATTTAACGCGGTGACTTACTGGTCGGGCAAGCGTCGGCCGTCCGTCAGTCTTCTGCCCCAATAAAAGGAGGCACCCTTCGTAGCGTTGCTCTTCACTTGCTTTCCTGCCGTTTTCGCGTTCGCCTTCCTGCGCTTGTTCGCCTTCCTTGCGCTCGCCTCCCCGCGCTTTCCTTTCTTGCGCTCGCCTTCCTACGGAGATAGGAAATCTTCCGGGCCGCCCGTCCACCGAAGAGCTCCGTGCCCTTGCCATGGCGCCGCCAAAGATTCTTCAGCCCGCGACGTGGGTTCCCTCGGAAGTGACGAGGAAGGAGCTGGAGGGGTTGGTGGCGGAGGGGCTTCTTCGCCCCATCACCAACAGGGATGAGCCCGAGTGGCTCGTTCCGCCGAAAGAGGACCACGAGCCGAACCCACCGGAGGGCTACGTGGTCAGCTTCGTCAAGTTCCACCGGCTGGGCTTCGACGCCCCGCCGAGCCGGTTCATGCGCGCTCTCACTCACCACTACGGGATCGAGCTTCAGCATCTTTCCCCCAACGCGATCTCCTACGCCGCCATCTTTACCACAGTCTGCGAGGGTTACCTCAGGGTGGAGGCGCACTGGGAGCTCTGGCTCCACCTCTTTCGGGCGGAGTACTTCTCCAAGAGCGCGTCGGCGGGGGTGCGGAGGCTGGTGCGTGCTGGATGCTGCAACTTCGCCGTGAGGAAGGCCGACGACTTCATCCCCATTGGCCTGACTTCGAGCCACGGCCCCTGGCCCTCGAAGTGGTTCTACATCAGGAATGATGAGGGGCTGCTGCCTCAGTACACGGGGCGCGTCATCGAGTCGCGTCCCCACAACTGGGGCGCCCCAGCGCGGGACCATCAAGGGAGGCTCGAAGACCTCCTCGACGCCCTGGCGATCCTTCGAGGACAGGGGTTGACTGCCGGGGTCGTTGTCTCGGCCTTCCACCATCGACGGGTGCTCCCCCTGATGCGGCGCTCGCTTCGCATGAGCCAGATGTTCGTTGGAGTGGAGCTCAGGGGGAGCCGCATGGTTGCCGGGGCTATTACGCCGGAGAGCGTCGCCAAGAGGGTTCGAGGCACAGTGTCGGGCCCCTTCACGGCGCAGGACGTCATCCGCCTCCCGATGCGACCGGATCCCGGTTACCCCGAACTGGTGAGTGTATTACTTCATCGAGCCCTTCTTTTTGTTTCTTTTCACCTTACATTTTTTGGGCTTCGTGTGTAGGGGGAGCTCGACTACGAGTTGTCGCTGCCCCCCGTTAGGGAAGATTTCGGGGCTCGTCCGATGGGGCTTCGCGGTGCCTCGTCGGCAAAGAAGACGAAGGAGGAGGAGAGCAAGAAGAGGCGGATGCATAGCCTCGATCTCTCTGCGGGCGAGCAGCGCTCGGCTAAGCAGAGATGAGAGGCGAGGCCCGTCGGAAGGTCCCCCTCTGAGGAATCGAGGGAGGAGTGGAGCGGAGAAGAGGAGCATCTCTCGACCCGGAGGGTCGCGGCTGACGCCCCTTCGACGCAGGGCGCCGCTGGTTCTGAGGGGTCCACGGAGGGGCCCCGTGAAAGTCACTTGGCCCTCGAAGCCGGGCCGGTGGCGCTGGCCTTGGCCGCATCAGCGGCGGCCTCTGCTCGTGGGGCTGCGGGGCCTTACGGCGTGACGCCGCCGGCAGCGACTTCGAGCCTTCCAGGTGCCGGGACGCGGCCGTCGACGGGGGCTTCACGAACACCAGGAAGGTTCCCAGTGGGGTAAGTTCTTTATCCTAGGGCAGTTTTATACTTTGCATCTCGATTCCACGCGTCTAATTTTTCTTTCCTCACAGGATCAAGCGCGGGCGGACACTGGCTGGGCCCGCTCCGGCCAAGCGCCTTCGGACGGAGGCTGCGATAGAGGCGACGGCGGTCGCGGCGGGTCTGGCCATGGGCCCGGTTCTTTCGGCGATGAGCGCCGCCTCGACTCCCCCGTCGATTTTGAACGAGGGGGTCGTCGCTTGGGTCAAGGCCGCATGCGCGGCGTTGGCCCGGGGAGTCGATTCGGTTATCGGCGAAGCGGCCACCGAGCCTGCGGTGGTTGTGGCGTCGAGCCCTCGAGCCGGGATGGCCGTCGAGGCGCCGGGCAGCATGCCGGAGCGCCCCTCGGATAACTCACGGCCGGGGTTTCCGCAGGCGGCACCCATCGTCCTTGAGGCCGAGGAGGGCGAGGCCTCCGTCGACGGAGGGAAGGAGAAGGACGCCGCGCCCCCCTGTCACCACCGAGGTCGGGGGTCATCGAGTCCGGGGGTGCCGAGGCGGCCCCGTCAGGCGGGGAGGCGAGTGTCGCCGTGCCTGCCCCGGCGGATCCTTTTGTCGAGCGGGAGGAGACGCAGGCCGGTTTGCTGGCTCTCGTGCCGTGGGAGGGTCCGTCTCCCCCCGCGGTTCCCGAACACCGTCCTACGGCGGGCGCGGCCGTCGTTACGGAGGGTGCCGGAGCCGAGGCGGCGCGGCGGTACTCCAAGGCGGAGACTTCGGGATGGGGCTCGGAGCCTATCCGCGTCCATGACACCACGAGTCACGACGCTCCCTCGCGGGAGGTGGATGACCCCGCCGAGCTCGAGTGTTGGAGGGCCATCGAAGAGGAGCGTTCTTGCCTTCAGAGCTCGCTGAAGGCAATGTTTGGTCTCATCAGCAACAACCTCCACCAGCGCCTCGGGGTAAGCGTCCTTCGAAGTTATGGAACTCGGGGTGTGTTTTCTTTATCGATGATGTCCTTTGTCCTTCTTGCTCTTAGGATCTGAGAAGGCGCTCGAACATCAAGTCCCATCTTATCCACAGCGCCAAGGATAAGTGGAACAAGATCCCCAAGCTAGAAGCAGTGCTCGAGTCTGCCCGGGTTGAGGCCACTGCCGCTCGGAGTGAGCTTGAGGAGGCAAAGTCCGAGACCACCTCGGCCCGACAAGTGGCCGCCCAAGCCAAGGAGGCCGAGGCCAAGGCGAAGGAGGAAGCGGGGAGGGCCCTTGAACGGGCGAGGTCTGAGGCCAGCGATGAGCTGGCAAGGGTTGGTGCGGCCCTCGAGGCGGTGCGGAAGGAGCTCGAGGTCGCGGTCTCCAAAAACGCCAGGATTTCCGAAGCCTGGCGAGAGCAAAGGCGGAATGCCATTTCGGCAGGCGAGGCCCTCGAGAAGCTCGAGGAGGAGAAGGCGTCGATGGTCCGCGCTGGTGAGGCGCTTGCGAACGAGTATCTCGTTCTGCAAGACACCCACACGAAGCTCGAGACCCACGCCGTCGGTGAGTCTTCCTTCTTCTCTCGAGGGTTTTTTTGCCTTAGTCCTCTCTCTTAAGTGTTACTGACTCCATTTGTTTGTTTTCAGCCTTGGAGGAGGAGCTGGATCAGGCTCATCACGACCTCGGCCTGCTTCAAAAGTCATACACGGCCGAGGTGAAGCTGACCGGCGAGCTCGGCGGTATGCTCGACATGGTCTGTGATAGCCTCGGCGTCCCTCGTCCCGAGTCGGCCGCGGACGACGTCCATGGGGCCCCTCTCCTTGACCGGCTATTCGAGCTCGGCCGCGTGGTTAAGGAGAAGGTGCGGGGCGCCCTTCATGTCGGCGTGAAGCGGGCGATGGCGGTCATCGGCTCCGGCTACATCTACGACATGGAGGTCGTATCCCACGGCTTCGTCAGCGACCCTTCGAAGACTGACGAGGAGAACGAGGTCGTCTTCATGGGGTTGGTCGAGGCCGCCGAGGAACCCGGCGGTCGTCTTGCGAGCCTCTTCGAGCATGAAGTGCTTCCGCCTCCTGAGGATGATGGCCTGTGAGCCAAGCCTGGGCAAAGAGGCCTTTGTGAGAAATTTTGTAATCTTTTGTTCTCGAGGTCGCGAAGCCTCGAGCCAATGTACATTTATATTCGTTCGTATATGCCTAAGTGTGCTCTAAGTCTTTTCTGTCTCCACTGCCTGATCGGGTCTTTACTTTTATCGATTTCGTCACACGATCGCGCCCTTCGAAGGGGGGAGTGAGTTGAGGTGCCGTAGCCCTGGGGCGTTGGCGGTCTCCCAACCCGACATCCCTCGACCTTTCGGACCATCTCGTGTCGTCTTCGACCTAGTATTAACCCATGTCGAGGCATATCGAGGCAGAGTGGACCTCGAGACTTTAAGTCCTTTTCTTTCTCGCGTTCTTGATGATGTTTCTTACTTAGTGAATTCGACACATGTTCGTGCCCCCCGTCGGGGAGCGAGTGGAGGTACCGTAGCCCTGGGGCGTAGGTGGTCTCCTGGCTCGACAGCCCTCGACGCTTAGGACATTCGCATGGCATTTTCGACTAAGTATTAGAGCGTATCGAGGTGCGTGGTAGAAAATAGACTTTTTGAGTTTTGAAAAATCGAGTTTTTTGGGGACTCCGGGGGGTTCCCCCCCTTTATAGCCCCCGAGGGAGGTTCGACTCTGAGGAAGCAGAGTCGAGGCTACCTCTTGCATGTATAAGGAAATTAAGCTTGTGATCGAAAGCATTTCGTTATGCGAAAATGTAAGAAGAAGGCATCGACTAGGGATAGAAGCGACGTAGCTGGTCGATGTTCCATGCGTTGTTGAAAATTTTGCCTTTGTCGTTAGCGAGCTTGTAGGTTCCGGGCTTCAACACCTCGGCTACAATGAAGGGGCCTTCCCATGGTGGCGTTAACTTGTGCCGGCCCTTCTGTCGCCTTCGTAGGACAAGGTCGCCCACTCGAAGGTCCCTTTTGCGCACATGCTTGTCGTGGTAGCGTCGAAGCTTCTGCATGTATCTTGCGAAGTTGAGGAGGGCCATGTTTCGAGCCTCTTCGAGTTGGTCGACGGCGTTTGCGACGGCTTCCTCATTGCTTTGCTCGTTGTACGCCTTTAGTCGAGGGGAACCATACTCGAGGTCAGTGGAGAGGACGGCCTCAGACCCATAGACCAAGAAGAATGGGGTGAACCCCGTGGCTCGACTAGGTGTTGTCCTTAGGCTCCATAGGACCGAGGGCAGCTCGATGGCCCACTTCTTGCTGTGCTTGTTAAGGCGGTTGAAGATTCTTGGCTTGAGTCCCTGCAAAATCATGCCATTGGCGCGCTTGACCTGGCCATTAGTTCGAGGATGAGCAACCGCGGACCAGTTCATGCGAATGTGATGGCGATCGCAGAAATCCAAAAACTTCTTGCCAGTGAACTGTGTGCCGTTGTCAGTGATGATGACGTTCGGGACACCGAAGCGATAGATGATGTCGGTGAAGAACTCGATCGCCCGCTTGGAGCGGATATTCTCGATGGGGCGGGCCTCGATCCACTTGGTAAACTTGTCGACGGCAACGAGCAGGTGGGTGAAGCCTCCAGTTGTCCTTTTGAAGGGACCAACGAGGTCGAGCCCCCATACGGCGAATGGCCATGTGAGGGGGATCGTTTGCAAAGCATACGCAGGGAGGTGCGTCTGCTTGGCATAGAATTGGCACCCCTCACATGATCGGACGAGGCTGATGGCGTCAGAGACAGCGGTCGGCCAGTAAAAGCCTTGTCGGAAAGCGTTCCTGACGAGGGTCCTGGGCGCAGCATGATGACCGCAAGCCCCCGAGTGTAGGTCGTTGAGTAACCTTTTGCCTTCCTCAACGGTGATGCAACGCTGCAAAACTCCGGTCGGGCTCCGTCGATAGAGCTCCTTGTCTGGACCGAAGAGGACGTAGGTTTTGGCCCTTCGCGCAATGCGTCGAGCCTCGTTCCGATCGTCTGGCAGCTCTCCTTGAGTAAGGTATTCGAGGAAGGGCTTACGCCAATCGGCTTCGTCGCTTGCTCGAGGGGATGATACCTCGAGGTCCATGACCTCGGCCCCGGTCGAGAGGGCCGGGGTTGGTTGAGGCTCGACCCCCTTGGGCGGATGTTCATGTTCACCTGCGAAGTCAACTGACGGCTTGTAGAGATCTTTTACAAAGACGTCGGGAGGCACGGTGCCTCGGGTTGACGCGATCTTTGCGAGCTCGTCGGCGGCCTCGTTGTAGCGTCGAGCAACGTGGGTTAATTCGAGGCCGTGGAATTTGTCTTCCAGTTTGCGGACCTCTTGATAGTACGCTTCCATTTTAGGTTCGCGGCAGCTCGATGCCTTCATGACTTGATCGATGACTAACTGCGAGTCGCCCCGAGCTTGGAGGCGTCGAACCCCGAGCTCGATAGCGATGCGTAATCCGGTCACGAGGGCTTCGTACTCCGTGATGTTATTCGAGGCTGCAAAGTGGAGTCGAATCACGTAACGCATGTGAACCCCGAGGGGCAAGATGAAGAGCAGGCCCACGCCCGCTCCTGTTTTCATCATCGACCCATCAAAGTACATGGTCCATAGCTCGGCCTGAATCTGTACGGGCGGTAGTTGAGCGTCGGTCCATTCGGCCACGAAATCTGCCAGCACCTGCGACTTAATGGCCTTTCGTGGTGCGAAAGTGAGGGTCTCGCCCATGAGCTTGACTGCCCACTTAGCGATTCTCCCTGTGACCTCCCGATTCTGGATTATCTCCCCGAGGGGGAAGGACGAGACCACGGTTATCGGGTGGCTTTGGAAGTAATGTTGGAGTTTTCGTCGCATAAGGATTAGAGCGTATAACAGCTTCTGAATCTGAGGGTAGCGGGCCTTAGTCTCCGAGAGCACTTCGCTGACAAAGTAGACTGGCCTTTGAACGGGCAGGGTGTGCCCTTCTTCTGCCCTCTCGACCACTATGGCCGCACTAACCACCTGGGTGGTTGCGGTGACATAGAGGAGGAGGGGCTCGGCCGGATGAGGAGGTACGAGGATCGGGGGCGAGGCTAGCATAGACTTGAGCTTTGAGAGGGCCTCCTCGGCTTCGAGGGTCCATTCGAAGTGCTCCAATTTCTTCAAAAGGCAGTAGAGGGGCAACGCCTTTTCCCCGAGATAGGAGATAAAGCGGCTCAGGGCCGCAGGCATCCTGTGACCCTCTGAACGCCTTTGAGGTCTCGAATGGGCCCCATCTTGATGATCACCGAGATCTTCTCTGGGTTGGCCTCGATGCCGCGCTGAGAGACTATGTACCCTAAGAGCATGCCTCGGGGGACGCCGAAGACACACTTCTCGGGGTTCAGCTTGATGCTCTTCGCCCGGAGGCATTTGAACGCGGCATCGAGGTCAGAGACGAGACCCTCGACTTTTTTTGGTCTTGACCACAATGTCATCCACATAGGCCTCGACCGTCGAGCCGATGTGTTCTCCAAAAATGTGGAGCATGCACCGCTGGTACGTTGCCCCGGCGTTTCGAAGGCCGAAGGGCATAGTAATATAGCAGTACATGCCGAAGGGGGTGATAAAGGAAGTCGCGAGCTGGTCGGACTCCTTCATCCGGATCTGATGGTAGCCAGAATAGGCGTCGAGAAAGGAGAGGGTCTCGCATCCCGCCGTCGAGTCAATGATTTGATCGATGCGTGGCAAAGGAAATGGGACTTTAGGACATGCTTTATTCAAGCCGGTGTAATCTACACACATCCTATATTTCCCATTTTTCTTTTTGACTATTACAGGGTTAGCTAACCACTCAGGATGGTGGACCTCCTTGATAAATCCGGCCGCCAAGAGCTTGTTGACTTCTTCCCCGATGATCCTACGCTTCTCCTCGTCGAAGCGGCACAGGCGTTGCTTCACCGGCTTAGACCCGGGGCGGATCTCCAAGGCGTGCTCGGCGACTTCCCTTGGTATGCCCGGCATATCCGAGGGACTCCACGCAAACATGTTGGTGTTCGCGCGGAGAAAGTCGATGAGCACTGCTTCCTATTTGGCATCGAGGGAGGCGCTGATGAGCAGCACCTTCCCCTCGGAGCAACTCGGGTGGAGGGTGATCTTCTTCGTGTCCTCGGCAGGCTCGAAGCTGCCGACATGTCGCTTGGGTTCGGGGATCTCGTCGACGAGGGCCTCGAGAGTGGCTGCAAGCATTGCCGTCTCCTCGAGGGCTTCGCATGTTCGATGCACTCGACGTCGCAGTCGTACACGTGCTCGAAGGAGGGGCCGACGGTGATGATGCCGTTGGGGCCCGGCATCTTGAGCTTGAGGTAGGTGTAGTTGGGAACTGCCATGAACTTGGCATAGCCCGGTCGCCCAATGATCGCATGGTATGTGCCTCGGAACGGGACTACCTCGAACGTGAGGGTCTCCTTTTGGAAGTTCGAGGGAGTACCGAAATACACCGGTAAGTCGATGCACCCGATGGGAATAGCCTTCTTGCCTGGCACGACGCCGTGGAAGCCCCCAGCGCTGAGCTTCAGCTTTTCCCTTGGGATTCTGAGGAGGTCGAGGGTCTCGGAGTAGATGATGTTGAGGCTGCTGCCTCCGTCCATCAAGACTTTGGAGAAGCGAGTGTTGACGATGACAGGGTCAACAACAAGCGGGTAGAGCCCCGAGTTCGGGACGTGGTTCGGATGGTCATCACGGTCGAACGTGATAGCCGTCTCGAACCAGTCCAAGAATCGAGGGGTGGCGACTTGAGTGGAAAATACCTCCCGACACTCCCTCTTACGCTGTCGAGGGGTGAGCCGGGCGGTAGGTCCCCCGTAGATCATGAAGCAGTCCTGCACCTCGGGGAACCCATCATTCTTGTCGTCGGGCTCTTCCTTTTCCTCTTCCTTCCCTCGAACCATACCCCCGAAATGCCTTTTGATCATTCGGCAATTTTCGAGGGTGTGATTGGCCTGGCCCTTGTGATATGGGCACGGTTTCTTGAGCATCTCGTCGAAGAGGCCCTTTTCGGGAGGGCCTCGAGGCTTCTTGCGCTCGACAGCCGCCACGAGGTCGTCGTCGGGGGCGTCTTCGCGCTTGCCTCGCGGGTTCTTCTTCTTCTTCTTGCCCCCTTTCTTGCCGCCCTGGTTCGAACCCTCGGGGTTGGCCGTCTTGGCCTGCGTCTGGCCTTTGCTACCGTCGAAGAAGGCACCGACGGCCTCTTCTCCGGCGGCAAAGTTGGCCACGATGTCCATCAATTCATCGGCGGTCTTTGGGGGGTGCGCCCGAGCTCCCGGACCAGTTCCTTGCAGGTGGTCCCGGAAATGAAAGCCAGGATCACCTCTTCGTCGGTGACGTGGGGAAGCTCGGTGCGCTGCTTGGAGAAACATCGAGTGAAGTCGCGGAGAGATTCCCCGGGCTTCTGTTTGCACCCTCGGAGTTCCCACCTGTTGCCCGAACGCACATAGGTGCCCTTGAAGTTCCCCTCGAAAACCCTGACCAGGTCGGACCAGTCACAGATTTGGTTAGGGGGAAGCTCCTCGAGCCACCGTCGTGCGGTGTCGGAGAGAAAGAGTGGGAGTTATCGAATGATGGCGCTGTTGTCGCGGGCCCCACCAAGCTGGCACGCCAGTTTAAAGTCGGCAAGCCAGAGCTCAGGCTTTGTCTCACCGTCGTATTTGACGAGACTTGTCGGGGGTCTGAAGGGGCTAGGCAGCGGCGTGCTGCGAATCGCACGGCTGAAGACTCGAGGTCCCAGCGGATCCGGGGATCGACGTTGGTCCTCGTCGCTGTCGTAGCGTCCGCCCCGATGAGCGCTGTAGCCTCGCACCTCGGCGTCACCGCACTTGCGTCTGCGGTGTTCGTTGATGTCGTGACGCGCATCGCGGGGCTCGCGGTTGTCGCGAACGCGATCGTGGTCCGGGACCGCCCCCTTCGAGCGGGGGGAGTCTACCGGCTGGGTTGAAGCCTGTCTCTCATGCCGCGAGGGTTCGTGGTGTTGCCCCGAGGCCGCACCTCGACGCCTCGAGGCAGAGCTTTTGGCCTACTGAATGGCGGCCACCTCGAGAAGGCCCTTGATCTCCTGTTGGACTCGTTGGGCTTCAGGATTCGAGGGGGCCGGCATGTTGCGAAGAAGCATGGTTGCTGCGACGACATTCTGGCTGGCTCGATTGAAGGCGGGACGTGCAACCGTATCCGCGCCCACAATCTGCCGCTGCACTTGCCGCGCTCGAGCCCGAGCTCCTCCGCATGGGGGGTTCTGATTGTCCTGCTCGAGGGTACGCTCGAGCTGGCGCAGTCGCTCGTTGTCTTCGTCGAGCTTGGCTCGAAGCTCCCGGACCTGCGCGAGCTGGGCGACGCAAACGCCCTGTGAATCGCCCGGATCGTTGATTGCGGCAGGGGGTCCTTCCTCCTGTCCCGCCAGGAGGAGGGGCCCACCTGTTGCGACCGGTGGTGTGGACGCCTCTGCGGGACCGGCGTCGACGTCGTCCGACGCGCCGACTATGTCGACGTGGAAACACTCTCGCGTGGGGTCGTAGTAGCTGGAGTCGTAGTCGGAGTCAGAGTAGAGCGGGCAAGGCACGATGGTCCGCCCAAATTGTTCCACCTCCAGCCACCGTTGAAGCGCGCGAGGGCGTGCGCCGCGTGGGCGAGGGTTAATCGGGCGTTCGGGGGCCAGTACCGGTTCCTCCAGGCGCGCTGTTGCGCGTGGGAGGGTCCGGTCCGTCCCCTGTCCGCTCCGAAAGCCGAGCGCACGATAGTGGGGTATGTCGAAGTGGCACTGTCGAGCCCAAATGGCAATGCCGGCCGGGCGGCAAACTGCTCATGGGGCAAGAGAGCCGTAGACGTGAAGGGAGCGTTCGCCTGGGGAGAAGCGTTCAACCCGGGCGAACGCTGCCCCACGTCGGGCCTTACGCGTAGTCGCGGGAGCCTCTGGGCCAGAGAGCTCAAGTCATCCGTCGAAGACGAGGAAGGTGTGACGACCGCGGTCGCACGGCGGCGCCGCCCGCCCTGCGATCCACGTCTCCTTCTTGATTGGGAAGCGTGGTGATGAGGACGACGCAGGGCTCCTCGTGGAGTCCCTGAAGCGCCCCCGCTCGGGTGCCCGATTGAGAGCAGGACCATGTCATGGCTCGTGCCGAGCGACATGAACTCCAGACTCCCGAACCAGATCACCGAGCCGAAAGGGAGCGATGATACGAGGTCCGCCATCCGGACGAAGCGGTTTGACACACAGTACCCCTACCTGGCGCGCCAACTGTCGGCGTTAGGAACCCGGGGGTGTCCTAAACCAACGAGTAATCGTGTGTGTGTAACCCGTCCGGATGGGTGATGCAAGAAGGACACAGCGATTTATCCTGGTTCGGGCAAAGAAGGCCCTACGTCCAGCGGGGGAGAAGATTTGTATTATCTTGCACCTAAGTGCTTGTATAGGGGCGAATACAAGCGAAAGAGAGAATTCGAGGGGGGGTCGAGCGTCTATCGAAAGAGCTACTCAGTCTAGGAGTCTGCCTAGGCGTGTGTTCGGTCGTTCGAGAGATCGTTGTCCAGAGTTGGTTCTCCCTCTCCCCTATTGGGTCTCCTGGCGTCCCCTTTTATAGGCCAAGGGGAGGCACAGGGGTACAAATATCCTGGTTCGATGACGCGGTGATGACGTCGCGGGTCGTGGTGGTCAACTCGAGGCCTCTGCAGGGACGTGCGCTGAGCATGGCTCGTTCTGTAGCGGCGTGGCTTGGAGTTGACAGCCGTCCTTCGGAGTCATGGTTGCTGACCGGCGAAAGACGTGATCCCCTGTAGAGGACGTGCGAGTTCCTGTTGGGGTCGTATCGGGAGTTGTTGGCGCAGCTTTCGAAGTCGATGAAGGTTGACCGGAAGGCGTCGATGCGTACTCGAGGCCCGGTCGAGGGGTAGCCTCGAGCGTAGTGGTTGAGCGGATAAGATCGAATTGAGGGAATCCGATGTCGGTCGTTTGTCGCGTAGCGTGTCGAAAGGGGCCTCGAGCTATCTAATAGCACTGGGTATGGCGTAATAGTGTCGTGCAGACCGATGCACGTCCTCAGTATGGGCAGTAAAGCGGGATTCGACCGCTGTACGGACCACTGTGCGGACACTATAGCCATACGATTTGACGAGGTTAGCTAGTTTTTGTATTAAATGCGCTACCGGATGCACCGGGAGTTGGTCGATCGAGGGGGGGCTCGATCCTCGAAGTATCGAGACGCCCGTCCCGTCGGGGGCCTCGACACTTAACGCGGGATCCTCCCATCTCGAGCGATCATCAGCCGGTGACGTCAGCGTCTTGTCGAGGGTCAGATGGTGACGCCAGTGATTCTGTCGAGGGTTGCGGCTGTACTCTGTTGTGGACCGGCCCAGTATGTATTTACCGATGGGCCCGGTGGGTCGAGGAGGTACGGCCTGGTCACGTGAGATTAATCTGAGGGTAAACTCGGGGTCCAACCGAAAACAAGGAAGGTTTAGGGTACCCCTACTCTCGGTAACCGACAGTTGATGGACTAGAACGCTATGTGATGGTTTGAGTGATCCACATCATCTATTAACCATATAGGCCCGTAACCATAAATAAAGTATAAAAGTATGTGTTGTATTTCTAAATTGCACGGTTCTAACATAGCTAAATTTAAAAGGTAAGTATAAAGATATGTGTTATATACTTCATAACATATTCTTGCATTTTTTTCAATTCTACATTCCAAAGGGCCTCAAATTCCTCCGGATTTGCTTCTCCATCCTTTTTTTTTTGCGAGGAACAGAGTGCTGTCCAAATTCCTGGTGAAAACATAATGATGTTCAAATCACCGTTGATACTATGTTAGAAGTTACTCGCTTCAGGCTATAGCCAGAACTCACTGTAACTAACTTTTGTTTTCGATTTCGAGTACACATCACAGTATCAAAGCACACATGCACATCTTACTCCTAAAAAGACCCGGATGATATCGTTTTTTATCGCTAATTAAGGCCGCCCGGCGCTAAACACTCACCCCCCGATAAAACATCCCCGGCTTCTTCTCCACAACCTCCCGCGCGCCCACGCCCGCGCCCACGCCGCCTGCCTCCCGCCCCGCGCGCTTCGAGCCTCCCCCAAAACCGCCGCCCGCGCACGACTGCAGCTGGTTGGTTGAGCCCCCGAACCCCGCCGCTCCCTCGCTCCAATAGTTAACCGGCGCTCGCTCGATCTCCCTGTCGCCATAGCATCACGACGCGCCGCCGCCGCCCCGCAACCGCCGGTCGCACCGGCGCTCCCTCGCTCCTCCCGTCGCCGCAGCAGCACGTCGCGCCGCCGCCGTCACCACCAACAACCGCCCCGACGCGACGCCCGCGGACGCTCCGCTGACCGGACGCGCCGCCGTAATGCGAACGCACCCCAGCCGATCCCTTCGTCGCCGACGCTCGCAACAACCGGCTCCGGCTGCTCCGGCCGCGTCGCGCACTCGCGCTCGTCGTCTGGCTGCCGCATCGCGCTTCCCCAGCCCAGAAGACGCCCGCAGGCGCATCCCCGACGCCCGTGCCCAGGGCGACGCCTTCGGCGACTCCGCTGCCGCCGACGCCTACCCCGGCCGACCTGCTCTCCGGCGCCCTCCCCGACCGGAAGGCCGTCCTGCCGCGTGAAGCTCCCGCTGCTGCCGCCACCCGACGCCGGACGCACCACACCCGCCGCCGTGGAAGGGTCCGTAAGAGCTCGACGCCGCTGCTTCAACCCGGACACGCTGCCGCCTGATAGGCCGTACGAGCTCGACGCCACAGCCGGACGCTCCCGCTGCCGCCGCCGCTCGACGCCGGACGCGCCATACCCACCGCGGCCTCGCTCGCTGTCAACCCGAAAGCGCCGCCCCGGACGCTCCCCGGCTTGCTGCCGACGCCCGTGAATATCCGTGTTTGATCTACCATTCTGCCTTATGTATTTTAGCGTACTTTTTTCAGCCGTTCATGTTCCAGCAGTTGATCGATGACTGAATTGTTACTTTGAGCCTACGGTGACTGGTTTTCTACTGAGTTTTTCAATTTCAGTTTTTGGTCCGTTTGCAAAGTCTCCACAGATTGCAATTGGTCCAAAGATAAAATTGCCATTGTGGTGCCTTTACTGCTATCATTCTGTTTATCTTTCTTATGAGTTTCAACTTTCAATGGTATGGATCATGCGGTTAAGCTTGTTATCTCCTTTAACAATGCATTTCTTTACATGATTTCAATATACCACTGAATGTGTTTTGGTTAGATGAATGTTTGTACTAAATTATTATTAGCAAAACATTTAACATCATTTTGCATCAGTTTGTGAAGGAAAATAATGCTATCAGTTACAATCAACAGACTTGACTAACCTGACAAGATGGGAGTAATCTTTGAAAAGAGATCCATCACAGAATAAGTAATCTTTAGGACAAATAAGCATTAGCTATGAGTGAAAGTAGGGAGGAAATCTAGATAGGAGCGAATTTCAATATATTTGAGCCAATCTAAAAGAACCCTAACTTCAATCCATTTATCTGAATTGTAACCCACGTTATAGGTTGTTTTACAGAGAAAAGCAAGTTGTACATGCTAGCATAGAAAACCACCTTACCACGTATATCCAACATCCTTTGTTTTTATGGAATTATCCAAAATTCTTATTTCCCTATCTTGCATACCTCATGATCCAATAATCTGTACCTCATTTAGTATCAGTATTAGACTGTTAGTACAACCAGCTTTATCTTTTATCCAATCATTAGTTCTGAATTAGTGGAACCAGGAACCAATGCATACTCTGGCACCTTCTCACTCACAATGAAATCGATTCCCCTCATCCTTTAGTCAATTCCATGTTTCAGCTGGCAGTAGGAACCCAGAGCTCTGTTTTATTGGGGATCATCAGCCAAAGCTAGCATCTGCACACTTGTAGCGACTCATTGTTTTTTTTATCTAGCAGAGCTTTTAGCTGGCAGTAGGTAGAGGGGTGATTATTGGAAGTAAATCATTTGTAGGTACATTCCTTCTTTTAGATCTCCTTCCTACCTACCTGGCTGGATGCACAATATATATCTATGCATATTGCTTTATGGGTGTTTTAGTATCTGAGACTGAGACTCATGCATTTTTCTAAAATATAGTGGCTGTTATATGTGTATTGCCTGTGGGATCTTGGTAGTTCATGTTCAGTTGATAAGGAAATATATAGAATCAGTGCTTTAGAAGCCAAAGTTGCTATGTTGATTTCTTTAGAGCCTCTCTTGGCCCTTTTTCCTTCTTATTATGGGCAATTCTGAATGCATCTACTACAGCTGAGCAAACCACCATTGTTGTTGCTGCATAGAGTTATGACATATCAGTAAGTTAAAGGCATTGTGCATCCCCACTGTGCAGATGTTATGACAATCTCAGAGGTTAGAACCATGCAGCCTACTTTTCATACTATTATTTATTGAATATTGGACCTTCAAGAAAATATTGATTTGGCCCTTTTCTTCTACAAGTTCCTTTAGTGCACAGCCAATCACATTCTTGAAGATTTATGTAAATATATGATTGGAATCAACATTGTAAAACCTGCTCTTATATATATTATCATGGTATTATGTGTTCCCTTTGCAACGTACGGGCATTTACCTAGTCCATCACAAAAGGCTCAACTATACACAATTGCATTGCTGAGAATAATTACTCGCCTCCCTATATAACACAGACCCAGAATCCACCACAGCCACACAACTGAATTCTGCTAGTCCACATCATTTGAGTGCTATAAACCTGACCTCCCTACATAACACCGCCCCCCAATACAGAATTTCCAGAACTGGCCCAAAAAGAATCGAATGCCAATAGCCCTATACCAATCTGTACATTCACTTACAAATCTCATCTTCCTACTGTAATTATTTCTGTCCACATATACACCTAGGTGACTGACTGACTATAGCTTATCAGCGATCCTGCCAAGGGCGTCGGCCAGCCTGCTGAGCACAAGGACTAGGCTGTTAGCTTGGTCTTTCCTCTGCTCCCTGTCAAGCTCGCAGTTCTGGTTCTGCGCCTCCAACTGTGCAGCCACCAACCGGCTGTTCCGGTCTAGGATCTCGATCAGCTTGCTCTGCAGGTCTGCCGTGCCTTCTCCAGCCCCTTCGTCGGTCCGCGGTCTCTTCTGTCCGCCCTGCTGAGCTGGTGCATCCCTCTCAGAGCTTGGCTCAGGCTGTGTGTCTTTCGATGTGCCTGCTTAAGAGATCGCATCATTATCTCCTGTGTGTTTAAGTATTTCCAACTGGTGCAGCACTTTGCAGATAACAAGAAATAAAAAGGAACTTAGCCTTAGCTCAGCTGGTGATAGGTGCTTTGGGTAACTGGGTTTACACCCCATCTTCTAGGTTTGAGTCCCCTGGACTCGAATTTGAATGCCTATTTCTTTTTATTTTAAAAAATGAGGCCGACTTCCTCAGATTGGTCAAGTTTTTTTTTAATCATTAAATTCGAAATTATAACCTAGTCACTAGGTTCAAAGAAAGCATAGTATCTGCAAGTGAACGATAGTTTCAGTCAAACATACTCTGTTGCTATTGACATTTGAGAGTTGCTCAGCCGAAAGAAAAAAAAAACATGTGAGAAGCTCCAGCAATTTCATAACTCATCATCACTAGCTAATACAACACCAAGCGAAATAACACTGGTCAGTCCCATTCAAATGATTTCAAATTTGCAGTGCCAGGGCGAGCCATCATCCCAGTTTGTCAAAAACAAAAAAAGAACCCAAAAATGAAATCAGCACAATGGTATCAGCCACACCCATTTCTGATCCATGCACTTCCATAATTTAAATATTTTTTCAAAAGAAATCCTGGATATATACCATGTTAGATACCCCAGAACTATAAAATAAGTTCATATTTTAATATCATTGTGCATTTACTTCAAAGAATACTTCGAAATGTTTAAGTAAATAGGCCTATGACTTTCAGTTCTTCCCTACTTTTACTACTATTTACATATACTCGGTGCTTTCTCTTTTTTCTAACTTCCATTATGGAACTCTCTACCCATTTTAAGGCAGTGTTACATAGGTTCTGTCATTAGATAGCTACTAGAAGCAAACTTTCTCCCGTGAGCCAAAATGAAAGAATCTAGCTGAAGCGTCAAAGTATATGTGCAGCATAAAGGTGAGCATTAAAGTGTTCATGCAAATACAGTAACTAGTTCCTCACAGTGAGAAGATATTGACCGAAATACGACACCATGAGACTCCTCAACAGTCTATGACAAAGGTTAAAGCCAATCTCACATAAGCTATACTAAAATTGAGGCATTTCATTATGTGTACTAATCAATTATTAAGAAAAAAACTAAAAATGATCACTTGCAAGATCCAAACTTTGAAACAGTATCACACAGAAACGAACTGATAACTGTGATTCATCCAAAACTGCCAATATGGAAAAAGTTTGATGCACATGGTAACCACCAAAGAGAGCCATTTGTGGTTGCTTACACTTTCGTATAAGCTGGCAATCTAGTACAGTATCAGTTTGGTTTGAGCGACCCCACGAACACATAGCAACATAACTTAAATAATGCCTATTGTAAGTTATAACAATGGATAACTCATAGCTGATGATACAGTTCACACTAGTTATGCAAACAAACCGACAAAGACATTCTACAGTTCTCTTTTTACTGAAGCCTTGCTGAAATTTGAAGCTTCAAGTGCAAAGTGAATTTCAATAATGAAAAGTTGTGCATGCTGTAACTCTAATTGCTGAAATACCATATTTACCACTAATGCAACACTCAAATTAGTGATATGCATACATTAGGCTAACGAACCCAATGGAACAGTAAAGTTCTTCAGCGATGCTAAAAGATCTGGAATTGCAAGTTAAAAAAGAGCATAAAGACAAAAGTAACGAATTAAAAGTCCATGTACCTTGCTCAGCGCTCTGTTCTTGCCTTGATGCCTCGGGCTTCTCTGAAATGGAGAATTCAAGCCATTAATCAAGACAAACCAGTGGACCTACCAATGAAACCGACAATACAAGAAGAAAGTAACCAAATGAACACAATCAGAATTGTGAGATGAATCAGAGAAACTCGCTCAAGCTCCAATCTCAAATTCAAATTCCAGCACACCAAAATAATAATCAGACCGAAACATCCAGGAGCAGAGCAACAGCTAAATTATTTCATTAAAAAAAGTTTCTTGCAGAAAAGAAAAGGATCACCAAGAACTCGAAATTTTCCACCACGTTAAAGCACCAAAATGAAGAACACAAGATGCATCTCATAACAAGATATGTCCAATCAAGAGCGTCCAATTTGAAGGAAGTTGTTGTGCTTACAAGTTAGGAGCTGTGAACATGAAAACTTCAACTTTAGCATGGACAGGAACCAGAAAGCCTCACACCTTTTACCTCCAGCATAAACAGCGGCAAAACGAATTCGTAATTAAAAGGTTCTGATTTTTTTTTATATATAGCACCAAAAAATTCGGAAGAACTCGAAACCATGAAAAAGTGCAAGCAAGCACCGGGAGGCAGCAAAAAAGGCGAAGCGGAAGTCAACGAGCAGCTCACCAGACACAGGCACGGCGATGACCGGTGGAGGTGGGGGAGGAGGGGCGACCGCCGGCGCGTCCTCTTCCTCCTCCTCCTCCTCCTCCTCCGAGAACAAGGCCTCCTCCGTGGCCGGGCGGCCGCTGTCAAAGACGGCCTCCGGCACCTCTGCTTCCTCCTTGCCCTCCTCGACGCGCACCGCCGCCGGCTCCTCCGCGGCCGCGGCGGCATTCCGGGAGGAGCGGTCGTCGAGGATGGCCCGGCCCCGGCCCTCGAGTATGTCGTAGACCTCGCGGTCGAAGAAGCCCGGGAGGCGGCGCTCCCTGCGCGCGTCGTTGCGCATGGCCCAGAAGGACGGCTCGCGCGAGGCCGCCGCGGCCCGCTCCCACTCCTTGATCTTCTTGTAGTCGCCGGCGAGGTTGCTCCAGCGCTTCCGGCACTGCACGGGTCCCCGCTCGACGCCGTGGCGGCGGCAGTACTCCGCCACCGCGGCCCACTTGGGCTCCAGCGCCGCCGACGCCGAGGCTGAGGCCTCCCCCGATGCCGAAGCCGCCGCGGCGGCCGCCGCCGCCGCCACGCGGCCCCTCCCGCCGCGCCCGCCGCGGCCCTCCACCATGCGTTTGCCCTCGATGAGCACCAGTATCTCCTGCCGGGTCCACCGCGGCAGCCTCGGCGCGCGGCCTGACGGGGTGGCCGCCGCCGCCGCGGCCGCGGCCGCAGCAGCTGCAGCTGCGCCGGCGGGGTCGCCGGCGGTGGACATGGCTGCGGCAGGGCAGGGCTGGGCCGCGAGTGCTTTTGTGGCGGAAGTTGACGTGACGGCGTGAGGCGGGTGGTGTAACGGCAGGTTAACGACGGTAGGAGAGAGAAAGGGAAGAGAGAGGAGGAGAGGGAGGGAAGGGACGGGACGCGTGTGGGAGGAGAGAGGAGGCGGAGAGAACAAGGAGAGAGAGGGGTAGGAGGAGGGTGAGGGAGGGTTGCGTTGTCTTACTTAAGCAAGGGGATTAGGAGCAATGGCGTTTGATTAGGCACTTCACTCATGTGACATGTGATAGGAGTACCCAATTCCATGTGGTCCTTATTTCTCTCATACACAACACCATATTCCAGGGTCACATAAGGCGTGTTTGATAGCTTACAAACCACGCCGCAGGCCGTCGCGCCGCACGTACCGGCACGCCATGGGAGTAAAACGCCGCCACCACACTTTGCCGCAGTTGTGGTGTGTGCGGCATCCGGTTGTGCAGGTCGTGCATCGCGGCACGCTAGCGGCCGTTTTGTCCGCCACACTCGTGGTCCGCCCACAGTAGTAGCGGTAGAAATCTGGCAACAGCAAAACACGCCCATAGTATTCTCGCAATCTCTCAAATTTAAAAACACCAATAAATGGCTTCTAGTTGAACCCATCTTAATTTCTCATAAACCATTTTATATATAATCACACTCAACTAGTTCTGTATGAGCTGCCTAATCAATCATTGTGAATAAAAGAAGAGAGAAAAACACACACACACACGAAGAAAATGGAGCTAGAGGCAAGGCTAGAAGAGAGGGGATTAGTTGGAGGAGGGGATAGGGAATCGGTGCCCAATACCAAGTGCCCATGCATGATGCGTCCTAGCTATGTCCACCATGATGTAACAGGCAAAAGGTGCCTCAATCCAAGGGGTTTCGTTTCCAGGGAGAAGAGAAGGGAAGGTGCCAAAGTGGGATGGGGGTGGCCTTGCGATTGCAAGGAGTGGAGTGGTGGTGCCTTAAGCGGGTGGGTTAATTTATTGTGCGATTAGGACCCGTGAGTGATTAGAGCACAACAATAGGCGGCCAGCCTGCCTCCGACTCCGATCCCAACGGTCTCCATCCATCTCCCTGGGCTGTGACGAGACCATTTCTCTCTTTTTTTTTCTTTTTTTCCATTCCAAAGGATTTTGGGTCTTTTTACAGTAGCATAGCATATAGTAGGCACCTGAAAAGAATTGACGAGACTATTTGTGTCTGCTTTGGGATGATGATTTATCGGCGACGCGTGTCAATCGGAGAGACGGAGCTGCTTCGTTATGTGCGTATTAGATGTGCCATTACACAACACAGCTTATTTGGAGGCTGTTCGCCTCGTCCACGCAACCGGCCCCCACTAGAACAGTTTTCAGTCAAGCTTGCTCTCTCCTAGCTAGCTAGTGCTCGCTCGAATGGATGGCCATGTAAAGATGCTGTCATGGGGATATGATGCTAGATCTTTTTCTTTTATTAAACAAAATCGATTCTACCTTTTGAAAATATTTTATAAAAACAAGCTCTATTTCGTTCTGTCCTCAGTCCCATGACAAAGTTTCAGTGCAGTTATTAGTTTTGAAATGAAAAAAAAAATGTGTGACGCATGGTGTTGCCTTTGCACATTTCAAGTTTTCAACTATATATTTAGAGCCAAAAAGATAATTGCAAACAGATTAGCTTTGTGATGCAAACATATGGCTAGATTAGTTCGTGCTGCCAGATAGAGACGATCAGAAACGTGTAGCTGGAAAAGCCTAGCAAAATTGGGCATGGAGGCTCATCATGTATGCATCAACTGTCCTTTCTTTGGGACCATGATCATTTTCAGCTAGCCTCATCACCAGTTAATATAATAGCAAAAGGATTCATGCATACAACTATTTGTTTTTTTGGCAACTAAAATTTAAAGCAAAATTCACAGGCCTATTGTGGTGGTGGTGCGTGTGGTGACACACAATCGTGGGAATTATTGTATTGGGCGACTTGGTGTCCTCCATCTCCATCCATCTCATGCCAAGCAAGATGCCTTGCTAGAGGAAAGGTTGGGCCTCACCTATGCAAATTTATATAGTTAGAGCTCCAACTCCAGTATTGGTTTAGCTGTCCGCTCCCCTGGCCTGCCTCTTTAAAAAAATTTGGGAGGTCCATTTCAATCTTATATGGGGCTGAATTGACCTCACCTACTGCCAGGTTCCTTTCAAACATGGCTGTAAGCAACTACTATGTCTTCTGCAGCTGGTGCATGGCTCTACATCCAGAAAGGATATATGTATGTAGTTCGGTTGGCACCAGCATCATATGCTTGCAGCAGCATGTACACCATATTTAGCAGCACACAGGGATGATTGGTGCTGAAGCTGTTCCATCTTGATTTCCCAGTCTTCAGAGTGTGATTTTGATTAGTTTGCTGAAGGTTCTTCAGTCCTAAATTCAATCAGATATAATATAATTTATTTATTCAGTTGTCTATGGAGCTGGAATCCTTTGAATTTTGGTCCTTCAGTTTCTGCGTCCTTGTAAGGATGCACCTCCAGCTACTTGACGGTTACTGGCAGTTTCTGGAGTACTATGGCCAAAGTCAGAAAAGGAGGAGGGAGAACTAAATGCAAGGACCAAGAAGATATGAAGAGATGGGGGCATGATCCTAAAAGGACACACACAGCCCACACAGAGACAGGTCCCAATTGCAATGAGAGGTGTGACCTGAGTGATCGGCCTCCTCACATTGGCTGTTGACAGAATCCTTGCAGTGTAACTTTCAGTGTCAACTTCTGCTTTTTTCTGCGACCAAAGGGGCCTTTGCCCTTTCAGCCACGAGAAGACGCTGCTACACAGGGCCATCCCTCGTATGGACGCTGGGATAGTGGCCTGGACGCCGAGATTCCCATTTGCAAAAACTAAAGTGCCCTGTGTGTGGGGAGGGTGCAGTGCAGAATTGCGAAAACGAGTGGGTGAGGACTGGGAGTCTGGGAGCCCCCCTTTTTCCTAAAAAACAATATGGGTCGTGGGAGGGAGAGGTCGACGCATGATTGGTGCCTCACTTGTTGGCGCCTTTGCAATCCTTTCTTATTGACGATGTGGGGACTAATCCCTTGTTTATTTGATTTTCTGAGATGTGTTCTGCGTTGAAAAGAGGATGCTGTCTTTTGGGGAAGATATTGTTAACCAACGATGGCTAAAAGGTCATGCGACAAAGTATTTCTCAATATATTTACCCAATTTCTTCTACGGATTGTGATATCTTTTAAAAAAGAGTGAAAAAATATTTAGCGACAGAGTCTATGAATTTCAAATGAAAGGGCAATTACATTTTGATGACTTCTTCAGGTACTTCGGTAAACTGCAGCAAGTTTGGGTCACCAACCAAACGGGGCTGGCGATACATCATAGCCACGGATAATATGAAGTGGTAAGCCATCTCTGTTCTATATAGCATAGCATTGTATTTATCCGACGGGGTAGGAACCGATCGAGGAATGACCTAGTTCTAGCATGTGCGTGCCTGCTCTCATCCCCATCAGGAAACCTCCAATTTACTGCTGAAGAAATACAGCATTGTGTAAGCCGTAAGCGTACTTATGTGTGACGCCAATTAATACCATAGCACTCAAAAAGTTTGCTTAACCCCAGTAACTATTGGCATTCGTCTAATTCACTCAATTGCCTATAAAGCGAGGTATTTTACCTATTATTAAAATAATGAAGATAGTTAAGTAATCTCCCGTGATGGTTTTGAACACAGTTTTGCTAGCATGTATATTATTTTTTCGAAATCACGACTGCACGCGGTTTTCATTAAGAAGAAGAGCCGAAAGAACGGCAAAATAACCGGTATATAGGATTTGCAAGTAATCTATGGATTACCAACGAAGCCTACAACACAAATAAAAAGCAAGAACAAAAGGAGAACTCTCCAACTGACAACCCCAGCTAATTGAACCTAATACATTAGAACTCAACACGTTGCTAGCCAGCAGTGAAGTGAAGCCGCAGATGATAACAGCGATAAAGCATCTGCTAGAAACTCTCAGCGGCAAAGCATCTGCAGATGAGGCCAGCACACTCGCAGCAGTAAAGCATTTGCATGGTGGGGCCTAAACATCGGCGACGACATCCGACCAAGCACAACAACCATTGATGTAGCAAAGCATCCGCGGATGGGGCCGATACGCTCGCAGCAGCAAAGCATTTGCATGCGAGGGGGCTAAGCGACACCGGCGGCAAAGCATCCGCCCAAGTAACAAGACCATCAACACGCAAAAGCATCCGCGGATCGGGCCAACACGCTCCCAGCAGCAAAGCATCTGCATGAGAGGGGCCTAAACGGTGACTACGGCTACCACAAACACCAGCTGGACATACCAAAGTGAGAAGAAATATGAAGCACAATTAGGTGCAGCACAACGACCACGACGACCACACAAGAGGAGCGATGGGGGTAGTAAATTCTTCAGCAACGCCTTCACGAAGGAGGTGATGCCCAAGGCGCCATCGCTGCTAGCTTTAGAGACTAAGGCGTGGCTTTCACCTAGAAATTGACGAAGCAGGCGAAGTACTCTGCTTCACCCGAAGCCCACAAGCACCGTGCACCGCCCTAGCTAGCCAGGAGCACCAATGCTGGTCCAGCTAGCAGGCCCTGTGAAACATTCTCAATTTTTCTCGAATGGAAAATACATAGAATGGTGAATAATATAATAGTTCGAAGCTCAAAACATCACATTATTCAGCGCCAATCGATACGGAAATCCATACATCGAATAAAAAAGTATAATTAGAAGGGGTTACATAAATAGTCCATCGCTTCACTGGCAGAATCATCAGAGTAACATCAGCTTTAGGGACAGCTGCGGTAAGCAGAAGTACAATAAAATCTCCAAAGAAGCCTGAGCGTAGGAACGAGACATCTACTCCTCCTTGTCATCGTAGTCGTAGTCGGGCTCACCTGCCAAATAAGTTTTAGTACGGTTTGTACTGGCCACTGGCTCCCACCCTATGCTTTGCTTTTGCTATGTAATATTTGAGTGGATGCAAAGGATTAATCAAAAAGACCTATATATGTCTATGGTTTCCTATACAGGTAGTGACCAATATTATAAATATAGCCCATCAAGTTTTAACCCTTCTCATCCACATATCCATCCCCTCCCATTACCATCACACACATCTCACACTCTCGCACTCAGTCGACAGGTCCAACTCTCTCTTGGAGCCTGTCTCAGCGGCTCACAACCGGAACGGTAACACCGGGGGGAGAATAGAAGGACTCATCTCACTACTCCCAAGAAGCATAGGTTGAGGGAAAAGCCAAACCGAGGCCGTGGACTATATATAGATTCATAACTCTGCAGAGCGTGTACTCATGTAACCATAAGATCACCATCATCGGCGGTGCCCCGCCTAAGCTGATTCCGGCTACTTTCTAACCGGTGCGATGCCACCCTACCACTCAGTACTGAGACATCCTGGATAGGTACCACCGGCACACTGAGACTATGAGACATAGTACCAGGCCTCCGAGGTCACTGTGTTGTCTAAGGAGGGTGTGGGTCCCAATGCCCGTACCTCCCGACACTATCTGCTAACAACCTAGTAATAGTGACACCGTCCTAACTAGTCAGACATCCGTCCCCCGCCCATACAGGGGCGAGCGGTGAGCACATAGGTCCCAAGGTTCCGGTTCTCAAGAGATATTAGGTCCTAGGGGAATTAGACAGGATTATCTTCTCATAGGGACTACAACAGTCCGTGCTACAACAGCACCTCCTACCCGGGGCCTCGCTCCACGAAGGCTCTCACCTCCGGGATCACCATATACCTCACAATGTATCCTCCACGGATACCTCACATAGGGATGCCCGGAACACACCCCCCGGCAAGACTCGCCCTCAAGGCTCGTCGTAGAATCCTGTCCGATCGAATTAAACACTCACACACCCAAGACACACGCAGCACTCTCCCCAAGTAAAGTGGCACCACGTGCCTTAACCATATATCATACCATAC
This sequence comes from Bothriochloa decipiens, assembly GCA_023333625.1. Taxonomy (NCBI): domain Eukaryota; kingdom Viridiplantae; phylum Streptophyta; class Magnoliopsida; order Poales; family Poaceae; genus Bothriochloa; species Bothriochloa decipiens. The sequence goes on along the minus strand of CM041637.1, from coordinate 24,344,833 downwards.
TCTCCACCACGCATCTCATCATAGATATAAGCATAGTAGAAGTAAAGCATCATAAGTAAATAAGCATGCGTCTAGCCTATCAGCGGGTGTGCAGGAGTAAGGTTGCGACAAGGTAAGGCTCTTCAAGCAATTCTACCATGCAACCTATCATCAGGTGATAATTCATAAAATAAAGCACTTGCAACTAGTAAATATGCCATGTGTAATAGGATCTACGAGGTTGGGTGGGACGTGGCACCTGCATAGTCATCACCGAGCTCCTCCTCATAGTCGGGGTCGTCCTCCTCAAGCGGCTCCTCGTCTGAAACAAAACATAATAGTCGCGTTAGCGACTCCTAGAGTTAACACAAAGAACCAATGAAATCCAATAACTCCAATTGTAATCATACATAAGTCTATGATGTAGAGCTCATTTTTATGAAAATTTGAACACTTGGTTCATATTTTTCGGAGTTCGTATGAATAAGTTATGAATTTCTAAAGTTTAATCTATTTTCTAAAAAAGAAAAGGGTCGGATAAATTTGGGTGTGACATGTGACAGCTTCCTATTGGCCAGAGGTGGAACAGTCACTGACACGGTTACTGACACGTGGGCCATGGTCAACGGTCAACGTTGACCGGTCAATGGTTACTGACACGTGGGCCATGGTCAACGGTCAACGTTGACCGATCAACGCCCACGGGGCCTAGTCTGGGCCTCGGCGGGCCTAGGCAGGGCCAGATCTAGGCCGGGTTGGGCCGGCCTGGCCCGGACACACGTCAGGTAACGGGCAAGCCACGCGGCGGTCTAGGTCCAGTGGGATCGGTCCACGGCTGGGCGTTTCACGGACTGGGTCTACGGTGGACCGGAGGAAGAGAGGCTAGGTGGCATGCTGCTGTTGGTCCAGCATGGCCATGTGGGCCTGGTGGACTCAGTCCACAGGGCACTGGGGAAATTTCCCCATCCCCTTCCTCACGCACACGGCCGGGCGTGGTGGCCTTCGCCGCCGGCTGCGAGCGGCTAGGGCAAGACGGTGCGGTGGCTAGGCGAACGTGGCGGTCAAACGAGTGCGGCCGTGGGACGCCGCTGGCTTGCAGGTGTGCTGGTGCACTAGTGCGCGAGTGGCGGCGGCGTACAGTGGCTTGGCCCTGACGGCAAGGGGCTATGATGCGCGGGAAGCGACGCTAGGGTGCGCATCAGACTCGCGAGGCCCGAGCGAACAAGGAACTCGCCTCAATTTTGCCCGTGGGGTGCTTAGCACGGTAGCGGGGGCACGGCGGCGGTGAACGATGTCGGCGGTGGTCCAGCCCCGACGAAGCATTGATTGGTGCCATCTACTTCCCCTCCTTCCGATTCGAGCAGCTCGGAGCTCGAAGGGCCAACTACCGCTGCTACCGGAGGCTCGGCGGGGCGCGCACGACGGCGAGGTCACAGCGGCGTACCGGTTGCTGGGAATCGAGGTGACCAGGGCCGGCAAAGGTGCAGACCCTACTGTGGTCTACCCCTCATCCCAAGATGTTGCCCGATCGACGTTCTAGGCCAAGGCGGGGGCGACAGTGAAGCTAATGGAAAGAAAGGGAGACGAGGGAGCGGGAACATCGATGGTGTACTGGCGGCGGCCATGGAGCTTGGTGCTCACCTCAGTGCGGTGCTTCTGGCGGGTTGCGGTGTGGCGTAACATCGAGGAAGCAGGGCACCAGCGCGGTGCGGGGAAGGCAGAGCGGCGTCGCGGGTCCTCCTCCTCCGGCGCGTGCGGACGGCGGAGCTCCTAGGTCCGGCTCTAACTCTGGCAGCGGCGTTCTCATCCCTGCCTCCTTCTCCTACCTCTCCTCCTCTCCTCGATCCGGTAGGCAGCAGGGTGGTGCGGCCACGGCAGGAAAACGACACAGGCAGGGGTAAACCCTAACGGCCAGTTTTCCCTCGTTTTTAAAGCACCGGCGGCGGCATCCATGGCGCGGCGAACGGTGGAGATGCGGTAGGGCGCATCAGTGGTCGCGGTGCGCCTGTGAGCTAGGGTTAGGGTTCCCGGGGTCGTGCGGTGTGAGCGGACGGCATCCGGGTGGCCACGAGTGCGCGTGGTGTAGGGCGAGCGGTAGAGGTTCGCCGTTTCCATTTCTAGAACGGCGGACAAGACCGATGGGCGGCCTGAAGGGAGACGCGGGCGCACAGCGTGCGGGCGATCGGCCAGTGCTGGCATGCCCTTGCTGGGCTGCGTGTGGGCGCGGGTCAGGCCGGTGTCTTGCTGGGCCATCTCGGTCGGCTGGGCCACGGTGATGTGCGGTGAGCGGGCGGCCTGGCCGGGCGGCTGGCAGGCCGTGCGGGCACCTTGCTAGGCCGCGGTGTTGGCGAAGCCGGCAGGCCGAGCTGGGCTGCCTTGCTACCTGGGCTGGAATGCCTCTTTTCATTTCCTCTCTTTTTCTTATTCCTTTTCTATTTCTTTTCCAAGTATTAAACTATATATGCCATGATCATGTTAGTATAAGGTGTTAGTGATCAAGACATACACATAGTGGTCCTCCTAGGGTCTCATGGTGATGTTGGATCCATGCCCATGGTTAGTAGACATATATATACATGTGATAAAAAAGGTTATTGATTTTATTAGCAATACATAAAATTAATAAGAGGCAAATCAAACCTTGTGATTAAAATGCAATTGCTCCAACTAACATCGGTGCTATCTGTGCAACTATTGGGTGTTTTCCTACATGACACTCACCAACAATGGGATACTTAAGAAAAATTTTTGTTGGTTGTGATTTTTGGTGTATGAGATGTTTAGGGTTGTTACACCCTGCCACCGCCTCCGCCTCCAAGGATCTTCGTAGGCAACGCCTCCAAGGAGGTAACGACGCAAACAACGTCGATACTGCTTGTCGAACAAGACCAAATTTTCACCTAAGGATCCGCATTAAGAGGGAGAGCAGCAGCCCACGGCCCGCGCTGCCTCTAGACGGCCGTAGGTGCTACACCCGTGCCGGCCACAACAAACAAGCAGGCACGAGAATTGGCGGCACGGACACCAGGGGCCCGGCCGAGCACGGGCAAGCCAAGCACCGGGGACGCGGGCGATGAGCCCACCGAAGGCGACCCGAATTGGCTTCCCTCGGAGCTTCTCCTCCACCGCAGCTGCGCCATCACCATGGGTCAAAGCCCAGAATCCGGCCTCCAAATCTACCCGTCGGGAGCCAGCATCCCAGGCAGCCACAGAGTGGTCTGCATGGGCGAGGAGGGAGGTCCCACGGATGCGATGAGGTATGGCCTGTCATCACCGAGCACCACCGCGTGCATCGCGATGTGCGTGGGCTGACGGTCGGCCGCCATCGCCCTGGCCCATCACGACTCATCCCGAGGGAGCAACGCAGTGTAGCACCGTCGATCCAGCCCCAGGAGGCGCAGATCCAACCCCGGAAGGCATTGATTCGTTCCGTCGACGACTGGCTCGCCGGAGAAGGTCATGGCAGTCAGGTTGGAGGAGGAGGGAGGAAGGGGGTGGGTGGGAAGGAAGGTGCAGCAGAGGCTGCCTTTTTGGGCACCTTCACAGGCCACCGCCACCACTTGACGACGAGCAACGGCGGCGGCCGGGGGAGCAGGCCAGAGCAGGTTGGTTGGCGGCGACGGGAGTCGCCTCCGCTAGCATGTATATTATGTTGTTGTGAGTCACAGGAATACATAAAAGTTTACATGGCCACACATAACATATTGAGTGTTCACTCATAAGAGTCAAGTATATATTTGTGTTAATAATGGGTAATCAAACGAGCATGGTAGGTCACAATGGCAAAGCAACTACATTAACAATTACACTAAATGGAGTTGTCATCCATGCACACTTAATTTAAGAATAATTAATCCACTACTAGAAACACAACCTATATCGACAGGGATGTATAATAGCCGACGGGTAGTTGGGGAAACTGTAAATGTCCGACAGTTAACATGTTATCAACAGTTACAAGCTCTCCCGTCGTTCTATGTATGGAATAGCCGATGGTGCATCCTATTCCTGAGCGTTAGTTGTCGACCCATAGGGCACTACACTAGAAGGCCGAGCGGGCAAATTAATTGTCAACGGTCTGAATGACACCGTCGGTCTTTGAATTGAATAGCCGACTTTACACCCTATTCATGAGCGTTAGTTGTCGACCGTCAGGCAATAAACTAGAAGGCCGACAGGGAAAATTAATTATCAACGGTCTCAGCGACACCGTCGGTCTTTGCATTGAATAGCCGACGATACACCCTATTTCCGAGCGTTAGATGTCGACCCGTCGGGTAATTCATGTCTGACCAAAGTCCTTCCGGCGTGTTTACAAATGAATTGCCGAGCGTTAACCGTTGGAAACATACAACCGACCACACAATGACTGACTACCAGTCGGTAAAAGTGGGAATGCCCGACCATGGATGCCCGACAAGAGGTTCCCGACGGTATACGCTCGGCAATTGCACTTCCTAACCGTACAAACTAATGCCCGACTGGTCATCCTTGGAGAAGCACCGTCCATGCTATCCACAATGCACATAATACAACATAAGCAATCCACATGCATGGTGACCACATAGTTCACACAAGTTCTTACACATGAGAAGTAGCTAATTCATACCATTATCTACGCAGTATACCATTTCAGAAAAGTGCCTTCAAAAAACAGATCAAGAGTTTATTCGGACGGTTTTTAATGCTTTTAAGAATATATATGCTGAAACAGATGAATGTCAATAAATAGGGATTTTAATAGGGATTTAAGTAATATAGTTTTTTTCTCTCTATATATAGAGAGATCGTGTTCTTGTTCGTAGTACGTGCCTAGTCACTCCAATAATGTTGTAGTTTTTGTATTGGTGCCCCACGGAGAACGACATTGTGGGGGCAGAAATGGCATCGGAGAAACTGTCGCCCGTGTTAGTGCAGTGCGCCATATGCATGCATCACAACTTTGCTCTCGTTTACAGATTGGATTGTTGATATGACGGCTATATTTTGGTACAACATCCTCTTGTATTTTGCCCGGAAGGTCTTTTGTTCTCTGTGACATAAAGCTGTGAAAACGTGAGGAGAAACAAATTAATTATGGTTCGGGTAAGATTACAAAGCATATGCTCATTTGGTATACATATTTTGCAATTATTCTTTTACAAAATTCTTGCAGAAATTCTAGAATTTTTCGTACGTAAAAGATGTGTCTAAATTGCTCTTTGCCGCTTTTGATGACTTCTCCACGACAAGTTCACTGAAAATATATAGGCACATTTCCCTAAAAAAAATATAGGCACATGCACACCGGAGCATACGTTTGGATGACGTTTCCTTCTGTACTGACCTGGCGTCACGCTACTGCTAACGGCCATGCCGTGTTCCCAGTTCTCGTAGCGCGGGCCTCACAAATGGCCCCAGCTGACCAGCACATTATTATACAGTATACTCGTAGAAAAACAGAGTATTATTATATTATTTTTTATTATGGTTGCCCTGAAGGCGTATCACTGTCACCAGTGGTAGTGTTGTGCGGCATATCCCTACATCACGAATTCGCTTCCAATTTTTGTATGGATTGATGAGTTGAATAATGCACTGGTCATCACCACTACAATTAGGAGCATAAGTAAATGCCTTAATGGATGAGACCATATTTATATGCTCTTGATCTAGGGATCAATGATATCCTAATTAGTAAGCATTAAAGCATACATAAGGGTCTACCCCTCCTGAGCCAACAATGATTATGCATAGCCTTTGTTGTATCACTAGGGTCACCCACAACACAACACACTAGTGTGCCATACCAATGAAAAGTCGCAATTATTCTTTTGCAACAAAAAAAGAAAACAATGAAAACACATGAAAAAGTGTTCAGACGATGTATAGACATACTATGTGACAAGCATAGCAATTGAATGTGTCTAGTTTTCTTTAGAAGTTGGTCACCTGTATGTCTATAAGTATATAATTCAATGATTCAGCAGTAATGAATAATGACGGCATATGTGCACATCAAACAAAATGGTATAATGAGCGAATATATTTTTTCATTCTAAGCTATAAGTCGTTCTGGTTTTCTAAGCGTAGCTCGAGTGGTAACACTCCACGTGGTGGAGTGGCTGGGTTCGAGCTCAGCTCAGCACTACAGGATTCTGGTTTTTCATCGAATGCCTGTCGTATTCGGCAAAATCTGTTTTACACTCAGCAAAGGCTTTGCCAAGTGCAGCACGCGGCAAAGACCAGTCGATAAAGAAATAGTCGGCAAAGATTTCTTTGCCGAGTGCCACGTGTCGGACACTCGGTAAAGTTAACGTCCACCATTATCTGACGTCTTCTTTGCCGAGTGCTGACGTGGCGGGCACTTGGCAAAGGATTTTTTTAATATCATCTTTGCCGAGTGCTGACGCTGCCGGCACTCGGTAAAGAATTTTTTTTATATTTTTTAAAAATCATCTTTGCCGAGTGCTGACATAGTAGGCACTCGGCAAAGTAATAGTCACTTTGCCGAGTGCCAAGTCAGCACTCGACAAAGCTGGTGCGCTGGGAAAAACTATGCGACGTTTGCCCGAGTGTTTGCACTCGGTAAAGCTGAGAATTTTTTGTTTTTTGTTTTTTCATATATATCACAATCGGCAAATCCACATATATATATCACATATATAACATAAATCCATATATATATCACATTCCATCCATATCATATATATCACAAATCCATCCAACATGTCCAACATCTAAAACAAATCCAGTATGTCCAACATCCATAACAAATCCAACATGTCCAACATCCATAACAGATCCATCACTAGTCCAACATAACCATCACAAGGTCACAAAGTCTATCACAACGAAATGAGAGGTACCTACTGCGACCCGGCATCCCCATGGCCCCCAGAGTGTGAAGAGCCCCCACCTTGCCATGGAGCCCACCCTTGCTGTGGCGCCGCTTGTTATGTTTATCCAAGCGTCGGAAGAGGTCCACTTGCCGGCCCGGAGTGCCCGTCCTGCGTAGGCGGAGGAGGAACGTCACCTGGCCACGTGAACTGTGCACTCGGGCCACCCGGCCACCCATGGTGTGGAGAAGGGCCATCTGGAGGAGTCGTGTTCGAACCCGCCGACTGTGCCTGCACAATGGAGAAGCAATCTCATTAGTGCCTGTAGGATGGCCGCACAAGCCAAAACAATAGACAAACATATATACTCATCGGAGTCCCTATAGAGCTAGGAGGAGGGGGTGGAGCGAACAACGAGGGAGGAAACGGAGGCAGGATGACACCAGGGATCTGAAGGCCTTGAAAGAAGCTCGCCACATCATGCATTTGCCGCGCCGAGTGCTGCTGGACAGCCTCCAACTGACGCGCCGAGTGCTGCTAGACAGCCTGTGACTGCCACTGATGGGCCTCCTCCTAGGCCGCCTGATGGGCCCATAGCTGTGCCAGCTCGGCCTGTCATATTACACACGCAAGGTTTAAACAATGCAAAGGCAAGGTACATGTGTAAAACCAATGAACAACGAATAAAATTATACTTACCTCAAATGCCGCCATCATCTTTGTGGAGCTCGGCTGCTGAGGTCATATGGGGACATCGGAGGAGCTCATGCTCCCTGATTGAATCTCGTGAAGTGTGGGAAGGGTGGCCGGGTCGATTGCGTTGTTGGCCATATAGTACCGGTCGCGCTGCTTCCCTCCTTCCATCCTCATCAGGAGGTCTGTATCCAGAGGCTGGGTGGCCGGATCAAAGGCCTCGCCATGGCGTGTGCGGGCCACCATGGTGTACTCAGCAAGCTTCTGGTAGGCACTTGCGTTGGTGTATGCATCGGCCCCGTCCGCCGAGTTGTAGACGTTGTCCGACGCTGTCGTTTTGCCCTTGTAAGCTAGGGCGTTGTAAGGAGAACACAAAGACGATTACAAGTAATGAGAATTGAGCGCTAGAATAAATAAATAAATCAATAGAAGCGTACCATCTTTCCATGTACACTGGGAGGGGTCGGTTCCCTTGGTGGTGTGCCGGCCCATGCATCTCCATGCGGTGCTGTCATTTGTTTCTATGTCGCTGGTATGAGTCCTCTGAGATCCACTTGTCCACAATCTCTACCCAGCAGTCTTTGAACTTGGAGCACCAAGTACGACACATCTACACGACAATGGGTTAAAGCGCCCAACTCATAATTGGTAAATTTGCGAGTTCAATTCCTCATTTGACATGTCAGAAGATGAATTGAAGCCTACTTATTTTTCAAGGAAGGAATCAAAATTAATATTTTCTACTTACCTCAATGTACTTCCCCCTGGTGAGGTCGGTCTCCCTCTGGAGCATCATCACACTGGCTTCCTTCTTTCTTACCACCCGGCCAAGCACATTGGCGTAGTAGGTGATGATGCACTGGATATATACCTCGTGATATAGGTCCTTGAGTCGCTCTCTGTAGACCCTATCCTGCACTCACGCCGCCTCGGCTTCTTTCCCCGCCTCATGTATCATTTTATTATTTCAAGAACGTCCAACAAATGTATAGTATTGAGCAACGTGGTGCGATGAAGACTCACCCAGAACTCATTCTTGATCTTGCTCGCAATGGGGACACCGCTTTGGTCCTGGACGCTGCTGAAGTGTTCCCACTTCTAAGGCGGCCCTGTCACCCTAACGTGGGTGACCCTATCAGGATAGTGCTTCTTAATCATAAGGCTTTGGATGCCATTGACATGGCATGAATCACCTCGTTCGTTCACAAGCATCCAGCTACTGTACGAGTCATTAAGAAGAATTGTTAGTGTGAATTTCAATTTTCAACATGTCATATGAATAAGTAGTGAAAACATAAATGGTTACTTACCTCACACCACAGGGTCCAATCATCGGACGACGGGAAGGCACGGGTGGGGTGTCAGGGAGAGTCGTGGCCCAGTGGCAGTAGACCTTACTCGAACCTGAGGAAGGCATCTCCACTGGTGTCGCCTCGCCCCTGTGGTCCGAGTCCGATGAGGAAGAGGAACTGTCGTCGTTGTGACCCCCTCTGCATCTAGGGCCACCTGCCGGTCGTCGTCCTCCTCCTGGGGCGTCGGGCTGGGAGACAGCTACAACCTCCTTGTCAAAGGGCGACATCCGTGGGGCCTCCTCTCCCTGCTCGTCGATGGCTCCACCGACAGCTGCTCCTCGTCGGCGATGGTCCTTTGGTAGACCGAGTTGACCCCCTGTCGTTGCTTCTGTCTTCCGCCCGGCATTTTGTCGAGTGCCTGCAATGACAAAGATTAAAACAATTAGCACAAATAAATGAGAACTACTTGTAAAGAGATGCAAAATGAATGAAACATAATTACAAAGTAATAATAATAACAATATAGTATTACATGAATTAGAAATTATCTCCATGAACGGAAGTGGTTGGCGTGTCATCATCACTATTACTATTATCATCATCACTATCAATATTGTCGAGCTCTCTTAAGTCCTCATCATCTCCATCGTCCTCAACAACTCCCTCGCGCTCCATCCTCCATCGCTCAAGCATTATTAAGTCCTTGGCATTCTGCACCTCTTCATCCTCATCCTTATCGATGTCATTATCTACTTCCATGCCCATTAGCGAAAGAATGTCTATCTCCAAACTCCCTTCTAGCCCCTCAGGTTGATAGAACTCTCTGCTATCTGTCTTTGGGTCCAAGTTATAATCATCATCATTTGGGACAGACGCTTTACTGCGCGGCGATATCAAGTGCACAAGGTAATAACCTTAAGCTTCTCGTCTTTTTGGCATGCCTATGGAAGATAATAAACTTGCATGGCCTGTTGAGCTACAATATAGACATCGTCTCCTTTATAGATGGAATCCTGTCGAATTTCCACTTGCCAAATCTCAGGGGCTCTTCTTGTGTCCTCAGGATCGAACCAATGGAATTTGAATACCACTGGATTAAGAGCTTTGGGAGCCTCAAAGTGGAGCTCATGTATTTCTTTGACTATGCCATAATAGTCACACTAATCGGTGCCAGGCGTACAGACTCCGGTGCACATGGTGCTTCATTTGGGATGACTCTCCTTGTAGTTTCTCGTGCAAAAGTGATAGCCATTCACATCATAGATGGTGAATGACTTGACCCTAAGGGGGAAGCCCTGTGCTACCTGTTTCAATTCGTCACTCATTTTCGCATCCGTGCGGGCCTATAATATTGTCCAGGTAGATCGTTACATTACTCGCTCCTAGGAGAAAAGTGGAATCTCAAAGTAGGAACGAGTTAAGTTGGATGGTACCTTCGTATAGAACCAAGAAATAAAATTGGGCACACCATTTTTGAGAAGATGGTCTTCTTATTAAGAGGAAGGAGCCCTACTCCTTGCCCAGTATTCATTAATAAAGTCCCTGAAAAAACAAGAGACAAGGGGGTCGGATAGATAGGTGGAGGATAGTGACGACGTATGTAACAAGCTCATTGAGAACTTACTTCCAATAAGGAATCACTTCTTCAAGGTTCAACAACACGTAGAGCATGATAGTGCACCACTCATGATCTCGCAACTTCTTGGGGTACCTGCGCTTCCTCTTCCGAGTTGCCCTTTGAAAAGGCTCAGTGTCGATGAACTCTCATCGGTGTTGTAATGAGGGGATGGATTGTGCAGAAGGTTCTCAGTATAGTACGCCATTGTGAAGTTCAACACCTCCTCCAGAATGAATGCCTCTACCACAAAAGCCTCAATTTTGGCTTTATTTCTACACTTTTTTCGAAGAATCTTTACACACCTCTCAATTGGATAGCATCAACGGGCTTGCATGGCCCCCCAACAGTGCCTCGTGTGGTAGGTGCCAAATTAGATGCTGCATCGGCATGAAGAAGCCGGGTGGAAAGGTCATCTCCAACTTGCAGAGCAACAGAGGTGCAGCATGCTCCAGGTCAACAATCACATCCTGAGATAACTCCTTGGCACAAAGCTAACAAAAGAAATAGCTCAATTCTGCTAGGACGCGCCACACTAGCTCGTGGAGGTATTCACTGTTCATCGTAGAAAGGAGCCGCTAAATCCATATGTGAAAGTCATAACTCTTCATCCCTAAGACTTTCAGAATCTTCAGGTTCACTTCCCTACTCCGATTCACTGCATACCCATCAGGGAATATTGATGTCTTGATCCACTGCAGTACTTCCTTCCTATCACCCCTTTTTAGGATGTAATCGGCCGAGCCCCTTTTCCATCACTTGTCAGGCGCAGGGGTCTTCATGACTAGCTTTGGTCTATCGCACATCTTTTCTACATCCAGTCTAGCCTTAACATTATCCCTTGACTTTTCCTTTATGTCCATGAGTGTTCCCTAGAGTGCCTCGGTGACATTCTTTTCTATGTGCATTACATCGATGTTGTGTTGAAGAAGAAGGTCCTTGAAGTAGGGGAGCCTAGTCAAGCCTGATATACGAGTCCACATGTGTTGTTTACCATATCCAATAAAACCACCATTGGCTTTATCAATTTTGAGAGCCTTTAACTTGGCAAGGACCTCGGCACCACTCATAATATGAGGAATGAGGTCGGTGACTTGAACACCATTCGTGAAGTGCTTGATGTCTCTTCTGAATTCATGGTTGTCAAGCAGGAATTGACGATGTTTGTCGAACGAAGAATACTTGTCAACCTTTTTTAGCCAGGTGAACATCACAGATGCCTTGCATACTGGGCAAGGGAACTTCCCATGAACACACCACACGTTGAATATGCCATATGCTAGGAAGTCATGCATTGAATACTGGTACCACATATGCATTATGAAGTTCTTCTTTGTAGCTCGATCGTACGTCAGTACCCCCTTTTCCCAAGCATGTTGCAATTCATCCCACACGGCTGCATGAACACACCCATATTGTTGCCCAGGTGTCCAGGTATTATCAGTGATAAGAACACATTCTTAGGTTCATAAACATGACGCCGGGGGAAGATTAAGGGGGATCACGAACATGGGCCAACAAGTGTACGGGGCCACCATCATTCTAAACGGTTTGAACCCATCTGTTGCCAGCGCTACATGTACATTTTGAGCCTCTATAGCTTTGCAATGATGCATGTCATTGAAGTGCTTCCATGCGTCACCATCCGATTGGTGTACCTCTTGTAAGGACTGTATCTTTTGCCATTTTTATGCCATGTCATCTGTTTCGCGGACTCCTTTATGATGTACAGCCGTTGGAGCCTCGGTAGGATAAAAGATACCATATGACCTTCTCAAGGATCTTAGACTGTTTCTTCTTACCATCACTACCATCTGCCTCCATAAACCTAGAGGCTTTGCACTTTATATAGTGCGTTGCTTTCTCATGGTCTCCCCTAAATAGGACGCACCCGTTCGGACAAACATGGATCGGCTCATATGGTATCTTAGTGCATGAAGGAGTCTCTATGACTCATACATGTTCTTCAGTAGGATGTGGCCCTCCGAAAGCAGTGTGCCAAGAACTGTCAACATGAAATCGAAGTCGTCTCGACTCAAGCTCAACTGCGACTTCAACCCTATTAGGCATGCAATGGCATCCAGTTGCGAAACCATTGTCTTCTCGTCAAGGGGCTTCTGTGTTGAAGACAGCATTTCATAGAACGCCTTTGCGGTTTCCTCTAGATCCTCCTCCTTCTCTAATCCTTCATTGCCACGTGCCTCGCTAAAGTCTGCCATCATGTCGGCCATCCTGGCATCTCCATCATACTCGTCGAGGCATGATCTCACCACCTCCTCTCTAATACGATCGCCTTCACCATGGTAGATCTAGCAGGTATAGTTTGCAACAAATTTGTGCTTATAAAAGATCTTTCCCCACCTGATCCTTTCATTTTTCTTTTCAAGTTCTTACACCTGCTGTAGGGACATGACATCCGACTCGACCCTTTAGTGGTCACGCCAAATGCAGTATCCAGGAATTTATCAGTCCCCTTAACCCATACATGGCTCTTACTTGTGTGGCTCATGCACATCCACTCACGGTTATCCATCCTCTGTCATACACATATGTAAACGAGTAATAAAACTAGCAATTGCATCTACACGGCCTTCCTAACATCTAATAGGTGAAGGATAGGTCCTAATCCCACCCGAGGATGCGTAGATAAGGCTAGCTTATGTGCTCTACTCATATCCGAGATGGAATTTTGGCAGCACCTCCCCACTGTTCTCCCAGTACATGTCCTGGCAAGGAGAGTGTGTATCCAGAGAACAACGGGGAGGTGCTGTCGAAACTTCAACTCAGACGGGAGCAGAACATGGAAGCTAACCCATCTATGCATCCGCGAGTTGTCTAAAAAATATGGACAATCTAAAACAGATATGATCATAGATATGCAAAGACCTGCATACCTCCAACTATCTCTTTCGGACTGGAGACGCCTAACTAGGTTACGCGACCTAAGTACGACAACGATAAGAAAGAGAGGTTAATTATACCTAGGGTGTTGGTGGAGACATGCTAGCAGGACAGTAGTGGGTCACCTCCGATAGGTTCTGCTCTGCAAAAGAAGAAACATGAGACTATCAATTCAAAATTTTGACAGCACCTCTCCTACACGAGGAGGATTCCAAAACCTGCAAGAAACAACGGCACGATGGCCGACAATCACAACGGCGCGAAAGCCGATAAGCACAGCGGCACGAAGGCTGACATCACAACGGCACGAACGCCGACATCACAATGGCATAAAGGCCAACAAGTAGAGAAGGGGTTGATATACCTTGCTCTCGTAGCCGGTTCAATGATGGTGGGGGCGTCGGTGGGACACACACGCGGAGAACACGGCCGAGACACCTCTCCTCCCCCTCCCCCTTCTCCTTCCTCTCTTCCTCTTCCTTCACCTTCTTCTTCCTTTTTCTTCTCCTTCTTCTTCTTCCTTCTTCTTCCTCCTCCTCCCTCTCCTCCTCCTTCTTTCTCTTCTCCTTTTCCTTCTCCTTCTCCTTCTTCCCCCTCTTCCTTCCTCCTCCTTCCTCCTCTCCTCCACCTTCTTCTTCGTCTTCTCCTTTTCCATTTCCTTTTCCTTCTCCATCTTCCTCCTCTTCCTCCCTCCTTCTTCCTCTTCTCTGAACAGCCGGGGACAGGGACAGGGGCCCTGGGCCAGGGGGCCAGGAGGCTCGTCGGGCGGCGCGAGACGGGTCGGGGCTGGGGCGGTGCGGGGTGCGTCGGGGCCAGGGCGACGCATGGCGGGTGGGGCGGGCGCGCGGTGAGCGAGATGGCGGTGGCCGAGACAGATCGAGGCTTGGGCGGGTAGAGGCCGAGGTGGCGCTGGGCGGCCGGGGCCGGGGCGGTGCGGGGTGGGTGGGGCGGGCGCGTGGCTGGAGCGGCGGTGCGGCCGTCACCTAGCTTGTGCGTGCGTGGGTGTGGGTGAGTGTGTGTGAGGAGTGTGTGGAGTGTGCGAGTGTGGGCTGACCAGTATAAGGATTTAGGGTTCGGCCTTACCTGAGTGCTGAGTCGGGACGACACTCGGCAAAAGATTTTGTTTTTTCCAAATTTCTTTGCTGAATGTCTTTCTAGCTCTCGGCAAAATCATTTTTTATGATTTTTGGCCCGAATTTTTTTTGAGAACTTGTGAAAGAATTAAAATTCTATTTTAACATTTGGTATCATTTTGACTTTTTTGCTATATTTAACTAATTTATTTTTTTTCTTTGTATTTTTTTGAGTAATTCAAATTTAAAGTGCAGGTGCATGGAATATTGGAACTCAGTGATTCAAAAAATTATATTCATGATATGGTGTGTGTTGAGGCATATCCAGGACCTCATATGAAATATCGACCATCTAGTTGACGTAACATGTCGAGGTACGTGCGGGAAAAGTGATCGATTTAAAATTATATAAAATTTAAATTAAATCCGAAAATTACGATACTTAGCAAGACGTCGTGTTATCACATGTGGAGGCTGAGATTAAAAAAATTGAGAAGGTTTCAAGCAAGTTATGACGTCGGATGTCTAAAATCCAGACATCTCCGTATGTGATCATGATATCACATGTGGGGATGTACTGGTTTGTGAACATTGTACGTGGCAACATGCTCGAAACTTTTTCAAAATTTTACCACAGGATAGGCATATGATATCATGATGTGTCGACAAGTTTCACGATTTTCAGAATTCGTTTGTATTTTTAAAATTAAAAAACTGCTCACCCGGAAGGTGGTGGTGTTGCCATGTGAGCACGTTGATCGAAATTTTGGGTCAGTTCATGGATATGGCCTGAGTTTACACTCAAAAACAATAATATCATTTTTTGAATCATTTGAATCGAATAGTCGATGCACCCGTAGTTCAAACCTATATTTTTCTAGAAAAATTCAACAAATCCAAATAAAGTAAAGAAATATACCAAAAAGAAATAAAAATGTGCCAAATTTGAACATGTTTACCATGGTATTGTAGGAGTGGTAAAGAAAAAACTGGTGGCCAAAATAAAAAAATAGGTTTGTCAAGTGCCACGGCTGGCACTCGGCAAACAACGTCTTTGCCGAGTGCTTGCCATGTGGCACTCGGCAAAGAAGTGCCTTTGCCGAGTGCTAGGTTTGGCACTCGACAAAAGATCTACTCTTTGCCGAGTGTCGAATGGCAGGCACTCGGCAAAGGTGACGGCCATGGACGTCGTTTGCCCCTAGCACTCTTTGCTGAGTGCCCATCTTTACCGAGAGTCGAACACTAGGCAAAGATGGTCTTTGCTGAGTGCCTGTCTTCGCCGAGTGGCAGGCACTCAACAAAGCCTAATTTGCCTAATGCCCGTGTTTTTCCACTCGGCAAACCGGCAGGCACTCGGTAAAGAACGAGTTTCCTGTAGTGCAGTTCACTACTCCCACGGTCCCCCCCCCCCCAATATTTTCAGGTGCAGCCTCTCTCGCCGGCAGCCACAAAGGGATAGCGGCACGCTTGTTGCATACGGAATCTTGAATGGTTTCGGTCTGATTTTCGAATCTACGTGTAGTTGTATGATCTATTTGTGTACACCGGGTAACGAGTGAGATATGTATGCGTGTGGTGCTGGTACGTGTCTCTGTTCATGAAAAAAAACTACATTTATCTAGATGAGAGGCGTAAAGAAAAGCTTTATAAATAATGAAGTATATATATCTATAAGAGCTAGAACAATAATTTGAAATAGAAAAAACATCTACCTCTGTGAATTGCACGCAGGGAATGTGAACACACGATTGGCATGTAAATGGATTGGGCACAGTACAGTCAGGTGTTGCTTGCTGCATCATTTCAACGGACATGTTGCGGGCGGCCGGGAGATGGGAAGAGTCGTGGATAGATGGCACATACCTACCATTAATCAAACCATGGTGAACCTGCTTGATTAATGGTATACCTTTGAGTTAGACGAGACCATGGTGAACCTTTGAGTTAGACGAGACCGGCAAGGAGATCTTCCTGGGAGACGTCGACGCAGCCCTTCAACACCGTTCAGCGACAACATCATGCGCTAGCCATTGTGGTTGTGTAGGGTGCTCCTCCGCCGGCGCCGTGAGGAAATGGAGCGTGTACCACGTACAGTAGGCTTTGGGCTTTGGGCTTGGGTTTGATTCAGCCCAGAGCACACTCATCCAGGCCCAGGGCTACCAACAAACACCGCCTATAATATAATCGGGCCCAACCACGGAGGTTTACGAACGAACAGTATCGCCAGCGCTGCTGCGCACACCCAGGTGAACTGAAATGACACCCTAGCACTCGCCGCAATCCTTCCTGACATGACACGCTACCGTACCGCCGCATCGGAGCATCCAGCATCGTGCATTATTGACAGATTCAGATTGGAGGTGGGTGCCTGGCAGGTTGGCTGCGGCCCCTTGTGTTTCCCTCAAGCCATGAAGACAAGCTCGTGCTCGGATACGTGCTGTAGGGTTGCAACAACTTCACTAATTGAGAAAACTAAATCTCCTATATCTATTTGAAGCGGATTGACGTTCGAGGAAACATAATTATATAGAGAAAGACTTCTTATAGCACAACGAGAAAATGTATGCCCTTACTCAGCCGTCTTTCTCTCTTGGTCATCCATCTCAGAGGCTTTGTGTGTTAGCAAGCTCTCCCACTTAGTGCGACCGCCTTGTGTGTTCGTCCCTCTTCACAGTGACCTAGTCATATGCCATAATCTCGCCCACCCAACATAGTGGCTTTCCGACATGGTCCGTCCGCAAGTTCACCCATACCCCACAACAACTTCTAGCGCCGCGACATAGTCAGTTTCCAATGGCATGTCACAAATCGAGAGCACTTGACAACAACAGATAAGGGCTGGCTGGATTTGTGGGGATTGGAGAACAGACATTGCGGAAATGGGGTGACGGCGAGAAGAAACTACCACTAGTGAGAAAAGAAAATCATAGAAGTCTCCCTTTTCTTTAAGGAGTCATGGGGGTATTATAGAACATTGAGAGAAAAAAAGAGAGAAAAGAAGATGAGAAAAGGTAGTTTTTTTAAAATTACATATTACAACGCAGACGCTTACAATACACACGCACACTTACTCTTATGAGTACACGTACGTAAGCCTAACCCTACCCCTATGAGCACATCCGAAGGACTGAGCAGCTGACAGATCTGGAGATTCCCGAAGTCATCACTAGCACCTTATTGTCAACGGGAACATCACTTACCACTTAACGCATAACGTCTGTAAATCCTGAAAAAATCACATAAAAACTTGCGAGCACCAGGGTTTGAACCCTGGTGGGTAACGTCCCACTAGACCGTCCTACCATTGGACTGTAAGCCAATTCGCGAGAAATGGTAGTTTTCTTAAAAGAGGTGATTTTATTTCTCAAATGTCGGCTAGAGGTTATAGAAAACATTATTAACATATGGATTAAGTTAAACTTCTTTAAATTTAGTTAACTCTATAGAAAATATTATAAATATTCATAACTTCTAAATAGATATACTATAAAAATGTAGTTCATGAGTAATCTAATAATACGTATTTAACATCATAAATGTTAATACTTTTATATAGAGTTTTTTTTTGAACTCCACTTTTATATAGAGTTGATCAAATTTAAAATTGCTAGACATCTAAAAGAGAATTATATTTTTAAGACCGAGGGATTATTTACAAAACCTAGCTAGGTATCAACTGGATGCTGATCTTTACAAGGTGTGGAGCTTCAGTATCGAGTTATGTGCTTGCAAAAATTCTACACCAGGAACAATGTTTGCCTACGTACACGAGTAAGAGGACGTCACGACCACGGACTCCGGACAAACACTCAGCGAGCGTGAGGATCCATACGCAGCGTGCTAGACGGGTCCATTGTCCATTGGACCAGAATCTATCTCCGTAAAACCGGCATTCATAACCCCGGTCCAGCCCAAACTAGCAAAGTGTTCTTCAAAGAGATTAGCACACAGGTCCAACCTATTCGAGCCCATAACCAGGGGGCCCACTTTGCTGGTTCTGAACGTCAAGCCTTTTCATGCCGAGGCCATACAGCTGGCTTACAAATGAGGCGCTAATGGTGACTTTGAGAATCTCTAGATCTGTCGGGTGTTCGGTTCTCCGAAGGTGTTCATAGAGGTAAAGGATTTGCATACGTGTGTTCATAGAGGTGAGTGTATGCGTGTGTGAACGTCTGCGTTGTACTGTGTATTTTAAAAAAATAGCTTGCTTACAAGCGCAACAGCGGGCAGCTGATTTGGGCATTCAGAAGGTGATCTTGGAGACTGATGCTTCCATGCTTGTGCAAGCCATAAACTTGTCTGAATTTGATTGCTGCTCAGCGGGCGGGGTCATTTAGGATCGGAGTTGAAGGACTTGTTAGCCCGTAAATTTTTTTTTTCTATAATGTACTTCACAGTCCTCGGTCATGTAATCTGGTTGCTCATAACCTCGCTGCTCTGTAGGGGTGAGTTTGAGTTCATGCTGCTTAGAGCATCTCCAGCAATACTACCCATCCAACCACCCATCCTCAATTTGGGTAGTCGAGGCCAAAAAACCAGCTCCAGCAGACTACCTACTAGGCCCAACAAATCTATTGTCTACCTAAATCCTTCCTCTCTCTACCCATTGTTGTTGGGCCAAGGAACTCTACCCAAACCTTCTCTCTCCTCTCTTCCTCTCCCCTTCCTGCCGAATCGCACCTGAAGCCGCGCCCGTGCGGCATTCTTCGTGGCCGATGTCGGTGCCTCCTCCTCCTCCACCCCAACCGCCAGGTACTTTGACGTCGCCGAACCTCCTCCGCCCCGGCGCGACGGCCTTCTGCCGGCAGGCCTGCGCGGTTGCGAGCGGGCTCCCCGCCGGCGTCTGCCCGGCCTTCCTCTGGCGCGGCTCCCTGCTGGCGTCCGCCGACCTTCATGCTCCCTTCCCCGTGGCGGCGCCCCTCCCCGGCAAGCGTGGTGGCCACCATCCCGGCGCAGCGCTGGCGGCCCTTTGTCCGCACTTCGTGGTGATGCCCGACGCCGGCGGCCCGGTCCTGCACGGCGACTCTCCCCTGCGTGGTGGCCCACCCCAGCGTCCGCCCAGGCCCAACGCGCCTCTCCAGCCACCCAGCGCCGCCGGCAGAGCTCCCATGGGATGGATCGAGTTCATCCATGGATAAAGAATATAGATAGAAGATGACATATGGGATCCACATGTCATTGTCTATGAGGATTAGTTTGGATAGCCTGTTTTAGGTGGTATTGTTGGAGCAGAGTGCAAAATAGAGGTAGTTTTAAAGTTGGTAGCTACCCAACCAGACAAGTAGGTAGTCCGATTTGGATAGCATTGTTGAAGATGCTCTTAGCATTCTAAACTATATTCGTATACTGGTCGTCAACAATACCACCGATTTATAAGTAACGGAGAAGCCTTCCATGTTAAAAAAAATGGACAACATGGATTTGTAATGAGGGTACTGTCAACCAAGAAACTATGGCTTCCATCTTCATCAATTAGGGTGTCAACTAAGCAAAAATAACAGTTTTTTTAAAAAAATAAGCAAAAAGAAAATATGGCACTGCAATTTAAAGAAGATAGATGAAACCATGTCTACGTGAGAACAAGACTATAGCGGATGAGCGAGAGGACGAGAAGGGCGAACACAGAGACTCAGAGGCTATGACAGGGCAATTTGGCTGGCGTCCATTCTGAAGATTGGATGGCTGGAAGGAGACAATGACGTGGTCGATGGAGGAGCTAATTTTGGTATACAATTTGGTATATTTCAAACAAAAAGCATGTTAACTATTCAAGGTTTTCGAAAATTCCAAATTTTAAATTTCAAATTTTAACAACTAAAAAATGAATTTGTGGGACCTTAAATAGTTTTAAATAAAAAACTTATCAACTATAAAGTTGTAGATCACATCAATCAACCTCTAGAATTTTGATATAAAGTTTTTCTTCGTCTGAGTTCCTATAAGAATATTATAAATGTTTCTTGAGACAACTATTTCTTAAGGTAAGTTTAAGTGTATCACCACTATTCATCGATTATTGGAGGCAGCACCGTTAGAAAGCTCACCTAAAAAAATACATATCTTCATAAACGGATACCTTAAAAGGCCTGATCTATTAATTGATTAATACACAAGGATGTTCAAAGGCAATCATGTGTGTAAAATTATCGATTAACAGCACGGTCACCTTCAAATACCCATCTTTTAAATAATTATTGTCAGAATTTTGAACTAAATAAGAAAGATGAAATTTCCTTCGAAACCACTTTTAAATGGGACACATGGAGGTAATTTGAATTGTTTTGAGATTTTATAGGGTAAAATATCTGATTTAAAGTTCAAGCAATAAAATCGGACTACAACAATAGTTCAAGTGGTAAAATAAACTTTCCCTCTTTTGTGTTCAAGGAACGATGGGCCTGTTTCAAAAGTGGTCCAACTCAGGCCTTATGTGTCAGGCCCAAACACAGCCTAGCCGAGTAGCCGCATCATGCGGTTCCCAACTTCACACGTTTCATTCTAAAAAAATAAAAAACATGTTTCAAACATTACTTTGGATTGCAACATGGAACATGATTGGTCTGCTTCAATTGATGTGATGCGATGCAGCGTCAAGGACTTGACTTGAGGTAACAAAGTAAATTCCACCAGCCTCTCATCACGTTTCTCTTGGAATCAAAGACTCGCAACTTGCAAGCCTGCCGCTCTGTCAATCAGTAGGTGCTTTAGCTAAGCTAGGAGCATCGCTAAGATCGGACGCTGTTCCTTTCGGTTTTCTCTTTCATATATAATTAGGATGCTGGAATTTCAATTCTTTTATAGACGGAGGAAGCAAGCATCAATTAGCCTCGCCCAACGCAAACGGAGCATGCTTGATGCAGGAGGTGCACCATACGGCGAAAATGGCCATGTTAGAGGAGATAAGCTGTTTTTATGGTACAGTGGTGTACGAAAATGGGTTCACGATTTTGGTGTTTTTGTTCCGGTTCCGATTCATGTGGTGCTAGAACTGGAACTGGAGCTGGAGCATCGTCGAAGGCGACCTTAATTACTTTCCTGCCTTTAACAAATTCATAGCAGCCAGGATCTTAAAAAAATAAACAGAAACCAGTCACACAAACGAACGCAGGAAATGATAAATCTAGTGCGGTAGCTGCGGTATCAGCCGCGACGACGACCTGCTAAGATATTGACGAGGCATCCGCCAGATATTTACCGGTCATTTATTTATTGAGCAAACGGTAAACATCACAACCAACTCAGAACAAACACTTCACATCAGATCCATTAATTTTCTGCTGGAAATTTATTCTGTACTTTACAGTCACAAGTGCAAGATTCTGACCGGACAATGATTGGACGAGGAATAGTTAAGGCCTTTAGATTTCAAAATTTGCGCTAGAATTTTGGTAGCGGAATTCCTGTAACATTTTATTTGTATTTGGTAAAATTATCTAAACTTTGACTAATTAGATTTAAAATATTCGTCTCATAAAGTACAATAAAACTGTGTAATTAATTTTTAATTTTATCTACATTTAGTACTCTATGTATGTGTCGATATTTTGATGTGACGGAGAATATGAATTCTGTATAGTGAATTTGGTGGCTAAATTCTAGAATCTAAAGAGGGGAAAAAAGAGAAAAGGCAGGCAGGCAAGCAGATACTCGCACAGTCTATCATTCCGTGTTCGTACGCCAAATATTTTGATGTGTCATCGGTCACTGCCATGCGTGGTTTGTTAGGGTTTTATCTTGAAAAGATGAGCAGATCTTGTCTCGTCCTACCGTTGCCCAGATCATCATCAGCTCGCTTGTTTATATACAGGAGCCTCGAACGAAGAAAATTACACAAGGATTAGGTCAATCATATCATGGATGATGATATATATAGTTTTTGATTGATGCCTTGATGGCGTTCTTTCCCTTGAGCCTATCAATGTCTTCTTTTACAATTTAAAATGAACATCCTTGAGCCTTGCTATTAGATTAAAGTACTTTTAGGATGGTCCTCTGTTGTCACCTTTAAATTATGTTGCTATACTAGTCTACTCTATTCACATCATGTACTTTAGTTTATCACCCTAGGTGAGCTGGCCACAGGGCAAATCTAAAAGGGATCCATTTGCCAGAGATTGGTGAGCAATTGCTCAGTCAATAAGAGGTACTAGGAGTATACTAATTTGATATTGTGCTCGAAGTCAGATCTGTGATGTGTCTAGTACTTGGTCTGCCCTATTTTGGGTGACTCCTAGGTGGAAGGCAGCCATCAGATTTATCCCTTTCCTTCCTAAGTTTGTTTTTTAACAGCTCTCTTTTGTTTAATCTATGCAACTTTGTGTCTAGACTACAATTGTCTGGCCTTAGATTACATGAGTCATGTTTTCGACATCTAAGGCCCCGTTTGTAAGAGTTTGCTCCCAAATTCTTTAGTTTTGCTCCTTGAGTCTCCGATTGAGTGATTCTCTGATGAATTGATTCTCTGCTGATTCAGACTAGAATATAACAAGGAGCAAGACGAAATAGCTCGAAGTGATTCTATTCTGATCCCCCACCTAAATCATTTGGCATTTTGAGCGTTTGATTGGTTATTAGGCATGATTCTCTTTGGACAAGCTAAAGCTGGAGCTAGAACTCTCCAAAACAGCCCTTAAGTACAACTTGAACGTCAGTTGTCATTATACTGTACTAGCTCATCAAGCCGTCCAGCATGGCCTAGAATCTTATGTTACATAAGTACTAAAGTTTCGTGGATAAATTTAATATATTAATAAATTGTTAACTTTACTCTCCCTCTCCCTTTCCTAACATGATATCCATATAGATGCTCTAGAATCTCCATACAGTTTGTTAAATTTATTGTTTGTTCTTTATATGTGTTTGAGTGTTTCCATCATTTGCATTCAACCTTTGGGTTTCTAATATGTATTTGGTTAAAACTTTAAGTTATATCAACTCCTATTGTGTCCATTTTCTGACACCGTGAATTTATATTCTAGGTTCCTATTTTTGATTTTATAGTTGTTGTATTCTTATAATCCACATGTGGAATTTCGGCTCTAGTTCTTATTGTAGTTTTTACTCAAGTTTTTTATATTCAGTTATTTATTGGAAACTAGATTATAAATTCTAGACTCAACTTTTAGTTAGTACAATGCAATAAACAATTCCACCACAACATTTAAGATGTTGAATTTACTCTATTCTATCAAGGAATTATATGTGTTGTATTATTGTTTTAAAAAAGACTCCCTAGAATTAAACTATTAATATTGATAATTCATAATATTTAGTAAAAAATTATAAATGTATCTAAAGTAATAACTTATAAATTTATATCATAAATTTTAAATATAATTTTGAAGTATTGGTCAATGTTAGAGGTATGCAATTTATTAAGGGGATTCTTTTCATAATCGATAAACAAAAACAATTTAAAGTATACATGCTGACATATAGGATTTTTGTATACTTTGAACTTAGTAAAAAATGAACCGAAAATTCTAGAGAAAGCATATATAGTATGGATATTATGTCTTTTTCATAATAGTTTATATCAATAATTTAGACACAGATTTGAAAGATATTTTTGTTTATGTTTTATAATGGTAAACATGAGTAATTTATATGCATATCTTTCTTCACATTGAGTAAACATGAACAATTTTAGATTGAGGGCATTATTGTTTTTGTTTACATAAAGATTTTTTTGAGATATTTATGTGACAAAACATACACAATTAATATGTCTGTTCAAGAGATGCTTTAGTTTTTGTAGATTGAGGGGGTTTATTTTCTTTTTTCATAATGTCACAAGTGAGTAACTTCTTCTAAAAGAGTAATACATCAATGGATAGTTCTATGTAAAGATTAGAGTTGACTCAAATAATGGTGAGATGTTTCTAGCTAATTTATGATAATTTTGAGTGTTTTGGACATCTTTGGGGTATATTCACACATCGTACACCACAATTTAGGTAGGGCACTTTTTTCTTAGGCATGTGTTTGTTTCACACAATTACGATGCATCAAACTTTCTTATTCATATGTCCCACATCTCAATTCATTTGATGCCAAACTTTACCATAAGTATGGTGCACGATTTACTAGCCACACTTTTATTGGCTGCCACTTTACCTAATCTTAGTTGTGTCAAAGCTATACATCAACCAAACATGACCTTACTTTATAACTAGCACTTCTAGTTAGCATTATTGTTGAGGATCGGTTGAGGTTAAGATTAGCATATGCGGTACTACCCTTTGAATTGCACTGATGTGGACCTTTGATACTCCCTTTGTCCTAAAGTTTTTTTTACTTTTAGACATTTTGTTTGATTGTTGGTCTTATATAAAGTTTTTGTATGAATTTTTTTGTTTTGTTCAAACTTATTTTATCACCAGGGATACTTTAATAATGACATATTTACTCTGTTATTGACACACAAAAACCTAAAAAATATAAATGGTCAAATATGATATCTAAAGTCAAAAGTGTCTTCTATTTGGGGCGAAGTATGTATTTGCTTTGAACCTAAGCTTAATTGCAACAAACCTTCATCCATATTAATCCATATTAAAACTTGTTAAAATGCTCACAATCCAATATTGCCCACCCTAAAGCCTCATCGACCATTTTGGAGTATCAAGTTACATGCTCGAAGAGTTGTCCTGCCAAAGGTTTCCCTTATCTCACAATAAATTAGGACTGGACATCTAGCACAGCCCTATATTCTCTCTTTAGCTACAAAAATAATCACATTATCTTAGGCTACCTTCTTTTCGCCTAGTGTTGGCTCACTCAAAGGAAAACCCATTGCCCCCAGTGATCTCGAGGTAGGCATACCTCGTTTACTTTTCATCTATATCTTTTCATAATAGTAGAGGTGTTCTTAAAAAAATTGAATTGATTCACTAGCTTTCACTGATGATGGTAACCACGTCTTATCAAATTAACAGTTAGATGTTTATGTTTTTTTGAAATTTTAGGATTAATATTTTTCAAGTGCCTCGTGAGGATTAACGTGAAAGCTCAGCTAGAGGCCTATAGGTAGTAATACTATTAGTTTTCTAATACACAAACCCGCACATATAAGATTAACTTATAATTTAGGTTCCAAATGATTGACTTGGGATTGGTCAAAAGAAAAAAAACACCATATCCAACTTGCTTGTGAAAAACTCAATTATTTGAACAAATTCAGATTTGATTTTCGAAAGAAACCATAAGCCAAGAGCTACCGCGAAGGAATTGTTTAGGGTTTTGCTTTTTTCTGGTTGTTGCCCTCGCTATGAAAAACTGAAAACGATCCAATTATACAATTACTCAATGATGGGGGTGGTGAAGAGGGAGAAAACATGAATATATGCTCATACAGTCATACTCATACGGTATCCATGTGACTCCTGGCACAGGAGAAACGATCAGTACAAGTACTGCCGTAGACAGTTAGACACACACCTGTCCTCATGGTAGAATGAGATGTCTGGTTAGTTGAGATGCCACTTATATATATTCCCAATGATTCAAGCTTGTTTATTGCTATTTGGCCCAGTCCATTGTCCACTGATTCTCCCATACTCCTACTGGCAGGTCATCAGAGGGAGGCACGCTGCTGCTCCCAGACCCATAATTATGGTTTAAAATCTGGTCTGCTGCCAAGTGCAATCATCCCTGTTCGTCTCAAAGTGGATGCAGAGAGCAAAAGGCCAGGTCTTTTTCGGACGCCAGTTTTGTTTCCATGTGCAACGATGAGAGATGGCGGTGGGGTCCCACAGCGACCGTGGAACACTGATAAATAATGGGACCCGTCTTGCAGACTAAAAGTTACTACTCTACATTAATTAGATCATTTTGATCATCAGCTAATGGCTACAATATGTGTGGGTAAAAACATTAACCTACTTGTATTGGCCACAAAAATGTTTGGATAGGCTAATGGCTAATTATAGCCAACACCCCAATTGGCATATCTTCTTTATTAGTCCTTCCAAACAGATTTTAGGTTCAATTTGCCAAGCATATATAAAAAAAATACCCCGTCTGTTTCAAAATAAATCAACTTTAAACCTTGTCCTAAATCAAACTATCCAAATTCAATTAAAAAAATACACTGATCAAATATTTGATGATAGATCGAATTTCATGTCATAAGTATTTGTACCGTTTTTTATAGAGTATAGTTAAATCTACGATAATTTAGCGTTTGTTGGGCACGTGCGGTGCGGTGTAGGATACGTCACGGCATTTATGGATATATGGATAGCACAGGCGGACGCGCTTCTGCGTTGTTATAATCAGCTGGGATGGCACCAAATCAACCAATAATGCTGGAATTTTGTCAAAAAAAAAAACCAATAATGCTGGAATGAACTGTCATGTACCCGTGGCAGCTAGCGTACACGGAATATCTATGATTATAGTACCAATAATTAGGCAAATCATTCAGTCTTTCGGCAATGCAACCAGGGGTCATTTGGATGAAATAGAAATAGTATTTAATTTAAACTTACAATTAGTTGATTATTTAAAATTTAGCGAGCAATATAATAGATACGGTGTACTCCCTCCATGTTGTAAAGAAAGTCGTTTTGGATAAGTCTCGGATTAAACATCGGGAAAATACTTTCATACAAGTATACATATATTATTTTTCTCTAAATACTTTTGTAAAAACAAGAGATCAAAGTTGTGCTTTGGAGACTGTATCGCTGTTCTAAACGATTTTCTATACGATATGGAGGGAGTACATATTTAATGAGATCCCCAACTATAATTGGTTGTGGAATCCCAACTAAACGTTTGTCCAATTAATAATGAGAAAAATGATGCAACTTTAGCATCATACTTAGTCAAACTATCTTGATTCTGACAATGTTGACAAAAAATTATAATACACCTACAATGTCGTAAGTATCGATGCCCTTTGGTATGAATTAATCTCGATTAAAGTTTATATAGTTTTGTTCTAAAAAAAAGTTTATATAGTTTGACTAGAGACAAATAGATCCAACTCTCTCTCTCTCTCTCTCTCATGTCTAGGGATACCTCCAAACAAGTGGCTGTGCCTGAAAAAAAGGTACTACCAGGGTTAGTTCTAGCTAAAGGTAGGTAGTAAATTGTGCCGAAAGAGAGAAATAAATGCTTTGTTTGGACTAATAGGCCACGGAGCAACTACTTGGATGGGCAACGTGGTCTGCCTGTCACTACCGGAAACGGAAATTTTCCTGTCGGTATGGGACCAACCGATAGAAAAATAGGAATTATACTGTCGGTTACTGTGGTACACAGAGAAATCCAAAAACCGACTATCGTGTCGGTTGTGATGGAATATAAACGGTTCAAGTTCAATATGAGATTATTTTGTGGTGTATGAACACTTCAGTGAATCTTTATGGAATATAAACTGTTGAAGTTAAATAGGAGATTATTTTGTGGTTTTCAATATTAATGGAAATGGATTCACATTTTTTTGTCGGTCGGTTTGCATTTTTCTGACGGTTAAATGGTATTTTAGACTTGGTGGCTCAGGATTTTTCTGTTGGTGGCTCCAAAATTTTCTGTCAACGCTGGTACGGACAGAGAATATGGTCCACCGATAGGAAAATCAGCTTATCGATAGAAAAATCTCATTTTACTGTGGTATTTTTTTGTCGATTTACCGACAAAAAAATCGGTTTTCTATTTTTTCTGTCGGTATTTGCTATTTTACTGTCGGTTTTAACCTAACAGAAAATTTTTAGTTTCCAGTAGTGTAGCTGTAGCGGACACAACAGCAGGTTTGGGCGGAAGAAATGGACAAGCATTTGTGCACGTGTTAGGAATTTTCTCCCGTAGGTACTTATTATTAGGTCGATTTTTGTGATATATAGGTGTTGTTGTCAACTTGGTTTAATTAGCATCATCTGAGGCCATTTTATTTGCAGATCTAACTTAAGAAGATGCTGCTGACACCGTACCAGCAGTCACAGCCAAGAAGTGTTCATAGCTAATAATCCAACTGTTTTAGTTATGGGTGACCAATTGATGACTGACCATGCCCATGCGCATGTAGTACGTACGTACTACTAAACAGTGGTAAGCTGCATCGTCGGTAGGAAGGAGTGTACATGCCTGAAACGTGTATGCACGCACTACGTATACGACGGAGCAGCATAGCAGGGAGCACGTAAAAAGTTGGTATTTGTCCGATCAGAGCCACAGTAACTAGGACGCTATGTAATCCTCGATTCGATCATAATTGTTTTTGTGGCGACCCATCAGTAGTAATTCAGCGAAAGGAAAGTGTTGTCATCCATCACACACACCCAAAGGTAAGATGGAAAATCAATCTTTGGAGGGAACAACGAATTTGCTTGGCCGTGACGGCCAACATGTATAGTACTCCCAGTGAAGATTGTTGGGCTCGCGGTTTATGCGGCTAATAAGCCGACTTTTGCTGTTGTTGTGAGCAAGAAAACATCGTATCATGACTAATAAGTTAAAGTGAAGAGTTGACATGACTAGAGAGAGACAATAACGGGGTGCTGCTAGCACCTAGTACTGCATATTACATCGTCGTGAGATACACTGTATAATACTTAGGAGTAGTTTAAAAGAATTAATAAAGAAAACTAGTTTAAAAGAATTAATAAAGAAAACTAGTACAAAAGAAGAAGAAGTATAAGAAAAAACGAACCCTCACTGTTGGGGAACAACTTTGACATATAAACATCCTTTTTAAACTTTGGAGACAAATATTTCATTACAAACATTTAAAATGCTGATATGTGCAATGAAGATAACGTAGGGACTTCGCTGTACGAATTTCCAACTTCGCTTATGTATTTCCGCATGTTTTAAGTTGATCAGCGAAGATGACTTCGCCGCACTTTGGACGCTCAACGAAGACTATGTGGACACTTCGCTGTGACTATCAAATTTCGCACATATGGTTTCACATGTTTCAGGTTATCCGGCAAAAAATGACTTCGCCACACTCTTGATGACCAACGAAGCCGACGTGGCGGCTTCGCGTGAAAAGTCTATAAGGTTCCCAGCTAAGTCAAGAAATCATGATCAAGTCCAAGATTGTTTAAGAAGACAAAGGGAAAAAGGGCGAAGTGTGTTTCACCACTTCACCGATGTGCTTTCTAGCTAAATGTATAGGAGGTTCTATGACTAATTTTGTAAGATTCCTAGGATGACGAAGCCAGAAAGGGTCTATAAATACCTCCTGGAATGTAAGTTTTGGGACGGAATGAAATATAATCGCAACCCGCACGTTGTTTTTGCCTTTCATGTGTGTATGATTTCTTCACCCAACATCTGACGCCGTCCGTTTGTGTGATCGAAGACACCCACGACCACCTTGCGGACGTAAAATGGCAAGACTCAGCAAAAAAGCAACTTTGGCCGGAGACAATTTAAACCAAGACAAAGACCCACTTTTGGAAGATGAGAGAGAAACAGAAAACAGACGCTTACAAGAAGATGAAGAAACTCAGAGCGAAGAAAGAAGACTCAAAGAACTTGAAGAACAACTGATCATCAAGAAAAAACAGCTGGAGGAAGCAAGAGCGAAGACAAGAGAAAATTCTTTAAGTCTTTAAGTCAATGACGAAATAAAAAACGAGAGCGAAGTCATGATTCAAGATCCAAACTCAGCAAACAAAAACACCAACAGCAAAGAAAACTAAAGTCAAATAGCAACAATTGATACAGAGTCGTCCTTGTCAATTGACATTCAGCTAGCGAAGTGGCCAGCAGGTTTCAAATTCAATATCATCCCAACCTACAATGGCGTGTCCGACCCAAGACAATTTCTTATGAACTTCGAAGCAGCAGTAGCATCAAGCGGGGGAGATGCGAACACCCTAATGAAGTCGCTCATCATGGCAGTAAGAGGACCAGCGCAGCATTGGTACTCTTCGCTAAAACCAAGGTCAATCAAATCCTAGGATCAACTTCGCACAACTTTGCTCCTAAATTTCCAAGGCTTACAAAGAGTCGAACTCACAAGCGATGATCTTTTCAACATCAAGCAGCAACCAAAAAAACCATTGAGCCAATATTACAAAAGATTTATACAAACAAAGGCTCAAATACCAAACATACCAGACGAAGTTGTCATCATAGCAGCAATCAAAGGACTGCGAGCAAGCCAACTCTTATCACACTTCAAAAGAGAAAGACCAACCACAGTGGAAAAGTTATATGAAGAAATAAGAAAATACTGTGAGTCCGACGAAGACTACAGAAAAAAATAGAAGAAGAGAACGGAGAAAGAAACATGTCAAGATCAAATAACAATTCCTAACACCCAAAAATAAATGCTGAGCGAAGACCATTTCAGAGGATAAATCACATCAACAACACGAGCAAAGCAATCGGTCAAGGTCCAAGATCAAACAACCAAAATTTTTTTCAAAACAACAGAAGTTACAAGGAAAACTTCCAGCAAAGGGTAAATTATAACAACCAAAGCAGAAACTTTGAAAGGAAAATTTTGAGGCCCGAAGAAATGTACTGCATCATACATGGCAAAAGGACTGGTCACACATTAAAGATGTGCCCAAGAGTAAAGAAAAGCACTGAAGAAGTACAAGAAGAAAATAGAGCAACTTCGCAGCTGAAAGTTGTCAATCATCTAGCTCTCCAAAGAACAAGTTACCTACCAATAACTTACCCTCAACACATATTGTCACCACCTCCGCCAATCTATAATTGCCAACCGCTAGCAGCGTGCCCGCAAAATCAATGGGGCCCAAGCCAGCAGCAAAGTTTCCACCTTAAAAGTTCAGTAGCAAATAGCAACCACCAAATTCAATACAACAACAACATACCCGAAGCGTCGACAAGCAACGGGAATGCAATCATCCCAAGCAAAGGCAGAATTATGACAATCTTCGGAGGAAACAGCATGGAGCTTGATACAAGAAACGAAAGAAGAAATTATTTTAGAAGAGTAAACTCCATAGCAGTCGAAGGCCCATTCAAGAAAACAAGATGGTCCCACATGCCAATCACATTCTCAGAACAAGATCTCAAACTTAAAGATTACCCTCATATGGTTATAGAAGCAAACATTGAAGGTTGGGCAGTAACAAAAATTCTAATAGATGGTGGCAGCTCAGCAGCTATCATATTCAAAAGAACCTTAGATGCAATGAAAATTGATAGAAAAATCTTGGAAAGAGCCAAGCACCCATTAGTTGGCTTCGGCAAAAAGAAAATCAACTCTATCAGCAGAATTGTCTTGCCAGTCTCATTTGGAACAGTGAATAATGCGAGAATAGAGCAAATAGCATTCGATGTTGTCGAAATGCACAGCCAGTACAACGCAATCTTTGAAAGGGGAAGTTTAAATCCCTTTGAAGCCATAGTAAGCTACCTATACTTATGCATGAAAATACCAGCAGTCAATGGCATCATAACCGTCTTCGGTGATCAAACAGAGGCAAGAAACATAGAAAGAGATGTAAGCCCAACTTTCAAAAATATCCACGTGATACAAGAAGAAGATGATGAGCTTGAAAATAAAAACGCAAAGACATAAGAAAAAGCGAAGCCTTACGAAGACACAAAGAAAGTACCAATCAACCCAATGGTACTGCGAAGAAGAAGAAGAAGAAAAGATAATACAAGTCCTGTGAAGTAACAAGGATATCTTCGCCTGCTCTGCACAAGACTTAGGAGGAGTAAGCAGGGATGTCATAGAACATAAGTTAAATATCGACCCAAACTTCAAGCCAAAAAAGCAAAAACTCAGAAAGTTGACGGAAGACAGAACACAAGCTACGAAAGCCGAAGTCCAAAGATTGTTAGATGCAAAAGTCATAAGAGAAGTTCAATTCACAACTTGGCTTGTAAACATAGTCATGGTGCAGAAGAAAAATAAAAAGTGGAGAATGTGCATAGACTTCACAGATCTCAACAAAGCATGCCCAAAAGACAGCTTTTCATTACCAAGAATAGACACTTTGGTAGATCAGGCAGCAGGAAGTGAAATGCTCAGCTCCCTCGACTGCTATTCAGGTTACCATAAGATTTGGATGAAAAAAGAAGACGAAAAGTACACAAGTTTCATTACACCATTCTTACCTTACCGTTTTCAAAGAATGGCCGAGGGGCTTCGCAACGCAGGAACAACTTTCATCAGAATGACATCCACGGTCCTCAAAGATCAAATACCAAGAAATCTGCTTGCGTATGTTGATGACTTGGTAGTCAAGAGCAAGAAAAGAGACGACCATGTCGAAGACTTACAAGAAATCTTCTCAAACCTTAGGAAAGCAAATCTAAAGCTGAACCCAGAAAAATACACATTTGGAGTTCAAACAGGCAAAGTTTTGGGGTGCATCGTATCCGCAAAAGAAATTGACCCGAACCCAGAGAAGGTGAAGGCAATACTGAACATGCAAGTGCCAAGAAACATCAAGGACATCCAAAAGCTAACAGGAAGGTTAGCTTCGCTGAACAGATTTATATCCAAATCAGCTGAATGAAGCCTCCCAATATTTCAGGCACTAAAAGGGAAAAGGAAAAATTTAGCTGGGGTCCAGCACAGCAAGAAGCTTTCAAAGAAATAAAAAAGCATCTATCCATTCCCACAACTTTGGCAACACCTGATCCAACGACAGATTTGCTACTATATGTATCAGCAAACGAAAGTACAGATTTGCTACTATTGTAACGGCTCTTGGGGCTTTGCTGGTGCAGGAGCAGCAGCAATCATAACCTCACCTTCTGGAATCAAACTCAAATACACAGCAAGATTAGACTTTCAATGCACCAACAACATTACAGAATATGAGGCAGTATTGTTGGGACTTCACAAAGCAAGAGCAATGGGAATTCAAAAGCTAATAATCAAGACAGATTCTCAAGTTATGGTAGGACATAGAGAAAAACTACAAAGCAAGAGATCTAGAGCTAGCAAAGTATCTCCAACTATTGAGGGATCAAGAAAAACATTTCGCTGGATTCATAGTGAAAAGTATTTCAAGAAATGATAACACAGATGCAGACGAAAAGCCACCACACAAAAGTTAGAGTTACCACCAGAGGTATTCTTCCAAACTATCACCGAAGCCTCAACAAAGATAAAAGTAGAACAACCGAAAGAAGTACACATCATAGAAAGTGAAGACTGGAGAGCTCCAGTCATGGCATTCCTCAAAGGATTTTATGAGCCAGAAAATGAAGTTGATAAAATAAGAATGAAGCAAAAGACCAGAAGTTACAAAATCATCAACGAAGAACTGTACAAGGAGTTTGCCAACCAATACTAAAGTGCATCTCAAGAGAAGATGGAAAAACCTATTGAAAGAAATACACGAAGGAATCTATAGATGTCACGCTGGGGCTAGATTAATAGTTGGGAAAGCCTTCAGACAAGGGTTTTTCTGGCCAACTGCCCAAAGTGACAGTAAAGAAATCATTTGGACTTGTCACAATTGCCAAATGGCAGGAAGTAAAGTCAAAGAACCAGGAACAAACCTACAACCAATTGAACCAACTTGGCCACTGGCAAGATGGGGAATCAACATAGTTGGAAAGTTACCTCCGGCTCAAGGCAACTACCAATACGCAATAGTTGCAGTTGAATATTTCACCAAGTGATTAAGACGAAGCCAATCACAAACATATCTTCTCATACAATAAAAAATTTCTATGGCAAAACATCATATGTAGATTTGGAGTTCCAAGACACATCACAGTAGATAATGGAACCCAATTTGATAGCGAAGACTTCAGAGAATACTGCCACTCAATGGGAATAAAACTTTGTTTTGTGTCGACGTTAGGAACCCGGGGGTGTCCTAAGCCAACGAGTAAATGTATGTGTGCGTAACCCGTTTGGATGGTGATGCAAGAAGAACACAGCGATTTATCCTGGTTTGGGCAAAGAAGGCCCTACGTCCAGCGGGGGGAGAAGATTTGTATTATCTTGCACCTAAGTGCTTGTACAGGGGTGAATACAAGTGAAGGAGAGAATTCGAGGGGTCGAGTATAGAGCGAAAGAGTTATTCAGAGTCTAGGAGTCTGCCTAGGCGTGTGTTCGGTTGTTCGTGAGATCGTTGTCTGGAGTCGGTTCTTCATCCGATTGGGCCTCCCCCTTTTGTTGTGTATCCTGGCATCCCCTTTTATAGGCCAAGGGGAGGCACAGGGGTACAAGTGTCCTGGTTCGATGACGCAGTGGTGACATCATGGGTCATGGTGGTCAACTCGAGGCCACTGTAGAGACGTGCGCTGAGCATGGCTTGTTTTGTAGTAGCATGGCTCGGAGTTGATAGGCGTCCTTCGGAGGCGTGGTTGCTAACTGGCGAAAGACGCGATCCCCTGTAGAGGACTTGCGAGTCCCTGTTGGGGTCGCATCGGGAGTTGTTGGCGCAGCTTTCGAGGTCGATGTGGGTTGACCAGAGGGCGTCGACACATACTCGAGGCCCAATCGAGGGGTAGCCTCGAGCGTAGTGGTTGAACGGATAAGATTGAACTTAGGGAATCCAATGTCGGCTGTTTGTCACGTAGCGCGTCGAAGGGGGCCTCGAGCGGCCTAACAGTGCTGAGTACGGCGTAACAGTGCCGTGCAGACCGATGCACGTCCCCAGTATGGGCGGTAAAGCGGGATTCGACCGCTGTACGGACCACTGTGCGGCTACTGTAGCCATACGTTTGGACGAGATTAGGCAGTTTTGCATCAAATGCACTGTCGGACGCACCCGGAGTTGGTGGATCGAGGGGGGGCTCGACCCTTGTTGTATCGAGGCGTCCGTCCCGCCGGGGCCTCGACACTTAACGCGGGGTCCCCCCTCTCGAGTGATCATCAGTTGGTGATGTCAGTGACTTGTCGAGGGTTGCGGCAGAAGTTAAGTATTCTGTTGTGGGTCGGCCCGGTGTGTATTTGCCGGTGGGCCCCGGTGGGCCCCGGTGGGTCGAGGATGTATGGTCTGGTCTTGCACGTGTTTTTTCGAGGGTCCCCGTGAGATTAATCTGAGGGTAAACTCAGGGTTCAACCGAAAATAAGGGAGGTTTAGGGTATCCCTTCTCTCGGTAACCGATATTTTGTATCCGTGAGGCACCCACAGTCCAACGGAGCAGTCGAAAGAGCAAATGGGATAATTTGCACAGGAATCTCAAAGTGCTTAACAAATCTAAAAAAGGAAAATGGGTCAACGAATTACCAAAAGTTATCTGGTCCCACAACACATCGAAGCCAAGGCCAACAGATTTTCCTCCATTCAAGTTACATTACGGAGATGAAGCAATGACCCCGAAGAAATAAAATATGAAGGTCCAAGAATAAACATCCAAATGATCATAGAAGAGGATAAAGCAACAAGCAAAGATTTACTCGAAGAAGAAAGAAACGAAGCACTTCAGAATATCAAGAAGTACCAACTTGAAACACAGAAGTGGTACAATAAAAAAGTCAAGCCAAGAGAGTTAGCACCAGGAGATTTTGTCCAGAAAAGAAAAAGAGATGAAGACACAGTGGAAAAATTTCAACAAAAGTGGGAAGGTCCTTTCATCATCACAAGAACAAACAAAGAAGGTGTGTATCATCTAGCAAATCTACAAGGGAGGAACTCAGTCACACTTGGAATATAGAAGCACTCCGCAAGTATTATCCACAAGCAAGATTGCAATATTAGTCTACTTTTCAGTAGAAGTAGAAGTAGAAATTCTCTTCACAAGCAAGTTTACATTCCTGAAAGCATAACTGAGCTGCACTCTTTTTCCACTCAGGGGAAACTCTTCGCAGGGTGAGTGGTTTTTTAATGAGGTAGTCTCTTTGTAAACCTCATGAAATATAAATGAGAAAGTAGTTTCCCCAAAGATATGTCTCTACATTGCACAACCAAAAATACAAAATGCTGAAGAGTATATCCAATATATACTCCCGTATCGGCACAAATTTTTTAAAACTAAGTTAGCATCAACATTTTATTAAATATAAAAAATGCTAACTCATCCAACTAAGGTGAAAATGTTTTCAGCTTCTAAGAAAGCGTACGCGTCCACTTCGTACAAAAAAGAAGGGACGGCGTTTCAAAATTTGCTAAGGCAAATTTTTCGACTTCATTTCACTAAGGTGAAAATGTTTTCAGCTTCTAAGAAAGCATACACGTCCATTTCGCATGAAAAAGAAGGGACAGCGTTTTAAATTTTGCTAAGGCAAATTTTTTGACTTCATTTCACTAAGGTGAAAATGTTTTCAGCTTCTAAGGAAGCGTACGCGTCCACTTCACACGAAAAAGAAGGGACGACATTTCAAAATTTGCTAAGGCAAATTTTTTGACTTCATTTCACTAAGGCAAAAATGTTTTCAGCTTCTAAGCGAAGCGCATGCGTCCACTTCGTGCGAAAAGGAAGGAACGGCGTTCCAAAATTTGCTAAGGCAAATTTATCGACTTCATTTCATTACGAAGAAAATATTTTCAGTCTCTAAGCGAATTATATGCGTCTACCTCGAACGAAAAGAAGGGACAGCGTTTTAAAATCTATTAAATTCCATAAATCAGTCTTGTCAGAGCAAAAATATTATCAGTCCTTAAGCAAAGCACAGACAATCATCCTCAAAGCAAAAAGCAGGATCTTTAAAATTTAAATCGATTATGCAATACTCGTTTACAAGCGAAGATAAACTCACACACTTCACAGTACAACAAGATGTCTTGCAATAAAACCTACCCAATTACAAAAATGTGTTTACAAAATTAGTCATCTTGAGAACTAACTACTTCGGCAGCATCACCAAGTATGTCGCTCACAACTTCGTTTATAATTTCGTCCGCTTCATGGCATAACTTGTGGCAGAACCTCCTAAATTCTACGGCCCACACGCATGATTATTGTCTAAACATACTCCAAATAACCATGAATGTGTTCCATAAAACTTAAAAGGTCTATCGAGTAAATCCCGAATCATCCACGATTCTCCGAGCAGGATCAATCATTACAAAGAGACATTGCAGTATTACAATAGTTTTATACAAATAATATACATCGGAGTAAAATAGCGAAAGGATTACAATAACATAAGTTTACAAACCATTTACAAATCATAAGTTAGATTATTACAAATCATAAAGCAGTGGAATACAATATAACTTATTACATCAACCTTATTTATGTGCTTTGCCCAAGAGCAAGATATCCTATTCATCGTCACTTTCCTTGACAACTGTCATGCAGCAGGATGCGAAGCATTCCTGCCCATGAGGATCACCTGCAACAAGGGTTCAACAAACCCTGTGTACAGAAGTACTCAACAAGACTGACCCGACGAAAAAGAGGGGTGAAGACTCAGGAAATGCAGGCTAGAGGGACAAGGTAAGGCTTGCAGGAGATAAGAAATTTTACAGAAAAGTTTGAAAGAAAGAAAAACTGTTTTGTTCAAGATCAAATTACCAACCAACTTCCTTCTTAAACCTTAATCATTATTCAAGTTGTTACTACGACGATGGACACCGATCGAGTCTTCTTCTCCGAGAAGCAACGGCGATTCGAATCCATTTTCATACCCAGCTGGGACCTAGGTTACTGATATGCAGGAGACTCTAACTCCTAAGCATAACAGGTGAACCGATATACCGGGATAACAACCGCAGCCATATATCACCACATGATACACGTGAGCACTTCGACCTAGTGTACCGAGATACGTGGGAACTTAAACCCACAGTATAACACACTGACATATGTGGGGACTCTGGCCCACTATAAGTCACTCCATGATATACCTGGCTCCAACCATCAGTACATCACTTCATGCATGTGGATTTTCTAATTTCTCGATGTCACCAGTTCACCATCGACACGGGACCTAGGGCATCAACAGACGGAAACACTACAGAGGGACTCCATTCCCAATGCAAGTTAGCCGTCCGGACTCGATTTATTAACTATCATCATGATTTCAACAAATAAAACCAAACTCATCTTTTTCATTCTTTTACTTCTGAACACTTAATTAATTAAGCAGGGCTAAGCATTACTACGCATCTTCTAAAACAGGTAGCAAGGAACTATGGATATAAGACAGGTAATGCAGTTGGTGGGTTTTCATTCAACTCCTATTACTTAATGCAACATATCATAACTGAAGCGATAAAACTTTTATAAAATGAAATAGGGTTTGAATGCACCCGGGGCTTGCCTTGATGGTCGGGGTAGACAGTCTCGAGCTCTGGATCAACTCCCAACTCCTGAGTCTGCTCTTCCTTCGGATCTGAGTGACAACGTTAAACTCTCCGTTCGTAAACTATACGATACAATGATATGCTTCAACATGATTGAATAGTAAACATGATGCTCGATGAATACATGATCAGACTAATGGCTTGAGTACAACTTTCCTCATGATAAAGTTGCAAGTCAACCAAAGCATATTTACTAAGTTCATTAGGGTTAACTACACTATTTAAGAAAGTTATTAAACACATGAAATAACGTTAATTAAGCCCTAATGACATGATCTAGGTAAGCGCAAACAATTAATTAAAGTACCAAAGGTCATTAGGGTTAATGACCCAAGGTCATCAATCAATCCCAAAGTCAAATAATTCCTATAATGATTAAACTTAACTAAAGAGGGTTAATTAATTATTTAAAAGCATAAAATAAAGGCATAAAAATTAAAGTCGTCTAATTGAGCTCAAAATTTTATTTTAGAAAGCTCTTGGCCTAATTAGATGGCAAAACAATTTTTAGAAATAAAAGCCAATTATTTTATTTATTAAAAATCATTGAAGGTCCATTTTTTAATTAAAAGGGCTAATTTTAACTTATGCAAAAAGTATTCAAATTTGGCATTTCATCTTTTTCTAGGTAGATGACATCATAAAGAACACACACAAAAATTTTTAGAATTTTTGGAGCTGTATATGAATTACTATGATTTTCTATAAAAATAGCATTTAAATCATTTTCCAAAAATAGAAAAAAGAAAAAGGAAACAGTGCTCCCGCGCTGACCACGCCGGCCGACGCCGTTGACCGGCGATTTCTCGCCGACTGCGAGGTCTCCGGCCACGGGGTTAGCACCTACACGATCACCTCGACACGGTGAGCAAACTGAGCCAGCTAACGCGGCGGCAGAGCGACGTCGGCACCCACGCCGGCGGTCATGGCGGCGCGGCGGAGCTCGGGTGCGGCAGCAATGTTCACCGGAGCAATTTTCGGTGACGGAGAGGGCACGGATACAATCCATACACTCTTGCGAACATAATGGACAACAAGATGAAGCTCAATTTGGCCCCCAACCGCAACGGCTACGCGCGCGGTGGAGCGGCAAGGTGACGCCGACGGCGACGCATGGCGGCCGGACCCTACGGCGCAAGAGAGGTGAAATTAAGAGCATGGACAGGTGTAGGAGCTCACCATGGTTCCAGTGCACACGCTAATGAAAGCTCGGAGTGGCTAAGTTGAGCTGTGGACGGCGGCGCTGATGGCGGCGGCGGCGCTCCGGTGGCAAGGACGGCGTTCCGGCGCTTCCTGTGCATCATCAGACCGACCAAGATGCGCATAAGGGACAGCGAAGCATGAAGAACATGATAAGAGGGTTAAAGATAAAATATTTTCCACCTTGACGGCGGTGGACGGCAAGGAAGCTCGCGGCGGCTCGGTGACCGGTCGCGAGGAAGACTACGTCGTGCGGGCGGCTCGGGCGGGGAGAGCGAGCTCGAACTGGCTCAATCAAAGCGCAAGGACATGGCGGAGCTTTTGGCAAGACCAAGCGGGTAGAGATGAAGCGACGGTGGTGAATTTGGGCGGCGGAGCAAGGTCGTCGGCGGCGGCGGTAGGGAGAAAGAAGATGAAAAGTGACGGCGGCCGACCTATTTATAGGGCAGGGGCGAGGCATGGACGAGCGACATGGCGATGGCGAAGCTTCGCACGTCCAGGAGCATGCTGGCGGCCATGGCATGTGCGGCGGTGGACGGCGGCGCGGCTTGAGAAGCCGGCGATGGCGGCCGACGATAGGTCTCGGTGCTGTTCAAGAAAATTACAGAATTGCCACTCATTTGAAATTATAAATTACTCTAAAATTTATATAAGAACATGAAAATCTCCAAAAATATCATTTGCATAACTTTTCAAGAGCTACACTTTTTATTTAACTGACCTCCTAAAATTCTATTTAGATTTTGAAATATGAATTCAAATTCAAAAAGAGAATAAAACCCTAGAAACAAATATTTGAAATTACTTCTGATTCTTCAATAAAACTTGAAAATCTTCAAAACTATGAAATGTTTAAATTTTCAAACCAAACCTTTTTAATATACAAACTTTTCCAAAATTATGCATAATTTTTGAATTATAGTTTTAAAATTAAAAGGGGACAAATGCTGGAAAACTATATTTTCAAATTCATTTGAAATTCTTTTTGAAAACTTGAAAAGCTTTGAATACCAACTTTGTAGCTCTTGTCAAGATCTACAAACTATCTTTTTGGGGTATCCATAAATTCCTTATAGATTTTGAATTACAGAAAAGGGGATAAAACTAGGTTTTGAAATAAAGGGTTTTTGAAACCGAATTCAAACTCGATTTGGTTTCTAATTTAATTAGTTGGTTATTAGTGATCACATACATCATCCAAGGACATTTTTAGGTCAATGACCCAATGACACCCTTGGTTGACCAAGTTGACTTTTGAAAAACCTTTTATAGCTTTCTAGTTTGAATTTAAATTTGAATTGCAAGACTTGGGAATAAGCTTTGAAATCCAAATTCACCTCAAATATGGAAATTGTTTTTAGGGTTGGACTTAGATTTATACACTATGCTTGACACTAGTGTAAACACTATTTACACCTCAAGTACATAGAATATAAACTAAGTATTTGAGATGACATTCGAAAGTAGGGTTTTATTATTTCATGTGACAACACATTCCAGAAACACAATCAACCTATGAAATGTAAACTTGTTTTAGTTAATGCACATCAAGATTGACCTAATCATGAATGCTTTGCAGTGCATATGATGACATGGCAGGTTTTAGTTAATATAACACCAGAGGTGTTACATAAATAGTCCTCACAAACGCTCGCCGGCGAAGTACTTGACTTAGACGACTATAAGAAGAAGAGGTTAGAAAACAAATAGCAACCACAGAAGAAAAGAAAACTTCACACGTCAAACTTTACCTATGAAAAGCCCATAAAATCAAAAACTCGGCAATTAGGAGGCCTGATGTTACAGCATCGTTTATTCACGTCTATAAAAGATTTGTAAGATAGAATCACCAAAAAAGTTCAAGTTCAAAATAACAAGAGCAAAACTTACGAGCAAGGAAATCATCGACATCATAGCCATCACACTCTGCACAAAAACCATAGAACTTGGCAGGCTCGAAAACGAAGTCATCTTTACACATTAACAACGAAACGATGTCTTCGATGTCCTGCACAGGCTCAGCATGAGGAACCTGCATAGGACGGATAAATAGTCAAACAGCTTCCAAGTATATATCTTACAAAAGATGATAACTTAGAACCATTGTATCTTAAAACCTCTCATCTCACAAAAGAAAAAATAGCTACACATAAGGATGGCTGCCACTAACATTGCTAGGCCCGGCACCGCTTCGACCTCTAACATCGGCCTCCCTCTTCGCGGCTTCCTCCGCCTCCCTCCGAGCAGCCTCCGCCTCCTTTGCAATTTGCTGACATAAAAGAGAGAAAAGTTAGATACGAAAACATAATAGAAAACAAAAACAACTAAAGTGTAAAATCTACCCTCTGCAATTTCTCTCTAGCTTTGTCAAAGCAATGGGCCCGACCACCTGACCTCCAATACTGCTCAAGATACTTGTTGCACAATATTTGTGTAGCCTTTGTCACATTGGTAAGTTCACCCACAGAAGGAAACTTGTAGTTGGCATCACAAAGTTACGCAAACAAAGGATCTCGACTTTGTTTCATCAAATGAAACAAAGCACGAGCAGAGTAATATACCCCAATATCAACTGTGGTCTCGGTAACTCAGGATAAATCTCTGTATTGAAGACAAAGCCAACTGAAGAAGCTATCACGATCACCAAGTTTCCAACATTTTTCCTCAGGGCGAGCTCCAAACTTGTCATAGCATTCAAAGCAAAGTTCCCAAATCCTGTTGCAATTGTCAAAGAAGGACTTGTCCTGTTCTTGTAATTTTTCTCAATATGCCTCATGCCTTCCTTTAACTTTTCTTTATCCTGCATAATCTTCTTGATATAATCCTCTCTTTCTTCAACTTGAGCAAGAGCACTGATAAGCTTTCCCTCCAAAACATTGTGAGCATCTACAAAATCAGCTCTCTCCTTTTCTTTCTCGGCAAGTTGCTTCTTCAAATTTTCAATTTCAACCTGATAGCCACACTCACGAAGAGCAAAATTTTTCTCTTTCTCCTCTAAACCCATTCGCAATCCTCTCATTAAGATAGAACCTTTGTACATCATCGATAACCCAGCATCAGCAACTTCGAGTAAGGGTTTCTTGGATATTTCAAGTTCTGCATCAGGGACAGTGAAGGCCTCGTCTATACACTTCGACAATTGAACCTCAGAAGTACGAGGCATCATACGAAGTTTATCAGCCCCAATACCAATGAACTTGAAACTATCAAGACTTAAGCTTTTCACTTGACAAAACGCCAACCCACGCTTAAGAGCATCAAAAACTTCTCCTTCGCCAGCAGTAGGGATAACGGGAGTAGCAGGTTCTTGACTGTTAAACTTGCTCAAGTCGACACTCTTCCGAGGAGAAGACAGTGCATAAGGAAAGATAGTTTCTGCAAAAAAATCAAAAGTTAACAAAACAAGACAACTCAAATCAAAAAGAAACACGAAGTCACAGTACTCATCGGTAGAAACGCGCTCACCCAAATTACACTCAACATTCTTTCCACTCTCAACATGGATGGTAGAACTGGACAAGCGTGCCAAACGATCATCATTGACCACATCATCAAATACTTCATCATTGCTATCTTCAAGATTAAGAGAGTAAACTCTACAGCCTCCAGCTTTTTTAAACACATTCTGAACATCAACTTCGCCGACCTCGACCGCAGCTGGGTTCTCAACCAAAGTTGGTTTCCCAGCATCAACATTTTCTTCGTGAGGTCCAGCAACAGGGGCCTCACCATCAGGCCTTGGCGAAGAAGAGCTAACAGCTCTTTGAGTTTCCCCCACAAAAGTTTCTCTCCCAATAGTTGCCACTTCAGAAACAACACCACCTTCAACACCAACAGAACCTCTCGCAGACAAGCTCACATCATGTACATTCCGCAACACATCACTCAGCGAAGTAAGCAACGACGAAGTCAAACAGTCAGAAGAAAAAATGACAGTAATTTTTCTCACCTCCTCTTCAACACGCTGAGACTCGGTAACACCAACATCATCAACAACTTTCAAAGTACCAACATCCTCTCCTCCAGAACAACCCAAACTAACAACCAAGTTTCCCTCCACATCCAAGCTCCGCTCCAGCACAGCATCAAGTTCTTCAGAATCAAGCAAGACAGAAGGACTTTATTTTTTCTTCAATTTCTTAGCAACAGTCTTGCTAGGACCAGCCATGTGCTTAGCACCCTTAGTAGCCTCCTTCTTCTGGCCTTGCTTCTTCTCACGACGATAAGCAGGAGGAGGCCGTTCACCATACTCAACTTGCGCAACTTCAAAAATTCTGTTCAAACGTTTGTAATCATCACCAAGAATTCTGTCAATATTATTTTTCTCACTCAGCACATATTTTCCAAGTAAATCTTCAGCCCGATTCTCAATAGACTTCACAAAATCTTCATCAGTAGCAAAAGCCCATGGGCGATGAAAATCATTATCTGGAAACTTATAGTTTATACCTCGAACATTCTTAGGATAAAAACGTTGAAAGGACCATCCTTTTTCAGTGGCCAAATCCTAGCAGCAGCATACTCCTCTACAAGATCTCTAGCACACTGTAACGAAGCTGTGCACTTGTATGCCTTAACTGCAGTTTTTGAGATCATAGAAGAAGAAAAAGATGGAGACAACTCAAACTTTTAAATCTCCATCCTAGCAGCCACTGGATATCTCGTCACCATCCTCTTAGTAACAGAATCTCTTTTCTCAACCATGGGCACCTTATGGTAGAACCAATACCTTGACCAGTCCCGAACTCCCCACTTATTCCTTAACGCCGGAGAGATTTGGACAGCGTTGCGAGCAGTCTTAAAACTTAAACAAGCAAAGTATTTGGTAATCACTCGCCCCTCAAGCATAAACTCCTTGAACTGAGTATGCATCTCAAAAAGTTCACAAAAAGCAGCAATGTCAGCATTAGCCTCCTAAGATTTGACGGCCCAAACAAACTGAGCCAGTCTAACTACACCGTTTGGAGTCAAATGGTGCATCTGAATGTTGAAAGCCTTTAACACATCTTCAACAAAGTCCTGGCAAGGGAAGCGAAGACCAGCAGTAAACAGATCCCGATAAACAATGCACTCATCGGGATGTGGCTTCGGATTAGTCTCCAGAGGATCAGGCACCCTCACTTGACCACGCTCAACAAGCTTTAA
Organism: Bothriochloa decipiens; assembly: GCA_023333625.1. Taxonomy (NCBI): domain Eukaryota; kingdom Viridiplantae; phylum Streptophyta; class Magnoliopsida; order Poales; family Poaceae; genus Bothriochloa; species Bothriochloa decipiens. Next base: position 24,299,953 of record CM041637.1, on the reverse strand, counting down.
TCGCACCATTTCATCAAGATCACTTTCTTCAAATAAAATCTTCCCAAAAGTTAAAGTGAAACCTTCGTCATCTTTAACCAAATCCTCAACTGATGCATCAACGCCGTCAAGACCCTCTTCGTCAAAATCCAACCGAGACTTATCTTCCTCAGTTTTGGAACTCTCCTGAGACTGAAGTCGATCTTGCAAATCTCGTGAAAACATCTACAAAAATCAAAGATCAGAAAAACTATTCAACAAAAACGAGAAAATATAAAAGTTAAAGAAACAAACCTTGATGAAGGTGTTACACAAACTACGATCAGAGATCTAACACCAGGTGAACACAACAGCAAAACATCAAGAAAAGCTATCTCAAACTTTAGGGTTCAAGAAAAATTTTGACCGAGTTTCCCCTCTTCTGAAAATGACAGCCTTAGGGGGGGAAGGCCTCTCTATTTATAGGCAGAGTCTGGTCAACCGGTCAAAACTAGCCGTTGGATTCAAAATTCAAATAGGCCAACTCCAAAGTTTGGACGGCGTTTGTTAGGCAAAGTTTCATATAAATTTCGTAGGATTCAGACCTTTGGAGTAGGCCTTCGCCCGCGATGGGCTGCTGTTGGGGAACAACTTTGACATACAAACATCATTTCCAAACTTTGGGACAAACATTTGAAATGCTGACATGTGCAATGAAGATAATGTAGGTACTTCGTTGTACAAATTTTCAACTTCGCTTATGTATTTTCGCATATTTTAAGTTGACTAGCGAAGATGACTTCGCCGCACTATGGACGCTCAGCGAAGACTACGTGGACACTTCGCTGTGACTATCAAACTTCGCATATATGGTTTCACATGTTTCAGGTTATCCAGCGAAAAACGACTTCGCCACACTCTTGTTGACCAGCGAAGCCACGTGAAAAGTCTATGAGGTTCCTAGCTAAGTCAAGAAATCATGATCAAGTCCAAAATTGCTTAAGAAGACAAAGGAAAAAGGGCGAAGTGTGTTTCACCACTTCGCCGATGTGCTTTCTAGCTAAATGTATAGGAGATTCTATGACTAATTTTGTAAGATTTCTGAGATGACGAAACTAGGGAGGGTCTATAAATACCTCCTGGAATGTAAGCTTTTGTTGGAATGAAATATAATCACAACCCACGCACTGTTTTGTCTTTCATGTGTGTATAATTTCTTCGCCCAACACTCACAAAGACACAAAGTCACAACACATGCATGATATGTTTGAAGCACGGGCAAGGCATGTCATGTTTTTTTTTTTTTGAGTCCACAGCTAGCGAGAACGAGGCGTGCGTGTATACTGTTGATACGTACGCAGAGATCACGGCGGCGTTGTAGGTGGTGCTGGACCACACTCCACGGTATACTGCACTGGTACGCATGCACCACGCCCGGCCGCCGATGCGTGCGTTTGCAGCGACGCGTACGACAACGATGACCACCACGCATCGATGGCAATGGCATGGACGTTACTGGGCGCTCACGCAGGAACAGATAATTACGGCCCGCGCGCCGCGCTGTTGGGTTGGGTTAGTTGGCTGGAATTGGTTTGCCCCGCACGAAATGCTAAACTTGCAGCTGCAGCCGGCGATCGACGCACACTAGCTATAGTCCAAACAGACAATGCAATTCAATTCAATAATTAATCTAGATGCATGTAGCCAAGGTGAAGCATCGGAATCGGAGGAGGAGGAGGATTACGCGCGCTGCAACCAACCCGGGCCAAGAGGGAGCAGGCTGCATATGCAAGCCAGGGAGGAGGAGAGATAAAGAGGCAGCCAAGGCTAGTGTTTCACTTAGCACGCAAACTCAATTCTAGAATTTTCAAAACATAAATAATGCAACCTAATTCGATTCCCGGAAGGTCGGTAGGAGACCAGAATTTTCGAGCAAAACTGTGATCGAGTCTCGGGCGTCGCCACTTTTTATCCGCGCGCAAACAGGTCAGCAAATAAAAAAGGGAATTTTTTGCTAAAGGACATCGCGAAAATGCATAAAATGCTGATGGACACCGCCAAGAGCGAAATTTGTCCAATACTATTACAAAATTAGGTTCATTTGCCGAAACACACCATGTCTATTATTTTATTAATTTTTGGTATTCGTGGAGAGAGAAGGTTAGACAAATGTCGTTTATACCCTCATCTTCTACCTCCAGCCGCAAACTGATTTTTGCCGCCGTCTTCAACTGATTTTTGCCGCCGTCCTCAACTCCCACCGTCGCCCCTCTGGCGAGCAGCACCTCTGATGAACACCCAGGTGAGCCGCGCCTTCTCCGGCGAGCTCCTCTCGGGGCGTGACCACCCAGGCCAGCCGCCGGCGATGCGAGGGGGCGGCACGGCCACCAAGCCCGATCGAGTGGGCCACTTGTCACTTGCGCGTGACTTGCCCTGCTTAGCCCAGCACCTCGGTCCCGCCTCACACCACCGTCGGTTGCCACAGCAGCGGCCCACGGTTACATCGCCGCCACTCCGCGTGCGCCATACACCCTCGCCGCTGCGCACTGCACAACACCACAGCAGCATGTGCACCGCCGCCTGGCCGCTCCAGCCCCTCCCCTTTGTAGGCCCCGCGGGCCTTGGGAGCCGCTCCAGTGTCGGAGAGCCTCGGCTGGGTCTCCCCAACGGCCCATGCGCGGCCCCCTCCCTTTCACTGGTGTTGTGCTCAGCCATGGCTCATGTTCCAAGGAGGAAGAAAGTCTATTTGCAGAAAGGCCCTGCACTCTTTTAATCATCTTCACTGTTCATTGAGTCTATAAATTATCCAAGTAACCCCCAATCAATCTTTATATTTCAATAAAATCCAAGCCAGGCACTTTTACACAGTAGTGTGTCACGGCAAATATTAATAAACAGTTGGAGGTTGAAGACAAGGGTATAAAAGACATTTCTCTTGTCTTCTTTCTCTTAAAACATGAGAAATGTGTGGTGTGTTGTGGCAAATGGACATGATTTTGTAATGGTACTCGACAAATTTTGCTCTTGACGGTGTCCCTCAGCAAATTATGCATTTTCACGGTGTCCTGTTATAACAAGTCCAGCAAGGAGGGCACGTGGCAGCCCTGCGCAAGACTTGTGGTGGCGGCGGCGGCCGCCACCGGTGACGGCGGTGGGCGGCGGCGCGCGTGCCAGATGGGGGCGGCGGCCGGAGAGAGAGGAGAGGGAGAGATAATATAGGGACAAACCCTTTTTTTATTGATCTGAACGGTTACAATTCCCCTTGTATTTATAGGCCAGGGGTTGCTTAGCCTCTAAGAAAGTGGGAATCCTACGGGTCCATCATTTTCTATTTTATTTATTCTTTATTTCCTAATCTGCCTTCCTGACATGGCAACCTTCCGTAGACGGCGACAGCGCCGACGGCTACGCCTCCGGTCTCTCGCGTGCACCTAGTGTGGCAGAACCACCTAAATCATATGGCCCACATGCATTATTATTATCTAAACAGACTCCTAATAACCATGAATGTGTTCCATAAGACTTAAAAGGTCTATCGGGTAAATCCCAAATCATCCACGATTCTCCGAGCAGGATCAATCATTACAAAGAGACATTGCAGCATTACAATAGTTTTATACGAATAATATACATCAGAGTAAAACAGTGGAGCAGTTACAATAACATAAGTTTACAAACCCTTTAATTTCTCATCTTACAAACCATAAGTTTAAATATTACAAACCATAGTAGTAGTGAAGTAGTGATAGATAACTTATTTACAAAACCCAGTCGGTGTGCTCTGCACAAGAGCTAGACAGCCTATTCATCGTCACTTTCCTCAATGACTGTCATGCAGCAGGGTGCAAAGCAATCCTACGCATGGGTCTCACCTGCAATAAGGGTTCAACAAACCCTGAGTACAAAAGTACTCAACAAGACTGACCCGACGAAAAAGAGGGGTGAAGACTCAGAAGTGCAGGCTAGAGGGACAAGGTAAGGCTTGCAAGAGATAAGAATTTTTGCAGAAAAGCTTGGCAGAAAAATAAAGTTGTCTTGCTCTAGCTTAAGATTACCAACCAACTCTATTCTTAAACCTTAACCATCATTCAAGTTGTTACTACGATGATGAACACCGATCGAGTCTTCTTCTCCAAGAAGCAACGGCGATTCGAATCTATTTTTATACCCAGCTGGGACCTAGATCACTAGGATACCAAAGACTTTAACTCCGATGCATACCAGATCACAGATATACCGGGATAACAACCGCAGCCATATATCATCACATGATACACGTAAGCACTTAGACCCAGAGTACCGATATACTGAGAACTTAAACCCATAGTATAACACATTATGACATATGTGGGGACTCTGGCCCACTATATATATCACTCCATGACATACGTGGGGACTCTGGCCTACTGTATATCACTTCATGCATGTGGATTTTCTAATTTCTCGATATCACCAGATCATCATCGAAAGGGTCCTAGGGCATCAATAGACGGGAACACTATAAAGGGACTCCCTTCCCAATGCAAGTTACCCGTCTGGACTCGATTTATTAACTATCATCATGTTGCCACAAACAAAGCCATTCTCATCTTTTTTATTCTTTCACTTTTTGAAAACCTAACTAATTAAGCAAGGATAAGCATTACTACTTATTTTCCAATTAATAGGTAACAAGGAATAGGGAAAATAAGACAGGTAATGCAACTGGTAGGTTTTCACCCAACTCCTATTACCTAATGCAGTATAACAAAGCTGAAGCTTTAAAACTTTTATAAAATCAAGGAAGGGTTTGAATGTATCCGGGGCTTGCCTTGGTATTCGGGGTAGACGGTCTCGAGCTCTGGATCAACTCCCGACTCCTGAATCTGCTCTTCCTTGGGATCTGGTGCGACAACGTTAAACTCTTCGTTAACGAAAACTATACGATAAAATGATATGCTTCACATGATGGAATAATAATATGATGCTCGATGGATGCATGACCAGATTAAGGACTTGATTACAGCTTTTCTTCATAATAAAGTTGCAAACTAACAAAGCTTACTTACTAAGTTCATTAGGGTTAACTGCACTTTTAATGAAGTTATTTAAGCACATGAAATAACGTTAATTAAGCCCTAATGACAAGGTTAAGATAAGCACAAACAATTAATTAAAGTGCCAAAGGTCATTAAGGTTAATGACCCAAGGTCATCAAGCAATCCCAAATTCAAACAACCCTATAATGATTAAACTTAATTAAAGGGATTAATTAATTATTTAAAAGCATAAAATAAAGGCATAAAAATTAAATTTGTCTAATTAAGCTCAAAATTTTATTTTAAAAATCTCTTGGTATAATTAGATGGCAAAACAATTTTCAGAAATAAAAGCCAATTACTTTATTTATTAAAAATCAGAGAAGATGTATTTTTTAACTAAAAGGGCTAATTTTAACTTATGCAAAAAGTACTCAAATTTAGCATTTTATATTTTTTCTAGATAGAGGACATCACAAAGAGCATACACAAAAATTTTTAGAATTTTTGGAGCTATATATAAATTACTATGATTTATGAAAGAAAATAGCATTTAAATCATTTTTCCGAAATTATAAAAGAAAAAGGAAAATTTCTTTCCCGAGTTGACCGGCGGCGGCGGCGATTTTGACCGGCGATTACTCGCCGGCGGTGAGGTCTCCGATGACACGGTCAGCACCTACGCGACCTACGCGAGCAGGCGAAGCCAACGGTGGGCAGGACACGGCTGCGGAGCTGCTGCGGCTAGCTCGTCGCCGGTCATGGCGGCACGACGGCGCACGGACGACGGCGGCAAAGCCCCCCGGAGCTTTTCTGGCGACCACGAGCGCACGGGCATGGTCCACACACCTAGGCGAACACAATTTGCAACAGGATGAGGCCAAACTTGAACCCCAGCCACGACGGCTACGCGCGCGACAGCGCTGGCAAGACCATGCTGGCGGCGAGCCACGACGGCCGAACACTACGGTGCGGTAGAGGTGAAAACGAGAGCATGGACAGGTGCAGGAGCTCACTGTGGTGTTGATGCACATGCTAGCCCATAGGCCCCAGCACTGTAGCAGATTAAGTCATTTTGAAACTTTGGAAATTACTCTAGAAATTACATAGGAACTTGAAAATATCCAAAGATATCATTTGTATAACTTTTCAAGAGCTACATTTTTCATTTAATAAGCATTATCAAATTCTACTTAGTTTTTGAATTATGAATTTAAATTCAAAAGGGGAATAAAACCCTAGAAATAAATATTTGAAATTACTTTTGACTTTTCAATAAAACTTGAAAATCTTCAAAGCTATGAAATGTTTAAATTTTCAAACCAAACATTTTTCATATATAAAGTTTTCCCAAATTATGCATAATTTTTTAATTATGCTTTTAAAATCAAAAGGGGACAAATGCTGGAAAATTGTATTTTTAATTCATTTGAAATTATTTTTGGAAACTTGAAAAACTTTAAATACCATTATTGTAGCTCTTGCCAAGATCTACAAACCATATTTTGAGAGTATATCAAAATTCCTTATAGATTTTGAAATATAGAAAAATTGATAAAAATAAGCTTTTAAAATAAAGGGTTTTTCAAACCGAATTCAAACTCGACTTGGTTTGTAAATTAATTGGTTAGTCATTAGTGATCACAAACATCATCCAAGGACATTTTTAGGTCTATGACCCAATGACCCCCTTGGTTAACCAAGTTGACTTTTAGAAAATCATTTTATAGCTTTCCAATTTGAATTTAAATTTGAATTGCAAGGCTCAGAAATAAGCTTTGAAATCCAAATTCAACTTCAAATATGGAAGTCATTTTTAAGGGTTGTACTTAGATTTATATACTATGCTTGACACTAGTGTAAACACGGTTTACACCTCAAGTACATAGAATATAAACTAAGTATTTTGGATGACATTCGAAATTAGGTTTTATGATTTCATGTGACAAAACATTCCAAAAACACAATCATCCTATGAAATGTAAACTTATTTTAGTTGATGCATATTAAGGTTGACTTAAACATGAATGCTTTGCAATGCATATGATGACATGGCATGTTTTAGTTAATATAACACCAGGGGTGTTACACCTAGCTAGGGTTTTATGCGACCCGTAGCGGCGGTGCTAACGTTGCTCCCTTCTTGGGCCGTCTAGTTGGCCCAAAATCTTCCCTAATTTATTGGGCCGTCGTTGTACTTGTTACAGCTCTCCTCCTTCCCCGATCGGCGCATCCTTGCGACGAAATTGGAGGTAGCTGATGAGGTCTTCGAAGATGAAGAGGTGGTCGGCGTCGTAGTTTTTCCTTATGTCTGTAGGGTTATGTGGTAGCTACGCTAGCCAGAAAATAAAACTTTTCTACCTCATAAACCAGGATCTACTGCCAGATATAGGTCACGGGATTACCACTAGATGCGCAGGTGCAGCGGAAGACTCGATGTAGTCGAACGCGATGCAGCAGTACCGTGCAGTTGCGTGGTCGTCTGTCAAGTACACCCTTCGCTCATGGATCATCCAAGCACGTTCCCGACCAGTCCAACCAGTCGCCGACCAGCTACCGACCATCGTGATCAATGAGGTCCATCCTTGTGCCATAGATGCAGCACCTCTAAGGTATCACACACGTGCGGGGAGAAGGGTTGCACAACAACACTGCTAGGTCCGCGAGGAGCAAAGGCGTGAGTGTGGGGTGGGCGACGATGGCTAAACAGATCAAGTGGATCAGACTTGCCTTGCCTCTACCCCTTGCTTATATAGGCGTTCCTATGTGACCCTGACTTGGAGGCCCATCAGGAAACCCTAAGCCTTGTCTAATCCGGGTACAACCCGAACCAAGCTTTCAGCCCTTAAGCGTGCAACCCTATGGGTTCAAGCACACATAGACATGGGCCAAGTACTCCTACTCGCCCAATAGTTGATGTTGGCCTCTAGCATGGTGCGACAACTCTTGTGCAAACATAAAGATCACATCAGACGAACCACCACGACCATGTACAAGTTATTCGCTTTGCCACTCAATATATGGTTCAACTCGTGGGTTAACACTTAACCCAAGCACGACCATGCATTTGTTGATCCAATCACTTGAGTGATCCAGTGATATCTCTCTTGCGGAGAGGGTCAAATTCCATCTTGACTGTCTATGTCTCATAGCATGCTTCTCGGCCACCCAAAGACCACCTTTATAACTACCCAGTTACAGAGCAGCGTTTGACAGTCCCTAAGTAGACCATTTCCCATCTTGAGTACATATAACAATCTCAGGTCTAAGGACATAACGTACATGACATGAATAGATACTTTTTCATATTGGGTCAGTCCAGCCTACATGTCTCACATGTGCCCACATTATTAGTTTGACAGCTCTATGTCCATGACTTGTGAAACATAATCATCAACTAATACATGTGTTGGTCTAATATTCAAGTGTGTTCTCACAAGAATGCTGATCAGGGACTACTTTAGAATAAACATTCAAGTAAAGAGTTCCACAAACAATTCACATAATTGCTAATCAATACAAGTTATCTATAATGAATATTCAATGAACACTTAATACATGTCATGGATACAATCTGAATATCATCATCTCTATGATTACCACTAGGGCATATTCCCAATAATGTCACTGAAGAGAAAGTAGATGCTTCTGTTCTGTGTTGGTAGGTCTGTGTGCTGTGGAGGAAGGCACTTGATGTCGATGTAGTAGATGTAGTTGTGGACGTTTTTGTTGGAGAAGGTGCTTGTTGTAGAGTCATGGTTGTTGTTTGTGTTGAGCAGGATGTAGTTAGGATTGTAGCCTGTCCTGATTGTTGTTGCTATATTAAAGATAATTATGTGCTGAGTGAACTCACCATTAGCAAGGGTGTTTGGCCAATTGCAAGGCTCGTTCATTGATGTTGATGGCATTCTGGGAAGGATGACTGCCAATAGTTGACAAGTTGTTGCTTGTGGAGATGTTGGGGTGATGCAAGGTGCCCTCTTTTTTGCTGACAGTGTTGGAGGAGGATTATCTCCTAACTCAACTGAGAAGTGGGTATCTAGTTCCCATGAATCTTTCCTTGGCTGTTGCTGACTGATTTCAGTGGTCATAGAGGTAGCCAACCATGCTGATAAATAGTTTGCATTATTCTTCATTGCAAAGGGAAAGTGAAATATGTTTGGATTTGCCTCCACCGTGTTGAATATGGTCCAATTTGTAGCTCTAGGATATGATAGAAAATATGGCTATAATGCTGATGGTGCTATGGAAAAATTATAGGACAATGTTTCTAGTTTTGCAGCTGAGTGTACTATTAAATTTGCTGTCATTGGAAGGTGCAAAAATATTTGGAATTTAAGTGTTACCTCCTATTCCATCTGACTTATCATATAGCTCCTGATAATTTTCTTAGAATATTTATCCAGGCTATTGCATTGCACGTTGCAGGTCAGCATGCTGCTATTGCTCTCGTCAGGAGTTGGATTAATTATAATGGGTCAAGGATAGCTATTGTAGTTGATGTCCTGCATTGATTTGATGTCCGTGCCGGAATTTGACATCTCTTTGGCCCATAAATCCTTGCCGTTGTTGTGAACGACGAATGATAGCATGCTATTGTTGTTGATCTGAATTGGGTTTGGTGGCTCTGCCAGTTGTTGTGCTGTTATGAGAAAAATATTTCCATCCTCCGTGTTGATTTCCTTGGTGCTGATTGAAAGGGATTGGTGCATGTTGGTATAAATTAAGTGCAACTTAAATATGAAGAATTCTGCAAACGCACAGAAAATACCATTGTAACATTTTACCAGGAGTATTCATGTATCGTTATTTATATTTTACCATAGGAAAGCATGGGTTAAAAAATTTTATAAATCACTATCATATATCTACTAACTTAGTAAACCAACTAGACTAGAGTAGGGGTAAATGATAATTGATTGGATATACGAATGAAAGCACACATTGGAGAATTCTATGAATAAATGAGTAGCTAGCTAAAGTGAAAGGACAACGAGAGAGATCAAGGTTCCTATATACTTCTCTATTACTTTGGTTCTAAGTAACTGAAGCATGGATAGATGTAGCAATCACACAATAGCACTTTGGAGTAGCATGTCCTTTCCAACTCTCGAAGAAGACTGGGAAAAGAGTAGTTGGGGAAGGCTGCTGAAAGCTCTACGAAACATCAACCCGAACATGGTGGATTACAAAGGCCTTACAGAGCTGTCACCCCTGGGGCTACACAACTATTCATGGGGTTGAGTGCAACCTCAGGTAACCTATAGTCTAGACACCATGCCTACACTATAGATTACTACTCTAATTACTATAGATAACTAGAGCACTCAATACGAGCGGAGATCCCATGCCAAGATGCAACAACTATACTAACCATACATATGAAGACATAAAGTAAATAGAGAAGATGAATATATTAAAGCACAAGTCTTGCAAAGAGTAGATACAAAGACATACCAAATCCCTGAAGACTCCTCCAAAATCTGAGCGCAGCTCCACTCTCCCTAACTCTCATCTAGATCTAGTCTACTGCATTGAAAAGTCTAGCCCTAATTCTCTTGAGATGAGAGATCATCCTTTCGAGGGACATCTCTAAATCTCCATCCTGAATAATGAATAATGAATTAGGGTTTCAAGGGATGCCTCATCCAGGGGTCAGGGGCCCTGCTTATATAGCTCCCTAGGATGCACCACAGCCCTCGGATCAAACCGACCTAAATGGACGATTATTATTCATCCTCAAAGGCAGTGGAGGCAGGATCCGTGAGCCTAGACCTGATTGGTCCAGGTCAGCGAGTGCCTGCCGAAGGGTTTGGGCGGCTGCCCGGCCACCGAGCCAGTTCGGGCTCCTGTTTGGTCCAGTGCCTTCTCAAATCTTTTAGATTACAGAAAAGTACATGTTCGCCTTTTATCTCTTGTAAACCTACCATGTGGCCCTTTCTTGGTTCTTTTCACCTGACACTCTGTAGAAACAGACATTCACCAAAACTTGTGGAATTCTGTCAGTGTAACCCCTATATCTAGATGATAATTATGTTTAGGTCCTTTTTCATGTCTCGTTGACGGTTAAAAATTGGAGTTATCTACCGTCAACAAACTCCCCTAAGCTTACCCTTTGCTCGTCCCTGAGCAAAGATAAACTCAGCGATGGATCAGGAGTTGCTACAATACTTTCATGCCTCAAAAGTACACATGCGTTCAAACAAGAACTCTCCTCCAGATTAGAGCCAACCATCCTGACTTTCAACTTACCCATATTACCTTCAGCCATGGGGCTTATAGCCTTCACTTGGTTCTTGAGCAATTGAAAGACAGAACGATCAAGTCAAGCACTATGTCTCAAGTTCTTTGATCAACCTTCATTCTAGAGTTTTTGTAAGTTTCAAAATAAAACTCAGAGATTCCTTTGTATGACTTTCTCAGGTCTCTCATATGTGGTATCTGTGGACCCTCTCTAAGGCAATAATGGTGTTTTGCCTTCTTCTCTTAGAATATGTGGTATTTTTGGTATAAGGCATAGTAGCATTGTGCCTTTTCTCTCTCACCCTACATCTAGTAAAATTATGTGGAGTTCATAGGTGGGAAAGAAATAGCTCATACATACTTGCAATATATATGTTGCCTAACCCAACTATGGATCCAGAGGAACTCGTCATACAATCAAATCAAGATATGCATTTGTGGTTGTAAATGAGTAGTGAACATTATGGAAGAGAATATTTGTGGAAGGTAGAAGGGGTGAAAGTCTAATTTTATAATGCTCCTTTACAAAGGGTAACTTCTCTCAATTTAGAACTTAGAAAGATTTAGAAAACCGGGGCTCTGCTCTCTCTCTCTATATATTTTTTTCATCACACTTTTTTTCTCTTTTTTCTCTTCTTTTTTTCACTTCTAATTTTTGTAATAGCCCAACTCTAATGCAATGGAACTTTTGAGAGGATAAAGAAAATGATAAAAACTTAAAGCATTTATTTTAGAACCTGGGCAGTAGACGAGGAAAACCTATGAAAAATATTTTTGGTGTTTACTCCCAGTGTAGGAGTAGAATAATTTTGAGAGGATCTAAATGGCGAATATGGTGGTGTGTACTTCTAGGGTAGAAGTAGTAGGGGTGCAAAGTGTGTGTGATCTTGATTTTAACCGCATAAAAGTTCCTAAGGGTCAACACAGCTAAACCAAACTCAATGCACACAAACAGTAAACAAATATGAAAATTTTTCTATTCTAGCAAGCATGCATATATGGTGTGGTAGGAATTTAAGCTCACGTCATACAGAAACTTATCATGACATTTTTATGTTTTTCAAAAGATAAATCTCCAGAACTCTAGTGTCACTAGGAACAAGATAAATAGTAGCTCAGACCTTCTCATAACATATCCGTCAATTACCTAGATTTTGATCAAGCATTTGCTACCCACAAGTTTCAAGCTGAGAGCAAATCTTAGGTCAAAAAAATTTTATCCAAAACTCAGGAGAGTTCGAGGCTGAAAACTAGGTACTTGAAAAGAATTATGGCAAAGTAACTATTCATCATTTCCATGTCCAGAGATTATTTCCAAAATTCATTTAGCAGGCAAACCTTTATATACTCTTTCTTTTTATTTTATTTCAAAATTAAAGATCACACATAATATATATAAAAGAAATCTTTGCTTGGTTTTAAGATTATGCATCTTTGTATTATTTTTAAACAAAGCAAACTTAATAACTATAGAGGGAAAGAAATACTTAGCTGGATACACGGGGGATGTTCTCCCCCAAGCTAGTTGTTGACATAGTCGTTCACTCTTGAAGTGTAGCAGACTGACAATGGAATTGTACTTCCTCTTGTGGAGTGTCAATATTGGTGACTGTTGAGACAACACTCCGACAGCGGATAGAACATCCACTTGCTTGTCAGCTCTTCTTGATCCTTCAATTCCTCCCTGGTGAGGGTTCAATGATTTGAGTCCTTCGAACAAGACTTCTTGCCATGTTTACTCCTTAGGTGTATCATCTTATCCCAAATGTGGAGAGACCTTGATGATTGCGCCTCTTGAGATGGTAACTTCAGTGTGCTTGTTTGCAAACTTAGAACCTCCATTTGTAGAAATTGGGGGATCTATCTTCCCTGTATTTTGCTCGAAAGGTGTCCTGCTTGCAAAGACAAGGTAGAGATCAAGTGCATGGGTCCTGTTTATGGAAAAACACCAACAGAACCATAACCTTATTTATTCTACTCTAACCTTAGGCACATTAGACATGATAAGATTAATGCACATTGTTCATTCTTTATAACATGGGTGACAAGATAAAAGGAGCATGAATGTAGCATTCAAACATTTTTAGCAACATTTAGCTCATTTAATTATAACTATTAAATCAATAGAGTGGTGTCATAAACAAGCATAGGAATTAAGACACATTGAGTTAGCCAGATTGAATCAGGTAAATTTTTATTTGTATATACCAAAGTCAAGGTAAATCTTTAAATAAGGACCACTTACCTTAAGGTGCTACCTTTATCACTGGAACATGATGACACCTTGTGATGAAGGCTAGTTGCTTCTAATGGTCCTTTCCTTTTTTTTTGAAGCTTGCCTTGCTCGGTTCACCTCTCATCTTGACTTGTGAATTTTCACTACTTCTTTCTCCTTCCTCTTATTTTTTTCTTTTTGAATTACCCAGACCCTTTGCTTCACTCCTTATCACTTCTCTGCAGAGGATTATTGGACAACACATACCCGAAGGAATGCATAAACAATAACAAGGGTAGAGTTTTCATAAAGCTAAAGGTCACTTCCTATGCTATAGAAAAGTTGGTTTGAAATTTTTTTTAATTAGCATAGGACATTTACTCACCATTACTTCTATCTCAAGGATTGATTTTATTTTGTCTTAAGTTTGGTTTGCATTTATGGACTAAGAATCATTCTAACTTGTAGAGAGAAAGTAAGAGTGAGTAAAGTGATTGCAAACCAGTGTGCTGGAGCGACGAGAGTTTGAGAGGAGGAAGAGCATTGTTGGATCATCTTTAGAGGAATTATCGACTTCCTCCCCCAAGCTTAAACTTTTCTGTCGCTCGACACTGTTGGAGAGGGCTCTTGATCTTATGTCCTTTGAGCAGCAACCTCTCCCTTGCATTCTGCATTTCTTTAAAACTATCTAATCCAGTAGATGAGCATGCGGACAGTTGCTCGCTCTTCGTTCATCAACCTTTCTTGATTTTCTTGAGTCTTGGTTGATGAGCTAATGTTTATTAGAGATGCAGACTTGAGTTCCTCCTTGATGGTCTTTGTCTTCTAGCGACATGGCGACAAGTTGTTCTGTAAATGATACGCTAGTTGTCTTAATGGTCAAAGGAGGAACTTCCTCGAGAATTGAATAAAATCTTCATCTCCAATGTCACAAGAACATCATCTTAAAATCATGGTCATTTATGGTCCTTTAGATATGAGTCGACAATCCGCCATTGATCAATGTATGTTGGCACAAGGATGCATGACATATTGGAATGCCATCCTTGTCTTTGTTGTCGACATGCAAGATGGTGTCTTCAAAGACAATAAGAGCAAGTCTCTGATTGGCTAATATGAGGTGAGTTGCACCCTACTTCTCATTGGCATCCTAGCTTGAGTTTTAGCAAGACTCAATGTTATGATGTCTTCACTTTCCTCATGGCCAGTCATATTGTTCATCCACTTTCTTTGGGTGAGTGCTCTCAATGCAAATCTGTAGGGCACTCATCTCAAAGGAGGTGGAGGTAGGATCTGTGAGCCTGGACCTGATTGGTCCAGGTCAGCGGGCGCCCGCCTAAGGGTGTGGGCGCCCGATCGGCCACCGAGCCGGTTCAGGCTCCCATTTGGTCCAGTGCCTTCTTGAATCTTTTAGATTACAGAAAAGTACATGTTCTCCCTTTATCTCTATATAAACCTGCCATGTGGGCCTTTCTTGGTTTTTTCAGCTAACACCCTACAGAAACAGACATTTGCTAAAACTCATGGAATTCTATCAGTGTAACCCCTATATCTAGATGGTAATTATGTTTAGGTCCTTTTTCATGTCTCATTGACGGTTAAAAATTGAAGTTATCTACCGTCAACAGTGCATAGATTCATTAACAAAAATTTCATTGGAGGTGATTCAAACCTGTTGTTCCTTCATAACAGCGTTGTTGGCGATGACGTTCCCATCTGATTCTTGTTGGGCGTCCTTGCTGTTGGCATGTGTACGCGTCAGCTGGTTGGTCTTTTCACTGAGCAGGTGATGGGCGTTGATGATAACATTGTCGTTGATGCATTGTGGTGCAGATGTGACGTGGGGATGACATTGATGAGGGCGCAAGCGTCTGGCAACATTGCCGCTGTTGGCGACGCAGTTGTTGGCGTGGGTACAGGGTCGGCGAGGACGTCATGTGTGCACGCAATGTCCTTCTCCTTGATCGTGAGGTGCTATTCCAGCATGGTGATCTCATCGTCGATGTTTATGGCGGTGCTGTGCACGCGTGTTGTCTCTTCCTTGTTGACATTGGTGAGCTTGTCGTTGATCGGCCGGTGGGCGTTCCCATCTGACCTGATCTTTATGTTTTGTTGCATCAGCAAAAGGGTTTTAATTACCTGACCCTAATTGTTGATCGTGTTGCGGAGGTCTTCGCAGGCGTTGGTGAAGGAGATCGCAGACTCCTCCTTCGTGACGGCGTTCATGGTGGCGGTGGCGGCCATGGATGCCTGAAGGATCGTCGTGGTCTCCGGATACCAGCTATAACAAGTCCAGCACATGGGGGCACGTGGTAGCCCTACGCACGACCTCTGGTGGCAGCGACGGCCGTGGGCGACGGCGGTGGGCAGCGGCGCGGGTGCAGGATGGGGGCGGCGGCGGGAGAGAGAGAGGAGAGGGAGAGATAATATAGGGATGAACACTTTCTTTATTGATCTGAACAGTTACAATTCCCCTTGTGTTTATAAGCCGGGGGTTGCTTAGCCTCTAAGCAAGCGGGGATCCTGTGGGTACACCATTTCCTATTTTATTTATTCTTTATTTCCTAATCTGCCTTGCTGACGTGGCGACCTTCCGTAGACGACGGCGGCACCGGTGGCTGCGCCTCCGGTCTCTCGCGCACGCCTAGCTAGGGTTTTATGCAACCTGTAGCGGCGGTGCTGACGTTGCTCCTTTCTTGGGCCCTCCAGTTGGTCCAAAATGTCCCCCAATTCACTGGGCCGTCGTTGTACTTGTTCCACCTGTAGTAAAAATTCCCAATAGAAAACACATGCTGTATAAACAAACCTGCAGGAATGTTGTTCGTCACAACTACTCTTAATTACCTGACGACGACTGATCGACGTGCATGTGCTCCCAGAACCCGGTTATGTTTAACCTGGACATGTCAAAGATCGGTGATGCCAGCTGGTGGCCTAACTCACAGACTAAGTCAGCAACAGGTACAGCAGCTGTCGCTGCCATTTATTATCTGTCCCCCTTCGAGCAACTCTGTGTCCTCCTCTCCGGCAAATCCACCAAATATTCAAAAAAGAGCGAGAACTAATCTCTGGTTTATAATGTTTCTTTCAATCTATTTTTTTGTTTAATCTAAACAATAAATCTATTATCACAACTAGATGACTTCTCAGGGCAACTCTGTGTCCCGACTCTCTGGAGGCCGATTCCGGCCTTCTCAGGGTCGGAGCTGATGCGGCCTCCCTCATCGGTGGCAGGGTAGCTCCTTCGGCAGCATCATGGTGGCGCGGCCGGCCATGGCGGTGGCAGGACAGTGGTGTCGTGGTGGTGCTACTCGTGATGCCAGGTCTGGTGGAGATCGTTCTTGTCCATTGGGCCTCGCCGGCGGGGTTTCCTCCATCATTGCGCGCGTTCTCCTCCTTCTTGGCGGTGGCAGCTTCATGGCGGTGGCTGGGTTCAGGCTGGCGTTGGGGGAACGGTCCTCGTCTATGCCATTCTTCTCCCCTTGACCCTGGCTGCCATGGCGGAGCAGACATCGTATGGAAGGAAGGCCTTGGCCCTGCCCTGGTTTCGGTGCCTTCCAGGCAGGAACAGTGCCCAATTGAGCTCAGTCGGTGGCGGTGGCCGGCGGCGGCTATGGCTACGGCAGGTGGTTGGTGGATGTGCATGGTGGCGGGAGGCTAGTGTTCGGCAGGTGGTCTGGCGGGGTGCTGGCGCAGCTCTGGTGGCTACTCGCGTGGCCGGCGCGTCGACCCCTGTGTGGCTTCTTGTAGATGGCCGGCAGCGATGACTTGGTGTCTGGCGGAGACCGGTCATCTTGACTACCATCCGTGCTATGGGTTCTTTGGGCGAAAGCCTAGCGACGGCGACACCTGCGGGTGTCGCTCCCCTGTTGAGGGCGTCGTATACCCAGCACAATCCATGAGTGAAAGCCTTGTCCTGTCTTCAACGAGCGACGGCGGCGCTTGGGCGTCGTGACCTTCTTGGAGGTGTTGTTGTGGACTTCGGCTTGTTCGGGGTGTCTCGGGTAGGGCCGGTTCGTTGTCCCCGCTGTTGTGTTGCGCGAATGGTGACAGTGGTGGAGTAGGCGTAGTTCTTTTGTTTCTAGTTGCTTTCTTTTTAGCTTTTAGTGGAGTGGTGGCTCGTGTCGATGACCCAATACGACCGAGTTTTAGTGGGGTCAAGTGGTTGCTTGTGTCGATGACCCAATCCGACTGACAGGTTCAGGCTTGCCTCGATGTCCCAATCCGACCAAGCAAGGAGTTGAGTGGGCGCTGGTTATGGCACGAGTTGACTTGACTTGGTACCAAGGTGTGCAGGGGGAGTAGGGTACCCTCCACAATTGTATGGTTTTTTTTGGCCCAGTTTCCAGTCAAAAAACTGGGTTGGCACTTGCCTTTTTCATTTATTCATCTATTAGAAATTATGACAAAGCTTTTACCGTCCTTTCAAAAAAAATTAGATGACTTTTTGTCGGAGGTTTTGTTACCAATATCATGACTTCAGTATGTCATCGCTTCAACCTTTGTAAGCGTCGATGAAAGGTCTAGATGGCTAGAAGATGGGTGAATAGCCTAATAAAATTTCCTTCAAGAGCCACTAAGATAATTTGATCAATATAAAAGGAGGCAATATGCGGTTTTGCTTAGCCTACAAGGGGTAAAAGCCGCCACCTATTCAATTCATAATTCTACTAATTCATACAACCGCCAACAAGAAACTGCACAAGCTACAAAGCTAGTTCTACTTAAGCCAAACAAACTACCACAACAAGCTAGCAAACTAAAACAAGAATGTAAAGCAAGAAATGCTAGAAGGAGCATGAGCTTGTTATACCGACGTTGATGAGAAGAGAGAACCAATCAATATGATGAATGACGATGAATACCAATCACCGGGTGAATATCAATCACAATATGAGACAATCCAATTTTTCACCCGAGGTTCACATGCTTGTCGGCACGCTAGTCCCTGTTGTGTCCCTCTACACCACGTGGTTTGGTGGCTAATCATTATGACACACCGAGCCTCTCAAAGGCACCACAAGAACCTACCAAAATGGTGAGAAGTTGCAATGACACGAGCAATTTACTAGTGCTACCTTAGGCGCTCTGCCGGGGAAGGTGCAAACCCCTCACAAGATCACCGGAGCCAGCCACGAACAATCACCAATACATGTCGGACCTCCACTGCTGCTCCAAGTCGTCTAGGTGGCGACAACCACCAAGGGTAACAAGAAAACCCATAGCAAAACAATCCCAAGTGCCTCTAGATGCAAAACAATAATCAATGCACTTGAATCACTCAATCTCACTCGAATGTTGCAATTGAAAGCAATGAGATGAGTTAGGATGAGTATGAGAACGTTGGCTCAGCTCAAGAGAGTTACAAGAGTGTTAGAAACACAATAGAGAGCTCCAAGAGCCGGCCAACAAGTATATATAGGTGTACCCCTTCGAATAATAGAGCCGATAGGTTCAAAATCCCGAGCAGAAACAGCTACCCCGGACAGTCCGGGGGTCAAAGTCCGGATAATCTGGCCTTCTCTAAAAACTAGCCGTTAGGTTCAAAATATGAACTACGGACAGTCCGGCCTCTGAACCTCGGACACTCCGGAGTTACCAAATGAAACCCGTCGAGAGCAGCCACTTCCGGAGACTAAAATTCCTATTTTTCGTGAACAGTCCGCCCCTTGAACCTCGGATAGTCCACGGTTCAACTCTGGACCTGCGACCACAACCAGAGCAGCTCTGTTCGCCATCGAAAAGATGAGCTCCGGACAGTCCACACCGCTGTCCCAGACAGTCCGCAGGTCAGACTTAGCAGCATAGCTCTTCGGCTAAAACATCCATCACTTTTAGCTCCGAACTCCGATTTCGATGATCTTGGACTCTTTGGAAAGCTTATTCAGAGGACTACACATCCCGCTAAACATCTTGATCCAAATCACTAAGGATCAAAGCAGTTTTCCGATCCAAGAGCCATCGACTCTCTTTTCCACACAAGAGTTTGTTGAACCTTCTTGATTGCCTTGATCATGTATGAGCTATTCCAAGTATGTGTAACATTCAAGCACATGTTTTAGCTCATTTTCAAGTTAAGTAAAGAAGGCGAAGAAGATGCGCTCTATCCAAATGCATATGCTCAAAAGAATGACACCTAGAGGCACATTTGGGATTCAATTACAACGTGAAATCCCCTCTTTATAGTACGGCCATGTATCCTATGTCATCCACACCCTCTATGGTGTCTTGGATGCAAACCGAAAAGCCCTACCATATACCTTTGCCTTGAGTGTCGAGTATCAGCATTGCATTGCACCTTCATCCACCTTGATCATGATGAGCAATTGATCACATTCACCCTTCTTGATCCTTGCTTCACCATGTCTCCTAAGACAATCATCATATAGCTACAAGCATGCTAGACCAAGGTGATTAGCTCTAGGCATTGTCACTAATTACCAATATCAAAGATAGGACTTTCAGTCGGTTGGTTTCATCAGTAGAAGGTCAATTTGTGGCCATTATATATAAAGGGAGGTGTGCTCTTAGGCTCCTGGGAATATTGTCATCCCATGTCATTGCCAATGTCATGGTTGATCGTCGTGGAGAGAAAAATGGGCATCTAACATGTCAAATCGAAGATTGAAGGTAATGAATATGCTATCGGTATTCTTTTATATCACTCTGAATGAAGGCATGAAAGGAACGTCATCACCACCAGAAAAATGATTTTTAGGAGACATCGTCTTTTATTAACAAAACCAAACACATTTAGAGACCACGCACCTTTGTAAATGGTGAAGCGACCTCCAAGCAAATGCATTACGGAGGCGGGCGTCCTAGTGATAGGGTGTGCTTGCAAGTGCACATGGGCGTCCGTACGGTGTTTAGCAAAAAATAAGGTCTCCTCTGCTGTCAATTTACTTGTATTTTTGGAATAAGAGTACATATAAATAACACTCATATCTATTGTTGACAGATAGTACTATCTCCGGATGAAATTCTTTACCCTAACACTGTTGGAGATGCAAAACAAGAGGCAAACAAAAAATAGATCACACACAGTGTTTTAGGTGTCAAAAATAGCCTCCAACAGAAGACTCAATCAGAGCATGTATTTTTGATGGGGGACGAACCGGGAGGCAAATTGCATTGTCTCCCGCGGATGACGCAAAGCTCCAGCAGTGGTGGGCCCGACGGAGGGAGAGAGGGGCCGCGCAGGGGAAGGAGCTCGCCGGCAGGGGTCCTCGGTGGCTCGAATTCACCCGCGTCCCCACCCCAGCCTGCTGCTGCTACTGAGCCCTGCCGCCGCCACGCCGGGGGGCCGCTGTCGCCGGCGAGCTCGTAGGAGCCGCCATTGGGCGCGAGCTCGGGGAGCCGCCGCCGTGCGTGTGCTCGGGGGAGCCGCCGCCGCGCGTGAGCTAGGGAAGCCATCACTGCCGGGATCCACGGTGGTGGAGACGCGCGAAGAGGTGGTGGCGGAGGCAACAGTGACGGTGATTCAGTGGTCTGTTGGAGATCGAAGTAAATGGGTCGATGGGCCAGTAACTGTGCAGGAAGATAAATCCAGGAATCGGTCCGCTGTTTAGCTATCCGCTGTTGGAGATAGCCTAACTAGGGCTTGTTTAGTTCCTCTCTAAATTCTAAGTTTTTTTCGCTCTCTCTCCATCATATTAATCTTTAGCCGTTTACATAGAGCATTAAATATAGATAAAAAATAACTAATTATAAAATTTAGTTGTAAATTATGAGGTGAATCTTTTAAATCTAGTTAGTTTATGATTAGATAATAATTATCAAATATAAATAAAAATATTACAGTGTCAAAATTAAAAAAAAAATTGACATCTAAAGAAGGCCCAGCGGCAGAAGGGAAGGGAAACATCTGTGGGATCAACTTGCTGGTCCAACGCAAGAAAGAGTTGTCCTAGTCGGACAGATGGATGGAAGATGACAATCAAACACGTGGTGGATTTGGATAATGCTAGAAAATCAAATCCGGACGATCGAGCGACAGTGTGTGCGACACCACACCAACATGGATAGCACCAGCAGCATCTTCGATCTTTTATTCTGATGATAGGTTCGCGCGGGGGCCACCCTTCAGCATGCCCCATGCTGCTCATGCAGTGATGCTGTGCGAGTTTCATCAGAAAGAGACATGTGGTGTCAGATCCCTTTCACTGCAACAATGTGCAATGCGGCGGCGAAATTATTATGCAACCTGACATACATCTTTTATTTATATACCACTTATACCAGTACAATACAATATACCCCTGCTCCTACAGTTATATACGGAGTAGATATTTCTAGTGTACTGCTAGCTACTCCTATTGTTGCAAGGCAGAGCGCAGAGCAGGGCTAGCTGGCCGGGTCCTTCTGGGCTTGCAATTGCAACAGAAGAAATAAGCCGCCAATGGCAATTTCTCTGTTGGACGCCTGTTATCTTTCTCTGTTGGACGTCTGTTATCTTTCTCTGTTGGACGCATGTTATCTGGTCCCCTCATGGCGCGCCGACATCCCTTCTCACCGAGAGCATGGAAATTTGTCGAGCACAAACAGTCTCAACGCAAAAAAGAAAAAAAGTAGCAGGCTGCACAAACTGTGATGGATCTGCAGTGGTAGGCTGGTAGCGCGAGCGAGTAGCAGTAACACTGTAACAGTGACCGCCTCGCCCAGAATTTAAGCAGGAAATAATTGTAATGCGGTTGGCAAGCTGATGATTCGTGGGAGTAGTTGAGCTGATGCTATGGTTCACTTCACTGCTCATGGCAAGGGCACACATCAGTTGGTTGTTGGTTTAGCATCGGGGGAGATGGCCGGAATGGGTTGCTTGCTTCTGTCTGGGCGGCTTAATTGATGCTCCTCCGACCTCCATTGAATTCGAACCTTTTTCGTTTGGTTGTGACCTCACCTGCACCACGGAAAAAGTTCAGGCTAGGTACTACGGGGAGAGCCATCAACAAGGCATGTTGAGCAATACAGTAGCAACAATACCTACTGACCTATTCGATTGGTCAATTTTGGCTACAAGGCCGGGTTGCTTGTAACATTCGCGCACTAGAAAAAAAACCACGGAGATCATATTAGCTAATCGGATTTTGTTGTAACCGCCTAGCTAGCCTGTGGTCGTCTGCTAGTAGAAGCCAGTACGTCCAGGGTACCTGTACGAAATGTGCGCCAGCTCTACGTGGACTGAACCAAAATAGTACTAACAGCATTTCAATGTTTGGCCTTGTTTAGATGTACCCTGAAAAAATTTCACAGCACCATAGTACTTCGTTTATATTTGATAAATATTATTCAATTATAGACTAACTAGTTTTAAAATATTAGTCTCATAATTTATAATCAAACTGTATAATTAGTTATTTTTTATCTTTGTTTACTACTTCATGCATGTGTCCAAAGATTAATATAATAAAGAGAGAGTGTAAAAACTTAGAATTTTAAATACATCTAAACAAGGCCTTGATAAAAAAGGAAGGACGAATAAAGGTGTATACCCGTGTACCACGGTATGCCATATTGAGTGTAATCGTTCCTGTTTTTTTTCTTTTTTATTTAGGTACCTTCACTAGCTTGTGACCCTAGAAAAAATGGAATTTTTTTAAAAAGGCGAAATGGAATGTTGATATTCTAGTAACCCTCCTTCATGAAATACAAAGAAGTTTTATCTCAAGGTCTTGTTTGGATTTAATACCTGGCTAACTATTAATTATATTAGCGGGGAGAAACTAGGTAATAACTAATTGTTAGCTTGGTGGTAGGTAAGATATTACCTAGCTTATTAGGTAAGTATCTGAATAGCCCCTCGGTTAAATATAGCAGCTAAATATTAGTTCTAGGCAGCCAAATAGATCCTAAGTCACGCTCTTCTCAATACCCTTTCGCTGTTGCTGTAAACCAAATTCATGGTTTTTGTTGGCCTTTTCTCTCTCTAGTTTTATCTTCTCAAGTTTGTAAAATACCTTGTTATTGTAAAGCTAAAACAATGTTGCTAGAGTACTTCAACAAAGGAGGAGCCAGAGTTGATGATCTAAGAGCTTCTTGAACAGTTCTATAACAAATACCCAGATAGGTGTGTAGGGAAAATATGGCTCTCAGGTCATTAGTTTCATATCTAAGGCTATGTTAAGATTTACTCCCTCTTTCCCAATTTATGTGTTGTTCTAGAACAGTAGCATGTCCCAAATTATATGTCCTCTAGGCTCTTGAACATGGTCCCGAACCTATGGTCTAGGCCTACATGCACGCCTATACTGTCACTCGGTCACCCCATATCCCTACCTCCTCCTGTCATGTGGGCATCTTAGTTCATCTTGGTCCCTGTGCATGTTGCCCAACGACAATATAGGACAGAGGGAGTACTCGGCTAACGGTTAGTTGTGTTAGCTAGGAGAAACTAGTTGATAGCTAATTATTAGCCGGTACTGACTAAGTTATTTTTTTCTTTCTAAAATTTCTTATAAAGATTGTAAAACTATATTTTGAGTTTTTTTGTTTATATATGCACAGAGTAATGGATGGACAAAACGTAAACGTTATACTTACAATAAATACGTGAACGGAAGGTGTGCGTCAGAGCATGACTAATAATACGACTCTTTGTTTAGTTCTATGTAAATTTATAGTCCACCTATTAGCTCATGCATATAATTAATGAGGTCACCTATGACCTATTTGTTTGTCTTACAAAATTTATTAGTTCTTGTGGCAAAAATTAGCTGTGAACTTGTCACGCGCATATCTTCACTCTGCTCTGTTTGGTGTCAAGTTGATTAGCTATGGCATGTTGGGTGATTGTTGGTAGCAATGGCGATGGTGTTAGCGTCGGTATGACATATGTGGTGAAAAAAAAAATCTTGAGGTGGGTCTTTCTTTAGTTTATTAGGAGAAAATTATTAGAATGTGTTAATGACTAAGTTACTTTTTCTTTCTAATATTAATGTAAAGAGTATAAAACTAGTTTTTGAGTTTTTTTTATAGTCAGAGATACTCCTGGACAAAACATAAACATTATACTTACAATAAATACATGAACGTAAGGCGTGCATCAGAGCATGACTAGCTAATAATACAACTCTGTATTAGTAGGAAGTAAATTTATAGTCCGGCTAATAGATCATGCATATAATTAATGATTTCACCTGTGGCTTGTTTGTTTGTCTTACAAAATTTATTAGTTCTTGTGGCATAAGTTGACTGTAAGCTTACAACTCGTTTTCTTTCTCAGCTCCGGTTGGTGGCAAGTTGGTTAGCTATGATCTGTGGGGTGATTGTTGGTGGCAATTGATGGTGTCAACGTCCGCATGACACGGTGGGTGAAAAAAATCTTAAAATGGGTCTTTCTTTAGTTTAGTTGTAGATTATTGGAAGCTATTAACGACCAAGTTGTTTTTCTTCTTAATATTTGCTAAATATTATAAACCTAAATTTTTGGTTTTTTAAATCATCAGAGATACTATTTTAAGCAGATAGACAAAAGCATAAACATTGTATTTACAGTAAATACATGAACGGAGGGCGTGTTCACAGTAAGACAAATAATACAACCCTTTGTTAGTTGTATGTAAATTTATAGTCCACCTCTCACTCATACAATTAACGAGTCCCCTATGATGACTCATTTGTTTGGATTATAGCATTTATTAGTTTTTATTTTATGGCATTAGTTGACCGTAAAGTTCACCTACAAAACCTTACTGGCATGACATCATTCGCGTGTCTACCTTTCACTGTAGCCCACTCCATAGGATCCGTCCGATCTTGCATGACTGGTAATCTTCTCCGTTTTTTATGTACTTTTATATTATTATTAGATCTGTCTTAAGTTGCCTAAAAAAAGATCTGTCTTAAGCTGGTATTAGCTAGTATTTAAACTGCTGTTAAGCATAAATAAATGTTAAAAAAAGAGAAAGTACCATACAACGTGGTCTTTCAAACAAACGCCGCACGGCCGCTGACCAGCCGTTGCGTACGAGTACATCTTGCCCTTTGGTGCAGAAAAACACGCATCGCGTACGCAGCCGGCCAAGCACCCAAGCGTCGGGTGTGAAATCTGGTGACCCAAGGATTTCCCGCCGCTGCACCGAACCAGGCTTTTTTGATCCCTCCGAATCTTCCGTGCGAGCCGTCCTCTCCTTTCCTCACTCGCGGCGTCCCTTCCAATTCACTGCACGACGGGGCCCGTAGAGGCGGGGCCAGCAGGGACACGAGAGGCGCTCGCACGACATCAGGTACACACAATAGCTGCGACCTGCGGGGGACGGGTCTTATCCTGGGACGGAGGCGGGCCCCGCGGCAAGGGACAGGTCCGGGTCCGCGGCCCCGCCGGCCGTTCGAACTGAGGCGTGGTGAATTGTCGGGTCCCTCCGGGGATCCTCTGCGCGCAGTTGTTCTGTGTCCTCTCGCGTTGCTTCGTGCTAGTGCTGCACAGCCTAGTAATAGACTGTTCCTAATTTTGGCTCGTCTCATGCACTCCGTCTCCGTTTTAAGCAGCTACGTTCGCTGTCTACATGCTTAACATCTAGCTCTAACATCTATGTTGTCCGAATCATACGTTACTTGTACATATCATATACTAATGTAGCATCTCTAGTCTCTAGATATAATGCTTATTATTTCTATAATAAATAAATCATCATTAGAGCAGGAGAATTACACAAAGAAAACACGTTAGCTAGTTTTTCTCTTGTATTCATGACATAGGTGTACCAACACATACTAGAGTAGTACCAATTATAGCATGCAAAGTGTGGCAGAAGAAACTACCAGAAGATTAGATGGGGTACAATGCCTAAATTTTCACAAATTATACCTTATAGGAGCCCTGTTCATTCTCGGAAATTTAATACTTGCCATGCAAATCTTCGACACCAAGTTACCTATTTCATTTAGTACTCAAGGCCATTATGGTTGGATATTTCCATTTCAAATCACAATATAATAGTTAGAGTTAAGATGCGTGCTCCAAAAATATTCTAGTTAAGTGATTGCTTCCTCCTCCCTCAAAAATGCAAATCTATCAATTTTAACTATTTTAGTGATTCCTTTGGCAGTAATCAATGAGGAAGGATGCAACCTTCCCTAGACAATCGCAAGCATGCACATTTTTTATGGATTACATGCGTGCATGAGGAAATGTAACTAATGCTAAATAGCCATCCACAAAGCCAAGTTATGTTTACTCCATGGGACGATTTTTTGAATCCTACTATGGTATACTTTTTAAGAAGAGGGAACAAGTTTCTCTACGTTTGATAAAATAGGTATTTATTTCATGAGCAATTTTAGCTACCACCACCAAAGGCCAAGATTTGAAATGCAAGGTGTCATCTTTTGGTGCCCTAAATGGATGCCACTAATCCACATTGTTAGTTATCATACGTGAAATATAATGACCTTGTGACGGCTAAACGCAACAAGATATGTTAATGTTCAACCTAGCATGTTGGTAGATCAGTTGTGTGTTTGACATCGACTCGTCGAAGGAAGAACGTCGACTGATATTAATTAGAATTTTTTAAATAATGTGAGAGAAAAGACTGCAATTAACGCATATGAAAAACGTGAGAGACACGTTACTAAAAGATAAGGGATAATAACTCTATGGATTCGATAATAATTAATAACCAAAATGACAAGGCAACCGTCCATTTTAGGCAACATGTTTATTACGTGATAAATTACGGGGACTCATGAAACTTATACGCCACGGAACTTGCGCCTCATTCCAGGCAGTTTTTAGATGAAAGAAGCTTTGTTTTGAAACCGAAGTTTTAGCTCTGGTAAACAAGATGGTAAATACACACAGGTGTGCGTTTCTATTTTTATCCACAGCTACAATGAGTGCTCCACAAGGCTAGCTAGCTAGCAGAGGTGAGCAATCTGCATTTCCTTTCACATATGAGGGAGGGGAGGTATCAGTTCCAAGGAAAAGAAAAATAATAGTTCTGCCACTACCAGTGGCCAAAAGAGAAGGTGCTCTGAATATCGACTTTTAATACTCCAATTTGTTTGCAATAAAAACCGAATGATCAATCAGTCCTGAACTGTTAAAGGAACATCCGAATCTTCCATACCGGTGCACATAGCCGCAGGGACTGAGGAAAAGCATGGGTTGAAAGTACACTAGTGTCAGCCAAAGACCGCAATTAAAATGAGAAAAGTATCCTAATGCAAGAATTGTGAGCGAGAGAAGAGACAGAGAAACATCCATCCAATCTCCGGCGCAAGCAAGCAAAGGCTCCTGCTCCTGCAAGGGATGGATGCCTTGTCCTAACCAAAAGCCGTCGCCGCCTCTCTCCCCCACCCAACGGGGCCTCTCTCCCCCACCCAACGAACAAATACTACAGCGTACTCAGACGGAGGTGTTAAAAAAAAAAAAACTCTCATCACCCAAATTTAAACCCACCTCCCACCAGCGCACCGCTCTCTCCCCTCCATCCCACTGCCGTGGCGGCCCCACCTAGGTCTTCAGTAACTGACAGGGGTGGCCCGCGCACACGTGGGCCACGCCTCGTCAGTTTCAGGTGGTAGGGTAACGCCTGGGTCCTCCGCACGGGCGCGGTCCCGTGCTCCGCGGTTGCGGTCACCGGGGCGTCGCCGCGGGGTACGGTATAAAGCGCGCGCCCCGCTGTCTCGCCGCCCGCGTTTGGGTACACCGTTGCTGTGTTCTCCCCTGTCCCGTCTCCGCTCCGTCTCACCACCCACCACCTCCTCCTCGCCGGGGGACCCTTTTCCTCGCCGGAGCCGGCAGCAGAGCTAGCTCGCTCCCGGCGAAGGAATTCCGGCGGGCACACCACACGGGGGCGGAGCAGGGGGGCGGGGAATGGGGGCCAGCGACCCGTCGTCGTCGCTGGTGTCGCGTCGCTCGCTCTAGGGTTAGGTAGGTTGTGTCCATAACTTGCTTTCTCCTTCGCAGCTTCGCTCGTCCTCCCCCACCGCCGCCGGCCAGGGCTGCGCCGCCGGCCCCGGCGTCGCATTGGGGGTCCCCGGCCGACCGTCACGCCGCGTGATCCACCTCGGAGAGGCTCCCGGTTGCGTGTCATGGGGGCATCTCTCCTTCCTCCTGCTGCTGCCGCTGCCCGCGAATTCGGCACCATTTTTGACCTCTGAGAAAGGAGGAGGTGGCAGCAGGCGCCGATCTGGTGAGCCCCTACTCGCTTCCCGTTGCTGTTTTTTTCCCCTCTCTCTCGGGGATGTTTCAATTCCGGGAATTTTGGGAAGCTCTCCTTGCTCGCTTTGTTTTGTGGGCGTCCCTTGCTTGGTTTCTGTGTGTGTGATCTGAGCTTGAATTAATTCCGGCTGTGCTCCGCGGAATTCCTCGTTTAGTTTTGATGGCTGCTGCCTTCGATCACAAGGGACTTGCTTGGTTGGAGCTCGTGGAGCCCGAGGCGCATTAAATTCCACATCTTCTGTGCTGTTTTATTGGGGGGATTAAACATTTCTCTCGCAAGTTTTATTGGGGGGATTAAACATTTGTCAAATCTACTGCTTCCGATTCACAAGTTTTGACTTCGGAAGCTCGCGCGAACTAAATTCCGCTTTTCTCTCTGCTGCCGCCCCTTGGCTCGGCTGTCATGGATTTCTGCGCGTAAAATTGCTCTGATTCGTCGTGTTTGCCCCCTCGACGCTTCATCTTGTTTCGCAAAATTTTATCGATTTTGCCTTGATCCCGGGCAGTTGAGGCACGGTGCTCTTGTCAAGGGTTGTGCCTAACACGTTATGTGGTCCGGACGCCTGCAGGATGCCATCTCAAGTCATGGATCCGAGGCGCCACCTCTCCCAGGTCAGCAATCCAACCGTGGCTGCGTCCTCCTCCTCCGAGGAGCAGCTTCGCCTTCCCACAGAGGTACGTAATAATCTGCAGCTGCGGAATTGCTGCCCCAGCTGTTGTTTTTCTGTTTTTGTTAGTTTATTTATTATGCTAAGGCCAGCGATGTCTTTACTGTTTCAGTTCATGGTTGACACCTGGTTTCCAAAAAAAAAAGTCCATGTTTGACGCCTATCATTTTGGCACTGGATCATCTTTCTTGAGTCTTGACTATGGCATGCTCTATTTTTTTTTGTCTATCTTTGCAGAGGCAGGTCGGATTTTGGAAGCAGGAGTCGTTGCATCACATTGGTGAGTACTGAATTTGATTCAATCTCCCTTAGTTTTTTGTCCATTTCCATGCATAGGATGCCTTTTGGCTGCAAAAATTCATGTGTTATTTGGGGGCATTTGGTGCATTTAATGATTCACATTTTATGCATGACTAAATAACATCAATAATTTGTTTGCATGGGATGAATATGATTTTAGCTTACCCTAAACTTTGTTTTTGTTGTCGTCATGGACTCATGGTGGACATGATTTATTGCACTTTCATTTGTTGTTTCTGTAGTTAGGTAAGGCCATTGTTTTGTGTTCACCTTCGTTTGCTAAAGATTTTTCACATATTTGATGTCCGGGTTATCCTTTGATAAACAATCGGTTGCTGCTAGTTTCTAGCTTTGTATTCCTTTTTATTTTACTTCTTTGGCGCTCATATCTCTTTGTTATCACAATGGCTCATCCATTTTGTTGTTCATTATCAAGATGTCTTCTCAAAACAAGATGTTTCTATTGTTGTCAGGAAGCAAGTCAGTTGCATCTTCTCCAAGTGAAAAGCCCCAACCCATTGGGACAAAAACTGTGGGTCGGATAGATCCACAACCATACAAGCTGAGAGACCAGAAGACTGCATTTAGCCTTGAGCACAAGACTTTTGGTCAAGAGAGACATGTTAACTTGCCACCATCTCTGTGGAGAGCTGATCAAGACCCTAACCTGCAATCTGATTCATCTTTATTTCCTGACATAAGGAGGACTAATCCAAATGAGGCCTACAATGAGAATGGACTTTTCTCAAGTTCCCTATCAGAAATTTTTGACAGAAAATGTGAGACAGTTTACCTGGAACTTTCATCAACTTAATTAAAGCGATTGATTGTAGTATGCAGTGAGCCTGAACCATGAGAACCATTCTCTTCATCATAGAAAATGCATTGAACTGTATCACATATTCCATAGCATGTATTGTGTATGGGTGCACCTTGAAATCAATAGAAAAGGAATAAAAAGTACAACACAGGATATCAGTGAGTTTGAAAGGGAAGAACAAATAAAAAGGCTTACATCTTTTACATTTTTGCATCTTATTTTCGAAGGAATCTTACCTGCTTTATTTTTCTTTGGCCTAAGAATCCTTTCACTTTAGTTTGGTATCGTTGTCCTCTTATTTTCAGTCACATCTTGTGCTGCCAGACACTCCAATTAAATCGCTGCTATTGTAGATTGTTCCTATTCATTGCTTCCTAACCAGTTTTATGCTTCAATCTGTAGTGGGACTGAGACCCAAGGATGTGCTTCTACGTCAGCCAGTTGAAAAGGTTGATCCAACTCATGTAGATGATGAGCCCTTTGAGTTAACGGAGGAAATCGAGGCACAAATAATAGGAAACATACTTCCTGATGATGATGACCTACTATCAGGTGTTCTTGATGTTGGGTACACAGCCCATGCTAACAATGGTGATGATGTCGATGATGATATATTCTATACTGGAGGCGGGATGGAACTGGAAACCGATGAAAATAAGAAAAATACAGAACCTAATGGTGGAGCTAATGATGGTCTTGGTTTGCTGAACGGCACAATGAATGGTGAACATCCATATGGGGAACACCCTTCAAGAACTCTTTTTGTCCGAAACATTAATAGCAATGTTGAGGATTCTGAATTAAGGCTCCTATTTGAGGTTTGTTGCTTTTTACCGTTTTCTGCTCAAACCTATTGTTTTCTGTACAGAACATTTGTTTCTGAAAATTATTTACTCTTCACCCACAGCATTATGGAGAAATCATCAACCTTTATACTGCCTGCAAACATCGTGGTTTTGTGATGATATCTTACTATGACATAAGATCAGCATGGAATGCCATGAGGGCACTTCAAAACAAGCCACTCAGACGTAGAAAACTTGACATACATTACTCCATTCCGAAGGTATTCACAACTCTATGTCTTACTGGCTTGATCTGTAGATATTTTGCCCAAGGATGCCATTGTGTATGTAGTTTGCAGTTTTTGGTCTAGTAGTGCTTGTGCTAATTGTCACCTTATTTCCCTTTAGGACAATCCTTCGGAGAAGGATATTAACCAGGGGATGCTTGTTGTATTTAATGTTGACCCGTCTGTAACAAATAAAGATATCCATCAGATATTTAGCGACTATGGTGAAATAAAAGAGGTATGCTATGCTCTTACATTAACTACCTACTGCTCCATTATAACTAGGACTATAATGTCTTAATTTAATTGCAGATTCGTGATGCACCGCAAAAGGGCCATCACAAAATTATAGAATTTTACGATGTCAGGGCAGCAGAAGGTGCAGTTCGTGCTTTAAACAGGAGTGATCTTGCTGGCAAGAAAATAAAATTAGAGACTGGCCGTCTGAGTGCTGCTAGACGGTATGTATTTAAATGTTAACCTTGCTGTCCATTCTCGTATTTCATCAGCAATACTTACTTTATTACTTTTGGACACTCCATATTTAACCGTTGATCGTTTGATCACAGCTTTAGTGAACCTTAGGTTATTTTTTAGCAAGCTGAATGATTCTTGCTTAGGCATCACTGGTATATATTGGCATCACTTATTCTATATGACGGTACCTGTGGATAGTATGCACATTAATTATATGCTCTGGATTTTTAATTTCCTTTCTCAAGTGGAAAATCTCTTCCTGGAGCTGCAAACATTGCACTGTTTTTATTTTGTCATGTATAGATAGTTACTTAATCTTTTTTTGTTTAATTCTGTGTATGGGCTCTCATGTCCTAAACAAAACATATTTTTGTTTATTCTTTCATATTTTATTCCTAATTCTTTCGCATTGTATTTAGGTGTATTGATACATACTTGGTATATTAGTTATTTAATTCATCCAGAAAAAGAGCAATTATTATGTGATGCAAGCATTCTAATTTTGATTCTATCGTACAAAC
>CM041637.1:24246590-24257495 GCA_023333625.1 Bothriochloa decipiens | reverse complement strand
GCTCCAGAGAGATTTCCTCTGCCGCGCCTACACAGAATTAACATCAAAGCCAAATATTCAGACAAGGGAGGAGCAATCACCAACATACGAAGATAAGAAAGGAATCGCTCATCAAAACATGATCCCAATATTTATGCAAATTCAACAATAAATTGTAAAACATGTCATCACAATCAAGATAAGATGCAAGCGCCTAAACAGCAGCAAGATCGTTGTTAGTCCTCGAAAAACAGAAAGACAAAAATTCCACACGGATTCTGCACCTGCAATAGGACGCAGCACCATTTCTTGCTTCCAGTACCTAAACCGTCCCCAGGAACCCACAAGAAGGATAGGATTCCGGCGCCCAATTGCCGATCACAAGAATGCAGTTTCGACTCAAGAACGCGCTCCAAAGATCCAAGAAACCATACCAGTTGCCGCTGTTCCATTTCCATCTGCTCCGCCAGGGCCCATTGCTGCTCCTTCGTCAAGTTGTCGAAGGCCGACTTCACATCCAGAGGCCTCGTCACCTTCGGCACCTCCATCGTCGCCTCCACCAGCAGCTTGTTCCACGTCACCTTCATCTTCCTGTCGGCGTCCGCTAGCGTGTCGGAGGAGCTCGACTCTCCTGCTCCCATGTCGGAGACGATGTCGGTCGATGCCGGAGAGCTGGTGCCCTCGGATGGAACCAAGACCCCCTTCCCCTTCCGTGCAGCCTCGGCGGCGGCCGCGGAGGGGCTCCCGCCTGCGGCTCCCGACGGACCATGGGGCCGTTCTTGGCTACCGTCGGAGGGCGGAGCGAGGGGAGGTGACTCTGTGGCGGCGGCGGCGGCGACGGCGGCGTTGGACTCCTCGCGCTGGCGCAGCGAATCGACCGGTTCTTTGGTTTCGGTGTCGTCTTGGTTCTTTCCTGAACCGGAGGCGGAGGCCATCGTGGCGGGAAGAAAAGGGGGTGCGGAGGGTCTGTTTCGCGAAATCTGGGAGAGCGAAGGGGTGGAGCGGAAATACGTGGAGGGCGTCGTTGTTAATCGTAGAGATGATGTGGGGTATTTATAAGGCAAGGCCTTAATGGTCGGTGCTCCCAAAGATACGGAAATTGGGGAGCACGAGGGATTTGGGCAATTTGGATCTTTAATGATTTTCTTGCTGTTATATCAGAGGATAAACTAGATTTATTTAAGTTTTGTACATACTCTTGCATACCCTTTTTGAAAGTATTGTATGTTTTGTTCTTCTATTAGAAAAAATTGTTTTGATGTAACGCTTTGTTGGATTAAGTTAAGAAAAATACTTGATCCCAGAAAACTGAGGACCCCCATGTTCCACTGCTCGCACATCTACACCCCGCCCTAGCGTTCTCTGGCTCGTATAGGTTACACTCGTTGCGCACGTTGCGCTGACTTGGCCTTGGAGTCCAAGCCTCTTGCCCCACGTCAACATCTACCTCTATACACCCTCTACGAAACACACACTGCCTTGTGTCGATGTTGCACATTACACCATGTCCTATGTCCTGTACGGCTACTCATCAAGATCTATATATACTACAATGGAGCGAGAGAGAGCCCCCGCATAGTGATCGTCACCGTTCGCTCGCCCACATCTTGACCCCCCCCCCCCACGTCACGACCGCCACCACTCAGGCTCAACGACACTCACCATGACCTCGCTCCACACCCTCCTGCGGCATGCTTGTCACACACACTCACTCACTCACTCACTCACGTGTGCCCCGCTGCGTGCACACGTCGAGAAGCTCTCCTCTAGACGACTTTAGGAATGGTGGGAGGGAGAGAGAGATGTGGACGGGTAGGGAAAGCGATGTGAATGGGCCGCGACAGAGAAGAATCTGCATGATTTGGTTGAAATTAATTTTGGGCTCATGTAAAGAAACCATGTAATGTTAGAAGAAGTCTCTACAACTAGTGTCTTGCTAAGTACAACTAGTGCCTTGCTAAGATGACATGGCGTGTATGAAAACTATAGGACAATTTCTACGTTGGGACTACCCTTAGACTCTTAGTCATGATCTCCTCGTAGTATATCATCGTTGGACACATGAACACACACATTTATAACCCAAGTTAGCACGGTTTGAGTCCAGGTTGCATATGAATATATATATGAAATATGAGTTTAAAAGACATTGGGAAAAGTAAAAACTACGGTTGGATAAATATTCTTTTGACTTTAATGCTAGATTTATACTCCATGCATTTTAAATTGTAAGTCGCTTTGAATTTTTTGGTAAATGTATTTTTTCATGTATATAGATATAATAATATGACTAGATACATAGCAAAATACATGTATCGAAAAAGTCAAAGCAACTTACAATCTGAAACAGAGGGAGTACTAGATTAATATACTAGCTACAAAACGTGCCAAACTGCCTATGAAAATGATGGACCTAAAATTCAAATAAATTAATAATTACCTATAGTAAACAACCTGTAATTTTATGAAGCCAAAAGTTAGAGTAATTCGTCCTAACTTGACTGACACCACCTATAACCTATGGGACTCTAGTGCATTTAATTCTTAAAACAACTTAAAGTCGTAACACCTATAATTATAGATAGTTCCAACTATAAAGGGAACATGTCATTTATAGACAATGCTAAATACCTAAACCTAACCTATTAAAATGACCAAGATGTCACCGAGAACAAACTTGAAAAAAGTCAGTGGAAACTTGCCAAGCCGGTTGCCAATTTTGACAGATAATATATACAAACAAAGTATAACAACCTCATTTTGACCCATTTTGATTTCTAAATGCTTTTTTATAGATGTTCACTACCAAGTTTATGTTGGCACTGCACTCACAAACCAGCACCTACCTAGGCTAAAGCAAAAACTCAAAAAATATTAGTATAAATGTGAATATGATGTGAACCAAATTGGAGACGAAAGATTTGTATCATAAAGTTTAGCCTTACCAGAGTGAACCCTACTTCGTTGTTGATGAGAAAGCCCAAGTGACCCAAGGGACAAGATGGCAGGTCTCTTCAAAACCACTCCACTCAATTCACTACCTTGGTCGTTTTTATAGTCGAGGCACGATAGCCCTTACAAATTTCTGACAGGACTCCACAAACTAGGGTGGATCTCATTGAAACCGTAGAAATGCAACAAAGGGGAGGATGTGGAGAGCCCTAATGGTCTTCTGACTGTTAGAGGATGAAAAAAAAAAAGTAGCAAGCCATGTCAGGACAGGATGGGTACAGATACCTATTTTCCATAAACTAGCAGTTAGCAAAAGGATGTTCAAACAAGTATAGCCTTTTTCCTCTAACTAGCAAGTTGAGAGTAGAAACTGTGGAAAGCTTAGCCCAAAGTATGTCTTTGTCGTCAACTACCTCAATATATTATATATCGAATTAGGGTGCTCAGGAAGTCCCCCTGAAGATTGACACATAGGATCTGGTGCCACCAATCAATGAAACAACAAAGGTTTTGATACGTAAATCTCATCAACAGCTGGTGGGTATTCCAGGTTAAGATGGTTTGCATCGATTGGCAGGTTCAAGAATGACTGGGTTGATACAGCAGTAACAAGGCATCGACTATCTTGACATCTACAAACTTACAGCCCAGCAGTAAAGCCTACTAAACCGTATGTGTTTTTTTTTCTAAAACACGGAAACAAGTGCTTCCATTATACATTGTTTCCAGACTTATCATCGGAAACGAGGTGAGTTACAAAGGTGCATGGTTCTGAATCATCTAGTCCCAAACCTTCACCCACGGTAGCTAAACTATCTGCTACCTGATTACAACAGCTGGTACAAACTGAGACTAAACAACTTGAAAATTCATACATCATTTCATTAAAACTCTAATTTGCCAGAAAACAGCCCCACATGGATTCCTATCCCACTCTTCTGACTTAGCACTTCACCAAAGTTTGAAGAATTTATTTCCAAAATAATTTTGGGCAACGCCAAGTGTGCTGCTCTCTCTAGGCTCTCTAGCGCTGCTAGCGCCTCTGCATGCAAAGGGCCTAACAGGCACTGCAGCCTTCCAGCACCCACCTCAAGAACTTGTCCATCTTCATCTCTCACAACAAAGCCCTATCCATGATCCACCGCTGCCAGATCTTGGGCAGGCATGAAAATTAATCTTGCAGCACTCAAGTGGTGGCGGCTTCCATTTGGGAGTTTTCTTTAACCATGTCAACATGGACTGATTCTGAATCTTTCCCAAAACCATTTGATGGTAAGCAACTGAACTGCAGATCTCGGCAACTGAAACCATTCTTTGACGTGCATTAGCTTTGTTCCTTGCTGCCCACCATTGCCATAGGAAGATCAGTACTTTGGGTTTCAGCTCCAAGTCCATATTTAGGATCAGGCTGATAACTTCAGTCCCTGATTTGCATCCTGCTAGGAGTTCTCTTTCTTTTTCTAAATTCATTGCTCGCCTGTTTGACCATTTTGCATTTGAAAAAAAGGTGGCCACAATCTTCATCTAATCGAAAACAGATTGGGTACACAGTGTCGAGGCGTACTCCTCTTCTAGCCAATTTTTTTTTTTTTGAAGTAAACTCTTCTAGCCAAATTTCGGCGTACTGGCAGACTTGAGCTAACTCCACACAAACATTTTATTTTGTTTTGTAGATTCAGCTGCCAGATTTTTTGCCATTTGAATCCCCCGTGGTGAGAGCTATCTGCACTTGAAGATGAGGCGTCTCTGTTCTGTTGACCATCCCTAATGTGGACAGCAAGTTTGTATACTGATTTCACCGAGAACAGAACTTTTGAAATTTGAATCATAATGCCAGGCAGGCCAGTCCTGCAGTTGTGGATCGGTTGGCATTGATAGGATAATTTGAGCTTCTTCTGGACAAAAAGTGTCAAAAACAAGTTGTTCATCCCACCTTTCAGACCGAGGATCAATTAAGTCAGATACTTTGATCAGCAAAGAGTTCCCCTTTGGTGCCATTGGTCTTCTTGTTCTGCCTCTTGGAATCCACGGATCAGAACATAACCATATCTGTTATACTATCACTTGCGATCTCCAAAGGCTAGTCATGCACCAAATTGGTTTTTAGGATGGTTAACTGCATGGAGTACTCTGAAGCAAGTTCCGCACATGAAACCCATACAGTACACAGCACAGCAAAATTAGGAACCATGCATAAAATAAGCTCATCTTCTATTTGTATCCCAAAAATCCGCTGCAATGGAAATGGTCCGTGTGCTACTTCCAAAAATGTCTTTAACTTGCTTGTGCTCACGGATGAAGAATAATAAGTATTTACTTAACTGCATGTGTTTGAGAGCGGCAATGCTGGTTGATTGTGCGCCTGTGCTAAGTTCTGGTAAATCGGCTAAGGGGTAAGGCACCGCATTTGTGGGTTGTTGGTGTAAATAATGATTTATAAAGGGACCTATATGTAAAAGTAAGAGCAAGAAATAGAGTGGCTCTGGTCTAGAAGCTGCCAAACAGTGAGCTTCCCCCAAATCTAACAAGGTATCGAGAGACTTGGTTAGGGTTAGGGTTACCTGACGAGCGGTGCCGGCGGTGCGTTCCGGGTGTGCACCTGCGAAGGCTGCGCGTCTGGAGCAGCGCGTGCGGGCGCAAGGCGATGTGGCTTGTGCGTGCGGGCATGCGCGGAGCAAGCCACAGCAGGCGGAGGCGCACGAGGGCGTGCGCGGAGCGAGCTTGTGCGGGCGTGACGTGGCCTAGTAGACGCGCGCGGAGGGGGCTGACCCCGCGCGAGTGCTGGTGCGGAGGATTCTGAAGGAGAGCAGGCAGGCAGCCCGAGCTTCGTGGGCAGGTGGTGCTGAAGGAGAGCATGCACATGAGCTGGTGTGGTGCGTTTGTGTTGTTGCTGGCTGATTGGAGTTCGTGATTGCTGGCTGCCTGTAGTGAATCGGTGATACTACTCGTCTAATTGAGAAAGAAGAAGGGGGTTGTGGTATTGCTGGTGCTTGGTATTGATTCGAGGGAGAAGTGTGACAAATTTGTGCCTCTGAGGTGATTTGGTTGACAGTGTTGTTAGTTTTTTGGTGCCTGGGAGAAGTTAGATCTATGAAGAAGATGGATCCAGAGGAGGAAGCAAAGAGGATGGCTGCAAAGGATGCAGAAAAGGCAAAGGGTGGTGAACATGAGAATGGTGGTAATGGTGGAGATGATTCACTAATTACCAAAGCTGAGTTAAAAATGAGATGAAGTCTATGATTCAGGGGGCTTTTGGAGATGAATCTGATTGGTCCTAGGGAGGTGCATGAACTCAAATTGGAACTCATCCCAAATGATGTGAAGCTGGAGGAAAGTAAGAACTATATGAGTTGGTCTAGAAGAGTGCAAGTGATATTAGGAGGAAAAAGGGTAGAGAACTATTTGAGGGAGGATTGTGTTGAGCTGGCTAACAAGCTTAGCCCCGAATGGAGAGTTTGGCACACAACGAACTCTACCATAGTGGCATGGTTATTGGCATCCATGTCTCCATCGGTTAGTAAAGCGGTGGAAGCTATGCACACTGCAGCACAAATTTGGAAAATTCTGAGTAACAGGTATTTCAAGTAGGGGAATGTGATGGTGATGATGTAGATTCAGAATAAGGCTGATGCAGTGAAACAAGCAGGGCGAACAGTGGAGCAATATGCCTGTGAGTTGAGTAGTCGTGGGGAGAGCTGGATTTCTATGCTCCACTCCGTATGAGGGATCCATAGGATGCCCATAATGTTCAGAAGTGGATTGAGGATAGGAGGTGACTCATTTCTTGAAGAACTTGGATCCTGAGTTTGAGAGTAGAAGGGCTGCTTTCTGTCACCAGGATAGTTTGCCTACCATGGAGGAGACTGTGTCAACCATGGTCATTGAGGAGAGTAGGCTTCGAATGATGGGTGATGACAATTCTGTGAAGTCAGCCTATACCACTGTGACATAGAGGTTGTGTTACAACTGTGAAGAGAAGGGACACATGAGCTTCAATTGTTCCCTTCCAAGGAACTATGGTGGTAGGAGTGGAAATCGAGGAGATCGTGGTGGTGCTCGTGGCGATCTAGGAGGCTGTGGTGGCCGTGGTGGAGGACGTGCTGGAGGACATGGTAGAGGCCATGGTGCCCCTCAAGCCCATGTAGCCATGGAGAATTCTATCACAGAGAGTGGTCCTCAGGTTAATGCTGAAATTTAGTCCCACACCTTAACTGGAGAACAGGTCAAGCAGTGGGAACAATGACAGGAGTTTAAAGCATGTGAAGCTTCCAATTCTACTCCAGTGGGTTTTGTGATGGCCACCACCAGTCACTTTGGTAACTTCACCAACTATGCCCATATGGGCAAAGGTACTTAGGCACAACCACTTGCATCCACATGTAGGCATAACATAGAGTGGGTTGTTGACTCGAGAGATTCTAAGCATGTCACAGGCATATCTAGTTCTTTTAGAACATACACTCCACATTCTTATACCGAAACAATACAGCTGATGGTACCTATCAACCCATTCATGGTGTAGGATCTATAGAATGCACTCCATCTCTTCACTTATCTTCTATTTTGCATGTTCCTTCTTTCCCGGTCAATCTCCTCTCAGTTAGTTCACTTGTTGATCAGTTCAAATGCATTGTTATATTTGATAAAAATTCTTGTATCTTTCAGGAGAAGAGGACGGGGAGAGTGATTGGGACTGGAGTCAGGCGTAATGGGTTGTGGTTCATCAACCAGGAGAAGTCAGCATTGGCAGTAGCTACTGGAACACAAGAAAGAGAGATGTACTTGCTTCATCGCCGGTTAGGACATGTACCTTCTGAAAGTTTGAATAAATTATATCCTGATGTTTTTAGAGATGTGGACATACAGAAATTTGTGTGTGATGCTTGTGAACTTGAGAAGCATACAAGGACAACTTATCCTAGTATTGGCCTCTGGAGTTGTGAGCCTTTTATGTTAGTACACTCAGATGTTTCCCTGCTCAGTTACATCTGTGAGTGGATTTAAGTGGTTTGTCACCTTTATTGATTGCTATACTCGTATGACATGGGTTTACATGCTTAGGGGTAAACATGAGGTCCTTCGGTGTTTCCAAGACTTTCATAAGTTAGTTGCAAATCAATTTAATGCTAGAATTTAGATTGTACGAACTGATAATGAAAAGGAATATGTGAACAATGATTGGGGCGTATCCTTCGGAGCATGGGATTATACATTAGACTACTTGTCCGGACACTCCATCATGAAATGGTGTAGCTGAGAGAAAGAATCGATAGTTGTTAGAGGTAGCAAGGTCAATGATGTTTCAGATGAATGTGCCCAAATATCTCTGGAGTGAAGCGGTGCTAACAGCAGCATATTTAATCAATCGTATGCCATCTAGAATTCTTGGGATGGCATCGCCTGTAGAGCTGTTACTGGGGCAACAGGAGTTTAAAGTACCCCCAAGGTATTTGGTTGTGTTTGCTTTGTCAGGGACCACAGACCGTCAGTTGGAAAGTTGGATCCTCAGGCGGTGAAATGTGTTTTTGTTGGATACTCTTCTACACAAAAGGGATACAAATGTTGGGACCCTGTTGGAAAGAAGTTGTTTGTGAGTATGGATGTGACATTCAGGGAATCTGAACCATACTATATAAAACCATGCGATTTTGATCCACTCTTGGAGGAATTCTCTCTAGTCACTGAGGGTGACAGTAGAGAGGGGGAGAATAGAGAAGCTGTTGCTGCTCAACAGGAAGTGATTGTCGGTACTATCCCGTGTCCAATGGATATGTCTGAATTAAGAAGGCAGTTCATTAGGAGGATGGTGTATATATGAGGGATGATGATGGTGAAGGTGAAGGTGAAGGGGTAATTGGTGATGAGAATGATATTGAGGGGGAGGTAGTTGGGGCTAGGAATGAGGAGACAATTGATGTACATAATGGAGAGGTAATTGCAAAGGAGCCAATAGTGTACCAGAGGAGGCGGTTTAGGAGTTAGGGGGAGCAAATCAATGCACCACAGCCACAACAAGTTGCTACACCAATCCCAAATCTCTCCTCGGACCTCTCTCCACCAAGCAGTAATGTCCCCTCTAACCTTGAACATGTAGAGTTACCTCTTGCACAACGTAGGGATACTAGGTCTAATTTTGGAAAACCTCTTGTTTGCTATGGTTTTGAGCATCCTAGTACAGATCATGACATTGCCAACTTCCTCTCATACTCTCGCCTTTCACCTTCATATAGAGCATTTATTGCATCTTTACAAACAGTGCCTATTCCAAGGGACTGGAGGTGTGCAAAACGGATCCTAACTGGAATTCAGCAATGAGAGAAGAGATGCATGGTCTTCAGAAGAACAAGACATGGGAATTAGTTCCACTTCCAAGAGAGAAAAAAGCTATGGGCTGCAAGTGGGTCTTCACTGTGAAGCAAAACCCAAAAGGAGATGTGGACAGATATAAGGCAAGGCTGGTTGCAAAAGGCTATAGTCAAACATATGGCATTGATTATGATGAGACCTTTGCTCCTGTGGCAAAAATGGGTACTGTTAGAACTTTAATCTCCTATGCAGTGAACTTTGGATGGCCTCTACATCAGATGGATGTGAAGAATGCATTTCTTCATGGTGATTTACAAGAAGAAGTTTACATGAAAATCCCGCCCGGGTTTGCGAATAGTCAAACTATTGGGAATGTGTGCAGACTTAAAAAGTCACTCTATGGACTAAAGCAATCACCTCGGGCATGGTTCAATAGGTTTAGGAGAGCCGTCTGTGGTATGGGCTACACTTAATGTAATGGTGATCATACAGTCGTCTACAAGCATATAGAAACATTTATCACCATTATGGCAGTGTATGTGGATGATATTGTGATTACAAGAGATGATGCAGAGGAAATCAAATGTTTGAAGGAGAATCTGGGGAAGGCGTTTGAGGTAAAGGATATCGGACCACTAAGGTACTTCCTTGGGATTAAGATTGCAAGGTCGCCTAAGGGGATAGTTCTCTCTCAAAGAAAGTATATCCTTGATCTGTTGGCTGAAATCGGTATGCTTAGATATCGGCCATGTAGTACTCCTATTGATAAAAATCATCAAATCAGTGCCCAGTGTGGAGATTCTATAAACAAAGAAACATATCAAAGATTGGTGGGAAGATTGATATACCTATGTCATACAAGACCTGACATTTCCTATGCAGTGAGTGTGGTGAGCAGGTATATACATGATCCAAGAACAGGACATATGAAGGTTGTTTACAGGATTTTGAGGTATCTAAAGGGAACCCCAGAGAAAGGGTTATGGTTTAGAAAGAATGGGCACCTTAATATGGAGGGCTACTATGATACAGATTGGGCGAGTAGCAAAGATGATAGGAGGTCCGCCTCTGGGTATTGTGTGTTTGTGGGAGGCAATCTTATCTCATGGAGAAGCAAGAAGCAAGCAGTTATGGCTCGGTCTACTATGAAGACTGAGTATAGGGCAATGGCCTTGAGCTTGTGTGAGATATTAAGGTTAAAAGGCTTGCTAAAGGAGCTACGGGTGTTAAGAAATGAGACAATGATGCTTCATTGTGATAACATTGCTGCAATCAATATTGCAAACAATCCGGTCTAGTTTGACCGCACCAAGCATGTGGAGATTGATAGATTCTTCATCAAGGAGAAACTAGATAGTGGAGTCTTAAAGTTGAAGTATGTAAAATCACGTGGCCAACTAGCGGATTATTTTATAAAACGTTTAGGACATACTGAAGTTGAGTCGAGTTGTAGCAAGATGGGTATGCTAGATATATTTAGCCCATCTTAGGGGGGAGTGTTGGTGTAAATAATGAATTGTAAAGGGACCTATATGTAAAATTACGAGCAAGAAATAGAGTGGCTCTGGTCTGGAAGCTGCCAGACAGTGAGCTTTCCCCCAAATCGAACATGGGTCAAAGCACTGGGTCAACCCAAAACCCAAAACTTATTTAATTTAATGGGTTATT
>CM041637.1:24219818-24246190 GCA_023333625.1 Bothriochloa decipiens | reverse complement strand
CACGTTTGCCATGTCACCTTTGATTTTGCTCCAGAGAGATTTCCTCTACCGCGCCTACACAGAATTAACATCAAAGCCAAATATTCAGACAAGGTAGGAGCAATCACCAACATACGAAGATAAGAAAGGAATCGCTCATCAAAACATAATCCCGATACTTATGCAAATTCAACAATAAATTGTAAAACATGCCATCACAATCAAGATAAGATGCAAGCGCCTAAACAGCAGTAAGATCGTTGTTAGTCCTCGAAAAACAGAAAGACAAAATTTCCCCACGGATTCTGCACCTGCAATAGGACGCCGCACAATTTCTTGCTTCCGGTACCCTAAACCGTCCCCAAGAACCC
This sequence comes from Bothriochloa decipiens, assembly GCA_023333625.1. Taxonomy (NCBI): domain Eukaryota; kingdom Viridiplantae; phylum Streptophyta; class Magnoliopsida; order Poales; family Poaceae; genus Bothriochloa; species Bothriochloa decipiens. The sequence continues at coordinate 24,245,840 of CM041637.1, read as the reverse complement.
ACAAGAACGATAGGATTCCGGCGCCCAAATCACAAGAATGCAGTTTTGACTCAAGAACGCGCTCCAAAGATCCAAGAAACCTTACCAGTTGCCACTGTTCCATTTCCATCTGCTCCGCCAGGGCCCATTGCTACTCCGCCGTCAAGTTGTCGAAAAGGGGTGGCGGGAAGAAAAGGGGTGTGGAGGGTCTGTTTCGCGAAATCTGGGAGAGCGAGGGGGCGGAGGGGAAATAAATGGAGGGCGTTGTTGTTAATTGTAGAGATGATGGGGGCTATTTATAAGGCAAGACCCCTAATGGTCGGTGCCCTGAAGATACACCAGGGATTTGGGCAGTTTGGTTCTTGGATGATTTTCTTGCTGTTATATCAGAGAGGAGAAAATATATTTGTTTAAATTTTTATACGTACTCTGTGTTCTTGCGTAATCTTTTAAAAAGTATTGTATGTTTTGTTCTTTTATTAGGAAAAAAATGTTTTGATGTCACGCTTTGTGGGTGCTGATTTGCATAGGCAGTGCAAATTGGATCTTTGTAAATTATTGATTTGGTCCTTTTTAAGTGTTGTGTTCTTGACTGCTGCCATCAAGGCCGCAACAACGTGATCGTCCATCCTGATCTGCAGTAGCGTGGCTACTCTCAGGGTCTAGAGACCCAAATCGGAAGAGCAGGCCAGCGACGATAAGTTCCCCATAGCACAACTTGTGCATGGCCCAAGTATTATTCTCTTTTGCGTTGCTATTATTTTGCAGCAATAAAGTGTCAAAATGCAGTTGTGGATAATAAAAAATGTCCATTTTGTGAAATTATCAAAAGTGGAAACAGACTTCACCATTGTGTTCCTCTCATCGAGATGGTCAAAAAAACATATATGGAATGTTCAATTTGGAGTCCAGATGAGAAAGTTATGCTTCTATGAAGAGATGCCTCAACTATAAGAACTGCTGGCGGAATTTTCAGTCCAAGGACCGAAACTTCTGGTAGTTGGCTGAAGTGAGGCATCCGCATGCACGCAAGGACTTCCGATCCAAGATCAGAACTTCCGATAGGGACCAGAACTTCCGGTACGAAGACCGAAACTTTCGGTAGTTGGCTGAAGTGAGGCGTCTGCGTGCACGCAAGGACTTTTGATCCAAGATCGGAACTTCTGATGGGGACCAGAACTTCCAGTGCGAAGACCAAAACTACCGTTAGTTGGCAAAAATTGGGCATGCGCGTGGACGCAAGAACTTTCGGTCGGAAACCGGAACTTCCGGTAGAACATTCGATGGGTCTGTTCCGAACCGACTTGTCTCTAAGTCGGTTTTAGGTAACTTTTGGACGTAGGAAACTTGGAGATTAGGCTTTGGAGATGTTTCCTACTGGGATAAGATCACCCTCCTCTATATATATGAGAGGATCATGACCGATTGATCCCATCCAATCAATCAAACCAAAAACCAATCTATCAACTCCTTTTACCCCTTTTCTCTCCTCAACCTCTCTACCTGCAGTCCGGTGCTTCTCTCCATGAGATTCATTAGCATCTTAGGCAGCTTTGCTGGTCCTAAGAGATCCTTCACGTGCCTCCTCCCGACGAATCCTTCCGGAGGTGGTTCTTAAGCTTATCCAGCCATACACGAGCTCCACATCGGCCTTTTCGATCCCTAGATCGGTTTGGTCGGTTACACTACGTGTTTGCTGCATTGCAGGTTGTAGAAGACAACCTCTTGGATGTCCAAGGCCTGCTGGTGTGTTGGCACGGTCGTGAATCAGCGTTAACATACTTTTTGGCGACTCCGCTGGAGACTTCAAGACGTAGATTGATATATCAACCTACCAGCGACATGGGTGTAGATGGCGATGTGACAAAGGACTCGAGCGAAGTCCATAGTGGCAACATCATCAATCCCACATCCGTGGAGGAGCTCACGCCAGAATTGCAGGCCACGCTTCAACGGCAGATCGAGGAGCTTCAAAAGGCTTTTCTTCGAGGATGCTCCAAGGGTCGGCATGACAAAGTGGTACAGTTCAAGGCGCCAAGCATTGCTGAAATCATGGGTACTTCATCATCTGAGCAGGTAGATCCTCAAAACAATTCCCCTAAATATGTTAAAGTTTTAGATTCGCAAGAATATGTGTGTAATATGATTGTGCAGAACAATAAGGCACTGACTGATTCAATAAATAATACCATACGACATGCATATCAAGGTGTTTCTAAACGTTTAGATACTTTAGAGGGTAAAACAACTAATTTAGATCAATCGGGTGTTTTAGTACAACCTGAATTTGGTATGCCTCAAGGGTTTTTTAATAAACAAACTCCTTATGATCAAGCTAAAAATTTAACATCGGACTCTTCGGTTCTTCTAACTGATAAGACTGGTCATGCTAGCACAAGTTTAGCATGAGGTGCTCATAAATTGGCCCAAACATTGCGAACCGATTATAGAGCATCAAGAGCTTCGGAGGGTAATAACATTCTATATAATTCGCCGAAGTCTCCTAGTACCAACCCAATGCTTGAAAATATGCATGACAAAGCTCCTTCTACCGATATCAACGATATTTTGAATCGGTTCAAGGAGGATTTTTCTAAGTCCATTCAAGACACTTTAGGCATTAATATGAAATCTTCCAAGCATTTGTACTTGAAACCATACCCTTCAGCTTATGATCATTTGAAAGCTCATGACGGCTGAAAGGTGCCGGATTTTTAAAAGTTTAGTGGTAATGATAATAAATCAACCATGGAGCATGTAAGTATATACCTTGCACAATTAGGTGAAGCTGCTAATCATGATTATATGAGAGTTCGTAGCTTTCCTTTATCTCTTACTAGTACTGCTTTTGTTTGGTTTACTTCTTTACCACCTTTGACAATTTGTACTTGTACTGGAGCTCAAGAAACTAGGCTAGCACATCTTACTGTCATTAAACAAGTGCGTAATGAATCTATGCAAGATTTCTTTAAGAAAGCTAGAGAGATTAAGAATTGATGTTTTTATTTGAATATTTTTAAAAGAGATTTTGTTGATATATGTTTTAATGGTTTGAATGATAAGATTAAAGACAAACTTGAGAATGTACAGTTTGCTAGTCTTAGTCATCTTGTCGAGAGGGCCATTTTCTGGAAATCGTGCCTTAAAGAATCTCGTGGTGCATATAAACCATATCGTTCGAATACACATGCTCTTGGTGCTTTTTTAGATGACTTAGATGATGAAAGTAAGGAGACGTTGGCCGCTGGAATTAGATGGCCAGCGGAGAATAAACATGTCACTTGTCCTTCTCTCAAGCCGATTCAAAAGAATCAAAATGAGGAAGTGAAATTTACTTTTGATATTTCTAAATATGACCAGATTTTTGATGAGTTACTCAAAATCGGATACATTAGAATTCATTATACCATGCCTTCTTTAGATGATATTAAGAGACGCGCTTATTGTAAATACAATAACTCTTATTCTCATGCAACTAATGATTGTAATGTCTTTCATCGGCAGGTCCAATCGTCCCTTAATGAGGGACGATTGAGTTTTTCCAACATGGAGATCAACAAGAACCTATTTCCTGCTCATAAGAATACAATTAAAGCAGGAAATCTAGCAATCTTGATCCGACCCGAGGAAGCCGATAAAACTAAAGGCAAGAATGTCATTATCGGTGAACCGCGTGCTGCACCGAATGTACCAAAGAATTCGGGGCAACAAGTGGTGTTGGAGAAGGACCAAGAAGGCAAAAACAAGCTTACAATCACCACTGGATCAGCGGAGGCTTTGAGAAGGCAAAGATGGTATGAGACATGCGCGGCGCTGCAGAGGCCGGCGAGGCCGACTGTTCCAGTCGGCCAGGCCGACTACGAGATGGCTAAGCCGACTGCCCCAGTCGGCCTAGTCGGGTCCAGCACAAGCCAGCCAGAGATGGCTAGGCCGACTGCCACAGTCGGCCTGGCCGAGTCCAGCAAGCCGGCTAAGCCGACTGACCTAGTTCATGTGTTGCACACATTTATTCATGTGTTCATGTGTTGCACACATTTATTCCTAAGAAGCCAGAGGTTGGAGTTTGGAAGAAGAAGGAGCAGAAAGTAAAACCACCCGTAGTGAATCCACTTTGTACTTTTGATCGACTTATGGTGAAGTACAAAAAACAAAAGGCTGATTCTGAGAATCGGCCCATAAAAAAAGAGAGTCAACACCGCAGAAGTGTGAAGAAGATAGAAACAAGCAAATGGCGATGACTCCACCAGCTGATTCTTCCTTGCAGGTTGCTTGTCCTCGGGTATCTCATTGGGGACCTCCAATTCCTCAAGCTCCACCGGTTATACCAATGCTGCAGTGGGGACCGCGAGGAGTTTGGGTGCCATATCCTCAAGCTCCTGTGTTTCAAAGGTTAGGAGATGTTGCTGGTCCATCTTCAAAGCTTTTCGTCTTTAGCCGATTGGGTGATCAATCGAGCTCTAGCGGAGTGAATCAAGAGAAGGTGGTTAAAATGTAGATTGAAGCTCCTCAAGAGTCAAAGAAGGCCCCTATGCAGCAAGTGTATGTGCCAAAGAAGGTTGAGGTGCCCAAAAGGCCTACTCATGTTCCTAGCATCATAATCAGCTCGATGTCAGCCTCTGTTGTTAATGACAACAAGCCAATTATGATTGGATGTGAAAATCTAGCAAAGCAACAAGAAAAGGTTATGGAAGAAGTTGCTAGAATTGAAGAAAAGTAGAAGCCACCGAGGGATCCCAAATATACTCAACCCAAGTGGTGTCCACGAGGGCTGGATAAAACCCAAAGGCGAAAACTGCAGCGTGTTCGACAAAGAAAATTGAAGAAGGAAGCTCTTGGGATCATTGAAGACCCACCTGCACCAGAAAAGCCCCAAGAGATTCCATAGAAGATCATCGTCACGGCTGCTACTCCTGCTCAGACGGCTATGCCAGCTCTAGAACCGGCTAGGCCGATTGAGTCGGCTAAGCCGGCTCCAGAGCCTGCTAAGCCGGCCCCTACTATGACTGCTGGCTACGAGGGTCAGGAGTCAGTAAAGCCGACTGCTGAGTCAGCTAAGCCAACTAAACCGGCTAGGCCAACTTGGCCAGGCCGGCTGTTTCTGCTGTTTCTGTCCCGATGCTTTCCGAATCGGCTGTGGTGTCTTCTGAGATGCCCGTGTCGATTCCTACAGGATCTGAAGATCTTGGTGACTCACCAGAGGTGTTTGCTACTGTTATTGCTAATATGGTGGGCATGGAAGCTCTAGAGGTGTCAGAAGAAGAGATGGTGAACTATGAACCGTCATCGCCACGTGGAGATATGAACGTAGTATATTTCTCTTCTGATTACTACGTGATCAGACATGATGAAGAGGAACCACCAGCAGCGGAGTTGGTATTCACCATTGAAGATGCTATATTCAAGAAGCCAGCAGTGTGAGTGGATCATCTTAGGCCACTCCACTTGAAGGGTCACATCAACGGGATGCCAGTCCATAGCATGTTAGTGGACAACGGTGCTATTATAAATGTCATGCCCTACTCATTTTACAAGAAGCTTGGGAACAAGGATGAGGAGCTAGTGAAGACCAACATGACCATCACAGGTGTTGGCAGTGAAGCCCCAATCCCAGCTAGAGGCATTGCTAACGTTGAGTTGACCATCAGGAACAAGACTTTGGCTACAGCATTCTTCGTCGCAGACATCAAGGGAAGCTACAATGTGATATTTGGGCGTGATTGGATTCATGCTAATGAGTGTGTGCCATCTAGCTTGCATCAGTTTCTCATCCAATGGGTGGGAGATGCTATTGAGGTCATCCATGCTGATTCATCGGTTGAGGTTGCCACAACCGATGCGTTGAAGCTAGAGGGCATGGTGCTTTTGGTTGCTTGTCAGGTAGAGACTTGTCTGAGTATGATTTTGTAAGTTTCACTAGGCAAGGCTTTATTCCTGTATCACTTAAGCCGATTGACAATTGGCTTAGCACCATTATGTAATCAATGGATAATGTTGAATGGTTAAAGCGTCGTGTTGAACAGTATCAGGCTGAAAAGACCGATGCCTCTGAAGCTATTGATGACTTTGATGAGCTCAATAAGTTGGGCCAAGGTTTCACGTTAGTCGACCCTTTAGAATAAGTTAATATTGGGGATGGCTCCACGCCGCGATCGACGTTTGTTAATAAAAACTTGAAAGTCGATTACAAAGCTAAATTAATCGCGCTTCTCAAGGAATATTTTGATTATTTTGCATGGAATTATACAGAGATGCCAGGATTGGGCTGAGATCTTGTGGAGCATCGGCTCAAAATCAAAGATGAATTCAGGCCTATCAAGCAACATCTGTGACGCTTCAATTCGGCTATCCATGATCGATTTAAGGAGGAGATCAATAGGTTGTTGCAAGCTGAATTCATTCATCCATGCCAGTATGCGGAGTGGGTTTCTAATATTGTGCCTGTTGAGAAGAAGGATTCTGGCAAAATCAGAGTCTGTGTTGATTTTAGAGATCTTAATAGAGCCACTCCCAAAGATGAATATCCTATGCCTATAGCCGACATGTTGATCAATGATGCTTTTGGACATAGAGTGATTAGCTTTCTTGATGGTAATGTTGGATACAATCAGATTTTCATGGCAGAAGAAGACACATCAAAGACAGCTTTCATTTGTCCTGGCTTTGTTGGTTTGTTTGAGTGGATTGTTATGACCTTTGGATTGAAGGATGCAGGAGCAACTTATCAAAGAGCAATGAATTTGATTTTCCATGATCTAATTAGGGTGATTATGGAGGTTTACATTGATGACATTGTGATTAAATTGGCTGCCCATAAATCTCATTTAGCCTATTTGCGTCTTGCTTTTGAAAGGATGCGCTGCTATGATTTGAAGATGAATCCACTCAAGTGGGCTTTTGGAGTGTCGGCTGGGAAGTTTCTAGGCTTTATCATTCATGACAAAGGCATAGAAGTTGATCCCAAGAGGATTGAGAAGATCAAGAATGTTCAACCACCTACATGCAAGAAAGATGTGCAGAAATTCTTAGAGAAGGTGAACTACTTGAGAAAATTTATTGCTAATCTATCCGGGAAGATTATTCCTTTTACTCCTATATTCAAGTTAAAGGATGAATCTGAATTCACTTAGGGGGCAAGCCAACAAGCAGTGTTTGAGAAGATAAAGGAGTATCTGTCATCACCACCTGTTCTTCGTGCACCTAGGAGAGGAGTTCCATTTAAACTTTATGTTGCTGCCGAAGAAAAGATCATTGGGGCTATTATGACTCAAGAAGATGAAGGGAAGGAGTACGTTATTGCTTATCTTGGTCGTCGTCTTCTTGATCCCAAGACAAGGTATGCCCATATTGAAAAATTATGCTTATCACTGTACTTTGCATGCAATAAGATGAGGCACTACCTTTTGTCAAGTACATGTGTTGTAGCATGTCAGGCCGATATTATCAAACATATGCTATATTGGCCAATCCTTAGTGGAAGGTTAGACAAATGGGCATACTCTTTAATTGAATATGACTTGACTTATGAACCATTGAAATCTATAAAAGGTCAAGTTCTTGCTGATTTTATTGTTGAGCATGGTATTGATCTTGATGAAGAGGTCAATTATCTTACTTACAACCCATGGAAGCTTTATTTTGATGGATCAGTTTGTAAAGATGGCCAAGGTGTTGGTATTGTTCTTGTTTCTCCTAATAATGTTGAGACAGGAATGTCAAGCCGGTTGGAGTTTCAATGCACTAGCAATCAAACCGAATATCAAGCTCTCATATTCGGGTTGATCTTGTTAACTTCTATGGGGGTGCAGCATGTTGAGGCCTACGGTGATTGATTGCTAGTTGTGCAGCAGGTTGCTAGTGAGTTTCAATGTCTAGATGAATCACTTCGAGCTTCTCTTAACACTTGTCTTGACCTTATCTCTAAGATTGTCGAATTCAAATTCGGCATATTCCGAGACATGAAAATCAAAAGGCCAACATGTTAGCTCAGCAAGCATCAGGCTTTGATGTCAGCGGGCGTAATTTTCATATACAAGAAAAGCCGATGCACTAAGATTCAATTTTTTTCTGTGCAGGACTGGACAAACCGGTCTGGCCCACTGCCTCAGTTGGCCTAGCCGACTCCCCTACAGATGTTGTTGCTGATTCGCTCAATGGTGATCCAAATCGGTCTAGCTTGAATTCTGGTGATGTTAGTAGCGATTTGAAAGATTGGAGAAATCCCTTGATGAAATATTTACAGGATTCTAGTGCCAAAGTTGATAAGAGTGTTCGGAGGAGTGCATTCAAGTATATTATTCAGCATGACGAGCTCTATCGAAAAACTACTGATGATTTGTTGCTCAAGTGCCTAGGATCTGATGATGCAATAGTGGCAATGGGAGAAGTCCATGAAGGAATTTGTGGTACGCATCAATCGGCCCCGAAGATGAAGTGGTTGTTGAGAAGGGCTGGTTTCTATTGGCGTACTATGATGGCCAATTGTTTTCGCTACTACAAAGGTTATGATGAGTGCCAACGGTTTGGTAATATTCAGATGGTGCCTGTTGTAGAACTCCATCCTATTATGAAGCTGTGGCCATTCAGAGGTTGGGGGCTAGATTTTATTGGCCAAATTCATCCCTCGTCTTCAAAGGGGCATCAATTTATCTTGGTTGCCACTAATTATTTCACTAAGTGGTGTGAAGCAGTTCCTTTGAAGAATATCACTCATAAGGAGGTTATTGAGTTCGTCACTGAACATATTATTCATAGATTCGACATTCCTCAATCATTAACTACGGATCAAGGGACTTCTTTTATGTCCAAAGAGGTTAAGAAGTTTGTCGAATCCTACAAGATCAAGTTGGTTAACTCATCTCCGTACTATGCTTAAGCTAATGGCCTAGCTGAAGCTAGTAACAAGATTCTAATCAAGCTCATCAAGAAGAAGATTGAGGAGAATCCAATAAAGTGACATGAAGTATTATCAGAAGCTTTGTGGGCATACCGCATATCAAAGCATGGTGCTACAAAGGTTACTCCTTTTGAGCTAGTATATGGTCAAGAAGCCATGTTGCCTGTCGAAGTGAACTTGAGTGCATACAGATTTGCTAAACAAAATGATCTATCTCCTGTTGTGTACCATGATCTAATGATGGACAATGTGGATGAAGTAATGGATAAGAGGTTAAAGGCTCTCAAGGAAATTGAGAAAGACAAGCTTCGTGTTGTAAGGGCTTACAACAAGAAGGTTCGAAGCAAATCTTTTCAAGTGGGAGATTTGGCGTGGCAAACCATACTTCCTATTGGATCAAAGAGCGGCGAATTTGGCAAATGGTCGCCAAATTAGAAGGGTCCTTTGAGAGTGATTAGAGTCATCTTTGGGAACTCGTACTTGCTGGAAACGTTGAAAAGTGAGCCCCTCCCGAAGGCAATTAACGGAAGGTATCTCAAAAAATACTTTCCAAGTGTTTGGCAAGATGCCTAAGTGCTCTACCAAACAATGGCTAATCATTTATCGTCCTTAGTACAAAAATGGCCGATGTATACATCTCCCTTCGTTGTTGGTCAGCCGACGTGATGGGTATCGTGCTCATCGGTTGTTTCTTGACAGGTGTTTTTAAGTTAAATGCATCATTCACTTGAAAACAGGGGGCATATGTTGATAATCAAAAATTTCCATTTTGTGAAATTGTCAAAAGTTAAAAGGTAAGTTTTATAGGACAGCGATTCATCCGGCGATGTTATACAGTGCTGAATGTTGGCCTACAAAAAGGCGACATATCCAGCAATTGAGTGTAGCAGAGATGCGTATGTTACGATGGTGTTGTGGGCACACAAGGAGGGATAGATTCTGGAACGTCGATATTCGGGATAGGGTTGGGGTGGCACCAATTGAGGAAAAATTGATTCAACACCGGTTGAGATGGTTTGGCCATGTCCAACGGAGGCCTTCTGAGGCACCGGTGCGTAGTGGGGTTCTAAAGTGGGTCGATAATGTAAAGAGAGATAGAGGTCGACCTAAACTGACTTGGGACGAGTCGGTTAAGAGAGACCTTAAGGAGTGGAATATCCCTAAGGATTTAGCTATGGATAGGAGCGCTTGGAGACTAGCAATTAACGTACCTGAACCGTAATCTTTTTCTTGTACCATTTATGTGTTCTTTGTTTTCATGCCTCTTTTGGGTTTCATCTCTAGCCTACCCCAACTTGCTTGGGACAAAAGGCTATGTTGTTGTTGTTGTGAAGTTGTCAAAAGTGGAAACGGACTTCACCATTATGTTCCTCTCGTTGAGATGGTCAAAAAATATATATGGAATGTTCAATTTAGAGTCCGGATGAGAAAGTTATGCTTCTATGAAGGGATGCCTGAACTATAGGAACTGCTGGCGGAACTTTCGGTCCAAGGACCGAAACTTCCGGTAGTTGGCTGAAGTGAGGCGTCCACGTGCGCGCAAGGACTTCTGGTCCAAGACCGGAACTTCCGATGGGGACCAGAACTTCCGGTGCAAAGACGAAACTTCCGGTAGTTGGCTGAAGTGAGACGTCCGTGTGCGCGCAAGGACTTCTGGTTGGGAACCGGAACTTCCGGTAGAACTTCCGATGGGTCTGTTCCGAGCCGACTTGTCTCTAAGTCGGTTTTAGTTAACTTTTGGACGTGGGAAACTTGGAGATTAGGCTTTGGAGATGTTTTCTGTTGGGATAAGACCACCCCCTCTATATATGTGAGAGGATCATGGCCGATTGATCCCATCCAATCAATCGAACCAAAAACCAATCTATCAACTCCTTTTACGTCTTTTCTCTCCTCAACCTCTCTACCTGCTGTCCGGTGCTTCTCTCCACGAGATTCATTGTCATCTTAGGCGGCCTTGCTGGTCCTAAGAGATCCTTCATGTGCCTCCTCCCGACGGATCCTTCCGGAGGTGGTTCTAAAGCTTATCCAGCCATACACGAGCTCCACATCGGCCTTTTCGATCCCTAGATTGGTTTGGTCGGTTACGCTGCGTGTTTGCTGCGTTGCAGGTTGTAGAAGACAACCTCTTGGGCGTCCAAGGCCCACTGGTGTGTTGGCACTGTCGCGAATCGGCATCAACAGCAGTGAGGTGTTTTTCTTACCTGACCCTTGCTCCATTGTTTGGATATGAGAATTTGAGAATAAGTCATAATATTTTGATCCCACAAGTACATTGCCTTAACCTGTATGCTTCTATTGACTCAGATGCCTGTTAATTTGTTTCATCCTGTAGATTACAATAGCGTGTAATTTTTGCATATATGGGCTAACAGTAATTTTGTTGTATCCTATAGGTTAGATATGGAATCCCTTCACTTAAGATGCACTTAATATGTTGCTCAAATTCATTAATGATGCATATTCCATTTTGAAGCATTCAGTGGGGCGTTTCATTGTTTATGGGTGCTGGTGAGACAGTAAGAGTTATGTTTTTAAGGGCACTGATTTGGATAGGCGGTGTAAATTGGAGCTTTCTAAATTATTGATTGTTGATTTGGTCCATTTTAAGTGTTGTGTTCTTGACCGCTGATGTCAAGGCCGTAACAAGGTGATCGCCTGTTCAAAGCTTTGTTTTAGTGATTTTTAAACTGGCAGTAGGATAGTGAACTACAGTTTGAGTTAGGCATTTACTTGTTCCATCCACACTTTGGTACTTCTACTGAATTAGCAAGCATAGCAGATAAAAGGACTTCGAAAATGTTTGCCTTGCAATGTGAGAACTGTGTATCATTTGGTCTCGGACTTTGAAAATGTTTGCCTTGCAATGTGAGAACTGTGTATCATTCGGTCTCCACGCTACATATTTCTTTGCATCTCAGGAGGCTTCAATGTGCTTCATTACTGCTAACATTAATTGGGTTAGTGAGTTCTTTCTTTGCAATTTGTAGAAAAATAGAAACAATGTCAAATGTGGAATGGTATATGATCCTGAACTTTGGCTCAGGTTGAGATAATATTTCTGTCACAAAGGGGTAATATCTAACCAATAATGCCTGTGTTGTGGTATAGGTCGATTCGTCAACAATATCAATGCAAAGAAAACATTAATTTTGAAAATAGATTTGTAACAACCCAAAAATTCGAACTACAAAATTTTTTTCGACAAAACCCTGAGTGATGTGGTGTGACATATCATCATCTACCCCCTTACATATGCATCAACCCTAGCATGCCATGCATGGCATTCATATGTTGTAAATTAATTAACATCTCATAACAATGTTCTATGTTCACATGTTACATTTTAATGTTTCAATAGTTTAATCATCATGTTGCATTAAAAAGAGTGAGTTGGATTCTTATTTGGTTTATGAGTTGAATAATAAAAATAAAAACATAATATTTATTTTGACAAATAAATATTAAGGGAATAATACCCTAGAAGTATTTGGGCCATGTATGCTCACTATTTTGTTGCACAAATTTAGCACACCACATATATATATAAGTATATATAAAAATGTATTTAAAAAAGAAAAAAGAAAAAGAAAAAGAAAAAGAAATCGGCCCGAGCAGCCCAGCAGGCCCGGCCTACACGCTCTCGCCCGCGCTCGCCGCGCGACCGTGTGCTGCACAGCCAGCCCAGCAAGGCGGCGCGTCCGCGCACGCCCGCACGCTCGCCCACGCGACCGAGCGCTGCGCGGCCCAACCAGGCCGACGGTCCAGCAAGAGCCGCGCGCGTCCGCGCGCCGCACCGAGCCGCCGCAGTCGTTGACGATGGGGTCCTGCAGCGGGACCCACATGTCACCGCGCCCGCTGAGGTCACCCAACCGGCCGCGCGTGCTTGCGTCAGCACTGTTCCCGGCGTCGCTCCTAAGCAACCTGCCTCGACCGCTCGATCCCGTGTCGCCCCGCATCGACGCGCGCCCGCAAGCCACCTGGACCTACCAGCCCGCGCAAAGTGCCCACGGCCGCAGGCAAGATTCTCCGCACGCCCGCGCCTACGCTGTCGCCGTAGTGGAACGCTGCCGCCGTGAAGAGCTTTGACACCCAGCGCTACCTAGCCCCCTCTCGCTGCTCTCTGGACCCAGATCGAGCCTCAGCTGCTGACATGGACATCCCTTGGCCGCTCGATCAAGCAGAAACCGTGATCGGCCGTCTGTCGGCTACCTACCTCCGCGTCCGCCCTATAAAGCAAGCACCCCGGCCCCCTAGGGTTCCCAGGCCGCCGCCACCGCTCTGGTGGAGCCCAATTCCACCTTCCCAGCCTCGATTGGAGAAGAACTGAAGGAAGGGGGAAGAAAGGAGTCGGGGAAAGAGAAGAAGCCACCGCCGGAATTGGGGAGGAAGACCGTCGACTCGGAGCCACCGCTGCTGCGTCGGGAGTAGGAAGGAGGAGCAGTACCGCGAGCCGGAGCTGCTTGGACTTGTACTACACCTCCATCCTCTTCAATCCATCGGTGAGCACCGCCATCGCCGCTCTCTCGAACCCTCCGCCGTGCTGTTGGCCATGGCGCTCCGCCATGAGCGCATAGGCCCAGGTCGCTACCGACCTCACTGGACACACCGCACACACACACGAGACTAGCCGAGCCTCCTTGGACCACGGCATCGGGAGGATGCCGGAACGAAAGCCGCCCAGTTCATCGCCGCGCGCCAAGCGCCGCCGTGGTGAGATCACCCAGCCGCCTTTCCGTTGAGCCTCGACCTCCATTGTTTTCGGATCCGCGCTCGCCTTGATGAGACAGACTCCGTGCGCACCCTAGCTCTGCGTTTGCCTCGCCAGAGCACCGACCCGAACCACCTTGTCATCGACGTGTCAGTACGTTGCCGCTCCAGAACGCCGCCGTTCACCGTCGTTTCCTGCCACCTCCAACCACCCTCGAGGAGCAAGAAGAAGCCAGGAAGCTCCGCCATGACGAGCTGCATCGATTGGGCAAGGAGATGGAGACCGTGGACCCTCTTGGAGTGCCGTTGCCGTGCACCGAGGACCTGTCGAAGCTCCACCGTGGGAGTTGCTGCCCGCGCGGACTCCGCCGTGTGTTTTGGTCACCGTCGGCACCTCGAGCAGGTGCTGCGTGACTCCAATCGCCCATCTACGCCACCAATTGGAGCTGGAGTGACTTGGTGTGAAGTGTACATCGAGCCGCCGTCCGCCGTAGAGCTCGTCACCGGAAGCAAAGCTGCCGCCCTGAAGCCCATCAACATGACCGTCGTGAAGTCCCAAAACCGATGGGCGGGTTAATGGCGCCAGAGATCCATTGTGGCACCAGGAATCGAGGGTTTTTCTGCCGCCGATCGCCGAGGAGGAACCCCGCGCTCGAGCCGATCTAGTCCGAGATGGATCATGCGCTCGAACTGACCCTCGAGTTTGACCCTTCGACAAACCGACCCTCGAGCACCGAGCACCACCGTTCCGCCGAAGAACCGCTGTGGACTTGGCCTTCACGCGGACTCCGCCGCGTGAATTAGACGCTGTAGGTGCAGCGTAGGAGTGCAAGGCAACCCTAATTGCACTCCCGAGCCCAGCCAAGACTTGGATTCGAGCAGAGACTGGCTACCCTTGAGACAGTACCCCTCGAGACCGTAACCCTCGAGACCATACCCCTCGAGACAGTATCCTTGAGAGCATACCCCTCGAGACCATACCCCTCGAGACCATAACCATCGAGACCGTACCCCTCGAGATAGTACCCTCAAGACCTAATCCTCGAGAGCATACCCCTCGAGACCATACCCCTCGAGACCTAACCCTCGAGACCGTAACCATTGAGACCGTACCCCTCGAGACAGTACCCTCGAGACCTAACCCTCGAGACCGTAACCATCGAGACCGTACCCCTCGAGACAGTACCCTTGAGACCATACCCCTCGAGATCGTACCCTCGAGCCCTTTTTCTTTTCAGAAAATGGTTAAATCTTTGAAAATTCATAACTAATTCATACGAGCTCAGAAAATTATGATCCACATATCCAAATTTTCTATAAATCAAGCCCTATCTATCTAGGCTATGTTTGAGTGTATTTGGATCTTCTATTTTGCATTTGTTCTTTGTGCTAATCTATAGGGGTCGCTTCCGCGACCATTAAATCTCATTACAGGCCTAGGAATCTCTTGCTTTCCACTCGCTCTCCATGGGGGGGAGACGGCCGACCCGCTGGATAGGTCGATGCCACTACTGCTAGGTGAGAAGTGATAGGAAGGTATATGCATGGGATGGAGCTAACACCCTACCGAGATGATCATGGCACCCCCTTCGAGAGTGGGTACATGGCATGGCATCCTCTATGGGAGCGGATACATGCTCTCTTCATAGTTCTAGTGATCCAGTGCTGGATGGTAGAGTGGCATCGCCTATGGCAGTAGGCGCCCGGAATCTGCCTAGGTGCGCGTGTGTATCGATGATGGTTATCTGGTGGATTAGTGAAACCTCTGCAGAGTGTATAGTTGATCGATCGATACATACGCCGAATCTTCGGCTATGGACCTTTCCTATGTTTCACATGCACCGGACTAGTGAGTGGAGTGTTCTACCTTCCTCTGAGTGTGATTTCTGGTCGTGAGCCAGTTTGAGGGCTGCGGGCCACTGAGGCAAGCCAAGAGGGAGTTGGCTTGTCGACCAGAGTCTGAGAGGGTGTTGGGGGAGATGAGATGATGTTACAAATATGGATGGAGATAGATGAAGGGAATGGGTTTGTGTTTAAAACTTGTTTATTATACTATTATTTTATATACTGGAACAATTCATAGGAAAACCCCAGCCTTATAGGTTCCTTTTGAGATATCCTTATTTTTGCATCCACTTCCACAAAGCAATGCATAGGATGGGAGTGTGGCCAGTACAAATCATACTGAAAATTTGGTTTCAGGTTCAAGGAGTGAGTACTCATCTGGAGAGTACAGCGATTGAGGGTTTCTTGTCTACGCTCAAGTAAGAGAGAAGAAGATAGCTTCCGCACTACAAGCTTTTACTGTTATGCTGCATGAACTCTGATTCCGCCCTGTGGCGATGTAATAAGTTATTGTAACTCCCTCTATTTGCTCTCTTTTGTTCGATGTATGGATTATGGATTCAACTATTATCGGGTAATGTGATTTAAATGGTCATATTACACTCCGACACTGTGGATTTCCCTTCATGGAAATCAAGGTCGTTTCAGTTGGTATCGGAGCCATACTTGACCTTAGGACGAAACCCTAGAAATGGATGTTAGTACAGGACAAACCAGTTTTTCTTTTGGTTATATACCGACCCTGCATTTCTTCTTATGCAAGGCTTCTCTATTGTTACTGACTTGCTGACCCTTCTTCCCTTTGAAACATGCAGATGACAAGCTTTGGACCCCCACTTGGACCATTGAGCAACATGCCCAAGGCTGAGTTCACCTACGAGGGACAGGAGTTCCCAGGCTTTCCGTACACTCTGCGTCGTGTTTTGGGAGTACTCGGAGTGCCTGTCGAGGAGATCAAGTACACCTGCACTGGAGCACCGGACTCAGAAGGAGGAATCAAGGGTTACGTGGTCACTCACCTAGAGATCCCTGCAAGTCAGACTCTGTCCTCAGTACCAGCTCTCCTGGAGATGACAATTGAGGACTCAATCGAGGAAGGAATCCAGGCTGTGTCACTCAAGGCCCTGCGTAAAGTGATGAAGATCGCTTACAAGCACCTTCACAACACAGAGTTTCGTGTACTTCCTCAGGCCCTGAACTCTCTCCTCACACCAGAGCAGCAGGATGATCTGGTCAGGCCAATCATCCTAGCTGAGACCAGTCTTTGCAACCGTGCCTCCACTGCTCACCTCTTTGAGCAGAACCGCTACATAGAGCACCTAGAGAAGAAGAGACGCCTCGACCGCAACACTCTGATGGAGTACCAGGAGTTCCACAAGCAGGAAGCTAAGGAGAAAGAAGGGCTCGAGGCTACAGTCGCCCAGCTAAAGGACAAGCTCGCACGTCAGGCAAGGGCTCACAGAGCCGAGGTGGCTGACCTGCGAGACAAGGTTGAGGACATTGGGCTCCGAAACTACTACCTCGATGCAAGAGTTCTCTAGTTGGAGGGAGAGAAGATGGACAAGGATATGGAGATCAAAGAACTACAGAAGAGAAGACAGGAAGATGGCAAGAGCAACTTCATCGTGCAGTGTGAGAAGTCAATGCTCGTAAAAGCCCTGAAGAAAGCAGAAGCAAAAGCACAGTGCAACCAAGGCCATCTGATTGCCCTGATGATTCAGAATGAGACCTTGGTGGACAGGTACAAGAGACTCAAGACAGCTTGGAAGAATGCCGACGAGAGACGCTGCCAGGAGTACGCTGAGTTGAGTGACAGACTTCCTTTGTCAGCCAGGCGCAAGGACCCCTTTAAGGAAACTTTCTAGATTGGCCACTCTCTCTTGAGGCACGACCACTGTCCAGCTCCCACCAACCTGCCACTTACCAAGGAGTTCGGAGAAGCTCAGGCTTATGTGAAGCGCCTTCACATGTCACAGGAGGAGTTGACAGTTCTTGGCAACCATTTTCACCTAGGAGTATACAACGCGCCGATGTATGAGTCAGAGTAGTGTGGACCCTGCGTGGCCACATCATGAGTTAGCTTGTATCCATGAGTTACCTTCTCGTAGTGCGAGTCTCGCACGTCATCTAGCGTAGCTGCTAGAGATGTGCCATGTAATGCAACCATGTAATGAATGATCAATCTAATCGCATTTTATGGCTCTTATTACTTCTTTGTATGAGTGTTGGATAGATTAAATGTTTTTCCTTAAATCGTTGAAATCAATTAATTATATTTAACCAATAAGTACTAAACAGTTGTCAACCCGTGTCACAGATGTCTGCACGTCGCTTCGCACGTCTGGGCAACCGTCCACCTCCACCTGAACCCGAGCTTGGGCGTGGAAGACGCTATGGACGAAGGGGAGGTCGTGTTCCACCCATCGACCTCAACCAGGGTGGGAACGATCGCGAGCGGACCCCGCCAGCAGGAAGTGCCGCTGGAGGAGGTGATGCCCATGGCAATGGACCTCCGCCTCAGTCGAACCCTCTGCCGCAGCCGATTCTACCACCGCCACCACCACCAAACCTGGCAAAAGTGATGGCACAACAGACACAGCTGCTTGCCGCCTTGGTCAATGGAACCAATCACCGCTTTGGAGGAAATCCAAATGACTTCCAGAGGAAACTTGAGGGTTTTCTAAAGCTCAGGCCACCCACTTTCAATGGCACCTACAAGGAACCGCTGGAAGCTGATGATTGGCTTCGTGAGATCGAGAAGAAGCTAGAGCTTACCACTTGTACCCCTGAGGAGCGAGTCGGGATCGCTGCTCACCATCTCACTGGAAATCCTGTCAGAGGCACATGACTCTAAGTATTGCATCCATCCCGGTGGTGCCAAGATGTATCAAGATGTGAAGAAGCATTTCTGGTGGAAAGGCATGAAGTCAGACATTGCAAGACATGTGGCCAAATGCGACATCTGTAACAGAGTCAAGGCCGAACACAGAAGGCCCGCTGGATTACTCAAACCACTCGATGTTCCTAAATGGAAGTGGGAAAGCATATCCATGGACTTTATCGTGGGATTACCTAGATCTCAACAAGGTCATGACTCTATATGGGTAATAGTCGATCGTCTGACGAAGGTAGCACATTTTATACCAGTCAGAACTTCGATACGTGCAGAGCAGTTGGCAGATTTGTACATCAAGGAGATTTTGAGGCTTCATGGAGCTCGTAAGAGTATTGTGTCAGATCGTGGACCACAATTCATGTCCCAATTCTGGCAAGCTCTTCACGAGTCCATTGGGACTGACCTTGATTACAGCACTGCTTATCACCCACAAACAGATGGTCAGACAGAAAGGTTCAATCAGATTCTAGAAGATATGCTTCGTGCCAGTGTTCTCAAATATGGAACAGATTGGGAGAAGTGTCTGTCGTTTGCTGAGTTCTCTTACAACAACAGCTACCAGGCAAGTATAAAGATGTCACCCTTCTAGGCTCTTTATGGCAAACCATGTAGAACCCCGTTGATGTGGAACCACCCAGGCGAAAGAGCAGTCTTTGGCCCCGCCAAGATCAAGGAAGCCGAAGAAGGAGTAGCTCAAGTCAGAGAGAACCTGAGGATCGCCCAAAGCCGATAGAAGAGCTATGCCGACAAAAGGCGTCGAGACCTTGAGTTCGAAGTTGGGGATTTTGTCTACCTCAAAGTGTCTCCACTTCGTGGTACCGTCAGATTCCACGTAAAAGGGAAGTTGGCCCCAAGATATGTTGGACCGTATCATATCTGTCAGAGAGTTGGGAAGCTTGCATACAAGCTTGAACTACCTCCCGAGTTAACAGGAGTACACCCCGTTTTTCATGTCTCACAGTTACGCAAGTGCTTAAGGGTACCAGAAGAGGAAGCAGTCACCACTGATGTGCTGGATATCCAGGATACTCTTGAGTACAAGGAGCACCCAATCAAGATCTTTGGTTATGACACCAAAGAGACCCGAAGCAAGTCTATCCCTATGTGCAAGGTTCAATGGAGCAATCACTCTGAACGTGAAGCAACGTGGGAAGATGAGCATCAACTTCTGCTACAGTATCCCTACCTCTTCGAAGGGTATGACACCTCTTAAATCTCGAGGACGAGATTCCAATGAGAGGGAAGGACTGTAACAACCCAAAAATTCGAACTACAAAATTTTTTTTCGACAAAACCCTGAGTGATGTGGTGCGACATGTCATCATCTACCCCCTTACATATGCATCAACACTAGCATGCCATGCATGGCATTCATATGTTGCAAATTAATTAACATCTCGTAACAATGTTCTATGTTCACATGTTACATTTTAATGTTTCAATAGTTTAATCATCATGTTGCATTAAAAAGAGTGAGTTGGATTCTTATTTGGTTTATGAGTTGAATAATAAAAATGAAAACATAATATTTATTTTGACAAATAAATATTAAGGGAATAATACCCTAGAAGTATTTGGGCCATGTATGCTCACTATTTTGTTGCACAAATTTAGCACACCACATATATATATAAGTATATATAAAAATGTATTTGAAAAAGGAAAAGGAAAAAGAAAAAGAAAAAGAAATCGGCCCGAGCAGCCCAGCCGGCCCGGCCTGCACGCGCTCGCCCGCGCTCGCCGCGCGACCGTGCGCTGCACAGCCAGCCCAGCAAGGCGGCCCGTCCGCGCACGCCCGCACGCTCGCCCGTGTGACCGCGCGATGCGCGGCCCAGCCAGGCCGACGGCCCAGCAAGAGCCGCGCGCGTCCGCGCGCCGCACCGAGCCGCCGCAGTCGCTGACGATGGGGTCCCGCAGCGGGACCCACATGTCATCGCGCCCGCTGAGGTCACCTGACCGGCCGCGCGCGCTTACGTCAGCACTGTTCCCTAGCATCGCTCCTAAGCAATCTGCCTTGACCGCTCGATCCCGTGTCGCCCCGCATCGACGCGCGCCCGCAAGCCACCTGGACCGACCAGCCCGCGCAAAGTGCCCACGGCCGCAGGCAAGATTCTCCGCGCGCACGCGCGCACCTGCGCTGTCGCCATAGTGGAACGCTGCCGCCGTGAAGAGCTTTGACACCCAGCACTACCTAGCCCCCTCTCGCTGCTCTCTGGATCCAGGTCGAGCCTCAGCTGCTGACATGGACATCCCTTGGCCGCTCGATCAAGCAAAAGCCGTGATCGGCCATCCGTCGGCTACCTACCTCCGCGTCCGCCCTATAAAGCAAGCACCCTGGCCCCCTAGGGTTCCCAGGCCGCCGCCACCGCTCTGGTGGAGCCCAATTCCACCTTGCCAGCCTCGATTGGAGAAGAGCTGAAGGAAGGGGGAAGAAAGGAGTCGGGGAAAGAGAAGAA
Organism: Bothriochloa decipiens; assembly: GCA_023333625.1. NCBI lineage: Eukaryota > Viridiplantae > Streptophyta > Magnoliopsida > Poales > Poaceae > Bothriochloa > Bothriochloa decipiens. Next base: position 24,225,061 of record CM041637.1, on the reverse strand, counting down.
GCCGCCGCCGGAATTGAGGAGGAAGACCGTCGACTCGGAGCCGCCGCCGCTGCGTCGGGAGTAGGAAGGAGGAGCAGTACCGTGAGCCGGAGCTGCTTGGACTTGTACCGCACCTCCATCCTCTTCGACCCGTCGGTGAGCACCGCCATCGCCGCTCTCTCGAACCCTCCGCCGTGCTGTTGGCCATGGCGCTCCACCGTGAGCGCGTAGGCCCAGGTCGCTACCGACCTCACTGGACACACCCGCACACACACACGAGACTAGCCGAGCCTCCTTGGACCACGGCATCGGGAGGATGCCAGAACGGAAGCCGCCCAGTTCATCGCCGTGCGCCAAGCGCCACCGTGGCGAGATCACCCAGCCGCCTTTCCGTTGAGCCTCGACCTCCATTGTTTCTGGATCCGCGCTCGCCTTGATGAGACGGACTCCGTGCGCACCCTAGCTCCGCGTTTGCCTCGCCAGAGCACCGACCCAAACCACCTTGTCATCGACGTGTCAGTATGTTGCCGCTCCAGAACGCCGCCATTCACCGTCGTTTCCTGCCACCTCCGACCACCCTCGAGGAGCAAGAAGAAGCCGGGAAGCTCCGCCATGATGAGCTGCATCGATTGGGCAAGGAGATGGAGACCGTGGACCCTCTTGGAGTGCCGTTGCCGTGCACCGAGGACCTGTCGAAGCTCCACCGTGGGAGTTGCTGCCCGCGCGGACTCCGCCGTGTGTTTTGGTCACCGCCGGCACCTCGAGCAGGTGCTGCGTGACTCCAATCGCCCATCTATGCCACCAATTGGAGCTGGAGTGACTTGGTGTGAAGTGTACATCGAGCCACCGTCTGTCGTAGAGCTCGTCACTGGAAGCAAAGCTGCCGCCCTGAAGCCCATCAACGTGACCGTCGTGAAGTCCCAAAACCGATGGGCGGGTTAATGGCGCCAGAGATCCATTGTGGCACCAGGAATCGATGGTTTTTCCATCGCCGATCACCGAGGAGGAACCCCACGCTCGAGCCGATCTCGTCCGAGACGGATCATGTGCTCGAACTGACCCTCGAGTTTGACCCTTCGACAAACCGACCCTCGAGCATCGAGCACCACCATTCCGCCGAAGAACCGCTGTGGACTTGGCCTTCGCGCGGACTCCACCGCGTGAATTGGACGCTGCAGGTCCAGCGTAGGAGTGCAAGGCAACCCTAATTGCACTCCCGAGCCCAGCCAAGACTTGGATTCGAGCAGAGACGGGCTGCCCTCGAGACAGTACCCCTCGAGACCGTAACCCTCGAGACCATACCCCTCGAGACAGTATCCTTGAGAGCATACCCCTCGAGACCATACCCCTCAAAACCTAACCCTCGAGACCGTAACCATCGAGACCGTACCCCTCGAGACAGTACCCTCGAGACCTAATCCTCGAGAGCATACCCCTCGAGACCATACCCCTCGAGACCTAACCCTCGAGACCGTAACCATCGAGACCGTACCCCTCGAGACAGTACCCTCGAGACCTAACCCTCGAGACCGTACCCCTCGAGACAGTACCCTCGAGACCATACCCCTCGAGACCGTACCCTCGAGCCCTTTTTCTTTTCAGAAAATGGTTAAATCTTTGAAAATTCATAACTAATTCATACGAGCTCAGAAAATTATGATCCACATATCCAAATTTTCTATAAATCAAGCCCTATCTATCTAGGCTATGTTTGAGTGTATTTTGTTCTTCTATTTTGCATTCGTTCTTTGTGCTAATCTATAGGGGTCGCTTCCGCCACCATTAAATCTCGTTACAGGCTCGAGCGAGGACAATTCTGATGACAGTGACTACCAGGGGAAGTCCGACAGCTACGTCAGTGAAGGTGCCACACACCATCCAACCTCGTAGATCCCATTACGCATGGCAATTATAGTATGGCTAGTGTTTTAAATTCATGTTGCTATAATGCTATGCCTGAGCTAGGACTGCATGATAGAGTATTTATTTGATGAGCCCTAACTTGTTGTAAACTATCACCTGCTTACCCACTGTTATGATAGCCACCTGCTTATCTGCTATACTTATATTTCTATACTTCACTCACTTACATTTTGATGCGACGTGATGAACCCGGGGAAGGCCTGGAGGGTGCCAGGCTAGATGTGTGAGTTGATGTTTCAGATGGGCATGTGAGCTGATGATGTTGTATCCGGGTTTGGGGTGGAGCTTACGGCAGGGAGTAGGGTGAGGGTTGAGTCGATCGAGTCGGGATCTACGATGAGCTTTTGGAGCAAGTCTTGCCAGGGAATGGTTTTGGACATTCCCATGAAAGGAGCCTGTGGCGGGCTAACTGAGATGTGATGGTGGTCCTTGGGTGTGATCCTCTGAGAGGTGGAGCCCTGGATGAAGGTGCCGTGGTAGCACGTTAAAGATAAACCCTAATGAAGATATCCCAGTTTGGTCAAATCTAGGAACTGTTGTGCTGGTATCTGGACCTAGGAATCTCTTGCTTTCCACTTGCTCTCCATGGGGGGGAGACGGCCGAACCGCTGGATAGGTCGATGCCACTACTGCTAGGCGAGAAGTGATAGGAAGGTGTATGCATGGGATGGAGCTAACACCCTACCGAGACGATCATGGCACCCCCTTCGGGAGTAGGTACATGGCATGACATCCTCTACGGGAGCGGATACATGCTCTCTTCACAGTTTCAGTGATCCAATGCTGGATGGTAGAGTGGCATCGCCTATGACAGTAGGCGCCTGGAATCTGTCTAGGTGTGCGCATGCATCGATGATGGTTATCTAGTGGATTAGTGAAACCTCTGCAGAGTGTATGGTTGATCGATCGATACATACGCCGAATCTTCGGCTATGGACCTTTCCTATGTTTCACATGCACCGGACTAGTGAGTGGAGTGTTCTACCTTCCTTTGAGTGTGATTTCCGGCCGTGAGCCAGTTTGAGGGCTGCGGGCCGCTGAGGCAAGCCAAGAGGGAGTTGGCTTGTCGACCAGAGTCTGAGAGGGTGTTGGGGGAGATGAGATGATGTTACAGATATGGATGGAGATAGATGAAGGGAATGGGTTTGTGTTTAAAACTTGTTTATTATACTATTGTTTTATATACTGGAACAATTCATAGGAAAACCTCGGCCTTATAGGTTCCTTTTGAGATATCCTTATTTTTGCATCCACTTCCACAAAGCAATGCATAGGATGGGAGTGTGGCCAGTACAAATCGTACTAAAAATTTGGTTTCAGGTTCAAGGAGTGAGTACTCATCTGGAGAGTACAGCGATTGAGGGTTTCGTATCTACGCTCAAGTAGGAGAGAAGAAGATAGCTTCCGCACCTCAAGCTTTTACTATTATGCTGCATGAACTCTGATTCCGCCCTGTGGCGATGTAATAAGTTATTGTAACTCCCTCTATTTGCTCTCTTTTGTTCGATGTATGGATTATGGATTCAACTGTTATCGGGTAATGTGATTTAAATGGTCATATTACACTCCGACACTGTGGATTTCCCTTCGCGGAAATCAAGGTCGTTTCAAGATTGTCACACTGAATGAAGTTGGAGAACACATTGATGTGGAAAGCATCTTGATTCTGATTTTTTTTGTCAAATCTTGGGTGAACAACCGACTTGAGGTTGGTTAGATCATAATTGCTGCCAATAAAATTCGGATCAATCCACATCAATGGGCGAATTTAAAACCACTAAAAATGGGCCAGACTGCGTCAGTTTGCTGCATAATACATTGTTACTAATAACTGAGGGTTGAGGCTTCCCGCATGCAACAATCCAGTTCTGCAATGGACTTACCACAAACATATCTTGGGTTCTTTTCCTTAAAAAATTGTCCATACATCTTCTTTCCGTTGAAGGCTTCCGATATGTAACAATGCTAATAACTGTAGACATGTAAGGCTGAAGGCTGAAGTTGGGTGGCCGACAATTGGAGCAGCAAGCTCCCCCTAAATGTCCATGTATGATGCTTGAAATGCACATATAGACAGGATTGTCATCTCTGCAGTCCCCACCTGTATTTTCATAAATGAAAGAAGAATTTTTGAGTAAATGGATTATTACAGTCTTTAAAAGAATAATTCTTGATTATTAAATGGATTATTCCATAGTCTTTCTTTAGTATGTGTTGTGGCTTGTGGGCCTGTCTCCACACAAATAGCAGGCGACTCCCAAGGCCATCTCAGTCCTCACGCGCCTCGCCACAAAACCTGGCCATGTCAGCCCAAATCCATTCCAATTCAAATACTACTACAGTTTAGCCATAATACACATGATGACATTTTGCAAAATAATGAAATAAGCAAGGCAGTCAAGCGCGCAGCTCTACAGGCGCGGCGCGGCGCGCCTGCCATCCTAGTTGTCCTTGTATGAAATCTTGTGTGCCCCATCAGGAAGAATCTTAATGAACCTTACATGATTAAGGCAGCTTGGAGAAAGGAATAGGCAATGAGAACATGTAGACTTATATCATATCCATACCACCAACCATCACTGGTGCTGAAAGACTACAACTACATCATGGAATTCGGAAACATGGTTCTCAAAGTTTCATACACCAAGCAATCTGAAAGGAACATGCACAATGGTAGACAACAACAATGTAAGCGATGTACAACACTCTAAGATGACCTAATAACATCTTCAGAAAAAAAATACAATACAACATGGCATCAGTTCAGATGCAGAAATTGTTTTTCGGTATGGGTAAAATGGGGGTTGTTTGGTCTCAGGCTTGTGTCTCAACTGGCTTCGCGGCTGTGCTAGAAGGCTTCAACTGGTCTCTTGATTCAGACTTGGAGGCTCCTTTCGCCGCATTCTTCATTCTCGTGGCCTGGGTTGTCCGGCTACAGTTGGTTGGGTGCTTTCCTACTCCACCATTGGCAGTTGCTGCACAATTGACTAACATCAATTGCTTTGAAAGCTTCAACTGCTGATCTGCGCAACATGGGCGGGACGTGCTTAGGTATATTGTTTCACACCGATTATATAAGAATGAATACTGCACCAACAAGAGTTCATGCAAGACAAGTATCTCTCATCAGAACCATACAAGTTCATCCAATATTTGTGTTCTGTTATTATCACATCAGGCCAAACGACATCTGAGATTCTGAGGTTGCCGCACAAGTTCAGGCAGACGACATCATAGGCTGATTGCTAGAGAATATAGGAAAAAGATTACAACTGAGATAGAAAATGCAAGCTTGTCAGAAAGAATAACCATAAGGGAACGCAGAAGAATGATTTTCCTTC
>CM041637.1:24172444-24209818 GCA_023333625.1 Bothriochloa decipiens | reverse complement strand
GAGGACCGGCCTTCGCTCCCTCGAGACTTCGAGGTGCGTTTTACCTTATGTAGAAAACTCCGTCAGCGAGTAACGGTCCTTTTTTCTTACCGTTGGGCACGCCTTTTGAGGAGAAGGGCTTAGCAGTGCGATCGTGGCGGGCCCGAGTAACAGCTCTCTGTCAGAGGTGTGACGCGTGCGTCCGGTCGAAGGACGAGGGGGGAACAGTCAGGTGAACGCATTAATTGCGGGAAGTTACCTTTTCCCTGCCGCCGGGCTCCGCCCGTTGCTCTTCCCGAGTATAAAAACGGAGGAGACAGGCGTTCGCTCCCACCTTTGCCATTCTGCCGAGCTCCCGCTTTCCTACACGCGTGAGGATAAAAACTTAGAGCGAGAAGTCGCGATTGGGAACCTTCCTAGTCATCCGTCTGCCAAGGAGATTCGTGCTGTTGCTGCCGCCGCCGCGCCCACCGAGCAGATCTGTGCCACCGCCGCCGCCATGGCCCCAGTCCTCCAGCCCGCCGAGCCCTGGCGCCCGTCGACCGTGACGCGGCAGAGGCTGACCGAGCTGGTGAGAGAAGGACTTCTCTGCCCCATCACGGATTCGAATCGGCCGGAGTGGATTGCGCCGCCCAGGGACCACGAGGAGCCAAATCCGCCGGAGGGGTATGTGGTGAGCTTCCTCAAGTTTCATCGGCACGGGTTCGGCGTTCCCCCAAGCGAGTTCATGCGGGGGCTGACGAACTACTATGGCGTCGAGCTCCACCATTTCTCCCCCAACGCCATCTCCAACGCCGCCATCTTCGCGGCCGTCTGCGAGGGCTATCTCGGAATAGAGCCACATTGGGAGCTATGGCTCCACCTCTACAAGGGGGAGTGGTTTGCCTCCCCGGTGTCGGTCGGAGTAAGGCGAATCGTCAGAGCGGGATGCCTCAACTTCGTGTTGAAGACCGGGAGGTCGGAGGAGCCACGCGAGTACATCCCCACCGGGTTGGCGACTAACCACTCCCGGTGGGACGAGCAGTGGTTCTATCTTCGCAACGATGGCGGCTATCTCCCGCCGTACACCGGGCGGCTCATCGCCGAGCGTCCATACAATTGGCCGTTCGTTGTCGCGGGAGACCTTCAGCGTCGACTTCACCCCCTCGTCGTCGCGATGAGGACCCTTCGAGAAGCGGGCCTAACGGCGGGGATGGTCGCCTCGGCCTTTCACAGTCGACGGGTGCTCCCTCTGATGGAGCGCCCGCTGCGGTTGGACGAGATGCTCCCCTCGGCGGCCCCCGAGCTTCTCAGGAGGTGCCGGATGTCCTGCGAGAGGCCGTCCGCCTCGGAAGTCGTCGCGCGGGTAAAGGGGATGGTGTCTGGCTCGTTCAAGGTGGAAGACGTCAACCGTCTCCCCATGCGGCCGGAGGAGGGTTGCCTCGACCTGGTGAGTGCCCTGACTCGTGACCTTCGAGTTTTCCCCCCCTTCCTCCTCCCCTTTCTTATGTCCCTGTGACTGAATGCCTTTGCGCAGGGGAGAATCGACTACCGGAGATCGAGGCCTCCACTGAGGGAGGACGCTCCTGATCGTCAGGTAAGACGCTTCACCGCCCAGCAAGAGAAGCGGAGTAAGGACGAGGAGGAGAAAAAGAAAGCCAAGAAGCTCCGGGAGCGCGAAAGGCTCACGAAGCGCCGCGCTGAGCAGAGGCACGACGGGCTCCCGGAGGAGGAGTCTCCCTCGTCCGAGGGAGATGAAGATGATGACGATGACAGCGATGACGTCGAGGGGGTGGAGGGGCGCCTCGACCGCATCCTGCCGGAATCCTCCCATGCTGACCGCCCCTTCGTGCAGGAGGAGGTGGCGGAGCAGCACGCCCCTCAGCCGGCGGCGTCGGCCTCGGAGCGCCAACGTGGAAAAGGGGGGCCGAGGCCTCGCCTCGAGGGGGATCACCCACCTCGCGTCGTACTCGAGGCGGGAGCCCACCCACTTCGATCCGGGAGACCCGATCCCGGTCGTCGGCGCGCGCGGAGCAGAGGTGTGCCCAGGAGGCCCCGTCGAAGCAGGGAAGCGCGGCGACCCCATCGACGGCCCCGAGCAGCCCTAGCCCTGCGAAGAGCTCGGCTTCGAGAGGGGTCTCGAAATCTGCAGGCAGTTCGAGGGGTGCCCGAAAGGCCTCTATACCCTTCGGGTAAGTGCCGTTGAATCGTTTTCTTTTCGTTGCGTCGTCTTTGTGCGCTTTAATAAACCTTTTGCCGTTCTGCTTTCCATTCAGGCCCAAGCGCCAGATCGAGGAGGCGTCTCTCGCGTTGGCCAAGTGGCTCAAGATGGATGCAGCCTCGAAGACGGAGGCCCCGGCTACAGGTGCGTCGTCGAGGCCCTTGGCCCCGTGAGAAGCCAAGTGGTAGTCCTCCGCCCTTGGTGCTATGGCACGCGGTAGGCTGACGGGTTCCACTCCTGCTGCAGGGTCGAGCGTCCCGGGGGCCACGGCGGGTGGCGACTCCGTGCCTGGGAGGACGCATGAGGGAGGGAGCGCCTCCTTGACGTCACCGCCTGCGGCCCTCGAGCTCGACCCGGCACCAGGAGGCGGCGCCCCGACGTCGGGGGCTTCCGTTCCTGGTGGTCCGGAGGCTTCGACCCCCGCACCCGAGGCGGGAGCCCCTGAGGGCCACGAGCCGGGAGAGGAGGCCGTCGTCATGGACCTCGAGGGTGAGGAGGCCTCGACCCTTCCCCCCTCGACAGGAGAGCGGTGGCCCTGGCCGGCGGGGCTGCGCGAGCTCGAGGCCCGGAGGGAGCCGGAGCAGGGGGCCCTGCAAGAAGCGGAGCTGCCACGGCCGTAGCAGGAGGAGGAGAGGGCTGGGGACCAGACTCAGCATCAGCAGGCGCAGCAGCCGCCCGAGACGTCTGAGGTAGAAGCGACTTCCGGACTGCCCAAACAATGGGTGTCCGTGATTACTTTGGACGAGTTGCTGTCCGAACAAGAAGCGGCGTCAAAGGCGATTCCAGCGCTCCGGGGATCGAGATGGTCAAGATGGTCCTCCCGAATTGGGGCAAGGAGCGCATCGTGCTCCGGGAACTCGGCGATTCCAGCGCTCCGGGGATCGAGATGAACGAACCGGCGGAGGTCAAGTGCTGGGAGGAGGCCGAGCGGTCCCGGGCGTGGCTGCGGCACTTGCTGAAACTGAGCGTCGAGCTCGCCGAAGGCCTTGACCGGAACCTCGCGGTGAGTCTCAGTGTTAGGCCGTATGTAGTTTTTTAAGTTCTTTCGTATGGGATGCCTTAACCCTCGACTTCTTGCCCCCAGGAGGCGCGGAGGCGATCCTACTCCAAGTCAGACTTCCTCCACGAAACGCACAACAGCCGGGAGGAAGTGCTTCGCCAACTCGAGGCTAGCGGCTCTGCGCAGAGCAGGGTGGCCGAGCTCGAGGAGGAGCTGAAGCAGACGAGGGAGGAGGCCGCCAAGGCTAAGGAGGAGGCCGCCCGGGCGAAGGCGGACTCTGACGCCGCTCGAGGGAAAGCCGCCCGCCTCGAGGGGGAGCTCGAGCGTGCCAGGGAGGAGGCTGACGCGGCAAAGGCCGAATCGGAGAAGGCCAGGGTCGAGAGCGTCCGAGCCCAGGAGCGTGTCGAGCTGCTCATGGCGGAGGCTCAGAGCTCCGTGGGGCGCATCCGTTCGCTCGAGGCCAGCTTCGCTGAAGTCTCCGCCACGCGCAGCACCCTCTCCGTCTTGGTCCAGGAAGAGAAGAGCCGTGCCGCCGACCTGGAAACCCAGCTCGGGGCAATGAAGGCCACCCTCCAGGACAAGGAGCAGGCCATCATCCTAGCTGGTGGCGCCCTCGAGACCCTCCGCTTTGAGAAGACGGAGGTGACCCGAGCCTTCAAAGAGGCCCAGCGGGAGCGGGATGAGGCTCGGGGGGAGCGCGACGCCGTGCTGGGGGATCGCAATGCCCTCGAGACTCGCTGTGCTGGTGAGTTCCTCAAAGGGTTTTTGATCTTTTGTTCTTTCCGTATGGTTTATCAAATTCTTGCTTTGTGTTTCAGGCATCGAGTCCGAGCTGCTTGCGACCCAGACCACCGCCAAGGCGCTGCAGGAGAGCCTTGCGGTGGAGGGGGCGCTTCTTGTTCGGCTCCAGGTTGCCCTCGACAGGCTCTGCGCCCTCTGGGAGGTCGGGCCCGTCGAGGGTGCCGAAGAAGACATCCCCGGTGCTGCGCTCGTGGACCGAATCTACTACCTCGACGCCACCCTTCGCGATCGCGTGCGGGAGGCCCTTCACACTGGCATGAAGCGGGCGCTTGCAGTGGTCTCCTTCGGCTTCGTTTTTGATATGAACGTGGTGGCCCAAGGCTTTGTTCCTGACATCTCGAAGACCGACGCCGAGAATGAGGAGCGCTACCGAGGGCTCATCAACGACGCCGAGAGGCCGGGGGGAGAGCTGGCAAAGTTATTTGAGGACGAAGTCCTCCCCCCAGCGAATGGAGGGTACCATGTCGAGGAGGGCGGCGACGGGGCAAGCCTGTAGGGCAAGACTGGGCGAGGGTGCCCATGTAACAAATTAATTTTTTGTAAATTATACTCAATGTGGCTTTGAAAGCCCTTTTTGAACATGAATGCATCTATCGTAATGCGATTTGTCGTTTTACTTTCGAGCCTTTTCTGCTTTCTTCTCACCTAGACTTTGCTTTTTTGACTAAGTTTTTGACGCAAGCTCGTATCCCTCGAGGGGGGAGCGAGTGGAGGTACCGTAGCCCTGAGGCGTAGGAGAGCTCCGGCTCGACAACCCTCGACCCCAAGGGAGTTCGAGGCGCTTTCTACTTAGTCGCGAAGCGTATCGAGGTGTGAGAAAGAAAAAGCGCTCGAGTTCTGCTCGCCTCACTTTTGCTTTCCGACTGAGCGTTCGACGCGAACTCATATCCCTCGAGGGGGGAGCGAGTGGAAGCGTAGGAGAGCTCCGGCTCGACAGCCCTCGACCTCTAGGGAATCCGAGGCGTTGTCAACTTAGTTGGGAAGCAAAAAGAGGGGGGCGTGCGAAAAAATCGTTCGTATTTTTAGGAACTTAGGGGGTTCCCCCCCGTTAGCCCCCGAGGGAGGCTCGACTCTGGTGAGACAGGGTCGAGGCTACCTCTTGCATGTACAATAACGAGTTTGAACTTATAATCGAAAGTAGTCCTTATATTTGTCATGCGGGAATGTACAAGACATGCGAGAATGTACAAGGGCACTGGTGCCCTTAGGGTAGAAACGACGTAGCTGTTCGATGTTCCACGCGTTGGTGAGGATTTCGCCTTTGTCGTTAGCGAGCTTGTACGTCCCGGGCTTTAGCACCTCAGCTACGGCGAATGGACCTTCCCATGGCGGCGTCAGCTTGTGACGTCCTTTGTTGCTCTGCCGTCGACGTAGGATGAGGTCTCCAACTTGGAGGTCCCTCGGGCGCACGTGCTTGTCGTGGTAGCGTCGAAGTTTTTGCTGATACCTCGCGGAGTGAAGCAGCGCCATGTCTCGAGCCTCCTCGACCTGGTCGACGGCGTTTGCGAGGGCTTCTTCGTTGGTTTGCTCGTTGTATGCCTTTAGTCGAGGGGAACCATACTCGAGGTCAGTGGGGAGGACGGCCTCGGACCCATAGACCAAGAAGAATGGGGTGAACCCCGTGGCTCGACTAGGTGTTGTCCTTAAGCTCCATAGGACCGACGGCAACTCCGCGGCCCATTTTTTCCGTGCTTGCCGAGGCGTTTGAGGATCCTTGGCTTGAGGCCCTGCAAAATCATGCCATTGGCGCGCTCGACCTGGCTGTTAGTTCGAGGATGTGCGACCGCGGACCAATTCACACAGATGTGATGGCGATCGTAAAAAATCCAAGAACTTCTTGCCGGTGAATTGCGTGCCGTTGTCGGTGATGATGACGTTCGGGAGCCCAAAGCGATGGATGATGTCGGTGAAGAACTCGACCGCCCGTTCGGAGCGGATGTTGTTGATGGGCCAGGCGTCGATCCATTTGGTAAACTTATCGATGGCAACGAGCAGGTGCGTGTACCCTTTGGTTGTCCTTTTGAGAGGCCCCACAAGATCGAGCCCCCAGACCGCAAACGGCCAGGTGATGGGGATCATTTGTAGGGCGTGAGCTGGGAGGTGCGTCTGCTTGGCGTAGAATTGACACCCTTTGCACGAGCGGACGATGTTCGTGGCGTCGAAGACGGCGGTCGGCCAGTAGAAACCCTGTCAAAAAGCATTGCCTACGAGGGTCCTTGGTGCTGCGTGGTGGCCGCAGGCTCCTGAGTGTATGTCCTCGAGGAGTCTCCTGCCTTCCTCGATGGTAACGCAGCGCTGAAGGACGCCCGAAGGGCTTCGCCTGTAGAGTTCCTTGCCATCACCGTAGATGACGTAGGACTTGGCCCATCGCGCGATCCATCGAGCTTCGGTTCGGTCCTCCGGAAGTTCTCCCCGAATGAGGCAGTTGAGTAAAGGGGCTCGCCAATCTGGTGGCGGGTTCGACGGAGGGGATGTCTCCTGGATCTCCATAACCTGGGCCCCAGTCGAGGGGGCCCCGATCGAGGTCATGGGGTGGGGCTTCGAGGGTGTAGAGCAAGCCCCCGAGCCTAAATCGACGGAGGGCTCGAAGAGGTCCCTCGAGAACACGTCCGGAGGGACCGTACCTCGAGTCGACGCGATTTTCGTGAGCTCATCTGCGGCTTCGTTGTATCGTCGAGCGATATGACCGAGCTCGAGGCCGTGGAATTTGTCTTCCAACTTGCGTACTTCGTTGCAGTATGCTTCCATCTTGGCGTCGTGGCAGCTCGAGGCCTTCATCACTTGGTCGATGATTAACTGCGAGTCGCCTCGAACGTCAAGGCGTCGGACCCCGAGTTCAAGGGCGATTCGTAATCCGGCGACAAGTGCCTCGTACTCCGCGACGTTGTTAGAAGCGGCAAAGTGGATGCGAATGACATAGCGCATGTGGGCTCTGAGGGGTGAAATGAAGAGCAAGCCCGCGCCTGCTCCTGTCTTCATGAGCGACCCATCGAAGTACATCGTCCACACCTCGGCTTGAATTTGGACTGGTGGCAACTGAGTGTCGGTCCACTCGGCGACGAAATCCGCCAGCACTTGAGACTTGATGGCCTTCCGTGGTGCGTAGGTGATGGTCTCGCCCATCAGCTCGACCGACCACTTGGCAATCCTTCCAGCGGCCTCCCGGTTATGGATGATCTCCCCCAAGGGGAAGGACGATACCACAGTAACCGGGTGGCCGAGGAAGTAATGTTGAAGCTTGCGACGCGTAAGGACGATGGCGTAGAGCAGCTTCTGCACCTGTGGATAGCGGATTTTCATTTCCGAAAGCACCTCGCTGATGAAGTAAACCGGCCGCTGGACTGGCAAGGCGCGTCCTTCCTCTTGCCTCTCCACCACTACGGCCGCGCTGACCACCTGGGTGGTTGCGGCGACATAGAGGAGGAGGGGCTCAGGCGGTTCAGTCGCCGTTGCTGGTCGAGGAGGGACGAGGATCGGAGTGGACGTCAGCTTGGCTTTGAGTTCGTCGAGGGCCCCCTCGGCCTCTGCGGTCCACGTAAATCGCTCAGATTTTTTCAAGAGACGGTACAGAGGCATGGCCTTCTCCCCTAAACGTGAGATGAAGCGGCTGAGGGCCGCGAGACAGCCCGTGACCCTCTGCACGCCCTTGAGATCCCGAATCGGCCCCATTCGCGTGATGGCCGCGACCTTCTCAGGGTTGGCCTCGATCCCGCGTTGGGAGACGATGTATCCGAGGAGCATGCCCCGAGGCACTCTGAAAACACATTTCTCGGGATTGAGCTTTATGTTTTTGGCTCGAAGGCACCCGAACGCGATTTCGAGGTCTCGGATGAGGTTGTCCGCTCTTTTGGACTTGACCATGATGTCATCGACGTAGGCTTCGACTGTGTCGCCTATGTGTTCGCCGAAGACATGGAGCATACACCGCTGATACGTTGCCCCGGTGTTTCGGAGACCAAAGGGCATTGTCACGTAGCAGTACATGCCAAAAGGTGTGATGATGGAAGTCGCGAGCTGGTCGGACTCTTTCATCTTAATTTGGTGGTAGCCGGAGTAAGCATCGAGGAACGAGAGGGTTTCACACCCCGCGGTAGAGTCGACAATTTGATCAATGCGTGGTAAAGGAAACGGAACTTTGGGACATGCTTTGTTTAAACTAGTGTAGTCAATACACATCCGCATCTTTCCATTCTTTTTCTTAACTAACACGGGATTAGCTAACCATTCGGGGTGATGAACTTCTTTGATGAATCCAGCCGCCAAAAGCTTGTGTACCTCCTCGCCGATGATCCTGCGCTTCTCCTCGTCGAAGCGGCGCAGGCGTTGCTTCACCGGTCTGGACCCGGCCCGGATTTCCAAGGCGTGCTCGGCGACTTCCCTCGGTATGCCCGGCATATCCGAGGGACTCCACGCAAACATATCGGCGTTTGCGCGGAGAAAGTCGACGAGCACAACTTCCTATTTGTCCTCGAGGTCGACGCTGATCATTAGCACCTTCTTGCATGGGCAGCTCGGGTCGAGGGGGACTTTCTTGGTGTCTTGTGCCGGCCCGAAGTTGCCGGCGTGTCGCTTGGGATCTGGCATCTCGTCGGCGAGGTGCTCGAGGGTCGCGGCTATCATGGCGTTTTGCTCGACGGCCTCCCCATATTCGACGCATTCGACGTCGCAGTCGTACGCGTGCTCGTAGGAGGAGGCGACAGTGATGACGCCTTTGGGTCCTGGCATCTTGAGCTTGAGGTAGGTGTAGTTCGGGATCGCCATGAACTGCGCGTAGCCTGGTCGGCCGATGATGGCGTGATACGTTCCGTGAAACCCGACCACCTCGAAGGTGAGGGTCTCTTTCCTGAAGTTGGCAGGGGTGCCAAAACAGACAGGGAGTTCGATACGGCCGACGGGAAAAGCCTTCTTCCCTGGCACGACGCCATGGAACCCCCCGGCACTGGGTCAGAGTTGGTGCCTCCTGACCCCCAGGAGGTCGAGGGTCTCGAGGTAGATGACATTCAGGCTGCTGCCGCCGTCCATGAGGACCTTCGAGAGGCGGGTGTTGATGATGATCAGGTCGACGACGAGTGGATAGGCCCCGGGGTTTGGGACTCGATCCGGATGGTCATCGCGGTCGAACGTGATGGGCGCATCAGACCAGTCGAGGTAGTGAGGTGTCGCGACACGAGCGGAGAAGACCTCTCGACGCTCCCGCTTACGCTGTCGGGGCGTGAGCTGGGTCGAGGGCCCCCCGTAGATCATGTAGCAGTCATAGACTTCGGGGAATTTTCCGTCTTCCCCGTTGTCTCCCTCGCCGCCGCCTTGGTCTTTCTTGTCGTCACCTTTCTTCACCCCCACTTGTTCGAAGTGCCTTCGAAGCATGCGGCAGTCCTTAAGCTTGTGCCTTGCCCCGTCCTTATGGTAAGGACAGGGCTCCTCGAGCATCTTGTCGAAGACGGCGCCCTCGGGGGGCGCGGGGGGACCTCGAGGTCTTTTGCGTTCGGTTGCAGCGACGAGATCATCTTCTGCAGCCTCCCGCTTGCCTTGCTGATTTTTCTTCTTCTTGTTATTTCTCTTCGACCCTTTGCTCGAGCCTCCGGCGTTGTCGGCTACCGGCGTTTTTCTCTTGTCCTTCACGTCGGTGAAGAAGGCGCCGACGGCCTCCTCGCCAGCGGCGTAGTTGGCGACCACATCCATAAGCTCATCGACGGTGTCGGGGCGGTTACGCCCTAACTCGCGAACTAGGTCCTTGCAGGTTGTACCCGCAACAAACGCTAGAACGACGTCGAGGTCGGAGATGTGGGGCAGCTCGGTGCGGAGCTTGGAGAACCGTCGAGCAAAGTCGTGGAGAGACTCCCCTGGCTTTTGCTTGCAGTTGCGCAGTTCCCAGGAGTTTCCGGGACGCACGTAGGTACCTTTGAAATTCCCCTCGAAGATACGGACAAGGTCGGTCCAAGTGCGAATCTGATCGGGGGGAAGCTCCTCGAGCCACCTACGCGCGGTGTCGGACAGGAACAGGGGAAGGTGACGTATGATGGCGTGATCATCGCGCGCCCCGTCCGCCTGACAAGCCAACCGGAAGTCGGCTAGCCAGAGCTCGGGATTGGTTTCGCCATTATATTTGACGAGGCTCGTGGGGGGTCGAAACTTGTCGGGCAGCTGGGCGCAGCGGATCCTCCTGCTGAAGACCCGGGGGCCCGGTGCCTCTGGGGCCTGTTGGTCTTCTTCGCTGTCGTAACGCCCTCCTCGATGGGCGCTGTACCCTCGATCCTCGGCATCCCCGTGCTTGCGTCTGCGGTTCTCGACAATGTCGAGGCGCGCGTCGTGGGGACCGCGGTCATCGTTGATAGGCTCTCGGGCCGGGTTCTTCTTCTGTCGGGGGGCCGCCCCCTGATCGACCGAGCCTTCCCTCTCTGGCCGGGAAGGCTCGACCTGAGGCTCGGAGGCAGCTCCTCGACGCCTCGAGGCTGAGCTCTCGGCTTGTTGGGCAGCAGCAACTTGGAGGAGACCCTCGACCTCGCGTTGTATCCGCCGAGCTTGCGAGTTGGACGGTGCGGGCATATTGCGGAGGAGCATAGCCGCCGCAACAACATTCTGGCTTGCTCGGGGATAACGGTAGACGGGTTGCTCGGGTGCTCCTTCCTCGATGATCTGCCGGTTGACCTCTCGGGCCCTGGCTCGGGCTCTACCGTCGAGCGGTCACCGCTCTTGTTCGAGGGTCATCTCAAGTAAGCGCAAGCGTTCCTGCTCGTCGGCGAGCTTCGCCTGCAACTCCCGAATCTGTGCCATCTGCGCGTCCTGCTCGCCAGGACGAGGGCACGCTTCTCGGGGTGCGTCTGGTTGTTGGTCCTCTGCTCTGGGGGGAGCGTCTCTCGGCACGGCGGTAGACACCGTGGCCGCTGGATCGACGGTTTCCTGATCGGAGTCGACGCCACCATCGATGTGGAGGCACTCTCGGGTAGAATCCCAGTGATCAGAGTCAGAGTCAGGGTCGCCGCAGTAGAAGACGGGGAATTGCCCCCGCGCCTCCTCCTGCAGCCGCCGTCGGAGTGTGCCGATGGTGTACCTCCGGGGGCCGGGCGCTCTTGCGAAAGCCAAACCCTCGGAGGCCGGTGTGACAGTCCCCACGTCCGTCATTGCGCGGAGAAGGGTGTCTGGGCGGTCCTCCAACGCGCTCGTGATGGAGTGGATTGCTGTCGTAGCCGTCGTCGTGGGATTATTGGAGTCGGTCGAAGACCACCGACGACGCTCGAACAGCCCGTGCGGAAGCGAGCTTGATCGAGCGGGGGTTTCGTCGCACTTCCCCGACGAGCGCACGGTGAGAGCGGAGTCAGGGTTGTGCCGGGATCCTGCCGGTTTGCCCTCTGCCTCTAAACTCGGGTCAGATACGCCCTCAACAAGAGGTTTCTCATCTCCGGTCTGGGGCATGGAGAAAGCGGCGGGGACCCTTCTCGACTCGGGTTGACGGCGATGACGGTGCCGACCGTGCCTCCTTCTGGATGTGGAAGCATGGTCATAAGACTGGCAAGCGGCTCCCCATGAACGTGGGGGTGTACCGCGACCTTCGTTCGAGTCACTGATCGAGAGCAGGGTCATGTCGTAGCCCTGGCCGAGGGTCATGAACTCCAGGCTCCCGAACCAGATCACCGTAGCGTGCGGAAGTGGTGAAACGAAATCGCCCATCCGGAAAAATGGCGGGAAATCGTTAGTGGCACGCGGTTCCCCTACCTGGCGTGCCAACTGTCGGTGTTCTGACCCTCGAGGGGTTAACACCAACGAGTAATATCGTATCCGCGTGCTCCCTAATCCGGTGGGTGATGCAAGAATGACACAATGATTTATCCTGGTTCGGGCAAAGAAGGCCCTACGTCCAGCGGGGGGAGGATGATTCGTGTTATCTTGCACCGAAGTGCTAGTACAGGGGAAAATACAAGCTGGTGTGAGGAGTGAAAGGTGGAGTTGGGGCGTTCGGACGCCTTGCTCTCGACCTCGCACAGGCTCACGATGTCGCTCTGTGATCTAGGGCCTTAATGTTTCTATGCTCTAGATCCTCTCGATTTCAGTTCGGTCCCCCTTTTCTAACATCCTGGCGCCTCCTTTTATAGACGAACGAGGGGCACAGGTGTACATGTATTTCGAGTTCGCATGACGCTGATGACGTATGACGTTGAGGCCGATCATGTCGGTGCCGCTGTAGTGATGTACGTCGGTATGGGAAGCCCTGCAGCCGTCGCATCGGGAGTTGTTGAAGTTCAGCTCGAGGGTTCGCTCGGTGAAGCCGAGGAGCGACGGTCGAGGGTTCTGGCCGGAGCCGAGGGGGTCGTGCCGAGGGGGTCGAGCTTCGCTGGATAAGATCGAATCCCGGAAAACACGGAAAACATGTTAGTTTATACGTCTCGAGGCGGTGCGGGTCGTGGCACAGCGCTCAGTATGGCGCAACAGCGTAATATGACTTGCGGGATTCCGGGGCATGGGCGGTAAAAGTAGATTTGACTGCCACGCCTGTAACTGTTACCGTAACTATGGCCATGCGGTTAGGCGGGGGTAGACAGATCGCATTAAATGCGCTCGGATCCGTACGGGGGAGTTGGTGGCTGAGGGGTGCACTGTCCTCGAGGGCCGCCCATTCGCCCAGGCGAAGTTCCGTCCTCGAGGGGAGGCTCGTTCGCTGGGCGAAATTACGTCCTCGAGGGCAGGCTCGTTCGCTGGATGAAGTTCCGTCCTCAAGGGGTCGCTCGAATCGTACCCTCGCGTATACAGTGCTTGTCCGTTCGGTATCCTCTTGGGTGAACAGTGCTGGCCCGTTCGATAACCTCTCGAGCAGGCGTTGGTTTCGGGCCGTCGTTGTTTGTTCGCGGGCCAGTCCGATACGTCTCATCCTTTGGGCCTTCGTACGTTAGCGCGGGAGATTATCGGAGGGGTCAAGATGCTGATTTTGCAGGGCTTTAGTTTGTTAAGCAAGGGGTCTGGGATACCTGTTTCCAGGGTATCGACACAAATAAACTAGGGGCGGGGGTGAAGAAAATAGGCACCATAACCTTATACATGTCGATGAAGCATTCATGGTTGAAAGGTTCCATCTTGGAAAGCACCTCGGCCAGGAGGGCAACCACTTTTGGGCGCAGGTCCTCGCCAAGCACATTTTTGGCCAGGCGCGCAGCTACCTCCGGCTTCGTGTCGACGCTGGTAGCCCCGTCCGTGGCCACCGCAAGGGCCACATCTGCGCCGGTAGCCCCGTTCGCGGCCACCGCAGGGGCCAGATCGACGTTGGCAAACTTGTCCGCGGTCACCGCAGGGGCCAGATCGACGTCGGCTGGTCCATTCGCTGACACCTCAAGGGCCTCCTCTTCGTCTTCGGAGTCAAGGACGTACACGTCGCCCTGGGAGTCGAAGCGCAGGCGCAGACTAGACCTCTTGATTCAGCACCCGCGTACGTAGATCCACGGCTCCTCAACTGCGTCGGCGTTGCTTGCCTTGACCTCTGATTCGACCGTGCCTTTCTTGACGATGTGGCCGACGGTCCTACTAGCGCGGCGTGCTTGGGAAACCCGCGGTCACCAGACTTGCCGCTGCTGTAGCTCGACTCCAGGCGCGAGCGGATCCCGCCACGGGGCTTCACGGCACGAGCACTACCTTCCCGTATCCGTCAGCTACGGCGGCGCATCCTACCGTCCACAGCCATGCTTACGCAGGGGACGAGATTTGGAAGGGAAGGCAGGCACACCGATCTTGCTTTGGCGTGGGGAACGGATGAGGCTGTTGGCGTGGGGAACGATTGGAAGCTTGCGGTGGGGAAGGGATGAGGTCGTTGTGGGCTTGCGGTGGGGAATAGATGAACGAGTGGAGGAGAGGAATCCCGTCGGTTTTTTTTTGAAAGAGCAAATATCGTGCTGGACTCTGTCTGTTGGTACCGGCTGGCTGCAGCTGTATCAGGAATTCAGGCCTACGTGACTGGTTATTTGCGAGAAAAATTTTGAACTCCAAACGTCTAATTAAATTCGAGACGGAGGGAGTAGGTTTTATTTGTCGGAGATAGTCTAAGGGGATGAGGAATAGGGCTAGACAACCGTTGGAGATGCTTAACTACCAAGATAGAGAAAAGGATATGTGGGCTCTACGTGCGAGATGTAGTTTACTCTAAATAACAATAATTTTAGTATTACTTACCCAGTTACCCCTTCGTCTTAAAAGTTCATATTTTAAGGTGTCTACTAGCTTCAAAAATAACTAAATATAAATAAAATGAAATATTAATATTCATAAAACCAAATAAATATGATATGAGATGTACTCCATAAAAAAATTATAAATCATACAAACAAGTTTGAAGAGTAAAGGCATCTTAGGTTTGACTGAATTTATGTGATAAAATGATAAAGTTTATAATACCAAATATATCATTATATTCTTTATTAATTATATTTTTATGGTACACCTATTTATAAAATTTTAAAAAATCTATAATTTTGATTAAATTTGAGATGTTTTGACTCTTTAAAAATATTAAAATAACTTATAACTTATACTTTAGAACAGGAGAGTACATTTATATTTATATATTGAAATGAAAGCAGCGATGACATGATCGTGCAAGCTTAGAAAGTGTACTAATTTTACTCTTACGTCGAACAAAAGACAAAGGCAACGGGCCAGAGTCAAACCTCACTCCAGCCGTTCCAGGGACAAAGCCGTAAATACCTCCACGCTTCCCATTGCCGGCCCCACCTGTCTCTGGCTTTCTGCGCTGCGCGCACTGTGCTCCTGCGTGGGTAGGTCCAAGTCTCCGTGTCGTCTCTCCGACTCCACTTGCTGCTCTTTGCTGGCTCTGGCTGCTTGCGGCAACTCCCATCCCCACGCGCACGCGCCCTCTCCGATATCTGAGATCTCACCCGCCTCGCCGGCGAGCGGCTGACCGGCGGACGGACCACCCTCCGGCTATGGGGAACTGCTGCTCCGACGAGGTGAGCCACGCCGGTGCTCACCACGTCGGCGCCGCCTCCGCCGCCGCCAAAGCCGCCTCCGCAGCCGACCGCTTCCTCCGCTCCCGTGGCGCCGGCGCGTCCACGCAGATCGAGGTACGGAGTCCCCCCAGTATCCTCAAGGCTCTACTTATCTCTAGCGTTGGGTCGGTGGTACGCGGCGCGGGCGCGAGCAGCCAGCAGCAGCTCGGCACCGGCATTGCGCGCGGCGCTGGTGACGGCTCGGTCCCTTCCGTGTTGTCCCTACGCTTGTTTGCTGTGGTCTTGTGGCGTTCGCGGAGGACACACCGCTGTAGCATGGACTACTTGGTTTGTGATTGGAGCGATGGGAATTCTCGGTATCTTCGGTTTATACTACTACTAGCTATTTGGTCCCCCGTCACGCTTTTTGGGCTGCGGATTACCCTTTCTGTGAGGATTCGATGTGTTACCATTTGGTTCACGCGATCTAAAAGTGGCAGCGCGGGAAAATGACCCGTGGGCTTAGGCTGGGATAGGATACTGTCATGTACCCATGTTACTAAGCTACTCCCTCCGACCTGCTATAAATGGGCTCCTAAGATTCTTTGAAGATTATTAATGTTTTTTACGAAATGGCATTGGTACCCCTGTCAAAAGCTGTCACAACATACAATAGTTGCAATTTTGAAATAGAGAAAGTAGCCAAGCCGTCTAGTGCTAGGTGGTTAAGTCCATTTATTGTGGCGCAAAATTTAAATGCTAGTACTAGAAGTGCACTTATTATGCTGCGATGGTTGGGCACTAGGCTAATTTGACTATGCTGGCCACTGGTTTGGTGCTTTTCCAACAATTCTGCTGATTGTGGTCAGTGGCTTTTGTGTTGCCACTGAGCTGTGATTCAAGATGATTATGATGGTTGAGTCATATGTTTTATGATATCTCTATTGATTTGTTTACAACCTGTTTTGGGTATCTAGTCTTTGGCTTTTTTCTGATTTTGTGAGTAGCATGCTTTAAGCTGTAATTAAGCAGTATGACCATAGCAACTTCTTCATTAATGCTATGTTCTCAGTTACTTGGAATTATTTCATTTGGGTACCTGGGCATTTCATATTGCTGTTTTAGTGTTATGTAGTACTAATTCCTAAGGGCTTGGTACACCAATTTTGCTCCATGCGAGGACTGTGGTCATATATGTGATTTCATGTCATGTGTTACTTTGATTCTATTGCATTATCGGTCAATTGTAGTAGTAGAATTTTAGTTACTGAATTGACCGGGCTTGTTTAGTTGTGTAGTATTTTGATTCTGCCAGTATAACATGTTGCAGTTATCTCTCTCGGCATCAAATTTGGGTGATCAAGAATATTTTCCCAAGGTATGCTCCTTGTTGCACCTCTTGCATTTGTGACTTGCTATCGTTCATTTCCTTGCATCTCCTTCAAAAAGACAAGCAAAATGACTCCTTATTGTGTTAAATTCTGCTTCGTATCTTCACTGGAACTGGAATCTGTATATACTCTGTCTTGTCACTATTGAATGGATTTGTTAGTGCATGTTGAATCGTCTTTTTTGTTTAAAAGCCTAAAATGTTTAATTGAGCAGTTGTCATTAATTTCTAGGAATGCAAAGCATAAAAGAGAAGTAGCAGGCTAATTATAACAGAAACTATAGACTTCCTCATAGTGCACAATGTTAATCCGCTACTGTAACATAGCACCAGTTGAATAGGTTATTGGGATTCTGATAAAAAAAAATCTGTACAGTAAGGCAAATTCTCAAAGTCTTATCATGCGAATTTTCAAAATCTCAGAATCACCTTCATGCTAGATATCCAGATTTTTAGAATCCCGGATCATCCAAATGGCACCTTAATATGCTACATAAATATAGTTTGGTACTGGCCAGAACATTCTTATGGTGAAGTCATTTATTTTTATTTTTAAGGACTCTATGCACGATTAATTCTGTTTGGTTAGCACACTTGAGAAACAAGCTTGTTTTTCAGATGATACTTTACCATTTTACCTATATCACCAAATTTTGTGGCATATTTTTATGTCCCCAATGTTAAAGCAACACAATAAAAACTATAAGGAAGAACTCCACTTTAGTTCCCCTGGGACTCTTACTATCATTTAATTTGCATCCCACAAATCTTAAAGCCAGTGCACATTAATTCTGTGTCTGAATCACCTGGTTTTGTCCTATGTGGCTGCCCAGTCATATTCTTACAGCAGTATACAGAGTCAGCTGTCAGCTCTACCTTTTACCCTTTCTTTTTTTTTTTTCTAAAACATGCAGAAGAGTTGCGTATCATTATATTAAATAAAAAGGGGAGAACTCTTACAAACCCGCAGACTCTAAAAACACTCTAGAGAGATATTAAATAAAAAGGGGAGAACCCTTACAAACCCGCAGACTCTAAAAACACTTTAGAGAGAACTTAAACCCTTCCTTTTTCTCTTTTTCCTTCCCTCTCTTTCTTCGCACCACTAAGTTAGACACACTTGCAGTCACAGGCGGGTGCCATGTCCTATACACCCACTTCCTCACTTGTTCTACCATACACTCAACTAGTTACTACCAAAGTTTTCCCTTTGTCTGTTCCCACCTTCTATAGCTTCCTCCTCACATGTACCCACCCCTTCTCAGGCTCCAATTTCATTGTTGTTTCCAAGGCCTTTATTGAAAGTGAATTTTGAAATACGTCATAGAACTGGCACTTTGAATTGATAGATTTTGTTTACTTTCTAGCACCTTTCCTTGCTCACTGCTTAAAGGAAAATAGCTGCAGCTACCTTTCTCTCTGCATCCATGTTACCTCTGAATATTTGTTGAGTTTTTATGTTGCCTCCCTTTGTTAATTGCTTTCTATTTTCCCTCAGAGTAATCCCATGGTGGCTGTGTATTCCAAAAGGAGAGATGGGGCACTTGAAGAAATTGGGCGTAGTGAAGTAATTTTAAATTCATTGAACCCGTTTTGGACGACCAAAATCAGTGTGCAGTACCAGTTTGAGGTTCTTCAGCCATTGGTGTAAGATTCTCTCAGTGTATACTTCAAACTTCTCAATTTTGTATCTTATATAATCTTCAAGAGTGGGTGTTGCCTCTTATTTATCTTATTGCTTTAACTGATAATTTTATTTGCAGGTTTCAGGTCTTTGACATCCACCAGCAGTTCCATGATGTCAGTGAAAAGGTGACTACTGTTGCAGTTCTGTATTACTTCTTCCGTTGTACTCCCTCTATCCCAAAATACATGGTGTGCTTAAGGTTCAAACTAAGTGATTGACCCACAATTAGTCTCATGTTATGAAAAGTTTGTGATATAATAGTGGTTAAATTGGATCAGGGCCGTCTTGGCATAAATCGGGGCCCAGTGCTGAACTCTAAAATGGGGCATAGCAGGCTAGCCAAAGAGAACAGTAAAATTAAAATAATATATGGACGATAATGTATTACATTGCAATGGGATATATCAAGACTTGTACCTATTCAACCCTTGGTTGCATAATCTTTACTCGAGCAATATTCTTTTGGTGTTGTTTGAAATGAAATTCGCTTCAATCATATACTCCTAATCAATCTTCTCCAATATGTCAGTCTCAAGCGCTATTGTGCAAATCCTCAATCCTTTATTGATTCATTTTAGAATGCAAGTATCACTTCAGTAACTCCAATTTAGAAAAGCTTTTGGTAACCTGATTCATAATTTCTAGAGCGATTTGCAAAAGACATGGCTTGGATCTTGGAAGTTCGAACACTAGACGTCTTGACCAATGATGCACATGTATACAAAAGATGAAAAGAACAAAATTTAGGGATATACTCATATACATCATATATCAAACAATAAACAAGCTTGTACTTATTTTATGGTTCGCTAGTCCTATCATATGCACGGTTGGGCTTGCATGTTGTAGCGCTAGAAATTGGGTCAAGGAGTAGAGGGTAAGCCTGATGTGCTATTGGGTTGTCCCAAAGAAGATGTGGGGGTGGGGGGGGGGGGGGTGCGGTCAACTCATACACGCTGCACATCTGTATGTCACACATGCCTACACACACCTACAGGGATGGGCCTGCATTGGATTTGTATTTAGAATACTTTCTAATCATCAAACTTTCTTTCCATGAATAACATGTTATAAGAGAAATTAGTGATCAAATTGTGATCGTAAAGACTCTAGTCAAACCTTATCTTATATTTTGGGATGAAGTATTTGCTTCGGCCACTGAGGCTGCTAGTTGCTAATGGTCAAGCACGCTTGATACTATTAATTGGCATGTTCCACGCTGAAAAAAGCTGGCATATTTTCAGTCTTCAGGACCTTGTGATCTATTTACTGTTATACTTGGGTTCAAAATGGAATTATGTAGAATGAGATTCAGATACTTTTTTTTTAATTTTTCACTGATAGTTTTATACCTTATGCCACATTATATATTTGGTTTGTTTCATGCTTAAAAAGTATTTAGTTGTTTCAAATATATATAGAATAAGATACATGTATTTTTATTTTGAAATGTCAGTAGCATTTTTTCATTGCACAGATTTCCGGTACACCTCCAGATATATTAAAGTTGACTGTACGTAGAATTCCCTAACATAAAAGAATCAAATGCATATTCTTAGTCTTGATGCTTGAGAACTGGGAGTTCCTGCCTATTTAAAGCATGATTTAATCCATTAAGCATACATTTGTATGGATTTTTGCAGCTGCTTTGCAATTCATACGCTAATCTGCTCTGCAATGCAGATGCTTAAGCTGGAGGAGCAAGAGTTTCTTGGCGAGGCTACCTGTCTTTTGTCAGAGGTATTGGCTAATGGAATTATTATGTTTTTTTCTGGTTATATTGACCTTGGTGAAGACTTTAAAATACTTTATTTTCTAGTGAGAACAATTTTTCTGTCCTAATATGAACAGAACTTCAAATAGTTTAACAAAAAAAGGAAGGGGAAAGAACAATATAAAGATACTAGAAGGCACTATGACAATGCATAATGCATGCACATTCTAATATTTGTCATGTCTGCCTGCTGTGCAACTTGTCTAGTGTGGAGTCAAACTTCATATTTTTAGTGATCAATAAATAGCAGGTAAGCTCTGAAGCTGAACCTGTGAAGTCAATAGCTGAAACATCCTCCTCTTTCTCAACTTCCCATTGCTCTCTTTCAGAAGTGAAATATCTTCTAGGCCTTGTTTAGTTCCTTCTAGAATCCAGAATTTGTATGCAAAAAGAAGATTCCCATCACATCAAAATGCCGGCACATGCATAGAGTACTAAATGTAGATGAAATTAAAAACTAATTAAGAACTAATTGCACAGTTTGGTTATACTTTGCGAGACGAACGTTTTGAGCCTAAGTAGTCAATGTTTGGACAATTTTTACCAAATACAAATGAAATGCTACAGTGGTGCTACAGTGCATTTCCCCAACTTTGCACATCCAAAGTTGGGGAACTAAACAAGGCCCTAGGAACTGACCTGCCAGCAGCAATTTAAGCTTGCAGTTATCCAATAACATGAATAGTCCCTTGTACAACTTTTCTTTTTATTAATAAAATCTATAAAACTTCACCCCCAAAATATAACAAATGCGAATTAGAGGCACAAGCAGGTAATGTGAGGTGGCTGGGTGGAGGTGGCGAGGCATTGGCTGTGGGTGCAGCTCCACAGAGGGAAGAAGTTCAGGCGGGGAATGGGAGCTGTCGGGTCGAGGTGACGGCGGTGCACAGCTCCATAGAGGGAAAGGCATAGGCGGGGAATGGGAGGTGGCTGGGCGGAGGTGAAAGCGGTAGTGGCATGTGCAGTGCGCCAGCTCCACAGATCTATGGTGAGCGACATCAAGGGAACATGTCTGGCACGTACGAGGCATTGACAGCTGTGTCTATGGGTGTGCTGGTGGTGATGAGAGGGGGGCCAATGGTGGACTTCTATACGAAGTGAACAAGTGTTAATAGGGTTTTAAGGAATCCCCCAAAGTATGGGTGGGGTTGTCCCAGGCATATTGGGTCTTTTTTTTTGGAATCGAAATAATTTCTGATACATCTTGGATATGTATCCGGTTGTATTTGTGGAGTATCCGTATTGGATACGGCGTCTGATACCGGTATGTGAGTTTTGCGAATTATCCGTGCTTCATAGATTCAGATTTGGTGGCTAACATGAATGTATCATAGGAATTTGATTGCGTTTCACTGAACTGCTTGTTGTTTTTATTGCAAAATAGGCCCACAGTTACTATATTGCTAGATGAGGTGCTTAATCTCCTATTTGCTGTCTCAAGCCCTATCTCTAAACTCCACTATTTCAATCCCTTGCACCCAGTGGTGTAGCCAGAAAAGCTGGACAGGGTTTGCTGAAGTAGACAAGATGTGCTAAGTAAGATTGATTAAAATGGGCCGGGTTTTAATTTTTAGGCTTATTTTCCCCTAGGAATCGCTTTTACATTTATATTTCCCTGGTGAATTTTATAGGCAGAGCCAGTGCTGTACCCCTGGCAGCACTGGCCTTACTCTGCCCTGCTTGCACCGCCAGCCCAAAATCAATCACACTATTGACTCCCACACTCCTGCCAGTTGACTCCACTGATCGACAATGCCCTCAGGTTTCCCTCTTACTGCTCCATAAGTAGCCATACTGGCTCCTACAATAAGGAGCCATTTGCAATCTTGCCAGTTCAAACAATTGGCTTTGCCACTTTGCCAGCGACTGGTGCGTGTTGTTGACTTAGATGGTCCCACATGCCATTCACTCAAATGGCAATGTTTCCTGTGGGCAAGTTGGAAAATTCATCCTCAATAAGCCTTGGTACAATTTCCCCAGTCCATTGACTTCAAAATTGAAGTCGTCATTAAAAGTAACTGTCCCTGGGGGAAGACAGCCCACACACACCAAGGCATTGTAAGTAAGGCTGAGATAAGGCACCAAAGGCCTTGGCTTTGCTGAAAGAGGCCATTGTTTCAAAATTGACAAGGTGAACCAAGGCAAGCTGGGTATGTCTAGACCCCTTGGGGGACCTCGGTCCTCACGGACACCTAGCAATGCCTTAGAAACAGAGAAAGCGACTCACGTGGAGATGCAATAACAGTGGATATGATGAATTAAGTACTAGCTTTAACCAAGGCTGTTTGTTCTTGGTCCTTCTTGGTGCTGCACATGCTGTTTCTCCTGTAGTCCTTTTACAAGACACAGACATGAAATATGTTGCTCTTGGCAGCCGCTTCTCTGTTGCACTACATTGTTGATAGATGTGTTTCTCAACTTCTGATTCACGACCATCTAGAGGCCATTATACCATGAAGGTTGTGTGGTTAGCTTCAGACTTCGGTACAGGGAGGGAACAAAGGTAGACGAGGATTCAGTGCAAAATTCAAAGACCCTTTCTGCAAAGCACCATGTTTGTGCCAATGTGTTGTGGCACCAGTCAGAGACCTGCCTAATGACATTAGTTGACTCAATTTGTTTAGTGGCCTAGATGTGCAAGTTTGGAGTGCATGTACCGTATTAATTATTGAACCTCTATGACAATTTACAAGTCTCATGACCCTTAATGCAATTTACTTGCATTTACAACTTTAACACGATTGGTAGCTTGTGCTCAAGTGGCCTAAGGTAACATGCATACCGGCATACGCAACTTAGATGTGAGCATCATATTTTACTACTGGAAGGCAGTACTTGCATGTTGCGTCACCTGAAAGATTGTTGTGATTCCAGAATTTCTTAATGTTAAAATGTTTCAAGACCATCCTAATTATAGATTAATACTATTTCTACTTCATTGAAGACAAAGGCTGTTTTTGCAGGTTATCACCAAACGGGACAGACTGCTGACTCTGAAGCTTGGTGTCTCTGAACATAACTTGCCAAATCCTAATAAATTTGGTGAGCTAACTGTTAAGGCTGAGGAAAGTTCAGGTTCAAAAGCAATAATGGAGATGATATTCCACTGTTCGGATCTTGAAATCAAGGACCTTCTAACAAAGAGTGTAAGCTTACGGTTACTTAGGTCTTCCGTTCCTGTTTCCTTGGTACATATTTGCACTGTTTGGCTATGCCTATCTTCTTTTTCTTGTGTCATATTTCACCATTCTGACAGGAGTGACAACCTACCTTCTTGTTCGCTTGTGTTGCATACCATTCTGATTTCTAAACATGCTTTGTGACAGGATACTTTCTTGCTAATATCTGGAATATCAGATAGTGGAATGCCTGTTCCAATTTGCAAGACAGAAGTAAGAAAGAATGATCTCAATCCTAGGTGGAGGCCAGTGACTCTGAATCTGCAACAGATTGGAAGTAAGGCATGAGACTATCTTCTTCCTTTTACATTTGTACTTTTGTTGATGTTTGCTATTAAAACCTTCTGATATGACTATTTAACCCTGACACTCCTGGTCCTATAGGCAACACCATGCCTTTGATTGTGTAAGAGACAACTATTGCATGCCACATATCCAAATCGGATGACTTTTGTTGGATACTGATGAAATATTTTTTTAATCTAGTCGTTACGGTTATATTGTGTTGCAGGAGAACCCTCTAATTATAGAGTGCTTTAACTTCAGTAGCAATGGCAAACATGACCTAGTCGGGTAATTGTCCTCTGTTTTACTGATTTCACTGCCTGCACTTGATAATCTGCTTTCTATTTGCCTCTTTTCCACTTTAGTCTTTTCATAAGTATGTTCCATGGTGCCTTAGAGCCTGGGCCATTAATACTTGAATTCCAATTTGTTTTCTGATTAGATACCCTTTGTAATTCGACAGCAAGATAGTCAAGTCAGTCGCAGAATTGGAAAATATGTACCATAAGAAGAATGGTGAAAATTTCTTTGTTCCTTCCAGCAATGCACATGAATGTCACAGTAAGGAGGTAAATTTATTTTACTTTGGAATGTCTTGAACTGTTGCACATTTGTGTGGGTAAAGGCTGCTGGCTATTTTCCCTTCCCCAGACCCCGCAGTGCGGGAGCCTACGGCACTGGGTACGCCCTTTTTAATGTCTTGAACTGTTGCATTGTGTATATCGTTTTTTATTCTGGTATGCAGTTATTGAAGAGTCAGCTATATGTAGAGAAATATGTTGAGAGCAACAGGCATACTTTCCTAGATTATATTTCTGGTGGGTGCCAGTTGAATTTTATGGTAGGCGTAGATTTCACAGGTATGCAACAGACATGGTAGTGCCAATTATCCTTTCCTCATTACTGTTTCTAGTCATGATTGCCTAATGTGTTATTGTCGATGTTTATCCTTTCTAGCTTCAAATGGAAACCCACGGCTTCCAGATTCTTTGCATTATATTGACCCCTCAGGTCGGCCAAATGTATATCAGAAGGTAAGCTGCTGATTGATTACCCATTTATTCTTGTGTTTTTATGAGTGATGGCCTTCTGAGGTTCTGAGCATATGCTGATTTTGAATTCTTCTGTTGCTGTTATGTGGAAGGCAATACTGGAAGTTGGTGATGTTCTACAATATTATGACCCAGCGAAGCGTTTCCCCGCTTGGGGCTTTGGAGCAAGACCTATTGACGGTCCTTGTTCTCATTGTTTCAACTTGAATGGCAGCACTTATCAACCTGAGGTATAATTTTTTTTGCTACATTCAAATGCTTGTTTTCTTCAGAATAATTTCAACTGTTGCTTCTCAAAGCTTGACTTCGACAGTAGATTGGCTGCTATATTTATTTCGTAAAAGTAAAAGACATTTCTCGAACACAAAGTAAAGCACATTTCATGTTCTGGAGGATTCTTATTCTCGTTGGAGCTATTTACTCATAAGCTGATCTTATCACACTTCGTCAGGTTGATGGAATACAAGGAATTATGTCAGCTTATATCAGTGCTCTTCGTAATGTATCGTTGGCTGGTCCTACCCTCTTTGGTCAGTTGATAAGCACTGCCATGGCGATAGCTAGCCAATCTCTTGCTGACAATCAACAGAAATACTTCATTCTATTAATAGTCACTGTATGTATAACTGAACACATCATCAAAAAATAGCGTTCACGTTTTTCTTTCTTAGACATCAAACTATTTTTCAGGATGGCGTGGTGACTGATTTTCAAGAGACTATTGATGCGATCATAAAGGCATCAGATTTTCCTATATCCATCATTGTTGTTGGAGTTGGAGGGGCTGATTTCAAGGAAATGGAGGTAATGTAAGGACCATATATCTGTTATTTGTATTTCTTTCGGGTATAAAATCGGAATGCTTAGAAATAGTTGTTGGCTGCATAGATGCAGCACTGTAGGGACATGGGATATAAAAATTTTCCTTACCAGCAACTATTGGAACTCCAGGAACATAAGTTAATGATTCAATGTTTCATTTTTTTTTCCAGTTCTAGTTCTCCCTAGCTGTTACTACCTCAGTTTCATAGAATTAGCACCCATGGTCTTATATATCGAGTGATAGTAACAATATTTGGTTTCTGATGTTTAAGCATAAGATAAATGGTATCAACATAGTTTGATATTAAATTTTGTGTTGTGTAGTTTCTAGATCCAAATAAAGGAGAGAAACTGGAAAGTTCAACTGGGAGGGTTGCATCAAGGGATATGATACAGTTTGCCCCAATGAAGGATATGCACGGTATGCATATGTCACAGAATTCAGTCTCTCTTTTCTTTTTCAGTTTCCTCCCTGAAAAGATGAAAAATAGATTATACATTTGTAATATAAAGTACTCCCTCTGATTCCAAATGTAAGTGAAGTATTGAATCGATATTTGATAGTCTCCAACATGGACTAATAATACATAGCTTCTGTTAATTGATAATGACTGGATTAGATTCCAAACTAACCCTAGAAGGGGTAGCTATATAGTGTCATACATGGGCCTCATGGGCTTAGCCTCATGGGCCTAATATCCTCATACTCTAATAGATCCCGCAGTCTGAACTTCCAACGCAGCGGAGTTACAGACTAGACAAGACATGAAAAGAAGCGCACACACTCGAGCCCCCCCACAGACGCAACTAGCCACCAGTGACGTTGAGGCTGGAGCGGAACTCGGCGAAGGTCGAGGACGGGAGGCCCTTGGTGAAGATGTCGTCAAACTGGGAAGTGGTCGGGACGTGGAGGACCCGAACATCACCGATGGCGACTCGATCACGGACAAAATGAAGGTCGATCTCCACATGCTTGGTCCTCTGGTGCTGAACAGGGTTGGTGGAGAGGTACATAGCACTGACGTTGTCGCAGTAGACCAGCGTGCTCCTGGAGAGGGCTGTGGAGCTCGGCGAGGAGCTGCCGGAGCCAGGAAGCCTCCGCGACGCCGTTAGCGACAGCGCGGTACTCTGCCTCGGCACTGGAGCGGGAGACCACCGGCTGACGCTTGGACGACCAGGACACCAGGTTGCCGCCCAGGAAGACAGCGTAGCCGGAGGTGGAGCGCCGAGTGTCCGGACACCCGGCCCAGTCAGCGTCAGTGTAGACGACGAGCTCGGAGGAGGAAGACCGGTGAAGGAGCAAGCCGTAGTCGACAGTGCCGCGAAGGTAGCGGAGAAGGCGCTTGAGGGCAGTGAGGTGGGGCTCTCGGGGATCATGCATGTGAAGGCAAAGCTGCTGCACTGCATAGGTGATATCCGGCCTGGTGAAGGTAAAGTACTGAAGTGCACCTGCGAGACTCCGGTATGCCGTGGGGTCTGCCACTGGGTTGCCCTCGGCCTCGGACAGCTTGCCCTTTATGTCAACTGGAGTGGAGCAGGGCTTGCAGTTAGTCATCCCAGCTCGCTCCAGGATATCAAGAGTGTACTGCCGCTGGTGAAGAAGAAGACCGGTGGGACGAGGCTCAACAGTGACCCCGAGGAAGTGGTGGAGCACTCCAAGATCCTTCACAGGAAACTCCTGCTGAAGAGAGCTGATGATGCGGCTGAGTAGAGACGAACTGGAGACTGTGAGGACAATGTCATCAACATATAGCAGCAGGTAGGCAGTCTCAGCGCCACGGTGATAGACAAACAGAGACGTATCTGACTTGGCCTCCACAAAGCCCAGTGTCACCAGGAAAGCCGCAAACCGAGAGTGCCACGCCCGCGGGGCCTGCTTGAGGCCGTAGAGAGATCTGTTGAGCTGACAAACCATGTCAGGATGAGAAGGGTCAACGAAACCCGCTGGCTGGCTACAGTAAACTGTCTTATTGAGAGTCCCATGCAGAAAAGCATTCTTGACGTCCAGCTGATGCACAGGCCAAGAGCGAGCGAGAGCCAGTGAGAGGACTGTGCGAACGGTGGCCGGCTTCACCACTGGGCTGAAAGTCTCATCATAGTCAACACCAGGCCGCTGAGTGAAACCCCGGAGAACCCAGCGAGCCTTGTACCTCTCTAGGGTACCACCAGCCCGCCGCTTGTGCGTCCAGATCCACTTGCCGGTGACAACATTGGAGCCAGGCGGCCGGGGCACCAGATCCCATGTCTGGATGGCGAGAAGAGCCGCGTACTCTTCCATCGCGCGGCGCCAGTGAGGGTCCGACAAGGCGTCACGAACAGAAGAGGGTACAGGAGAGACCTGCGTGTCGCCGGGCATCGCCGCAAGAGCCCGGGACCGCAGGGTACCCGCCGCGTGCCGCGTCACCATAGGGTGAACATGCCGCGGGTGGCGGTGAAGGAGCGGTGGGTGGTACACCGGCGGCACGACACGGGCGGCCGGAGGCGGCGGTGGTGTAGGCGTCGCCGGCGGAGAAGAGACCACCGGTGGGGACGGAGGCGCCGGGTCCGCCCGTGCACGGCGCTAGTAGACAAGAGCCGGCTGGGCAAATCGCGCCGGGGGTGCAGGAAGCGGCGTCCCCGGCCCCGTGTCAGGCGGGGGAGCAGGGGGTGGCGCTCCCGGACCCGTGCAGGGCACAGGGTCTGGAGCAGCAGGCGCCGGGTCCACCCGCGCATGGCGCTGGTAGACAAGTACCGGCTGGGCAAACTGCGCCGGGGGTGCAGGAAGCGGCGTCCCCGGCCCCGTGTCAGGCGGAGGAGCAGGGGCCGCACCGGAGGGTGGCGCTCCCAGACCCGTGCAGGGCACAGGGTCAGGAGCATCACTGGTGTGCGGCGAGCCGGGGCACGGGCCCGACGAAGGTGACGGTGGAGTAGTACCTGCAGGAAAACGGCAAAAGTGGCTGGACCACCGTGTCAGTGGGAAACAGAGAGGCGAGGTCAGGGGCAGGGTTGGTAGGTGGTGTGGTGGTGGGGGAGAAGGGGAAGACAAACTCATCAAACACCACATGGCGAGAGATGAGGACCCGACGAGACGTGAGGTCATAGCACCGGTAACCCTTGTGATCTAGGGAATACCCGAGGAAAACACACAGTGTCGAACGGGGAGCCAGTTTATGGGAGGTGGTGGCAGTGGTGTTAGGGTAACACGCACACCCGAAGACACGAAGGTGGTCATACCGAGGAGGGGTACCGAAGAGAACGTGGTGCGGTGTGGGAGCGGTGCAGGCAGCGGAAGGAAGACGGTTGAGGAGGTAGGTAGAGGTGTGAAGAATCTCTGCCCAGAAACGAGCAGGAAGGGACGCCTGGAGCAGAAGGGTGCGCATGATGTCGTTCATGGTGCGAATCATGCGCTCAGCCTTACCGTTCTGGGAAGAGGTATAAGGGCAAGACATACGCAACTGGACACCGTGAGAGAGGAAGAAGGCACGGGAGGTGGAGTTTTCGAACTCACGACCATTGTCACACTGGACGGCCTTGATGGTAAGGCCAAATTGAGTAGACACGCAGGCGAAAAAATGGAGAAGAGTGGGAAAAACCTCAGACTTTGCACGCAAGGGAAAAGTCCAGGAATAATGAGAAAAATCATCAACCACCACCAAATAGTATTTATACCCAGAAATACTTATGACAGGAGACGTCCATAGGTCGCAATGTACAAGGTCAAAAATATGAGCCGCATGTGAAGAAGTGTAAAAAGGAAGACGAACATGGCGGCCCAGCTGGCACGCATGACACAAGGGCTCATCGTGAGCTCGAGTACAACGAATGTCGGAGCTACGACTAAGCTGCATCAGAGCATCACGTCCAGAATGGCTGAGACGGCGGTGCCAAGTAGTGGAGGAAGGCGTCGCGGCGAAAACAGCTGACAAAAAGGCCCGTGAAGAGGAGGAAAAGGACGCTGGAAACCGAAGGGTGTAGAGGGGCCCCGAGCTGTCACAGCGGAGCAGAGGACGCCGGGTAGCCAAATCCTTCACAGTAAGACCAAAAGAGTCAAACTCAACAGAACAGGAATTGTCAGCTGTAAAACGACGAATAGAAAGGAGGTTGTGGACCATAGAAGGAGCAACAAGAACATCAGGAAGACGGAACGAGCCATGAGCGCTAGCGGCACCCACGGACGTGACAGGAAGACACGACCCATTGGCGACCATGTTGGACGAAGGGAGTGAGGAAGAAGGAGGGCGAACAGAAGATAGTATACTGGGGTTGGGAGTGGTGTGGTAGGTAGCTCCAGAGTCAGCGACCCACTCTGGCCCAGTAGGGGGTGTCAGGGCCACGGTGCTGTAGGAGGTGGCCAGGGCCGCCGGGTCCCAACCGACCGGCCCGGGCGAGGCACTGGGAGGTTCTGCCCACGGGGTCGCTGAGTGGAACCCTGGAGGAATACCAGCGAACAGCCAGCGGGCGTAGCTCACCGCCAGGAGCCTGGAAGGGCCACATGGAGATGCGCCCCGACCACGGGTTGTGGAAGGTGGGCCAGGGTGCACCCTGTGGAGGTGTCGGTGTGTTCCCACGGCTACCACGGCCTCCTCTGCGGCGACGGCGGCCACCACCGCCACGGCCCCACACCGCCGCTCGGCCCGGGAGGAGGACCAAGAAGAGACGACAACGACGGAGTGGGCGGACGCGACGGGTGAGTAACGGCGAGTGC
Organism: Bothriochloa decipiens; assembly: GCA_023333625.1. Classification (NCBI taxonomy): domain Eukaryota; kingdom Viridiplantae; phylum Streptophyta; class Magnoliopsida; order Poales; family Poaceae; genus Bothriochloa; species Bothriochloa decipiens. The sequence goes on along the minus strand of CM041637.1, from coordinate 24,180,043 downwards.
AGTCGAGGAAGACGAGGACCCCGGCACGGAGACCCCCACGGCCTGGACTCCCTGCTGGAGCTCCTCCATGACAAGATCGTCACCGACCTGCAGGAAGGTGGGGAAGGGTCGCTGACGAGTGATCCACGTCCGGAGATGAGCGTAGCGGTCACTGAGCCCGCGGAGGACGTTGAGGACCAGGATACGGTCCTCCACAGGCCAGCCAAGGTCGCCGTGAGAGTCCGCCATGCCCTTCATCTTGCGGCAGAAGTTGCTGACGGAGAGGTCACCCTGGACGAAGGTCCGGAAACTCGCCTCGGCGTTGCCCAGAAACTGGCCCTCGAGCGCCAACCAGGCCCCACGAGCGCTCGGGGTGTTGTGGACGAGGTCGTGGAGGTCTAGGGAGATCGTCCCCAGAATCCAAGAGAGAACGATGCTGTCGAGGCGCAGCCACGAGGCGGTCGGGACCGCGCCCACGGCGTCGAGGAGGACGTGGTCGTCGAGGGCGTAGCGGCGGAGGGTGAGGAGGACCAGGTCCCCCTAGCGGGCGTAGGAGGGCGACTCCGGCTCGAGGACGACCGGAACCAGGAGCCGGATGTTCTGGACACCCCCGGCCTGGTAGTGAAGCTGCGGCACGAGTGGATCGGTCGGGTCGTGCCAGATGACCGCAGTGGTGGACACGCGGTGACCTGCCGAGCCGGAGGAAGTGGCCCCGCAGTCGTGGGAGGCAGGGGAGGTGAGGAGCTGCTCCGCGTCGACGATCTGCTGAGCCAGGGCAGCGGCCGCATCGCGTTCGCGCTCCCAAGCGAGGGCGGCCTCCCGCAGCCGAGCCTGCCCCGCCGCGTACTCAGCCCGGGAAGCGGTCCGGGCGGTGGCGAGGGCGGAGGTGGCGGCCGGGTGGGCGGCCGCGGGAGGCACGCCCGCCGGGTCATCGGCGGCCGGGTCCGCATCCCCCGCTCCTGCCCCGGCCCCAGCGCCCGCCTCTGCCCCCGCGCCTGCCCCGGCCCCCGCCATCAAGGCGGGGGTGAGCGGGGGGGGGGGGGGGTGCAAATCAGCAGGTGGCCGGCCGGCTGCTCTGTACGCGCGCCCGCGCCAGAAGCGCCGGTCGGGCGGACGGCGGCGGCGGTCGGGCGGAAGGGCTGCGCAGTGGCCTGCGCCCAGCTCGGTCCGCTGTAGAGGGGGGGGAAGGTGGTGAAGTAGGTAGGCCCAGGAGGGGGAGGGGGCCGGCCGTCCATGGCTGCTCCAGCGGCGCGCCGGCGAGCAGGAAGGCGGCGGCGGCGGGGAGGGAGAGGGAGGAAGCTAGGCTGATACCATGTTAATTGATAATGACTGGATTAGATTCCAAACTAACCCTAGAAGGGGTAGCTATATAGTGTCATACATGGGCCTCATGGGCTTAGCTTCATGGGCCTAATATCCTCATACTCTAACAGTTTCAAATAGTATTTTTTTGATGAATCTAGTCACATCAACTTGTGTTGTTGGTCTATATGATTTTTAGGTTTTTGATGGCCGAAGCTAAAGACATTTCACTTAGGACAAACATAGCAAATGAACTTAATTTTGGTTCAGAGGCAATAGATTATTCTTTTTAGTCAGTAGAAAACAACAGGAACTGTTTGCATATATAGCTGCATGTATTATTTTCGTATAATCCCACATTCTTCATCTTTACTGGAACAAGCAGTCTTATAATTGGTGCATCCTTATTTGCAGGCACTGGGATATCGACACTTCAGTCACTTCTTGCTGAGATACCAGGGCAATTCATGACGTACATGAGGACAAGAGAAACTCAAACAATTAGTTAGTACATGATGCCTAAATCAGTACAAGTTGCGCCCTTGAATATTCTTTGTTAATATCATTTTCGGCCTTTCCATTACATAGTGGTGCAAGTTTTAAGTCATGGATGTGAAATAGATAATATGGACGTGTCAAGTGTAGGTGAGAGATTGACCTCCTGGAGATGCCAACATCAAATTGGCGAGTTGGGCTTGTTTAAAAGGGCTGGCATAAAAAAATGCTGCCTGTGAAGAGAAATGAGGACATCTACCTTAAATTCCATGACAATTTTTTTTACCAAGGTTTAATCTGGTTCAAGTCAGATTCCTAGGCTGAACTATCTGTACCTGTTTGTAATATATGATTTTAGGGTTTGGGCCTTTATTTATCCTTGTTAGGTACACTAGAATAGGAACTATTTTGGCATTGCACATTCATTTTTTCAAGTATTGACGTTGTTGTGTATGGCTGTTTAGTTCATATATATGGTGGTGGCTTGTGACCTGTATAATTTAGATACTAGAATATAGAGCATTTGTGGCAAGCCATGTGACAATCTCAGAGGAGATCTCAGACATCGGGCTGCAATACGTTTTTTTTTTATCGTTTCTCTTTGAACTATGTATATATTACCCGCACGTTGGTTAAGATGTCAGTTGGACTGTTTTAAGTTGTGTATATGCCGGGTTACCCGTGCAGCGATGGAGGCTGGAGGAGGCTGCAGTGATCAGAACTCGAAATTTGGCAGTGTCTGTCCCCAGACAGTTTCCAGAAGAGAAATGGTTAGATATAATTTCTACTCCTAGCCTCCTGGTAAAATTTGCGTCTCCTGGAAACAGGGACATCTTGTCCGCGTTAGTGGTCCCCTGGAGAAATCTCAAGGTGCAGTACCAGGACCATGAAACAGGGACATCAACCCCGAATGATGACATGGAAGATGGAGTGCATGTCTAGGCGTGATCAGTCCCATCGAGGGCGGAGGGAAATGGAGATCGATCGATGTTCCACGAGTAATCTGGGTGAAAGCCCCAGCAGAGTAATTAATTTGGTTCAGACGTTCAGTGCACAATCTAATCGGGCAGGATGCTCAAAAAAAAATCTAATCGGGCAGTGGAAGGAAATCTCGTAATGATCTCCACTTCGATACGCTCTCTCGATCTGGAGATAACAGACTATTCCCAGAATCCCAGTGCGCGCTAACATGATACGAGCAACTTTCAGAAAAGATCTTATGTGGACAAACATGGCAATAAGCCAATAAGGCTCCGGGTACGGTCTCACTCGCACATTTTTTTGGTGTCGTGTCCACCCAACGTCCCTAGTTATGTTTCACTAGTGGCTTGTGCGGGCGCAGCACCTTTACTTCGATTCTATGTACCGCACTTTAGGTGTATGGGCTTGGGCTTCATTATCTGTAATAGGATCAGTGATGGCACGGCGATGAATAGTATGGTGCAATTTTTTTTTTGCCTCAATTAGAGAAGACAAAAAACAAGAGTTTCTCAGAAAAAAAACATGCGCTTATCAATTCGATATTCCAATCATCTTTGATAATAACAGCAATCGGATCTATCTTTGTTCTCTAAAAAAAATACAGAACTAATTATGAAATAAGCCTAAAGTAACCCTAATATCTTGGTCTAAATTACTCTAATTTTACAATTATAGGAAAACAACTTAAAATTAACCCCTAACCTTAGTCTAAATTGCTCACTTATGCCGTTATGACCAATAATCTAAAGTAACCCATAAGTTTTTATATATATTACTTTCTACAATTATAGATTAAAATAATAATGTAAAGTAACATCTAAATATGCATTTAAATTACATATACTTATCATTATGAAAAAGTACTCCTAAATATACTCCACCTAGTTCTACCATTGATACTAAAGAAAAGTTAAGAGTTAATACATGAGAGGTCTCTGAACTTGTCAAGGGGTGTCACTTATATCAAAAACTTTGAAAATCTATAAGCTTAGTAAGAGTAAGAGGTGCACCGTACGTAATCCATATCACACACGTGGGCAGGTAACTGGGGCTTCAAATCAAAGGGTACTCCGTTGAAGATGGAGCTAGTTGTCACGTCCAGTGTCTAGACCATAGACCATGTAGTTTCTCTCAAATTTCTGAAAAATTTACTATGTAAAAAGAATATTCCTCGTCACATCAAATTTGCGTTACATGCACAAAGTACTAAATGTAGAGGAATCAAAAACTGATTATACAGTTTGCTTTAACTTTGTGAGACGAATCTTTTGAGTCTAATTAGTTAATGTTTAGACAATAATTCATAAATATAAACGAAATGCTACAGTGCGCTACATGAATTCTGGGACCTCCCAACTAATTTGGGAACTAAACAATGCCTACATTAACCATTGACCTCATCCAATGCAACTGAAAGAAAAAAGAGGAAGGGGATACCGTACTGTCAGATGCTGCATGGGAAGGGGAGATCAAAGTCCTGTTAAGTCTGTGGATGCTCATGCTTGTGCTTTATCGTTGTTGAATTTGGGCACGGCATCTTTGACTAAACCTGCCTTGCACACACATATCCATCCCCTGCTGGCTGCTGGTGGTGGAGGTACGGCGTTGGTGCTGGGCTGCGCCGCCCATTCAACTTCCACCGGAGACCCCTTTGGTTAGATCAGATCGACCTTTTTTTTCTTCTCTCGATGACTCGATGGCTGCTGCCATCGCAGACCAGAACTCGATCGACCATCATCCAGGGCACGGCCTTATCACTGTATCTGCATACTCGCTTTTACGATAAATATAAATAAATAAATAAAAAGTACGATTACCGCGCGTGCGCACACGTGACAATTGCACTCGAGCTAGCTAGGACAATGCCATATGCATGACACATCATTGTGATCCGGCCGTTTGACCATGCAGCAGACTGCGAGAGATATGGTCGGAGTGGAAAGCAAATTCCGATAGACTGGTCGATCTTTCCCTATATCCGAGAGATTAGCTCCCGTCTCTTCTCTGCGTGACACACATATGAAAAACAGCTCCAAACCGCTTCAATCTTTATCCCGTATCGGTTATGATGCCCGCCACTAGTATATATTACTTTCGTTTTATAAGTTAAATTTATAATTATTTTAATTTTTAAAATAAATATGTTTATTATGTATTTAGCTATAGTGTACGTAAGTACATTTAAGTACATAACAAAAGCTATATATATATACTTGTGACCCATGCATACGAGGTATTGCGAGTGAAAAAAACATACATCCGAGGTATTGCGAGACCAAGTATCCCCGGAGGCAGCCATCATAGCGGCCAGATCCTTCTCCAAAGCGCTTCAATGCTAAGATCTCTTGATCTTAAAGGTGAGCACAAAGAAACTAACTCAAAGTAAACATATATATACTTGTGACCCATGCACAATTACATATAGGTACATTACATAAAAGATAATTGAGTTAATTAAATGCATCAATGTGTCTTAAACGCATAAGGATATGTCACTTACGTCCACAAACTTTAAAAAATACGTTTATGAATCCCTAAATAACTTGTTAAATGGTGCAGCGCAGGTACATGTGCAACGAGTCACTCTCCTTCGACCGCCAACTTATCTCTACCGTCTCGACGGTGGTGACAAGCTCCTGCACTGTACTAAAGATTGCACGGATGATGAGGTGGCTAGGGTTAGAGTGGAACTGTGATGTGTAGACGGGCAATAGTGAGGTGTGAGGGCAGTCGCGACGTACGACGGGCCAGAGTCCGTGTGAGAGGAGGGAAGCGAGGCGTAGACGGGCAATAGCGAGGTGTGAGGGCAGTCGCGATGTACGACGGGCCAGAGTCCGTGTGAGAGGAGGGAAGCGAGGACTATTCATTTCAGAAGAGGGAAGAAGATAAATTAAATGTGATATTATTGGTGTGCCACATCAACAAGAAACGCTCAAGTGGCTGGTATAGAATTGGTGTACCACGTGATAAGTTTAAGGATTCAAAAATAAATTTTAAAGTTTGTGGATCTAAATGATACACCTTTATAAATTTTAGGGTTGTTGGTGCATTTAATTTAAGATAATAATAATTAGTTTATTTTCTTTAGTTTAATAGTTACAGAAATTCTCCTTAATCAATCACATATCAATATCATTAGATTTTTTAAAGTTACGTAACACTTTAAGAAAGTAACAAATTATTTACAAATTATACATCTGTAGTATTCATAACATGTCTATATTGACTAATCAATTGTAAGAACTCTGTTTTTTATGTAAATATACTACCGCACTCACAATTTGTTGTGTGTTGCAGGTTGAAACCATTATTAGTGGCGTTGTGACTTAATTTGTAGTCTAACCTAGATTCCTCTTTTTTTAATATAATATAGAAAAAAAGGAGCTTTGAATAAAAGCTACGATACGTAGTTTCAACTTATCTAAAACATGCTGAATAAAAAAAATATAGCAGCTAATTAATAAATTAAAAGTTCAAAGTCTAAAACTACACAACAACGTTAGGTCACATGAGTTTCAACACGACCTAGCTAAGATTCAAATTACAAACAAGTACTCCCTTCGTTTTAAATTATAGGTTATTTAACTTTTTTGACCCTAAGTTTAAACATTCATCTTATTCAAAAATTTATACAAAATATTTTTTATTGCGACTTGCTTTATTAAAAAAAATCTTAAAAATAATTTAAATTTAACTATGTTACATAATTTTTTTAAATAAAATAAATGGTAAAAATTGAGGTCAAAAAAATCAAACAAACTGTAAATTAGAACATAGGGAGTATTAAAGCAGACACATGGATATATGCAAAAGGAAGAACCTGGTCTTGTTTACCCTCTAGCATAATATGAAGACCAAAATTCAAAGCTTGTGAGGTATGCATGCTTATTCTCCTAAAACCAAGTAACGCACATTTGATATCCATGCAGACAAATAGTGGAGCTATTTTAGAACGAAGGTGAAGTATGGAATAGACGTTCGTAGATCAGTAGATGTGTCTGATTTGACTGACATATTTAAATAAAATAGAATAAAATAAGATGTCACACGAAGGGAATTAGCGAAAGACATTTTCAACGCATTGATGCCTTTTGCTTCGTCCTCAAAGCAAGCAAACCTCTAGTAGACAGTAATCACAGCTACAGGCACCATCAGTCTCTCTCCTAAAGTCCTAAGCTCCCGATTAGGTCAGTCAAATACGCAAGGTGGTGGTGGTGGTCAATACCAAGATCAGAAAGGCATCGTGCGTGATCGAAGGTGGATCATCGGAGGCAGGGCAGCAAGCGACCCCTGCCTGAGCCCGACGGCGGCCAGGAGGATTCGGCTCACCAATCGTCGGCGTCGCAGTCTCTGGCGTCATCGGCGCCGAGCTCGAGTCAAGAGCGCCATTTCCACTTCCAGCGGCGGTAGCAGCAGCAGATAGAACTGTTAGAAATAAGAGCAATTTAGCGATGTATAAATTAATTTCGATAATGAGAAAAAGATCAACAATATGTATCACAGGTATATGATTTGGTACTTGCAACAGAGAGAATGCGAGAACGAACAACGGAGAGAGAATCGACATTCTTACAGTGGGATTGCCGGTGAAGGAAGACGTAGTAGACCGTCGACTAAGATCCGGATCAGCGGCGTAGAGGGAAGAAGACGTCCAACGAGCAATCATAACGGCGCTTCCCAAAAACCTGATACACCCCCTATCCCGTGCAGGGACGCGAGGAGACGTAGGCTTCGGAGCCTGCTCTCCCGACACCGATGGCACGTCGGCGACGGGATGGGAAAGACGACGGCAGCACAGCACTGTGGCGAGGAAGAGATGAATCTCTCGGTACTGAGGACGAC
>CM041637.1:24150801-24172434 GCA_023333625.1 Bothriochloa decipiens | reverse complement strand
CTCTCGGTACTGAGGACGACGTCTCGCTCCATATTTATACACGCGTCGCAGCAAATAGGAAAGTAATTAGCCGCTCAATCACAGTATTATGGTAATTGACCTGTCGTTTGTGCACTTACCATAATATGAGAATAATTGCTTACCAAATAGGCCAGCGTAATTTTCTCCATGCATGCAAAAATTCGGAGTGGCAAAAGGAGGCCGCGCACCCGCAAGGGTCGGAGCAGGAAATCGGCGGACCATTCACGCGCATGTCGTGCGTGCGCGCCCATTAGCCCCGTCACGCCCCTCTCGGCCCGGCCCGGCGAGGCGAGGCCGTCGACTGAGATCCGGATCAGCGGCCTAGAGGGAAGAAGACGTCCAACGAGCAGTCGCGACGGTGCTTCCCAAAAACCTGATACGCCCCCTACCCCGTGCAGGGACGCGAGGAGACGTAGGCTTCGGAGCCTGCTCTCCCGACACCGATGGCACGTCGGCAACGGGATGGGGAAGACGGCGGCAGCGCAGCACTGTGGCGAGGAAGAGATGAATCTCTCGGTACTGAGGACGACGTCTCGCTCCATATTTATACACGCGTCAGAGCAAATAGGAAAGTAATTAGCCTCTCAATCACAATATTATGGTAATTGACCTGCCGTTTGTGCACTTACCATAATACGAGAATAATTGCTTACCAAATAGGCCAGCGGAATTTTCTCCATGCATGCAAAAATTCAGAGTGAAAAAAGGAGGCTGCGCACCCGCAAGGGTCGGAGCGGGAAATCGGCGGACCATTCATGCGCATGTCATGCGTGCGCGCCCATTAGCCCCGCCCCGCCCCGCCCTGCCCCGCCTGACGAGGCGAGGCGAGCGAGCGCGCGCGCGTGTGGTTCTTCCGTTTTCTCTCCATAATAGCTCCAACAAGATAGAGATAGCTCAACTATTTAAGTTGGCCTCACTCCTCTTGAAGTAGCAAGGTGGGACTAAAGTCCCCCACCTTTCCATATATACATGCATGTGTGAGTGGGCCTTTGGGATTTATTTGGAATTGTTTGGCCCATGGCCCAAAACATCTAACAATCCCCCACCACATCCCAAGGGCACGCGAGTTATACTCCCTGTACCACAGTACTATTAATATACCAGCTATTCAGTGAAGACCGGTTAAGGTTGAACATCCACGGAGAACAACAAGATAGGCCCATCCGTAACTGCACAATGGACTAGGCCTTGAATTTGCAGTTTGGTGCGATTAGGCTTCACTTGAAGTCTTGACTGATACTAGGCTGCCATAGCCAACCCCGCGAGTGGAGCGTATGAGTCATACTCCTAACTCACTTCATGAGCTTGTTAAAGAATACCCAATTCTTATAAACTACAACTAAAAATTGGGCTCACATAGGTGTGTTCTTACAGGGATACTCTGTAGGACAGTATCTCTCTATAAAGCCTCAGAATACATTAAGACAAAGTCAACCTGCCTTACAGAGATGAGAGTACTGCATCTCCAGCGGAGTAGGTCAAAAGGAAAGATTGTACTCTCCCATTAACCAACAGCTTGTTCTTCCTAGGTCCTAATTCACGGGATCTCCGATCACATAGGTTGGGTTACTACTGAGGTTAACTCACATGGGTCTCAATCCCATCTCCTTCGATGTATTGTCAATCACGGTGCGTGATAGTCCCTTTATAAAGGGATCTACCAGGTTCTTAGCTGTCTGGATGTAGTCCACAACTATTACTTCGGAGCTCCTTAATTTCCTCACAGACTTCAGTCTACGCTTTATATGTTTGCTGGACTTCTTTTCGTTGTCTTGACTTTTCATCACCTTCGTGATCACCGTTTGATTATCACAGTTTATGAGAATAGCAGGAATTGGTTTCTCAACCATAGGCAAGTCCATCAACATCTCTCTTAACCATTCAGCCTCAGTAGAGGCTGTACCCAGAGCTGTAAGCTCTGCCTCCATTGTGGACTTTGTAAGTATTGTCTGCTTACAAGACCTCCAAGAGACAGCACCACCACCCAAAGTGAATATGTATCCACTAGTGGCTTTAAGCTCATCAGCTTCTGTAATCCAGTTTGAATCACTATATCCTTGAGTACTCCTGGGTACCCTAAATAGTGAATTGCATAACTCATTGTGCCTTTTAGATAGCGCATTACTCGATCAATACCACGCCAATGATCAGTTCCTAGATTAGAGAAAAATCTTGTCGTTACCCAGGAAATGGGTACCCCAAACCCTTGGTTTACTGGGCTAAACCCCGCAAAATCAGCAACATAAACCCTCCAGTAACCTCCCACATCAACGTTGAAAGGCCCGCAGGCTAAAGCGTATTGGGTTGACCCGCGAACGGACTACGACGGCCCAAAGCCAAAGCCTGCTAGAGAGGCTACCGATCGGACTGGGACTGTACACTCGAGGGTACGATTCGGGCGACCCCTCGAGGATGGAACTTCGCCCGGCGAACGAGCCTGCCCTCGAGGACGGAACTTCGCCCGGCGAACGAGCCTGCCCTCGAGGACGGAACTTCGCCCGACGAACGAGCCTGCCCTTGAGGACGGAACTTCGTTCGCACGAATGGGCAGCCCTCGAGGACAGTGCACCCCTCGGCTACCGACTCTCCCGTACGGATCCGGGCGCATTTAATGCGTTTTACCTACCCCCGCCTAACCGTATGGCCACAGTCACGGTAACAGTTGTGGGAGTGGCGGTCAAATCTTGCTTTTACCACCCATGCCCTAGAATCCCGCGGATCGTACTTCGCTGTTGCACCATGCCGAGCACTGTGCCCCGTCCAGCACCCCCTCGAGACGTATGAATCAGCACGTTTCCCGCATTTCCCGGGATTCGACCTTATCCAGTGAGGCTCGACCCCTTCGACTCGACCCCCTCGACTCAAGCCAAGTCCTCGACCACCGCCCCTCGACTCCATCGGACGAACCCTCGAGCGGGACTCCAACAACTTCGGACTGCACTTCAACAACTCCCGACGCGACGGCTGCAGGGCCTCCATACCGACGTACATCACTACAGCAGCACTGACATGATCGGCCTCAACGCCATGCGTCACCAGCCATGCGAACTCTAAATACATGTACTCCTGTGCCCCTCCTTACCTATAAAAGGAGGCGCCCAGGCGTTAGAAAGAGAGGGACCGGAGGAGAGGATTTAGAGCATAGAAACGCTAAGGCTTTAGATCACAGAACAACACCGTGAGCCAGTGCAAGGTCGAGAGCTAGGCGTCCAAACGCCCAAGCCCCACCTCACGCTCCTCACACCTGCTTGTATTTTCCCCTGTACTAGCACTTTGGTGCAAGATAACACGAACTATCCTCCCCCCGCTAGACATAGGGCCTTCTTTGCCCGAACCAGGATAAATCGCCGTGTCCTTCTTGCATCACCCACCGGATTAATGGAGCACGCAATTACAAATATTACTCGTTGGTGTTAACCCCTCGAGGGTCAGAACACCGACAGTTGGCGCGCCAGGTAGGGGAGCCGCGTGTCACTAACGATTTCCCGCCATTTTTTCGGATGGGCGACTTTGTTTCACCACTTCTGCGTGCTACGGTGATCTGGTTTGGGAGCCTGGAGTTCATGACCCTCGGCCAGGGCTATGACTTGACCCTGCTCTTGATCAGTGACCCAAACGGAGGTCGCGGTACGTCCCCACGCTCATGGGGGGCTGCTCGCCGTTCTCACCACCATGCTTCCACGTCCAGAAGGAGGCACAATCAACACCGTCATCGCCATCAACCTGAGTCGAGGATGGTTCCCGCCGCTTTCTCCTTGCCCCTGACCGGAGATGAGGAACCCCTTGTTGAGGGATTGTCTGACCCGAGTTCAGAGGTAGAGGGCAAACCGGCAGGACCCTACCACAACCCCGACTCCACCTTCATAGTACGCTCATCGAGGAAGCACGACGAAGTCCCCGCTCGATCGAGCCCGCTCCCGCACGAGCTGTTCGAGCGTCGTCGGCGGCCTTCGTTCGACTTCAACAATGCCACGACGATGATCTCGACAGCGACCTGCTCCAACATGAGCACGTTAGAGGGCCACCCAGGCGCCCTTCTCCATGCAATGACGAACATGGGGACTGTCACACCAGCCTCCGAGGGCTTGGCCTTCATGAGAGTGCCCGGCCCCCGGAGGTACACCGTCGGCACACTCCGACGGCAGCTGCAGGAGGAGGCGCGGGGACAATTCCCTGTTTTCTGCTGCGGTGACCCCGACTCTGACTCTGATCATTGGGATCCTACCCGCGAGTGCCTCCACATCGATGGTGGTGTCGACTCCAATCAGGACACCATCGATCCAGTGGCCGCAGCAGCTACCGCTGCAGCGGGAGGTGCTCCTCCCAGAGCAGAGGACCAACAACCAGACGCACCTCGAGAGGCGTGCCCCCATCCTAGCGAGCAGGACGCACAGCTGGCACAATTTCGGGAGTTGCAGGCAAAGCTCGCCGACGAGCAGGAACGATTACGCCTGCTCGAGCTAACCCTCGAGCAAGAGCGGCGACTGCCTGGCGGTAGAGCCCGAGCCAGGGCCCGAGAGGTCAACCGACAGATCAACGAGGCAGGGGCACCCGAGCAACCTGCCAACCGTTATCCCCGAGCAAGCCAGAACATTGTCGCGGTGGCTATGCTCCTTTGCAATATGCCCGCACCATCCAACTCACAAGCTCGGCGGATACAACGCGAGGTCGAGGATCTCCTCCAAGTTGCTGTTGTTCAGCAAGCCGAGAGCTCAGCCTCGAGGCATTGAGGGGCAGCCTTCGAACCTCAGGTCGAGCCCTCTCGGCCCGAAAGGGAGAGCTCGGTCGATCAGGGGGCGGCCCCCCGACCGAAGAAGAAGCCGGCCCGAGAACGTATCAACGATGACCGCGCTCCCTGCGACGCGCGCCTCAACATTGTCGAGAACCGCAGGCGCAAGCACGGGGATGCCAAGGATCGAGGGTACAACGCCCATCGTGGAGGGCATTACGACAGCGACGAAGACCGACGGTCCCCGGAGCCACCGGGTCCCCGAGTCTTCAGCAGGACGATCCGCTGCGCCCAACTGCCCGACAAGTTTTGACCCCCCACGAGCATCATCAAATACAACGGCGAAACCAATCCCGAGCTCTGGCTAGCCGACTTTCGGCTGGCCTGTCAGGCGGGCGGGGCACGTGACGACCACGTCATCATACGTCACCTTCCCCTGTTCCTGTCCGACACCACGCGTAGGTGGCTCGAGGAGCTTCCCCCTGACCAGATTCGTGGCTGGGTCGACCTTGTCTAGATCTTCGAGGGGAACTTCAAAGGTACCTACGTGCGTCCTGGGAACTCCTGGGAACTGCGCAACTGCAAGCAGAAACCAGGGGAGTCTCTCCACGACTTTGCTCGATGATTCTCCAAGCTCCGCACCGAACTACCCCACATCTCCGATCTCGACGTCATTCTAGCGTTCGTTGCGGGTACAATCTGCAAGGACCTAGTTCGCGAGTTGGGGTGTAACCGCCCCGACACAGTCGACGAGCTGATGGATGTGGTCGCCAACTACGCGGCCGACGAAGAGGCGGTTGGCGCCTTCTTCAGCGACGGGAAGGACAAGGGAAAGGCGCCGGCAGCCGACGACGCCGGAGGCTCGAGCAAAGGGTCGAAGAGAAACAACAAGAAGAAGAAAAATCAGCAAGGCAAGCGTGAGGCTACAGAAGATGATCTCGTCGCAGCAACCGAACACAAAAGACCTCGAGGTCCCCCCGAGGGCGCCATCTTCGACAAAATGCTCGAGGAGCCCTGCCCTTATCATAAGGACGGGGCGAAGCACAAGCTCAAGGACTGCCGCATGCTTCGAAAGCACTTTGAGCAAGTTGGTGTGAAGAAAGGTGACGACAAGAAAGACCAAGGCGGTGGTGAGGGAGACAACGGGGAAGACAAAAAATTCTCCGAAGTCTATGACTACTACATGATCTACGGGGGCCCCTCGACCCAACTCATGCCTCGATAGCGTAAGAGGGAGCATCGAAAAGTCTTCTCCATCCGAGTCGCGACACCTCACTACCACGACTGGTCTGACGCGCCCATCATGTTCGACCGCAATGACCATCCGGATCGAGTCCCCAACCCCGGGGCCTATCCACTCGTCGTCGACCCAATCATCATAAACACCCGCCTCTCGAAGGTCCTCATGGACGGCGGCAGTAGCCTGAATGTCATCTACCACGAGACCCTCGACCTCCTGGGAGTCAAGAGGTGCCAACTCCGACCCAGCACCGGGGGATTCCATGGCGTCTTGCCGGGGAAAAAGGCCCTCCCCGTCAGCCGTATCGACCTTCCTGTCTGCTTTGGCACCCCTACCAACTTCAGGAAAGAGACCCTCACCTTCGAGGTGGTCAGGTTTCACGGAACGTATCACGCTATCATCGGCCGACCGGGCTACGTGCAGTTCATGGCGATCTCGAACTACACCTACCTCAAGCTCAAGATGCCAGGACCCAAGGGCGTCATCACTGTCGCCTCCTTCTATGAGCACGCGTACAACTGTGACATCGAATGCGTCGAGTATGGAGAGGCCATCGAGCAAAATGCCATGATAGCCGCGACCCTCGAGCGCCTCCCCGACGAGGTGCCAGACCCCAAGCAGCACGCCGACAACTTTGAGCCGGCACAAGACACCAAGAAAAGTCCCCCTCGACCTGAGCTGCCCCAGCGAGAAGGTGCTAACGATCAGCGCCGACCTTGAGGGCAAATAGGAAGCCGTGCTCGTCGACTTTCTCCGCGTGAACGCCAATATGTTTGGTGGAGTCCTTTGGATATGCCGGGCATACCGAGGGAAGTCGCCGAGCACGCCTTGGAGATCCGAGCCGAGTCCAGATCGGTGAAGCAACGCCTGCGTCGCTTCGACGAGGAGAAGCGCAGGATCATCGGCGAGGAGGTGCACAAGCTTTTGGCGGCTAGATTCATCAAGGAGGTCCATCACCCCGAATGGTTAGCTAATCCCGTGCTAGTTAAGAAAAAGAATGGAAAAATGCAGATGTGTATTGACTATACTAGTTTAAACAAAGCATGTCCCAAAGTTCCGTTTCCTTTACCACGCATTGATCAAATTGTTGACTCTACCGCGAGATGTGAAACCCTCTCGTTCCTCGATGCTTATTCTGGCTACCACCAAATCAAGATGAAAGAGTTTGACCAGCTCGCGACTTCCTTCATCACACCTTTTGGCATGTACTGCTACGTCACCATGCCCTTCGGCCTTCGAAACGCCGGGGCGACGTATCAGCGGTGCATGCTCCACGTCTTCGGCGAACACATAGGCGACACGGTCGAGGCCTATGTCGATGACATCGTGGTCAAGTCCAGAAAAGTGGACAACCTCATCCGTGACCTCGAAATCGCGTTCGGATGCCTTCGAGCCAAAAACATAAAACTCAACCCCGAGAAATGTGTCTTCGGAGTGCCTCGGGGCATGCTCCTCGGATACATCATCTCCCAGCGTGGGATCGAGGCCAACCTCGAGAAGGTGGCGGCCATCATGCGAATGGGGCCGATTCGGGATCTTAAGGGCGTGCATAAGGTCACGGGCTGCCTCGCGGCCCTCAACCGTTTCATCTCACGATTAGGGGAGAAGGCCATGCCTCTGTACCGCCTCTTGAAAAAATCTGAGCGATTCACATGGACCGCGGAGGCCGAGGAGGCCCTTGATGAACTCAAAGGCATGCTGACATCCACTCCGATTCTCGTCCCTCCTCGACCAGCGACGTCGACTGAACCGCCCGAACCCCTCCTCCTCTATGTCGCCGCAACCACTCAGGTGGTCAGCACGGCCATAGTAGTTGAGAGGCAAGAGGAAGGGCGCGCCTTGCCCATCCAGCGGCCGGTTTACTTCGTCAGTGAAGTGCTTTCGAAAACAAAAATCCGCTACCCATAGGTGCAAAAGCTACTCTACGCCATCGTCCTTACGCGTCGCAAGCTCCAGCACTACTTCCTCAGCCACTCGGTTACCGTGGTATCTTCGTTCCCCTTGGGGGAGATCATCCATAACCGGGAGGCCGCTGGAAGGATTGCTAAGTGGTCGGTCGAGCTCATGGGCGAGACCATCACCTACGCACCGCGGAAGGCCATCAAGTCCCAAGCGCTGGCGGATTTCGTCGCTGAGTGGACCGACACTCAGTTGCCCCCAGTTCAAATCCAAGCTGAGCTGTGGACAATGTACTTCGACGGGTCGCTCATGAAGACAGGAGCAAGCGCGGGCTTGCTCTTCATCTCACCCCTCAGAGTCCACATGCGCTACGTCATTCGCATCCACTTTGCTGCTTCTAATAATGTCATAGAGTACGAAGCTCTCGTCACTGGATTACGAGTTGCCCTTGAACTCGGGGTCCGACGCCTTGACGTTCGAGGCGACTCGCAACTAATCATCGACCAAGTGATGAAGGCCTCGAACTGCCACGACGCCAAGATGGAAGCCTACTGTAAGGAAGTGCGCAAGTTGGAAGACAAGTTCCACGGCCTCGAGCTTAGCCATATTACTCGACGATACAACGACGCCGCGGATGAGCTTGCAAAAATCACATCGACTCGAGGTACCATCCCTCCGAACGTATTCTCGAGGGACCTCTTTGAGCCCTCAATCAATTTGGGCTCAGGGGCTTGCACTACGTCCTCGAAGCTCCACCTCACGACCTCGACTGGGGCCCCCTCGACCGGGGCCCAGGTTATGGAGATCCAGGGGACTCCTCCTCCATCGAGCCCACCGCCGGATTGGCGAGCCTCTCTACTCGACTGCCTCATTCGGGGAGAGCTTCCAGAGGACCGGACTGAAGCTCGCCGGATCGTGCGACGGGCCAAGTCCTACGCCATCTACGGTGATGGCAAGGAACTCTACCGGCGAAGCCCCTCAGGCGTTCTTCAGCGCTGCATTACTATCGAGAAAGGCAGGATGCTCCTCGAGGACATACATTCAGGGGCTTGCGGCCATCACGCAGTGCCAAGGACCCTCGTTGGCAATGCCTTCTGACAGGGTTTCTACTAGCCGACCGTCGTTTCCGACGCCACGAGCATTGTTCGCTTGTGCAAAGGGTGTCAATTCTACGCCAAGCAGACGCACCTCCCATCTCACGCCCTACAAATGATCCCCATCACTTGGCCGTTCGGGGTCTGGGGGCTCGACCTTGTGGGGCCTCTCAAGAGGACAACCAAAGGGTACACGCACCTGCTCGTTGCCATCGACAAGTTTACCAAGTGGATCGAGGCCTGGCCTATCGGCAACATCCACTCCGAACGGGCGGTCGAGTTCTTCACCGACATCATCCATCGCTTCGGGGTCCCGAACGTCATCATCACTGACAACGGCACACAGTTCACCAACAAGAAGTTCTTGGATTTCTGCGATCGTCATCACATCCGTGTGAATTGGTCCGCGGTTGCACATCCTCGAACTAACGGCCAGGTCGAGCGCGCCAATGGCATGATTTTGTAGGGCCTCAAGCCAAGGATCCTCAACCGCCTCAGCAAGCACGGAAAATAATGGGCCGCCGAGCTGCCTTCGGTCCTATGGAGCCTAAGGACAACACCTAGTCGAGCCACGGGCTTCACCCCATTCTTCTTGGTCTATGGGTCCGAGGCCGTCCTCCCCACTGACCTCGAGTATGGTTCCCCTCGACTAAAGGCGTACAACGAGCAAAGCAACGAAGAAGCCCTCGCAAACGCCGTCGACCAGCTCGAGGAGGCTCGAGACATGGCGCTAATTCACTCCATGAGGTATCAACAGAAACTTCGACGCTACCACGACAAGCACGTGCGCCTAAGGGACTTCCAAGTTGGAGACCTCGTCCTACGTCAACGACAGAGCAGCAAGGGACGTCACAAGCTGACCCTACCATGGGAAGGCCCATACACCGTAGCTGAGGTGCTAAAGCCTGGGACATACAAGCTCACTAACGATAAAGGTGAAATCCTCACCAACGTGTGGAACATCGAACAGCTACGTCGTTTCTACCCTTAGGGCACCAATGTCCTCGTACATTCTTGCATGTTTTGTACATTTTTGCATGGCAAATATAAGGAGTACTTTTGATTATAAGTTCAAACTTTTTATTGTACATGCAAGAGGTAGCCTCGACCCTGTCTTGCCAGAGTCGAGCCTCCCTGGGGACTAACGGGGGGGAACCCCCTAAGTTCCTAAAAATGCGAACGATTTTTTTGCGAACGATTTTTTCGAGCATCTCCTTTCGCTTCGCAACTAAGTTGAAAACGCCTCGAACTCCCTAGGGGTCGAGGGCTGTCGAGCCGAAGCTCTCCTACGCCTCTGGGCTACGGTACCTCCACTCGCTCCTCCCTCGAGGGATACAAGCTTGCGTCAAACACTTAGTCGAAAAGCAAAAGTCAGGCGATCAGAACTCGAGCGCCTCTTCTTTCTCACGCCTCGATACGCTTTGTGACTAAGTAGAAAATGCCTCGAACTCCCTAGAGGGTCGAGGGCTGTCAAGCCAGGAGCTCTCCTACGCCTCCAGGTTACGGTACCTCCACTCGCTCCCCCCTCGAAGGATACGAGCATGCGTCGAAAACTTAGTCAAAAAAGCAAAGTCTAGGTGAAAGAAAGCAGAGAAGGCTCAAAAGTAAAACGATAAATTGCATTACGATAGATGCATTAATGTTCAAAAAGGCTTTCGAAGCCACATTGAATATAAGTTACAAAAAACTAACTTATTACATGGGCATCTTCGCCCAGCCTTGCCCTACAGGCCCGCTCCGTCGCCGCCCTCCTCGACGTTGTACCCTTCATCCACGGGGGGAGGACTTCGTCCTCGAACAACTTCGCTAGCGCTCCCCCCGGCCTCTCAGCGTCATTGATGAGCCCTCGGCATCGCTCCTCGTTCTCGGCGTCGGTCTTCAAGATATCAGGAATGAAGCCTTGGGCGACCACGTTCATATCGAAGACGAAGCCGGAGGAGACCACTGCTAGCGCCCGCTTCACGCCAGTATGAAGCGCCTCCCGCATGCGATCACGAAGGGTGGTGTCGAGGTAGTAGATCCGATCGACGAGGCCGGCACCCGGGATGTCTTCTTCAGCAACCTCGACGGGCCCGACCTCCCAGGAGGTGCAGAGCCTGTCGAGGGCAACCCGGAGCCGGCCGAGAAGTGCCCCCTCCGTCGCGAGGCTCTCCTGCAGCGCCTTGGCGGCAGTTTGGATAGCAAGAAGCTCGGACTCGAGGCCTGAAACACAAAACAAGAGTTAAGACAAACCATACGGGAAGAAAAAAGAACAAAGGCTCTTCAAGGAACTCACCGGCACAGCAAGTCTCGAAGGCGCGGCGATCCCCCAGCACGGCGTCGCGCTTCCCCCGGGCCTCGTCTCGCTCCTGCTGGGCCTCCTTGAAGGCCTGGGTCACCTCAGTCTTCTCGCAGTGGAGGGTCTTGAGGGCGCCACCAGCCAAGATGATGGCCTGCTCCTTCTCTTGGAGGGTAGCCTTCATCACCCCGAGCTGGGTTTCCAGGCTAGCGGCCCGGTTCTTCTCCTCCTAGGCCAAGGCGGAGAGGGTGTTGCACGCTGTGGAGACTTCAGCGAGACTGGCCTCGAGCGAGAAGATGCGCTCCACGGAGCTTTGAGCCTCCCCCACGAGTAGCTCGACGCGCTCCTGGGCTTGGATGCTCTCGCCCTTGGCCCTCCCCGCTTCGGCCTTGGCCGCGTCAGCCTCCTCCCTGGCACGCTTGAGCTCCTCCTTGAGGTGGGCGGCTTCCCCTCGAGCAGCTTCGGCGTCCTCCTTCACCCGGGCGGTCTCCTCTTTGGCTTTAGCGGCCTCCTCCCTGGTCCGCTTCAGCTTCTCCTCGATCTCGGCCACCCTACCCTGCGCAGAGCGACCGGCTTCGAGTTGGTGAAGCACTTCCTCTCGGCTGTTGTGCATTTCATGGAGGAAGTCTGACTTGGAGTAGGAATGCCTCCGCACCTCCTGGGGACAGGAAATCGAGGGTTAAGGCATTTCACACGAAAGAACTCAAAAAATTGCATATGGTCTACACGGGGACTCACCGCGAGGTTCCGGTCAAGGCCTTCGGCGAGCTCGACGCCCAGTTTCAGCAAGTGCTGCAGCCACGCCCGGGACCGCTCGGCATCCTCCAGCACTTGACTTCCACCGGGTCATCCATCTCGATCCCCGGAGCGCTGGAGTCGCTAAGTTCCCGTAGTACGATGCGCTTCTTGCCCCAATGCGGAAGGACCGTCTTGACCTTGGTTCACGCCAAGGACTCGATCTCATCCACCACATCGCATGGGATGCCGTAACGCATGGCCAACTCCACCGAGGTGCGGAACTCCAACGCGGCGCCGACATCCCTCAGCCCGAGGTCGGAAGTCGACCTCCTCAGCGGGCCAGAAGCCGCCGTCTCCTCCGGTTGCTCCGTTGACGGTTGCAGCGGCTGGCTCGATGTTGCTTCTGGTACCTTCGGAGGCAGCGGAGGTGTCGAGGCCATCACTTCCCTCAACGCCACGACTTGTGGCGCCGGCAGGACCACCATCGACGTATCTTCCACTGGGTTCGGTACCGAGGCCTCCTCCAGTTGCACCCCCGGTAGCCGTGGGACCGTTGACGCCTTCGACGCCGTTTCTTCTTCAGCCAGCAGCTCGTCCAGGGTAATCACGGACACCCATTGCCTGGGCAGTCCTGAAGTCCCCTCTGCCTCTGACGTCTCGGGCGGCTGCTGCACCGGCGGGTCCAGCGGCGCCGCGCCCCCCGGCAGCGTCTGCTGCGCCTGCTGATGCTGGGGTTGGCCCCTAGTTTCCTCCTCCTCTTCCTGCTGCTCCAGCGGCTCCTTTTCCCCCTCCTGCTATGGCCGCGGCAGCTCTTCTTCTTGCAGGGCCCCCTGCTCCTGCTTCCTCTGGGCCTCGAGCTCGCATAGCCCCACCGGCCAGGGTCTCCGCTCTCCCGTCGAGGGGGGAAGGGCTGTGGTCTCCTCACCCTCGAGGTCGAAAATGGCTACCCTCTCTCCTGGCTCATGGCCCTCAGGGGCTCCCGCCTTAGGTGCGGGGATCGAGGCCTCCGGTCAGCCAGGAGCGAAAGCTCCCGGCGTCGGGGCTCCACCCCCTGGCGCCAGGCCGAGCTCGAGGACCACAGACGATGACGTCAAGGAGGCGCTCCCTCCCTCTTGCGTCCTCCTTGGCTCAAAGTCACCACCCGTCACGGCCCCCGAGACACTCGACCCTGCAGCGAGAGCAGAACCCATCAGCCTACCGCGCGCCATAGCCCCGAGGGCTGAGGACAACCACTTGGCTTCCCACGGAGCCAAGGGCCTCGACGTCGCACCTGTGATCAAGGCCTCCATCTTCGCAGCTGCGTCCACCTTGAGCTGCTTAGCCAGCGCAAGAGACACCTCCTCGATTCGGCGCTTGGGCCTGGATGAGAAGAGGACAGCAAAAAGCTTATTAAACTGCACAATGAGGATGCAACGAAAAAGAATTGAATCAACAACACTTACCCGAAGGAGATAGAGGCCTTTTGGGTCCCCCTTGAACCGCCAGTAGATCTTGAGACCCCTCCCGAAGTTGAGCTCTTCCCGAGGCTGAGGCTGCTCGGGGCCATCGGTGGGGTCGCCGCGCCTCCCTGCTCCGACGAGGCCTCCTGAGCACGGCTCTGCTCCGCCAGCGCCGACAACTGGGACTGGGTTTCCCGGATCAAAGTGGGTGGGGTCCCACCTCGAGTACGACGGGAGGGGGGTGAGCCCCCTCGAGTCGAGGCGTCGGCCCACCTTTTCCCACGCTGGCGCTCCAAGGCCGATGCCACCGGCTGGGGGCGCACTCCTCCACTGCCTCCTCCTGCACCAAGGGGCGGTCAGCACGGGAGGAACCCAACAAGATGCGGTCGAGACGCCCCGCCACCCCCTCGACGTCATCACTATCATCGTTAGCATCATCTTCATCTCCCTCGGACGAGGGAGACTCCTCCTGTGGGAGCCTGTCGCGCCTCTGCTCAGCGCGGCGCCTCGCAAGCCTTTCGCGCTCCCGGAACTTCTTGGCCTTCTTCTTCTCCTCTTCGTCCTTACACCGCTTTTCTTGCTGGACGGTGAAGCGTCTTACCTGACAATCGGGAGCGTCCTCCCTCAGCGGGGGCCTCGATCTCCGGTAGTCGATTCTCCCCTACAAGAAAACGTTTAGTCACAGGGACGAGAGAAGGGGGCGGAACGAAAACGTGAACGGCACAGGTCGGGGCACTCACCAGGTCGAGGCAACCCTCCTCCGGCCGCATGGGGAGGCGGTTGACGTCTTCCACCCTGAACAAGCCCGCGACCATCCCCTTTACCCACGCAACGACTTCTATGGTGGATGGCTTCTTGCCAGACATCCGGCACCTCTCGAGAACCTCGGGCGCCGCCGAGGGGAGCATCTCATCCAACCACAGCGGGCACTCCATCAGAGGGAGCACCCGTCGACTGTGGAAGGCCGAGACCACCACGCCCGCCGTCAGGCCCGCCTCTCAAAGGGTCTTCATCGCGGCGATGAGGGGACGAAGTCGACGCTAAAGATCTCCCACGACACCATGCAGCCAGTTGTATGGACGCTCGGTGATAAGCCGCCCGATGTACGACGGGAGATAGCCTCCGTCGTTGCGAAGGTAGAACCATTGCTCGTCCCACCGGGAGTGGTTGGACATCAACCCGGTGGGGATATACTCGCGTGGCTCCTCCGACCTCCCGGTCTTCAACACGAAGTTGAGGCACCCTGCTCTGATGATTCACCTTACTCCTGGCACCACCGGGGAGGAGAACCACTCCCCCTTGTAAAGATGGAGCCACAGCTCCCAATGTGGCGCCATCCCGAGGTAGCCCTCGCAGACGGCCGCAAAGATGGCAGCGTTGGAGATGGCGTTGGGGGAGAAATGCTAGAGCTCGATGCCATAGAAGTTCGTCAATCCCTGCATGAACTCGCTCGGGGGTACGCCGAACCCATGCCGATGATATTTGAGGAAGCTCACCACATAGCCCTTCGGCGGGCTCGGCTCTTGGTGGCTCCTCGGCGGCGCAATCCACTCCGGCCGATTCGGATCGGTGACGGGGCGGAGAAGTCCTTCTCCCACCAGCTCGTTCAGCCTTTGCCGTGTCACGGTCGACGAGCACCAGGGTTCGGTGGGCTGGAGGATGGGGGCCATAGTAGCAGCGGCAGAACAGATCTACTCAGTGGGCGCGGCGGCGGCAACAACAGCACGAATCTCCTCGGCGGACGGATGACCAGGAAGGTTCCCAATCGTGACTTCTCGCTCTAAAGTTTTTACCCTCACACGCGTAGGAAAGCAGGAATTCGGGAGAATGGCAAAGGTGGGGGCGAACAGCGCCTGTCCCCCTTCGTTTTTATACCCGGGAAGAGCAACGGGTAGGGAAAAGGTAACTTCCCAAATTAATGCGCTTACCTGACCATCCCCCCTCGACCGGATACATGCGTCACACCTCTGGCAAAGAGCCGTTGCTCGGGCCCACCATGATCTCCACCGCCGCATCGTTTTAGCTTCCTCCTCAAAAGGCGCGTCTAACGGTAAGAAAAATAAGCGTCACTTACCGGCGGACTCTTCCAGGAGAAGGTAAGCGGGCTCCGGCCCCACCTCGAAGTCTCGAGGGAGTGAAGGCCGGCCCTCGAGTGAGGGCTCAACGGCCGCCCTTGAGCACTAAAAAAAATCAGGCTCCGGCCCTAAGCCTCGAGGGAGCGAAGGCTGGCCCCACGATCAGGGTTCGACAGCCGCCCTCGAGCACCCGAGTCAGGGGTGACCAAGGGGGAGCCAACACGAGGCCTTGCTCAAGAACGAACTCTTGAGACCCCTTTGGACGCATCCAAGGCGAAATGCTACGGACTTTATGGAATCCCCTCGAAGGGAGGCATCGAGCCGCCGAGACCTATCGAATGGAATTGGTATCCATAGGTCCATTGCGTTTTGCTTTAATGAGACCGCCTCCGGGCCTCCTGCTGACCTCTATCAAACGAGGAACGGGCTCTCACTTGGATTTCCCCGTTATCAGCTCACTGAGAACTTCAAGGCTCGCCCTATCGTGGGTAGTCCGATGCTTCTCGCCTCACGTCCGATCGAAAGGACTCGTGAGATGAATGCCGAGGCTAGCAACGCCCCAGCCGTACGAGGCTTGGGAGCTCGACTGTGCCCGACACCCCTCGACGAAAGAGGGTCAGAAATCCCCCGGGGGCTCGGCGTCCCGACGCACCCCTC
Organism: Bothriochloa decipiens; assembly: GCA_023333625.1. Classification (NCBI taxonomy): domain Eukaryota; kingdom Viridiplantae; phylum Streptophyta; class Magnoliopsida; order Poales; family Poaceae; genus Bothriochloa; species Bothriochloa decipiens. Next base: position 24,156,264 of record CM041637.1, on the reverse strand, counting down.
GATAAAGCACTGCAACTCCAGTTCAGGCCTGTACCCGACTGGACAAGCACCCCTCAACCAAAGACAAATGAAGCCCTCACAGGAGTCTTTCAACTCCTACGAGGCCTCGGGGGCTACCCCCGCGGGGGTCGCTCGCGCGCCCCCCACGGAAAAATCCGAATCACATCCCGTTTCCAACTCTTGACCCCTTGCCCGAGTGCCATCACTCGCGCAGGGGCTCGGGGGCTACTGTCGTTACCCAGGAAATGGGTACCCCAAACCCTTGGTTTACCGGGCTAAACCCCGCAAAATCAGCAACATAAACCCTCTAGTAACCTCCCACGTCAACGTTCAAAGGCCCACAGGCTGAAGCGTATTGGGTTGACCCGCGAACGGACTACGACAGCCCAAAGCCAAAGCCTGCTCGAGAGGCTACCGATCGGACTGGGACTGTACACTCAAGGGTACGATTCGGGCGACCCCTCGAGGACGGAACTTCGCTCGGTGAACGAGCCTGCCCTCGAGGATGGAACTTCGCCCGGTGAACGAGCCTGCCCTCGAGGATGGAACTTCGCCCGGCGAACGAGCCTGCCCTCGAGGACGGAACTTCGTTTGCACGAATGGGCAGCCCTCGAGGACAGTGCACCCCTCGGCTACCGACTCTCCCGTACGGATTCAGGCGCATTTAATGCGTTTTACCTACCCCCGCCTAACCGTATGGCCACAGTCATGGTAACAGTTGTAGGAGTGGTGGTCAAATCTTGCTTTTACCACCCATGCCCTAGAATCCCGCGGATCGTACTTCGCTGTTGCACCATGCCGAGCACTGTGCCCCGTCCAGCACCCCCTCGAGACGTATGAATCAGCGCGTTTCTTGCATTTCCCGGGATTCGACCTTATCCGGTGAGGCTCGACCCCTTCGACTCGACCCCCTCGACTCAAGCCAAGTCCTCGACCGTCGCTCCTCGATTCCATCGGATGAACCCTCGAGCGGGACTCCAACAACTCCGGGCTGCACTTCAACAACTCCCGACGCGACGGCTGCAGGGACTCCATACCGACGTACATCACTACAGCAGCACTGACGTGATCGGCCTCAACGCCATGCGTCACCAGCCATGCGAACTCTAAATACATGTACTCCTGTGCCCCTCCTTACCTATAAAAGGAGGCGCCCAGGCGTTAGAAAGAGAGGGACCGGAGGAGAGGATTTAGAGCATAGAAACGCTAAGGCTTTAGATCACAGAACAACACCGTGAGCCAGTGCAAGGTCGAGAGCTAGGCGTCCAAACGCCCAAGCCCCACCTCACGCTCCTCACACCTGCTTGTATTTTCCCCTGTACTAGCACTTCGGTGCAAGATAACACGAACTATCCTCCCCCCGCTGGACGTAGGGCCTTCTTTGCCCGAACCAGGATAAATCGCCATGTCCTTCTTGCATCACCCACCGGATTAAGGGAGCACGCAATTACAGATATTACTCGTTGGTGTTAACCCCTCGAGGGTCAGAACACCGACAAATCTACTCAACTTGCTTACAACAAATGAGATATCAGGGCGGGTTGCGCTAGCTAAGTACATCAAAGATCCAATAATTTGGGAATATTTCAAATGATCCTTTTCTAGCCTTTTATTCTTTTAAAGTATTAGGCTAGGATCATAGGGTGTTGGAGAAGGTTTGCAATCCATATAACCAAAGCGATTTAAAACCTTTTCCACATAATGAGACTGCAAAAGAGTAATCCCATTCTCATCCTTATTAAGTTTAATATTGAGGATCACATCGGCTTCTCCCAAATCTTTCATGTCAAAATTTTAGGATAAGAATGATTTTACATCATTAATCTCTTCGATACTTGTCCCAAAAATTAGTATGTCATCAACGTACAAACACAGGATTACTCCTTTGCCCCCACCATAACAGTAATACACACAAGTGTCGGCTTCATTTATTGCAAACCCAGCAGAGGTCAAAGTCTTTTCAAACTTCTCATGCCACTGCTTAGGTGCCTGCTTTAGGCCGTACAAGGATTTAAGTAACCTACACACCTTGCCCTCTTGTCCTTGTGCTATAAATCCATCAGGCTAATTCATATAAATTTCTTCCTCTAACTCTCCATTAAGGAAAGCCGTCTTCATGTCCATCTGATGAACAAGAAGCTTATGGGAAGCAGCCAAGGATAATAACACTCGGATTGTAGTTAATCTAGCAACAGGTGAGTAGGTATCAAAGAAATCCTTATCTTCTTTTTGTGTAAAACCTTTAGCAACAAGCCTAGCCTTATACTTTTCAATAGTATCATCAGGCCTAAGCTTCTTCTTAAATACCCATTTATAGCCAATCCGTCTACAACCCACTGGTTTATCTACTACTTCCCATGTGCCATTTGCAGTGATGGAGTCCATCTCACTACGAACTGCATCCTTTCAATAATCTGCATCTGGTGATGCATATGCCTCTGCAATGGTCATGGGAGTATCATCTATGAGATACACAATGAAGTCATCACCAAAGGATTTTTCAACCCTTTGTCTCTTACTCCTTCTAGGAGCTACAACATTGTCATCCTCTTCAATACTAGGTGGGTCTATAATTGGCTCTATCGAGGGTGTAAGCTCAGAAATAAATTCACTAGACGAACTCGGTAAAGAAAAAGCAACTTTCATCAGGAAAATATTCTCAAAGAAAGTAACATCCCGTGACTCCAAAAGTGAATCAACTAAAACATCAGGCGCTTCAGATTTTATCACAAAGAACTTATAAGCCATGCTGTGATACGCATAACCCAAAAAGATACAATCAACGGTCTTTGGTCCGAACTTGCGTTTCTTATTAATAGGTACGCTAACCATGGCCAAACAGCCCCATGTACGCAAGTAATGGAGTGATGGTTTTCTTCCTTTCCATCCTTCATATAGAGTAACTTCATTGTTTTTAGTTGGAACTCTATTTAGAACATGACATGCTGTTAAGACAACCTCCCCCCACCATGCTTTAGCCATACCGGATGTTCCTAACATGACATTCACCAAGTCCATTAACGTTCGGTTCTTTCTTTCAGCAACCCTATTAGATTGGGGCGAATGTGGTGGTGTCCGTTCATGAATTATTCCATTCTCCGCACAGAAGAGATCGAACTCATTGGAAAAATACTCTCCACCACGATCAGACCTAACACGCTTGATTTTCTTTTCTAATTGGTTTTCTACCTTAGCTTTATAAGTCTTAAAACATTCAAATGCCTCATCTTTAGTTTTTAGAAGAAACACATAACAATATTTAGTTGTATTATCAATTAAAGTCATAAAGTATCTTTTTCCTCCTTTTGTCAACACATCATTCATTTCACAAATATCTAAATGTATGAGCTCCAACAATGTCGTGCATCTCTCGTCTACAGCCTTGTGAGGCTTACGAGGTTGCTTTGCTTGCACACATGTTGGACATTTAGAGTCTTTGATAGTAGAAAAATTCAGAATTAAATTCATACTGGATAGACGCGACATACAACCAAAATTAATGTGACACAAACATGAATGCCATATATTAGCCACTGAATTGTTCAAATCACATACATGGTTCATAACTTTATTACAGAAATCAGAGAGTGAAAAGCGGAACAAGCCTCCGCGCTCATAGCCTTTGCCAATGAATTGGCCATACCTCGAGACGACTACTTTTTATTAGACTCAAATACCAGCTTGAATCCATCTCGACATAAGAGGGATCCACTAACGAGGTTCTTCTTTATTGAGGGAGCATGCTGCACGTTCTTGAGCCGCACAATCTTTCTCGAAGTGAACTTCAGATTGACCGAACCAACACCAAGAACAGAAGCATGCGAGCCGTTTCCCATCATGATGGTTGATCCTCATGCGACCTGGTAAGATAAAAACATGGAGATATCAGTACAAACATGAATATTGGCTCCTGTATCGATCCACCAATCATTAGATTAACATACAGAAAATACACTAGGTAAATAATTACCGTACCTAGATCCGCTAGGATCACCAATAGTCACGTTGGCAGACTTCTGCCCCTGCTGATTCTTCTTGCCCTTGCGGTTCTTGCACTTCTTAGTGAAGTGTCCATTCTCACTGCAAACGAAGCACACAACTTCATCCATGTTCTTCTTCTTCTTGAACTGAGTAGTCTGAACAGGCTTTTGCTTGTTCTTGCCAGCATGCTACATCATATTGGCACTGGACTGTTCTGGGGCTTTTGGTGGAGCATCCTTTGCCCGAGCCTTCTCTTCAACATCAAGACCAGCCAACAGATCCTCGACTGAGATTTTCTGTCTTTTATGTTTAAGAGCTGTGGCAAAGTTTCTCCATGACGGAGGCAACTTGGCAATCCTACCACCAGCCACAAACTTGTCAGGCAAGACGTGTCCGAGTTGTTCAAGTTCTCTCACAATAAGTTAGAACTCATGAGCCTATTCCATGACTGAACGGTTTTCAACCATTTTAAAGTTGTGATACTTCTCCATCACATACAACTCGTGCCTAGCGTCTGTAGCACCAAACTTGTGTTCAAGTGCATCCCACAGTTCAGCAGCACTTTTGATGTTCATATAAACATCACACAGCTGGTCAGAGAGCACGATAAGAATGCATCCGACGAAAATCGTCGAGCCGTAGTAAACTCTGCACCTCTTTCTCAGACGCGAGAGGTAATGCGGGAGGATTACCCATGACCCAAAACACGTCCATAGCCGTGAGCCACAACTAGGCCCTCGTCTGCCATCTCTTAAAATTCACACCAGTGAACTTCTCCGGTTTCATCGCATCAGTACATCCCTTAGTCATCGCTAAATGCCTATTAGGTTTTTGGATTATTGAAAATAAGAGCAATTTAGCAATGTATAAATTAATTCCGACAATGAGGAAAAGACCAACAACATGACCACAGGTATGTGATTTGGTACCAGCAACAGAGAGAATGTGAGAACGAACAACGGAGAGAGAATCGACATTCTTACAGTGGGATTGCCGGCAAAGGAAGACGTAGCAGACCGTCGACTGAGATCCGGATCAGAGGCGTAGAGGGAAGAAGACGTCCAACGAGCAGTCGCGACGGCGCTTCCCAAAAATCTGATACGCCCCCTACCCCGTGCAGGGACGCGAGGAGACGTAGGCTTTGGAGCCTGCTCTCCCGACACCGATGGCACGTCGGCGACGGGATGGGGAAGACGGCGGCAGCGCAGCACTGTGGCGAGGAAGAGATGAATCTCTCGGTACTGAGGACGACGTCTCGCTCCATATTTATACATGCGTCGCAGCAAATAGGAAAGTAATTAGCCGCTCAATCACAGTATTATGGTAATTGACCTGCCGTTTATGCACTTACCATAATACGAGAATAATTGCTTACCAAATAGGCCAGCGTAATTTTCTCCATGCATGCAAAAATTTGGAGTGGCAAAAGAAGGCCGCGCACCCGCAAGGGTCAGAGCGGGAAATCGGCGGACCATTCACGCG
>CM041637.1:24090744-24150791 GCA_023333625.1 Bothriochloa decipiens | reverse complement strand
GCGCACCCGCAAGGGTCAGAGCGGGAAATCGGCGGACCATTCACGCGCATAGCGTGCGTGCGTGCGGGCGTGCGTGCCCCGCCCCGCGAGGCGAGCGAGTGCGCGCATGTGGTTTTTCCTTTTCCTCTCCCCAATAGCTCCAACAAGATAGAGATAGCTCAACTATTTAAATTGGCCTCACTCCTCTTAAAGTAGCAAGGTGGGACTAAAGTCCCTCACCTTTCCATATATACATGCATATTATATGAGTGAGCCTTTAAAATTTATTTAGAATTGTTTGGCCCATGGCCCAAATCACCTAACAAGAACTTGGAGGGGGCAGGCATGGGTGTACACGATGGCCACTACAACTCGCCTGCTGCGCCGGCACCGTCACCGTCACTGGCGTGGTACCACGAGCAGGCTGCACAGCAAAGTGTGTACAGCTCCAGCACCATGGCGTACTACGACGTGGGCACGCACTGCTCTTCCTCCTCGTCGCTTCTGGCCGGCGACATGGCCGCCGCAGCCGTGCCGGTGGCCACTGATCTCCTCATCAGCGGGTTTGGCTGGAAGCGGGGGCTGCTGGTTCCTCCGCGGCCGGGCAAGCCGTGGAGGTTCAAGAAGGTAGTGTCTTTTCTTTCTAAATCCAATCCATGAAAACATGCATGGATATACCAGCTAATTCATTCACTGTAATATGGTACAACTAAAAAACTGGCCCAAGCTGGAGCTGCTGCTACCATACCATCGATCAATATAGTAGCTAGGCACTAGGCCCTGATTAGTAGGATCGATCACTATGCATGTTTCTTATTACCTCCTGAGCCTCATTATTTCTACCGGAATTGCATCGTGTGCCGATCGCTAGATCTCAGACGGTAGTGTCTCGAGCTGAGCTTTGTGGAATTGCAAAGTTCCCTACAAAGGCTCAAGCTTGATCTTTCGACGATAATAAGTTGGTTGATTCGCAAAACTCATCAAGATATATGAATGCAAGATTCCGTTCTTTTTTCCAGTCCTAGCAGATGCAGACTTCATAAGAAACACTCCGTACTTTTTCAATCCGTCTAGTTTGAGCATTTAAGCCATGGTTAATAAGTTCCAGCACAGAGATCAGAATGCAAATGATATGATATCAAGGCATGCAGGTACCCCGACGACGACGATGCGACACTACCGTGGAGTCCGGCGGCGCCTATGGGGCAAGTGGGCAGCGGAGATCCGCGACCCCGCCAAAGCGGCGCGCGTCTGGCTGGGCACCTTCGACACAGCTGAGGCCGCCGCGGCAGCCTACGACGACGCCGCGCTCCGTTTCAAGGGCGCCAAGGCCAAGCTCAACTTCCCCGAGCGTGTCCAGGGACGCACAGGCCAGGGCGCCTTCCTGGTCTCCCCTGGCATCCCCCAGCCGCCGCCGCCGCCAGCATCAGCTCCCCCGTTACTGCCGCCACTGCCACCGTCGTCTCCGGTACCGTTATTTCCCGACCTGATGCGGTACGCGCAGCTGCTTCACAGCGACGGCAACGTCGTGGCCAGCAGCACCGGTGATCTTGCGGCGCCGGCGCCGTCGTCGTCGTCACAGGCGTCGACGTCGTCAGTGCAGATTCTGGACTTCTCGACGCGGCAGCTCATCTGGGGCTCCACCGCCTGCAACGTTCGGCCGACCATCGATGCTCACATCGGCATCGATGTCGTCCACCACCGCGTCTTCTTCGCCAAGCATGTCGGTGCCTCAAGTCGAGGCTAGGGACAGCGGAGCAGGCGAGGAGAGCGGCACTGCTCCGCCTGACTGATTTGGATAGTCTCGAAGAGATGCTCTTACTGACCATATGGAGCCAATTAGCTTGGTTCTTGATTTACGGTCGCATTTTTTTATAAGTATTTAAGGTCGCATTTGGTACTGTAGGGATTCAAAATAGACTGTTTTCTGCCAGAGTGAATAAATGGAAATTGGTTCCAGAGAAAAACATATGAATATAGTCTCTAACAAATGTTTCGAGGATACAGGGATAGGATCAGAGAATCATTTCTTTGATTGATTCTCCTAAAAACTAGAGAATCAAAACCACTTCTCTCTTTCTAGAAATTTCTTCGAGACATTATATTAAAGTCTAGCAACTGTTTGCAAACTTTGTTGGAATGAGAAGAGAGGAATCTCCATAACATTTGAATTGGAATCAGTTGATGAGCCATTATGTTCTGGCAAATGTTCACTATAGCACCGGTGATCATGTACCTAATTTGAAGTCAGCTTGAGGTTCGTGATTTCTTTTGTGTGTTTTTGAAATACTGGGCACTCGTCGCTATATATGGTTTTTCATGCCACAGTCAAATAAAAAGAGTCGAATTTAAGCACGTGCTCAGTTCACGACTGCCTACATAGTAGCATATATCCAAACGGGTCCTTTCCTCATGACTCGAATTAGTATTTAATGACTGTTGGTGGAATGGCTTTGTCTCTCCTTATTTTACCGGTGCTTTTGAATTTACACGAGCTATCGTATTTTTTATATATAAGCGACTTTAAGGATACGCATCATAGTTCATAGATCCACCCATATCTGCACCGCTTCATTAGTCACACAACCGTTACTCCTGACATTTGACAACGATATGAACACACACATAAAACGCACTCGTGGTGCTATAAAACTCTTTCATATACAAGCTTCTGGATTCATGTAGACATGACATTTTTCTATTGACTATTTTACATTATATTCTGTCTGCACTCACATGAATTGTATAAGGTCAGCCAAAAGTGGCTTTCACGTTTAGCCAAAATGATTATCCCGAAATTATCATGTCTTGTTTTAAATTTTTCTACCTCTAACATACAGGAACCCGTCATTGTGAGTATATCCAGTACCTACTCAGCTAACCCAGTTATGTAGCACGTTTGATTCCCAAATGAAGGATCGTACCCAAGCTATATTGGCCTTCATCTAGTATATATGTTGTTTCCTTCGGTGACTAGCCTTTGTCGAATACTGAGTTTTATCAGACATTTTGATTACTATGACCAATGGATTTTGTTATGTACATCAGGAAATTCTCTCGAAGACATTTTGGTTGTTTTGTTTTGATTTCATCCCGTCTGTGGGCGCCTCGGGAGTATTCTCATTTGTCTGGAACAGCTCCACCTTCCCGGGCATTGCTGTAGACAAAGCAGAGTTTTGACATAACCATTAGTTTCACCTCAACCCACAACAATGAGATTTGGAAGCTAACGAATGTCTACGGACCCTGTGATGATCCTACCCGTTCGAAACTTTGTCAGCTGGTTCAGAGATCATGATATCAAATGATATGATGACAACTAGATTTTTCTTGATGATTCTAACTTTTATATATAGTTCCTTGTGAACAATCGTAACAGACCTGGGGGAAAATTTAGGTGACACATATTTGTTCTAGTAATATGGGTTTCTCCTAGTGTTTTGGCATTTAAAATTTAGTTTTCCTACGAAATGCCTCCTGTTTGGGTTACTCAATGGGTTCATACAAAAATGTTTTTAACTACAAAATTGTTGATTCCATTGATAACTATAACTTACATATAGACAATGTCAACATTCGAGATTGTTGGGTAATTTTAAATTTTAAATTTTAAAATATGTGAACTTATAATTGTATTTTAGGACCCTAAACACAGTTCAAAAACTTGTCAACTACAAAGTTTTGGTCCTATCAAGGGCTATAATTTTTTATGGAGTTTGTCTACATCGAAGCTTATATAAAAAGGTTATGAATTATTTTTTTTGGAAAAAAGTCAACGTGCCATGTCAGCAGAATCATAAAAATGCTGTAACATATCTCTTATTTTTCATACTATATACTTTAATTCTTATATTAGAAAAATAATTTAAAGGGTTTTTATTTTCTTGCTTGGCCAAAGGTCCTTGAAATTATAGAGCCCGCCCTCCAATTCTGTGTCAACATTGGTTTTCTTGAAATAGTATGCATTGACTATTGGTGAAGCTAATAGAATACGATGCGCGTTGCTGCGACAATTTTAGATATTGTTTTTTTAAAAAATAGGGTATCTGTATTTATAGTTAAATGAATAAAACTAGACAACTCAATGCATGTTAGATAAAGAGATAACTATCATAATTACATGTGTTAGTTGACTATGATCGTAAGTTAATGGATTATTGATGTGGATAACTTGCATCTCTTTTTTTTTCGTATGCTTATGACATGCACCCAAGGTATCATATCTTATAAGCAACTTTGCTTAAGGCTGCATCATGGATTTGTTAAGGCCGTATCTTCACTTCATCGGTACTTTGACATAAACATACAATGCACTCGTGGTGCTTTAAATTAATTACTATAGCTTAGAAAATACTATTAACATTTGAACCTCATAATATATTTTCTAAGAAAATATTTATCACTATCAATTTAATTATACTTATTACACTTCATAAATATATTATAGAGTAAAATGCATCAAAGGTCTTCAACTATTGACATCCTCCTATCTGTGTACTCAAATTATAAAAAATGAATATATGGGTTTCTGATCTATTGTCCCATATATAATTGATAAAAAATTAAAATTGATTACTCAAAAGTGGTATTTATTAAGAAAACAAGATGCCTAGATATTTGGGAAGGTGGCTAATCTTAAAGCCGGTGCCGGGCAGCAATTCTACTTGTGAAAAGGGCCCAAACCTAACAGAACACAAAAGGCCCAGAAACAGAACAGAAAGGCCAGAAACTCCTACTGGGCCAGCAACTTCCGTGTTCCCTCTTCCTTCCTCTAATCCTCTTCCTCTTTGTTGCTTCCTTTTTTTTTTTTCCCTTCTCGTCAGCAACTCGCACGGCGCACGCGGCCTCTCCCTCCGCGTCTCCTTTCTCAAGGAGTCAAGGCCCCCGAATCGATCTTCCCCACCAAACCGGAGCGCCCGATCCTCGGAGGCCGGACCCGGCGAGAAGCGAGCGACCGCAGCCAGCTCCCAGCTCTCGTCCCCTCTCCATCCGCCATGCTCAGGGTCGCGGGCAGGCGCCTCTCGTCCGCCCTCGCCTGGCGCCCCGCCGCCGCCGCAGCCGGCACCCGGGGCCCTCTCGCCGGCACACTGCCCGGCCGCGATGACGACGACAACACACGCGACCGCAGGGCGCGTTTCGCCATCGACTCTCCCTTCTTCGCTGCCGCTAGAGGTACGTGCTGCGGGCGTCGTTCCGATCTGCTCTCCCGTTGATTCACGGCTAGATTCGGGCGGGATGCTATCGTGTCCCTGCTCCTAGGGTTCTGGAGCTCGCGGTACCTGCGGCTGTTCGATCCGCGGTATCTGATCTCGGTGTGGAGCGGGTATGCTTATGTGCTCTTAGGGCGCTCGCTGATCTGTGTATCCCCCGGCTGCATAGCATACTTGATGTGATCTCAGATCGCGCCATAGAACTCCCTGGTTACGATCGTTGTGGTTCATTCATTTAGCGTGAAGCAGTTTCATTTCCCGTCTTCGGTCATATCTGTTGGGACCGGATGTTATATGGAATGGAAATGGCTTTTGGTTTGCTTCGTCTGAATTATGAAACATGACTGGTAGCATGTGCAAGAATTTAACATGGCTTTTGGTTTGCTTGGTCTGAATTGTGAAAGATGATTGATAACATGTGCCACAATTTTGCAAATGGCTTCTGCAAGATAATTGCTGTTCTCTAGTTTCCCTAACGGCCTAACTCCAGTGACGCTGTTAGTTCTGTTACCAACATGCAAACAGTATATTGTTGTGATAGTGGAGTCCAATTAAGGCCTTGTTTAGATACCAAAATTGGTATCCAAAATCTGCATAGTAAATGTCCCGTCACACCGTAGCAATTTTGTTTTTATTTGCTAATAATTGTCCAAACATTGATTAATTAGGCTTAAAATGTTCGTCTCGCAAAGTACAATAAAACTGTGCAATTTGTTTTTTATTTCATCTATATTTAGTACTCCATACATGTGCCGGCATTTTGATGTGACGGGGAATAGGAATTCTGCATAGTGAATTTTGGACCCAAAATTAGGCATCTAAACAAGGCCTAATAACAAAATTATAACCAACAATGATTCTGTTACCAACATGCAAACAGTATATTTTTGTGATAGTGGAGTCCAATTAATAACAAAATTATAACCAACAATGATTTTCTCATGGTCTCTTGGTTGACTTGGTGAAAAGTCCATCCTTAATTTGTCTTTTTAGGATAATATCGAATGCAACTGTTTCTGCTAGTTTTGTCTATCTTGCAAACTGAGGCTGTATTGCTTGACATCTCAAAAATCATTAAAGAAAATCTGTTCTTTTAAAAATGTTCTTTGAGTTATTTGGTTTCTTCTACTGGAAGGGTCAGTATAGTTTGTAGCTAAAATTTTCAGATGAATTTCGTCTGAATAAGTTGCTAAGGCAATTGAGTACAAATGTCACCTAACTGTTATGTTGATTGTGTCGTTATAAAATAACTATAAAAATTTAAGGCCAGAAGTACCATTATGCTCTAATATAGGCAAACATGTGCTTTCATGGTTATCAATTCCTGTAAATTATCTCTTTTTTCATTATGATATACACTTGTAGGATTGTCTACTTGCATTGTTACTGCTATCATGACCGATTTGTTGGTAAACTGGTGTGCATTCAAATTTGGCAAGTGTTGTTTCAAATTATCCCATGGCTACACTACTGCATGTGAGATGGTTCTTATCTGCTTTTATTTGATTCTCTCCACTAGTCAGTATAAATCTTTAACCATTGAAAACCTGTTAAGCTTAGAAACTTTTCTTTTTTTTCTTGCTTGGATCTTTTTGTCTATATAACGGAATTGATAGTTCCAACATGAACCCATTTCTTTTGGTTGTGTGATCTACACATTATTCTGGGTAACCTAACTTGTGGTTTACTGCAAAAGGAATTTCACAAAATCGTTAGCACTCCCATCATTCTATTTTCTCAATGCACAGATCATTCATGTTAGTTATAGGTTTCACAAATCACAAATTTTGATGATCTATGTTATGATATGTTGATTGTTGAAAAAGCTTGTTAATACATAGCTGTTAAGTTTTTGGCAAAAATGATACTTTGGAGTTTGGATGCTAACGGAATGGGTAGAAGCATGCCATGTTGTTTCCTGTATAGAATACTTTATTGACTAGATCAAAACAAAAGAAATTGAAAACTGTTGGTCCATATAACATGTAGCTAGTGAGCAGTGACAAGAATACCGAATCGGCAACAGTAAAAGTTTAACAGTTGACACAAGAAAACGTCAAATTAACTACGAAACTGGCTTTTTTTGCAATTACCTGTGACGCTTGTGAAAGCTTTAGCTTGGGTCTACTCTGCTGCTATGAATAACTGGCCTGCTGACTTGTTTGTCCTCCATTAACATTTTTTCATGTTCTATTTTTAATGTAAATTCTGACATTATAGTGCTAAACTTCGGGTGCTGCTTTTGTTGTTCTATTGATAAGATGTGATCTTATGACTCTCCCATGCAGGGTTTTCAGCGGAAACTCTTGTTCCAAGAAACCAGGATGTGGGCTTAGCTGAGCTCCCAGCAACTGTGGCAGCTGTGAAGAACCCAAATGGAAAAATCGTGTATGATGAGTATAACCATGAGCGCTACCCGCCTGGGGACCCCAGCAAGCGTGCATTTGCCTACTTTGTTCTGAGTGGTGGGAGGTTCATTTACGCATCTTTGCTGCGACTTCTCATTTTGAAATTCGTCCTGAGCATGTCAGCAAGTAAGGATGTTCTTGCGCTTGCCTCACTTGAGGTTGACCTCTCAAGCATTGAGCCCGGAACCACAGTGACCGTGAAGTGGCGTGGCAAGCCGGTCTTCATCAGGCGGAGAACAGAGGATGATATCAAGTTGGCCAACAGTGTTGATGTCGCGTCCCTCCGCCACCCGGAGCAGGATGCAGAGCGTGTCAAGAACCCTGAATGGCTGGTCGTCATTGGGGTCTGCACTCACCTGGGATGCATCCCGCTCCCCAATGCAGGAGACTTTGGTGGCTGGTTCTGCCCATGCCACGGCTCGCACTATGACATCTCTGGTAGGATCCGCAAGGGCCCGGCACCCTTCAACCTGGAAGTGCCGACATACAGCTTCTTGGAAGAGAACAAACTTCTCATCGGCTGAGATTGCTGTTAGTGCTGTTCCTATGGCACTGTCGTTTTGTGTTTGATCGACAACTTTTCTCTTGCCTGGTTTAGGGTATACCTTTGGTGGACTGTTATCTGAGTGCAGTGTTGTTGGTAGCACCTGACAGTAATGAATAACCGGCTGCTACTTAAAGGATGCTGTTAATTGTTGTCAAGTTTGATTCTGTTTTTTTTTTCCCTGATCTCAAGAGGGATTGATTATGTAACACATTTAGCTGGTACAGTCCGTTTTTTTTTAATCTCGTCTGTTATATTACTTGGTTGGAATAAAAGGACGTTGTGTACTTTAAGCCGTCATGACATATAGCCGTGTGCAAACGATAAATCGCCAGAGATTATGTATTTACATTAGAATGAGAATGGTTATATTTAGCTCTAAGAAAATAGAAAATTATTTAGAAAAATATGAAGAATTCTGTAATCATCATAATTGATATACAATCGTGTTTTAAAAACTTCGCATGATAAAATATGAGATGCATCAAGCATGAACGCAACATGCATAAATGTTCAACGCATTCATGTTTGTGGTGGAAAGTTTTTAAATCGATTAGAATGTTTTGGGATTTTCTAAAGAATTTTCTAGATATTTTTCCTAGAGCTAGATCTATGTTTTGAGAACCTCCTAAAGATAAATTCTGAATGTTTATTTATCTTTGGTATCCAATGAATTATTTTCAGAATTTTAGAAGCTTGCAGATATTTCAATCGTTTAAAAAGCTTTATAAGACATTAACTAACTAGACTAGAAAGAATGAAACCATCTTAAAAATAACTGACCGGAGTAGGCACTTTAAATATTTTTTGAGAGTTGATGGTATTTTAAATTTTTGAGAAAGAAAACTAGACTCCTACAATAATTTTTTATGTGGAATTGAGCAGAGTTTTTTTTTAGAGGAATTGAGCAGAGCTTCTGTTTGCCTATTTGGTGATTGGCTGTTTGCCTATTTGGTGATGGATAAGAGGCTAGAAAGTGGTAGATCTAGTCAGCACTCAGCGGCCTCCAAGACCCGCTTAGCTGCACAATTTCATTGATAGAGTGTAGCGTTGATGACTTAGTTTTTGGATAGAATGGTCCTACCGTCCCGGACCTACCAGGACCATATGCTCTCTTCGGACGATCGGGCGTGTGCCCATGCCCGCTCACGATCCCGGATCTCGGATCCTGCACCGCCATTTTTTCCTCGATGATGAGTCGAAACCCAGTTCCACTGCGCGCAGGAGGGTAACAGGATGGTTTGGAAGGTGTGCAAGAGTGAAGCCATGACAATTCCGTAGTGTGTTTTTTTTTTTGTTTCACGAAAAAGAAGCAACAATTCCCGCAACAGTTCGTTCAACGGATTGTCCAAGGTAGAGTGAAGTAGCCCAGTTGCGCGATTGCGGGACATGTCTCATTCGCGTGCTCCTTTTATTTGAATCTTGGTTGGCGACTTTGCTACGCCAATCAATTAATGTTGTCTTTCCAAGTACTGGTTCGAAGCAGATCTGATATGATGGGTACTCGCTGACAGGGCAGTAGGACACGACGAGTGCATCCAGTAGGTTCCCTGATTAGTAGTTGATCATCAGGTTAGTAGTTGATCAGGTCAGTTGGGAGCAATACATATTGTGGATTCACCTAACGTTGGCACCAAGGAAAGATCAAGGATTTATGAACCTGCCATAGAAGCGAGAGCAACACGGTCTGTTTTTCAAACTGAAAACTGATCTGAAGAAACCAAGAAAGAAGGAAGCACGCGCAGCTGTTTCTTCAAACTGAAAACTGATCTGAAGAAACCAAGAGATTCGGAAGCACGCGCAGCTGTTTCTTGAAACTGAAAAGTTTTTGTTTTATCATTATTTATTGGGCCGTTGGATACTTGGATGGCAACCATCTGAACGAACCCTAAGCCCATTCCATTGTCCAGGGGAATCGACATCATCATTCCACGTATCCGCTCCTCTTCTTCTCCGACCCGGTCATATCAAATCCAGCGCCGGTCGCCTCTGTCGCGCGCCGCCAGGTCAATTAGACTTCTGCGAATCGAAGGAATCGGATCTGAGGTCTTTGCGCGCCGGTTCGTGTATGTAGGATGCTGCCATGGCCGGAGGGAAGTCGCGGTGAGCATGATGAGCCGACGGGGCAGCACCACCTTTACCTCATCTTTGATGACTGGCCGTGGGGCTACAGCATCCGCAAGCTAAAGCTGCCGCCGCCCCGCTCTCCCCATCAGCCTGAGCATAAGCCCTTGCCGCCTCCTTGCATCTGCTTGGAGGCCCCGCGTCGTCGTCCCTTGTTCTTCGCCGCCGTCGGCACAGAAATCATCGCGGCGCATCCCAGGAACGACTTTTCGAATTCCATGGTGCTCGAATGCTTCCTCCCCATCGTCGACGTCCGCTCGCTGGGCGTCAGGTTTGGCCCTGGGCTGTTGTATGCAGGACCAAACCCCATCTTGATCACCGTCCGCGACGAGGTATTCGCTCTGGACATGGACAGCTTCAGGATGCTCTCCATGAAGCCACTCCGCTCCCCGTCGTATGAGTGGTCGTGGTGCGACCTCCCGCCGCCGCCGTTAAAGAGCATCGACGTCACCTCCTTTGCTGTAGGCTCCGATGGACGGACCATCTTCGCCAGCACCGATTGTGCCACCTTCGCCTTCGACACCGTCAGTAGCGAATGGAAACAATCCTGCGATTGTTCGCTGCCATTCACCGGCCCCGCAAATTATGTCCATGCTCTAGACATCTTTGTCGGGCTCTCGAGAGCCCCAGACACCTATGGCCACCTCTGCTTCTGCAGGAAGTTAGGCGGTGATGATGAGAACGTGAGGCCCGGCAAGGAGAATCTGTTGAGCAAGAACCCAGCTGAGAGTCATATATGTGCTACGCTCGTCTACTTGGGAGGAAGTGATGAGCCTGGGTTTTGTATTGTGGAGTGCGTCGTCTCCATTACAGAAGGCAAATCTGCTGTCAACATGCCACTGGAGGAGTGTGATCAGCTGGTGAAGTGTGCGGATGAGGGTGGTGGCAATTGCGATCAGCTCAAGAAGAATGTGGATGAGGGGGATGGAAGCATGCAGGAGTGTGGAGAGCTAGATGAGCTCAAGAAGCTTGTGGATGAGGCCATGTCCGGAAGCATGAATGACAGGTACCTTTACCGTTTAACGACATTCTCTCTCAGCTTTGACAACAATGGAGACCTGACGACTGGTGATACTTGTGTGGTGCAATGCTACGAGGTGCCTGAGGAAATCTCTGACGCGATCTACCTTCTGAATCCTGTGGCATTTTGGCTGTGAATCATATCGTGGTACGTGTTAATGAGGTCCAATGTTTAGTATTCTGTCAGTTGTGACTCTCACTTCTATATGTTTTAATCATGTGTAACTGCGACTAAGTTATGTTTTCTTGTGTAAGAGTTTGCAACATCTTTTATTAGTAATCTGTTTCTTTTGTCCAGTGATATCTTGATCTTATTTCATCTATATGTTAGATGCATTTCATTCCTCCTGTCTGAGTGTGAGGTGGTTGGCCGCGAAACAAGTCAGGCCTCAAACGTTGTAATCAACTTGTACATGAAACATCAAAGCATTTTGGTGTATGTTTTGTAGCAAAGATCTATTGTATGTTGACAACACTGTACACTGATGGGCTTTGTACTATATATTTATAATAATGGCTTATGGTTCAGTGATTTCATTAATTGCTGAGTTGTTATATTTTTTTGGACATCTGATTATTGTTCAGTGCTCAGCTTTAAATTCGCTTCAATATATTTCGTTGCCCAGATCAATTATGGGTCAGATTTTAGTGCTAGCTAGAAAAAAAGGCTTTAGTGGGTATTAGGAACCTATTCAAGATTATTGGTTCCCGTATGTTTATGCATAAGTGATAATAAACGAATATAAAATGCATTCTGCCGAAAAGCTATTATTTGCATTAAGCTAATATGTTCCGTAAAAAATTCTAGGTATTCGTAATTGCGCAGAACTTTTGACATAGTCAATATTAATCGTACTAAACATCTTATAACAACATGAGCCGGCCTCTTATTTTGGGCAATATCAGAAGTGCTATCAAATCAAATATTTACTTACCAAAAGCAAAACTGAAAACAAGCCTAGCGAATCAGGGCCTGGAGCAGCTGCATCATTTACTGACACCATGTCCTGTGGACATAAGATAAATGACGGCAACATGAGCTTCATTGGTGAAATGACCCTTGCCCTGGACAATCTGTCCATTCTTGAAGGTTTTGCCTGTCATGTTGAATGAAGCATTAAGCAAGGACTACATACTCTGTTTTTGAATCTTTATAAGAAAGGAGCAAGAACACATAAATTGAGATGAAACAACTTTGGAACATGTTCAATCCTAAGTGATGACTCCTCCGGGTGCACCACCTTGTACTGATGACTGTAAGCTTTCCTTGCATCTTTTTACACAAACCCGTTCACTGAGGAAGAGCCCTCCCGAGCAAGCCCATGACACCCTTTTGAGTTTTGTTTAGCCTGGGAGTCTTGGACCAACCACCGAAGAACAAACTCACCACAAATCAAGGTGCTCACCTACCATATAGTATCAATTACTTTTAGCTTTTCCACACCAAGAATCAAAATACGAAATCTGCTGATTGATTGATAAACAATAAAAATATAGCCTTGCTCACTATAGTCAATGGCGTTTCCCCTGCTTCCATAACCTTGCATGACCCATTCGACCGACCACTCACAGTCCTTCCCTCCTCTCTGCAAATTTATCGTCACAAGCAACTAACAAACCCCCTGTTTGGGTTCTCTTGGCTCGTTCGTCTCCCAAGCCATCTCTATCTTCTCTTCCACTCCCCGCTGATCATTTCTCCAAGAAGCCTCTGCGCATCTCTCTCTTACCTCGAGCCCCCCACCGTCTCGCGGCTGAATCTCTTCACCGGGTTGGTTGTTGGCTGTTGGGGGTGGCGGCAGGCCATGACGCGGGCGAGGGCGGTGTGGCGCCCCACCGCGGCCGTCCTCCTTGCGGTCGCTTCGCTCTCCTGTGTCCTCTCGCCGCCGCCGGTCTCCGCAGCTGCGGGAGCACAGGTGGCCGGCGGTGTGGTTCGTCGGAACACCGAGCGCATCGCAGGTGACCCACCCCTTCTCGCTCTGTCTGGTGCCCCCGACTTCCTCATCTTGTCGGAGCAACATTTTTTTTTAACCATTTATCTTATGGATTGATTGTGGATTGTGATTATTACTCGTAGTACTGTTCAGCTTTGTCTGTTGGAAATCGTCAGTAAGTTCACCTTTGGGACTTGCTGAATTGGCTGTTCGAATTCAGTTCACCGGCAGATTGTTAAAACTTTTCCTTTGCTTCCTTCCGTTCATACCTTACTACAGATATGCAGTTGCGACGGCCGACGGGTGCCATCATATGCAAAATTCGATCTTTCAACAGCATTGTGCTTGTGGCCCCCTCCTTATATAAACAGAAAAGAGCAAAGTTGCTGCCAGTTCTGTACTGCCCCTGAGTGTATATTCACGGTCAAAAAAAAAAAAAAAACCCATTAGTAACAAATATGGGGTTACTATCAGAATAGCCTTTTGCTTGTCCTCCAAGTGCTACGCGGTTGATGGTTGGTAGCTTAGCCAACCATACCTGCCTGCACTGCTTGCAGAGTAAATGCCATTGACAATTTATGCTGCAATAAAGCAAGCCTAATGCTGCCTGCACCATATGAGCCTACCGCCTTGTTTAGATCGTCAATTCTGGCTCCAGAATCGGCACTTTGAACAGTGCGCGGTACTGTAGTATTTTTGTTTTTATTTGCTAATAATTGTCTAAATATTAATTAATTAGACTTAAAATATTCGTCTTGTAAAGTACAACAAAATTGTGCTATTAGTTTTTGATTTCATCTACATTTAGTACTCCATGTATTTGCCGATATTTTGATGTGATGGGGAATAGTAATTCTACATAGTGAAATTTAGAGGTGAATTTAAGAATCTAAACAAGGCCTACAATTAAAAGGCAGTTGTAGGACAGAGACAGACAGTTAGCTCATAAATTCTGAATCTTGAGATGACAAGGACCAAGGTAAACATATCACAGAAAGATGCAACATCGTTAATTTGGTACGATTCGATCATGCTCGAGTGGTTTGTCGAAATTGGACATTCTAAACCTATGTAATGTTGCCATGTTCATCTTAATATAGCTGCATGATTGGCTTACTTTACAATTTATGTTGGTGTAAATAGTAGAATGTACAAGGACTCAAATGTAAGAATAACAAGATAAGAATAGAGTGAGGGTGCTGGACGAAGGGCAAGCCAGAACCTTCTCCAAAATTTGCAATAATTTATTACTTAGCTTTATGTGTACTTGGTTTCTATGAAGGATATTAATTCCTCTGTTCATTAGCTGTTACTTAGCCAAGAGCATTCACCTGCAGGAAGTGCTGGTGATGTGCTAGAGGACAATCCTATTGGAAGGTTGAAGGTTTTCATCTACGACTTGCCAAGCAAGTACAACAAGAGGATTGTCACCAAGGATCCGCGATGCCTCCATCACATGTTTGCTGCCGAGATATTCATGCATCGTTTCTTGCTCTCTAGTGCGGTGCGAACACTCAACCCAGAAGAAGCTGATTGGTTCTACACTCCTGTTTACACTACATGTGATCTTACTCCTGCCGGACTTCCACTGCCGTTCAAGTCCCCAAGGATGATGAGAAGTGCAATCCAGTTTATTTCAAACAAGTGGCCTTTCTGGAACAGAACTGATGGAGCTGATCACTTCTTTGTTGTTCCACATGATTTTGGTGCATGCTTTCACTATCAGGTGAGGACATCACTGATGCCCACTATTTCACTTCCCCATTAATTGGAGTTCTATCAGATATAAGGTTTTCCCTTTCCAAGAATGTTTTTTTACAAGTCTTTCCAGGAATGTTGCTGCCTTTAGCGGTCATAACTCTGAAGTTATATTTGCAATTTTTATATGTCTTATACTCTAATTTATAGGAAGAAAAAGCTATCGAACGTGGAATTCTTCCAATGCTCCGCCGTGCTACATTGGTCCAAACATTTGGACAGAAGAACCATGTCTGCCTGAAAGAGGGATCTATCATTATACCGCCATATGCACCTCCACAGAAAATGCAGGCTCACTTGGTTCCCCATGACACTCCCCGTTCAATCTTTGTTTACTTCAGGGGACTGTTTTATGACAATGGTAATGACCCTGAGGGTGGGTATTATGCGAGGTAAGGACATGCCATATGTGTAGAATTTTTCTATTCTTTACTCTCAAAACATGATGTCTAGATCCTAATTACTCATTTTGTTGGGATGTTATACAGAGGTGCCCGAGCATCACTGTGGGAGAACTTCAAGAACAATCCTCTCTTTGATATCTCCACAGATCACCCTGTTACTTACTACGAAGATATGCAGCGCGCAGTCTTCTGCTTGTGCCCACTGGGATGGGCACCATGGAGCCCAAGGCTGGTGGAGGCCGTGGTTTTCGGCTGCATTCCAGTCATCATAGCTGATGACATTGTTCTACCATTTGCTGATGCTATCCCATGGGAGGAGATTGGTGTTTTTGTCGACGAAGAGGATGTTCCAAAGCTAGATTCAATCCTCACTTCCATTCCAATGGAAGATATTCTACGGAAGCAAAGATTGCTCGCCAATCCATCTATGAAGAAGGCCATGTTATTCCCACAGCCAGCCCAACCTAGGGACGCATTCCATCAGATTCTAAACGGCCTTGCACGCAAGTTTCCACACATGCAGAGTGTACACTTGCAACCAGGAGAGAAGCACCTCAACTGGAATGCTGGACCTGCTGGAGATCTCAAGCCTTGGTAGCAGGAAAGGTTCACCACAAGACTAGTGTTCCCTAGCTGATTGTACTGTTAATGTAAGTTTCTGACTTCTGCGTGGAGGAGTTCCAGCAAAGATCTGTTGATATATATTTACTGAGAGTGCTACGGTGTTATCAACTTATCGTGCCACAGAAATCTGAGTGCTGATTCTGTGTACTGGGTTGTAACTTTGTATTTGTAGTATTGTACAGATGCTTATAAAGGAATGAAATGCATGTGGTTCTTGTGTGAAGTTGGTCAATTTGTGTCACTGATTCCTGATTGTGTTTACTCTGCAGTGCATACTTTTGCAAGTGACTGGAGCAAATAAGGCTACAAACAAGAACAGGTTTTGCAGGTTAGGTTCATATGTTGCTGGTGCCGAAGTGCCTGGACTCCTCTATCCTGACCCTTGCACATGCAGTTCAGCGGCTTAACCCTCTGAACTGTGCTCCACAGTAAGATGCACCCTTGGTTTTGGTGTCACTGTCAAGGCAAATGCAATCAAGCATAATCTGGAGAACTGCTGGTACAGGTTGCATTCGCACAGATGACCATACAGATATAAAGATGACAGCAAGGGCCCCGTGAGTGACCGGGAAGTGATATTCCGAGGACGGTGCACCGCCGAATCCATCGGCTTTGCCGAGTACCCGAAGCACTCGGCAAAGGCTAAAATGTAGTCGGCGAGTCTTTGCCGACTGCTTTTCACGTGGCAGTTGGTAAAGATTGGTCGGCAAAGAATGTCTCGGCAAAGATGTTTTGCCGACTGCCAAACCAGCACTTGGCAAAGGAAGCGGGCCCCCGTCGTCTGGCGGCTTCTTTGCCGACTGCTGACATGGCAGTTGGCAAAGATTTTTTATTTTTTTAAAAAAGTCTTTGCCGAGTACCAGGTCTGGCACTCGGCAAAGAGATTTTATTTATTTTTTTAAAAAGACAGCCTTTGCCGAGTCCCAGCGCCGGCACTTGGCAAAGCTGGTGCTGAATGCAGTCGGTGCTTGGCACTCGGCAAAGCTGGAAATTTTTTTTATTTTTTTTGTTTTTCCATATATATCACAGCAGGCAAACATATATATATAACACAAATCCACATATAAAGCACAAATCTACATATATATCACATGCCATAACAAATCCGAGAGCCTGCATGCCATAACAAATCCATCCACATTCAAATCCAACATACGTAACAAGTTCATCATGTCCAACATCCATCACAAGCTAAACGAGAGGTATCTACGACGACCGGTGTCCCAATGGCCCCGAGAGTGTGAAGAGCCCCCATCTTGCCACCCCGGCCACCCCTGCGGTGCCGAGGCATGCGGCGGCGCCGAGGAGTACGTCCAGGCCCCGACCTGCTGCTGAGGCTCAGGAGCGCCACCTGACCACCCGTGCTGCTGAGGCTGAGGAGTTGCGCCACCTGACCACGGAGACCACCCGTGCTGCGGAGGCGGAGGAGGAGTGCCACCTAGCCACGTGTGGCGTGGACTCGGGCCAACCTGCCACTCATGGCCTGGAGAAGCACCATTGAGGAGTCGGGTTCGAACCCGCCGACTGTGCCTGCACAAAGGAGAAGCGATCTCATTAGTACCAGTGGGATGGCTGCACAAGCCAAAACAATAGACAAACATATATACTCACCGGAGTCCCTATAGGGCCAAGAGGAGGGGGTGGAGCGAACATCGAGGCAGGCAACGGAGGCAAGACAACACCAGGGATGTGAAGGTTTTGAAAGAAGCCGGCAAAGTCCTGCATCTGACGCTGCGAGTGCTGCCGGATAGCCTCCATCTAGCGCACCATCTCCTGCCGATGGGCCTCCTGTTGGGCCACCAGCTCCTGCCGATGGGCCTCCTGCGCGGCCCGCAACTCGGCCAGCTCGGACTGTAATATTACACCCACGATGTTTAAACAATGCAAAAGAAAAAGTACATATGTGAAACCAATGAACGACGAATAACACTAAAGTTACCTGAACCGCCGCCAACATCTGCGTGGAGCTCGGCTGCCGAGGTTGTATGGGGACGTCGGAGGAGGTCGTGCTGTCTGATCGATGAACTTGACGAATGGTGGGAACGATGGCTGGGTCGATTGCGCTGTGGGCAATAAAGTACCGGTCGTGCTGCTTCCCTCCTCCCGTCCTCATCAGGATATCTGTATCCAGGGGCTGGGTGGTAGGATCGAAGGTCTCACCATGGCACTTGCGAGCCTCCTCAGTGTACTGGACCATCTTCTTGTAGGCGTTTGGGTTGGTGTACGCGTCGACCCCCTCCGCCGGGTTGTAGACGTTGTCCGGATCTGTCGCTTTGGCCTTGTGAGACAGGGCGTAGCTCGTGAACTCATAGATCACCTACCCACCATGCGACTGGGACTGCAAGGAAAACACAAGGATGATTACACGTAATGAGAATAAATAAATAAATAAATAAATGAACAGAAGCGTACCCATGTGTCCATGAACCCTCCGAGGGGGCGACTCCCTTGGTGGTGTGCCGGCCCTGTCCTTGCCTTGGCATGTCCTCATTTGGCTCTGTGCTACGCGTACGACTCTGGCTTTTTCCACTCATTCACAATGGCCTCCCAGCAGTCCATGTGTATTTTGCACCAATCAGCAAGAAACTACATGACAACGTGCATTTGACATGTCAGAAGATGAATCAGAATTAATGTTTTCTACTTATTTTTCATGGAATGAATCAGAATTAATGTTTCCTACTTACCTGAAGGTAGATCCCCTTGGGGAGGCCGGTGTCGGGGTAGAGGACCATCTCCCTGGCTTGCGTCTTCGGCAGCGACTAGCGATGCACGTCGGCATGGTAGGTCATGAGGACCTGGAGGTGCACCTCATAGTACATGTCCTTGAGTCGTTCCATGCAAACCTTGTCCTACACTTGTGACGCCTCAACCTCTTTCTCCGGCTCGCACGTGAACCACTCCTGCATACAGATATCATGTATCATTTTATTATTTCAAGAACGTCCAACGAATGCGTAGTATTGACAAAGCGGTGCGATGAAGACTCACCCAGAACTCTCTCTTGATCTTGGTTGCAATGGGAACATCATATGCGTCCCTGACATTGAAGAAGTCCCACCACTTCTAGGGTGGCGCTGTGGTCCCGTCATGGGTGACAAGGCCAGGGTAGTGCTTCTTAATCAAGAGGGCTAGCATGCCATTTGGATTGTGTGAACTGGCCCCGCTGACACGCTTCTAGTTTCTGCACGAGTCATTAAGAAGAATTGTTAGTCTGAAGTTCAATTTTAAACATGTCATATGAATAAGTCATGAAAACATGAATGGTTACTTACTTCTCACCATCGGGCCGAATCACAGGACTCTGGTCTGGCGCGAGCGGCACTGAAGGGAGGCGCGTGATCCCGCACTGGTAGACCTTGCTCAAACCTAAGGAAGCCATCTCCTCTGGTGTCGCCTCACCCCCATCCTGCTCGCCCCAGTCCTGCTCACCCCCTTCCTCCTCGACGATGTCGTGCCGGTCGTCGTCGTCTGCCAGAAACAACGCCCTCGTCTTGTGGGCCCTCGTCGACGACTCCACCAACGTCGGGTCCTCCACCTCCTCCTCGTCGGGGCTGGTCCTCAGGTAGCATGAGTTGACCCCCGTTCGTCGCGGTCGTCTACTTTCGCCTGGCATTTTGTCCTGTGCCTACAATGACAAAGACAAAGATTAAACCAATTAGCACAAATAATCAATAAGTACTTGTAAAGAGATGCATGACGAACAAAACATAATTGCAAAGTAATAATAAGAATAATATAGTATTACATGAATTAGAAATTATCTTCACAAACGGCATGGTTGGCTCCATGTCATCACTATCACTATTGTCAACATCACTATCAATATTGTTAAAACCTAAGTCCTCATCATCTCCATTGTCCTCACCATCTCCATCGTCCTCAACAACTCTATCGCGCTGAGCCCTCCATCGCTCAAGCATCATTATGTCCTTAGGATCTTTCACCACTTCACCCTCGTCGTCATCGATATCGTTATCTACTTCCATGCCCATCAGCGAAAGAATGTCTATCTCCAAACGCCCTTCTAGCCCCTTGGGTTGATAGAACTCTTCGGTGTCTGCCTTTGGGTAAATTATAATCATCATCGTTTGGGACAGGCTCTTTATCGCGCGGTGATACCAAGTGCACAAGGTACCAACCCTTAAGATTCTCATCTTTTTAGCATGCCCATGGGAGATAATAAACTTGTGTGGCCTGTTGAGCCACAATATAGACATCTTCTCTAGTATAGACGAAATCCTGTCAAATTTGGACTTGCCCAATGTCATCGGCTCTTCTCATATCATTAGGACTGAACTAATGGCATTTGAATACCACTAGTTTAAGATCTTTGGGGCCCTCAAAGTGGAGCTCGTATATTTCTTCGACTATGCCATAATAGTCGTGATCATCGTTGCCGGGCGTACGAACTCCTGTGCACGTGGTCTTTCGGGTGGGCCGACTCTCCTCGTAGCTTCTCGTGTGAAAGCGATAGCCATTCACATCATAAATGGTGAATGTCTTGACCCTACGGGTAAAGCCCTGTGCAACCTATTTCAATTCACCACTCATTGCCCTATCCGTAGCCTGTAAGGTGAGGCCAGGTAGATTGTTGCATTACTCACTCCTAGGAGCAAAGTGGAATCTCAAAGTTGGAACAAGTTAAGTTGGATGGTACCTTCATACAGAAACAGGAAATAAAATCGGGCAAGTCATTTTTTAGAAGATTGTCTTCTTCTTGGTCGGTAGGAGCCCTATTCCCTGTCTAGTGTTCCTTAATAAACTCTCTAAAAAAACAAGAGACAAAGGGGGTCGAACTGATAGGTGGAGGATATTGACTGCGTATGTAACTAGCTCATTGAGAACTTACATTTGATAAGGAGCCACTTCTTCAAGGTTCAACAACACATAGAGCGTGATAGTGTGAAACTCATATTGTTGCAACGTCTTGGGGGTACCTACGCTTCCCCTTTCGAGTTGCCCTTTGAAAAGGCTCAGGGTCGATGAACTCTCATCGTCGTTGTAATGAGGGGGTGGGTTCGTGTTGGGAAGGTTCTCAGTATAGTACGCCGTTGTGAAGTTCGACACCTCCTCCACTCTGAATGCCTCTGCCATGGAAGTCTCAATTTTGGCTCTATTTCTATACTTTTTTTGAAGAATCTTTAGACACCTCTCGATTGGATAGCACCAACGGGCCTGCACAGGACCCCCAGCCATGCCTCACACAGTAGGTGCAAAATCAGATGCTGCATCGGCAAGAAGAAGCCGGGTGGAAAGATCATCTCCAACTTACAGATCAACAGAGGTGCAACATGCTCTAGGTCACAAATCACTTCCCAAGATAACTCCCTGGCACAAATCTAGCGGAAGAAATAGCTCAACTCTGCTATAACGCGCCACACTGGCTCGGGGAGGTATCCACGGGTCATCGCAGCAAGGATCCGCTCAATCCATATGTGGAAGTCATGACTCTTCATCCCTAATAGTTTTATAGTCTTAGGGTTCATTCCCCTACTCAGATTTGCCACATACCCATCAGGGAACATTAACGTCTTGATCCACTGCAGCACTTCCTTCCTATCGCCCCTTTTTAGGATGTAATCGGCCGGGCCCCTTTTCCAACTCTTGCCTTGCGCAGGGGTCTCCATCACAAGCTTTGGTCTATCGCAGATCTCCTCCATGTCCAGTCTAGCCTTAATGTTGTCCTTTGACTTCTCCTTTATGTCCATGAGTGTACCCCAAAGTGCCTCGACGACATTCTTTTCTGTGTGCATTACATCGATGTTGTGTGGAAGAAGAAGGTCCTTGAAGTAGGGGAGCCTAGTCAAGCCCGATATATGGGTCCATATGTGTTTCACACCATACTTCTTAAAACCACCATTGTCTTCATCAATTTCGAGAGCCTCTAACTGGGCAAGGACTTGGGCACCGCTCATAATCTGAGGAATGGGGTCGGTGACTTGAACACCTTTCGTGAAGTACGAGGCCGCCATCATTCCATACGGGTTGAACCCATCTGTTGCCATCGCTACACGTACATTCTGAGCGTCCATAGCTTTGTCAGGATGCTGGTTATCGAAGTACTTCCATGCGTCACCATCCGATGGGTGTACCATCTTGTCACTATATCTTTTGCCATCCTTGTGCCATCTCATCTGTTTCGTGGACTCCTCTGTCATGTACATCCGTTGGAGCCTCGGTATAACAGGAAGATACCGTAGGACCTTCTCGGGGATCTTAGACTGTTTCTTCTTGCCATCACTATCGTCTACCTCCACATACCTAGAGGCTTTGCACTTTGGACAATGCGTTACTTCCTCAAGATCTCCCCTAAATAGGACACACCCGTTGAGACACGCATGGATCGACTCATACGGCATCTTAAGTGCACGAAGGAGCTTCTGTGACTCGTACGTGTTCTTCGGCAGCATGTGACCCTTCGAAAGCATTGTGCCAAAAACTGCCAACATGTAATCAAAGCCATCTCGACTCAGGCTCAACTTTGACTTCAATGTTATTAGGCATCCAATGGCATCTAGTTGCGACATTGTTGTCTTCTCGTGAAGGGGTTTCTGTGCCAAAGACATCATTTCATAGAATGCCTTTGCGGTTTCCTCTGGATCTTCCTCCACTAATCCTTCATTGCCACGTGCCTCATTATAGTCTACCACCATGTCGGCCATCCCGACATCTCCATCATACTCCTCGAGGCGTGCTCTCACCTCCTCCTCTCTAATACGGTCCCCTTCACCATGAAAGATCCACCTCTTATAGTTTGCCACAAATCCGTTCTTGAAAAGATTTTGTATACATCTTTCTTTATTTTTCTTTTTGTGTTCTTACACTGGCTGCAGGGATACGGCATCCAAATCGACCCTTTAGCAGCCGGGCCAAATGCTTGCTCCAGGAAATTATTGGTCCCCCTAACCCATTCATCGCTCTTCCTCTTAGCTGTGAAGCTCGTGTACATCCACTCGTGGTTATCCATCCTCTATCATACATATGCGTAAGCAAGTAATAAACCAGCAATTGCATCTACACGGCGTTCCTACCATCTAATAGATGAAGGATAGGTCCTAATCCCACCCGTGGATGCGTAGATGGGTTAGCTTCCATGCTCTGCTCCCGTATGAGTCAGAATTTCGGCAGCACCTCCCCGCTGTTCTCCCGATACACGTCCCCGCAGGGAGGGTGTGTATCTAGAGAACAATGGGGAGGTGCTGCTGAAACTCTAACTCAGACGAGAGCAGAACATGAAAGCTAACACATCTACGCATCTGTGGGCTGTCCAAAAACCGTGGATAATCCAAAACAGATACGGTTGCTGATTTGCAAAGAACTGCATACCTCGAACCGTATCTCTTTCAGACGGGAGACACCTAACTAGGTTACGCGACCTAAGTATGACAACGGTAAGGAAGAGAGGTGATTTATACCTAGGGTGGCGTTGGAGACAGGCTAGCGAGGCAGTGGAGAGTCGGTGCAGTGGCGAGGCGACGCGGTGCCGGCAGACCCGCAGCGCCGACGAATACGATCGGCATCGCCGAGCTACTCCGGGTCCCCTCTGACACGACTTGCTCTGTAAAACAAGAAAAACAACACTATAAGTACAAAATTTTAGCAGAACCTCCCCTGCATGGGGAGGTTTCCAAAACCTGCAAGAAAGAAGCCGGCTCGATGACCGAAAACACATATACGGCACGAAAGCCACACATCAACAAACTCGGCACGAAGAACGTCAACGACACATACGGCATGATGGCCGACAACCTGGGGCTTTACCTTCTTCTCCCACGACGGGCGGGAACGACAGCGTGGAAGAACGTCGTCAAGGAACGGCGTGTACCGTCATCGGACCAAGGTCCTTCTCCTCCTCCATTCTTCCTCCTCTTCTTCCCCTTCCTTCTCCTTCTTCTCCTTCCTGCTTCTACTTCTTCTTCCTTCTCCTCCCCTTCTTTTTCTTCCTCCTCCTTCCTCTATTCTCCTTCTTCTTCCTCCTCCTTCTCTTTCTTCTTATTCTTCCTCCTCCCCTTCATCTTCTTCCTCCTTCCTCCTTTCTTCTTCTTCTTCTTCTTATTCTTCCTCCTCCTCCTCCTCCTTCTCTTTCTTCTTCTTCTTCCTCCTTCCTTCCTCCTCCCCTTCTTTTTCCTCCTTCCTTCCTCTTGTTCCTCCTACTGCATGCCGGCGAGGAGCGGGCAGGGCGTGCCGACAGCGCTGGCTGGGCTGGCCGCCTCCGTGGTGACGAGCAGGGTGGCGGGACCGGGCGCGGGCGGCCGAGCTCCCCTGCTCGACCGGGACGGGGACGGGAGGCAGGGCTCCGGCCGAGCTCCGGCTGGCCGCGGCGGCAGAGCGGGACTGCGGCTGTGGAGCGGGGCCACGGCGACGTGCGGCTCGGGCCACGGCGGCGAAGCAGTGCCGCGGCAGCGCATAGGGGCCGCGGCGGCGGAGTGGGGGAGTGGGGCCACGGTGGGGGTGGGGACGGCGGAGCTTCGGTCGTGGCGGCGGCGCTCAAGTCGGCGTGGCGGCGGCGGCGGCGGTGGCGGCGTGGGTGGCGTGTGCGTGAGTGTGTGCGCGTGTGTGTGTGGTGTGTGTGCGTGTGTGGGCTGTTCGGCCGGCCCGTTAGGGTTAGTGTAGGAGATTATTTTCTTTTTTTAAACGAAAAAACCTTTGCCGAGTGCCAGGTTGGCACTCGACAAGGAGGGCTTCTTTGCCGAGTGCCACGTCACAGGCACTCGGCAAAGAGCCTATTTGCCGAGTGCCACTCGGTTTAAGATTTTATTTTTTTGAATTTTGAATTCAAACTTTTTCTGTAGCCCAAGCATATTGTATTGTAGCACATGTTCGAATTTGGGACCTTTTTATAATATTTTGCTATATTTTGTTCATTTATTTCATTTACTTGAATTTTTCATGATAATCCAAATTTGAATTGCAAGTGATGAAATAATGAAACGTAGCCATTTAAAAAATGATATTCATGTTGGAGAGTTTATTTTGAGCTCGTGTCCATAAAATCACCCAAAAGTTTGAACGCCTTGTCCACGAAACATGACCATCCAGGTGCGGTAGAAGTGTTTTTAAATTATATAAAATCCAAACGAAGTTCGAAAATCATGAAACTTGTCAAGGTGTCATGTTATCGCAAGTAGAGGCTATGATAAAAATTTGAGAATGTTTGGAGCAAGTTGCGACACCAGATGTCTAAAACCCAAACATCTCTATATGTGATCACAATTTTATCGCATGTGGAGATGTCTGGGTTTTAGACATCCGACATCGTAACTTGCTCCAAACATTCTCAAATTTTTAATCATAGCCTCCACATGCAATAACATGACACCTCGACAAGTTTCATGATTTTCGGACTTTGTTTGGATTTTATATAATTAAAAAATACTTCTACCACACCTAGATGGTCATGTTTCATGGACAAGACCTTCAAACTTTTGGATGAGTTTATGCACACGGCCTCAAAATACACTCTCCAGTATGAATATCATTTTTGGAATGTCTACGTTTTATTATTTCATGCACCTGCGGTTCCAATTTAGATTACTCAGAAAAATTCAAGTAAATGAAATAAATAAATAAAATATAACAAAATGTTATAAAAAGGTTCCAAATTCGAATATGTGCTTCAATACAATATGCTTGGGCTACAGAAAAAGTTTGAATTCAAAATTCAAAAAAAATAAAATCTTAAACCGAGTGCCAAAGCTGGCACTCGGCAAATAGGCTCTTTGCCAAATGCCTGTGACGTGGCACTCGGCAAAGAAGCCCTCTTTGTCGAGTGCCCAGCCTGGTAGTCGGCAAAGAGGGCCAGCCTGGGCCCTCACGTGGCTCTTTGCCGAGTGTGTGGCGTGACACTCGGCAAAGACGTTATATTTGCCGAGTGCCTGACGTCAGGGCAGTCGGCAAAGATAACGGCGACGGACGTCGTTTGCGCTAGGGAAACTTTGCCGAGTGCCTTACTTTGCCGAGTGTGCGGCACTCGGCAAAGGGAGTCTTTGCCGAGTGCTTAGCTTTGCCGAGAGCCGGACACTCGGCAAAGTAATCTTTGCCACGTGCTGCTTATGGCAGTCGGCAAAGGGCTTCTTTGCCGAGTGCCCGTGCTTTGGCAGTCGGCAAAGCCGGGAGCACTCGACAAAGAAGCTGTTTCCGGTAGCGGTGGCTACTGGCTAGCGATGAAAGTGAGGTCATTCATCTTTTTAAGGTATTGGAATTTGGGAGGAGGTTACTGAAGAAATGTATTGGTCCGAGTTTATGCAGTTATCCTTCTTCAGAGAAATTGTATAAGAATATGAAAATATTCCGGCCTTCAGCATGAATAGAATAATGGTTCTTGCATTACATAAGTACTTAATTACAAATAACATAACATCTGAGTAAAAAGAGCAAAGTACATTCATCATATTGAAAGATCAAAATACATTGATCATGTTGTGTACATATACTACTCATTGGACATAATTTGGCCTTCACCCTGAACATACTAACAGAGTGTGGGGCATTGGGGCGGTAGAATCATCGACCGGATTAATTAATAATAAGGTAAATAACATGAGATCAGTATCTTTTTTAACTCAATGGTTATAAATATATATGCTCATTGGTGGTAGGATGGATCGGTCGAGAGCTAGCTAGCACATGTCGGCAGGCATATTTAGGCAGATATCGCGGCGGCCTTGCGTCCGGTGACGGCGTACGGCGGGGTGTAGGGCGGGGCGGGTGGTTCGGGCATCGGCGGGGTGTAGGGCGGGCCAGGCAGCGCGGGCGTTGGTGGCGGTGGCGGTGGTGGTGGCGAGGGCGTGGGAGGCTTGGGCGTGGGTGGCTTGGGCGGCGTGGGCGGCTTGGGTGGCTTGGGCGACGGCGGGTTGGGTGGCTTGGGCCCCGGCGGCGAGGGTGGCTTGGGCCCCGGGGGCGAGGGCTTGGGCGGCGACGGCGACGGCGACGGCGAGAGCCCGCATTTGATCATGCAGACGACGCTCTTGGAGTCGCAGCCGATGATGCAGAGCGGCAGGTCGCCGCCAGTCTTGCCCATGCACCCGAACGAGCAGCCGAACACCTGCGTGACGCAGCCCAGCAGGCACTGCATGAAGCCGTTCAGCTCGGCCGGGGACGCCGACGCCGTCGTCGTCAGAAGCGCCGCCGCGTTGTTGTAACTGTTGTCGTCGTCACCGCTGAAGGCGGCAACAGTGGCACTCGCTCCGGTGGCGGCGGACGCAAGGTCCGCGATGCCGGCCAGCGCGACGAAGAGAAGCACGAGGAAGGAGCCGGCGCTGGCGCGAGCATTGCCGGTCATCACCGTAGCCATGATCGTGTGTGCGTGCGTCTCGTGGGTGAGCAAGCTTGACTGATGCCGTTGTTATGTGTTGTTGGGAGGGTTTTATATATAGGAGAAGGGGGCTTTAGATTTGGGCGTGGCGTATGATGCCGCGACGATCGTGTTTTTGGTGTGTTCTGAGGTTGCTTTTCGGCGCACGCGCACACGCGATACGGGTGCTTAATCACGAGAGCAGCGTGACTTTCGAATTATTATATAAATATTAGAATAAATAAAGGTAACCTACTATTAAATTTACAACTGATGAGATGGCCGAGTTGGTCTAAGGCGCCAGATTAAGGTTCTGGTCCGAAAGGGCGTGGGTTCAAATCCCACTCTCATCATTTTTTTAATAAAATCTCATTGTAAACCTGCTGTCATCAGCTCTATTTTTTATTCTCACTGTACTGGTCTGATCAGATTTAACTTTTTTTAAAATCTTATTGTAACGTTGTGGTATATATAGATATTTGCATTACCTATAAACCTGCTGAGTCAGATTTACTCACTGCATTGCTCTCACTAGATCTATTTTTTTCCATCTCTTATTGTGATTATTTTGTATATATATAAATTTGCATTATTACCTACAAACCTGCTATTATCAGCTTTTGTAATTTTTGGTATATATATATAAGTTTGCATCATTTAATGTAAAAACACTGGCGGGCCCACCACAGTGGTGAGTATACATAATGTTGGTTGTGTATGTTGGAATAATGATTACTCTGTTCCAAATTGTAAGTCGCTACTTGCAATTTGAAACGGAGGGAGTAGTGTATATATATATCATGGGATGGTTTTTTTCCTGAGCTTAATGCACAGCCGGTATTCAATGAATAGTTCATAATTGTACCCATTGTAGTGGTTGAGCTGTGGATGTTTTGCGGCCTGAAATTACAGCCCAAATGTTTCTAAAACATGTCATGAAAAACTCGAGTATATAGTTTAGATGCTTTTGAGTGGTGGTTTAATTTTTACATGTGTATAGCTTTGACAAGGCATAATCGTAGCATTAGCATGAGCAATATATACTATTATTTGTATTATGCGAGACATGACTTTATTGTGTCATATTATTATGCATGAGTGTGTATTCTGGATTATATACATGCCTTGTCATGTGCATTCTTAGAATGAACCTGTGGTCAGGTGTTAGCACCTACTCCCTCTGTTCCAAAGTGACTTATAATTTGGAGCGGAGGGAGTAGTATAATACTAATACGCTACCTCGAATCTCCTCCACATGACAGGAACATATCATTATTGGTTAGTGTATGTGGGTATATATAGCATTATATGTATATGTTGAAGCAGCATTGCTGTAGAGCAACAACACGAAATGTATTATACCACATATATATTTATGCCTAAATGCTAAGAAACGGACGTGCAGGTTGTAGCGCGGCGGGATGCACATAGTTTCAACCGTCCGATCTCGCGACTAAACGCATCCCACCGCCAACAAGCGTTAACAGCTCGGCCTTAATATTCCGCCCGCACGCGCAAGGCCTGTACATTCTTCTTCCTCCCCTCGCTCATTCTCTTCTTCCTACACTGGTTCTTTCGACGCCGCCTCCGCCTCCTCACCAGAGATGCCAGAGCTTGCGCTGCTGAGGACCTCCACGATCGCGCCGCCGGAGGCCACCACAGTTGCGCCACTGGAGGCCATGCCCATGCCTCCGAAGCCCACGCCACGCCCAGCCATGCCGGATCTAGCATCGCCGGCGCCAGATCCGACAACGGTAGCCGTGGATCCGTTGGCGACGGCCATGGATCTGTCGCCAGGCGGGTCTCCTCTTCCTCCCTCTCCTCTCTCCTCATTCTCCTCCATGTCTGGTGCTCTAGGGTTCCGGCGAGCTCTTCCCTTCTTCTCCAACTCCGGTGACTATAGATTGCCGACCGGCCGGGGGGAGGAAGGGAAGACAGGCGGTGGGGATGGTTGGCGGGCGGCTTAGGGTGCCCGGCGGCAGGGGCGTCGGCTGGGCCAGTCTAGGGCGGGGGAGGCTCGCTGGAGATGGAGGAAAAGGTGGCGGCGGTGGGGGGGGGGAGAAGGTGGCACCACGGCGAGCTAGGGTTTGGCCGGAGCTTCGGAGAGCTAGGGCCGGTGGCGGCGGCGGTGGGGGCGACGGTGCCGGAGTCAAGGAAGAGAGAGCTGTTGTTTTTCCGCAACTCAATTTGTGCTTCAGAGATGTGTGCAGGCTGGAAGTTAAAATCCTGCGCGTACAGGCTATAGCAACGTCCATATTTATAATTTGATCCCAATCTTGTTTCTTTTCCAAACGCCGAGGGACCCAGAGCTTGCTAATTAAGGTGTCTGTCTTTGAAAACATACTGGATCTGGTCATGAGCACGACACAACATTTAAATTACTTGAGGGGAATTTCTCTTGAGCCACAACAAAAGGTAAAGAACACAGTAGGAGCAATAAGATTATCCAAAGAACTAAATGTGTATAGAGCAAAGAAGTTTTCTTGTACACACGGCAAGAGCATGTAAAACCGAGGGAAGCAGCCTCCTGATTCTTGTTCTATATGTTTCTTGTACATCATCGTTGCTGACTAGTCCTTTGCATCTTGATTTTATGCATGTCGTTTAGTCCGTGGTGAGCAAGCTAGTAGAAGGTAATGTGCGGCTGCGCGCGGTTGTATTCTTTTGGTCCTTGTTAATGTTATCTTTCTTTGCAGCTAAATTTAACTTTTAGTGAAATACACACTACCAGGAAACGGAGATTTTGTGAGGGGAGTAATTTTTCGTGAGAGTGGAAAACACACTCTCATGAAAATAACCATTTTCATGAGGGTGATGTAAATCCTGTCATGAAAACTTGTTTTCATGACAGTGCTCCATAAACTTTCATGAAAATCACCTGTTTTTATGAGAGTATTTAAATACCCCCATGAAAAATGAATATCCCGCGACGAAATTGTGTATTTTCATGAGAGTAATCATTTTCATGAGAGTCAAACCAACGTCATGAAAAATGGGCTGCTCGTTTTCAGTAGGAAAATAATTGTATAAAATACTAGAAATTGAAGAACATGAACAAGAACTTTCTGCTTTTAATCTATACCAAAATTTTGTAACTAGTCTTTCTCCCTCATGCTAACTCCAAATGAGATGATTCTTTTTTCTAAATGTTTCTAAAATTACGCTCTATCAATTTGTTGTATTCTTGCAACTATTATAGTTGTCATCTTTTCATGTGACTTTGTTCTATCAATTTAAAATTTGGATTTCAAAAAATGACAACTTTAAACGATATTTTGAAGGAGTACATGATTTCAACAGAAAAACTCATGAACATAAAAGATGTAGAACTAATCAATATCTATATTTTTTATTTGGGTTATTTTTTTCATCCAACAAAGTGATAGTAACATTGTTCATAAATTTTACATGTCTCTCTTATAGCTTATGAAACTACAAGAGACATGTAAAATTTGTGAACAATGTTACTATCACTTTGTCAGATAAAAAATGACCCAAATAAAGAAGTTATATCTTGATGAGATATACAAATGTTATGTTAATGACTTTTTCACCTGAAATCATTTACTCTTTGAAAATGTTGTTTAAAGTTTTAAATTTGAATTTTGAGGTACAAAATTTAAATTATTAAAACAAGGTCGTATGCAAAACGATCAAAATAAAATTTGTAGACCTCAATGATGATTTCTAAAACTTTACAGATGTTGATTGCTTCTGTTAACAGAAGGTAACCAAGTTGATTGCTTCTGTTAACAGAAGGTAATTGGCAGTATGTGTTGAGAGCCTGAGATTGGCACCTGAAATGAGAGTAGAGAGTTGAGAGCTAAGTATTATGCTGAGGTGTAAAATTTTTAGCATAAATACATTTGAGAAACAAATCTAAGCAGTAGTACTTGAGGAAGTTATTTTGTTTTCTTGCCTTTTTAATTATGAATAGAGGCTGTAACTTCATTCATTTTGTTTGGAAATTCATAGCTGTAATTTCATTCATTTTGTGGTCACACAGGCATATAAGTTTGGCTCTGAGAAGCATTGACCACCTATGTTGTAATGGAGTTTGGTGGTGGCCAGGGAGCTCCTCCATATGCTGCACTGAAGTCTGGTGGCGGCCAGGGAGCTCCTCCACCAGTGGCTACATCCACTCTGGTGAGCTCGTACAGCCAAACCTAACTCGATTGGGTTTACTTGGATCGAAACCTTCATATGTGCATTTTCGTAGTAATTGGCTTAGTCTGCTGCTTTAGGTGAACAACACATAGCATGGTTCAGTTCATATTTCAAACCCTGGCTTTATGTTTGTGAGTTCAGTTTATTCTCATTCTTTCTATCTTTGGCTGCCAATCGCATGATAATTGAACCTATCTTGTTTCAAGTTATCTGGAACCGTCTCACTGTAATTTAAATTGTCTTACAGCCATGTTCTCAGCCTGTTCTGTAACTTACATACAATTTTTGGCCATGTAGGAATACAAGTGGACAACCGGTGCAGTGGATGGGACTAAGCTAAGCATGGTGCCCTGGTACTGATGGGTTCTTTTGATCCAAACTAATGAATCGTAGGCTTATTTTGCTAGACGATAACCCGGTGTTGTACTAAGAACTAAGAGCTATGTAGGTGTTGGGACTTATTTTATATGGCCATGACTAGAGATACTATGGCATGTCATTCACTACCGGAAATCGCGACTTTGCCGAGTGTAATATTCTTTGTCGAGTGCTAAATCTCGGGCACTCGGCAAAGAAAGTCTTTGCCGAGTGTCAGACTTCGCTCTCGGCAAAGAGCTCTTTGCCGAGTGCCACGTCACCGGCACTCGGCAAAGAGCAGACTTTGCCGAGTGTCTTCCTGATGGCACTCGGCAAAGATATTTTCAATATTACATTTCGAGGCACTAAATGAACTCAAATAAAAAAAATTTCTACTACAAAGTTGTATAACTTTTTAGGATCTACAAAGTTTATATTGGTCATTTTTTATTTCATAAATCGATAGTAATGTTGTTTATAAAACCTACATCTCACTAATAGTTTCATAAGAATTATGAACTATGTTAGAACCACCACATCGGATGAACAAATGATCAAACAAGCAAAATAATGTTTATAGATCTTAATAAGTTATGAAATGTTATAGTTTAATTTTTTTTCATTTGAGTTCATCTTGCCATGCTAAACCTACGCGTGAATTTCAAAATTCAAAATTCAAATTTCATAAACGACCTCGGATGAAAAAATACCCAAAACAAAGTCTGTAGACCTCGAAAAGTTATGAAACTTGTAGTTGATAACTTTTTCATTTGAGTTTATCTTACCATGCTAAAGCCATATGTGAATATCTTAAATTTGAAATTCAAATTTCGTAAAACACCTCTGATGAAAAAACTTCCTAACGAAAAGTGTAGATCTCGAAAAGTTATGAAATATTATAGTTGACCACTTTTGGATTTGAATTCATTTAGGCCCTTAAACAAGCTAATTACTCTCGGTTTAGTATAGAATATGAGGAAATGAAACTAGTTATAGACACATGTGACAGAGTAGTGCAGTGGTTAAGGCAGAAGACACGCGAGAGAGAGGTCACGAGTTCGAATCCCACCGGACGCGAAGCGCGCGATTTTCGCGCGAAAAATGCCGCGACGCGCATGGCGGTGGGTCCCCCTCAGATTTAAATTTTTTTCCTATTATTTTCGGGTTTTTTTGGATTTTTATTTCGGGCCTTTGCCGAGTGTCTAGGACACTCGGCAAAGCCTTTGCCGAGTGCC
Organism: Bothriochloa decipiens; assembly: GCA_023333625.1. Taxonomy (NCBI): domain Eukaryota; kingdom Viridiplantae; phylum Streptophyta; class Magnoliopsida; order Poales; family Poaceae; genus Bothriochloa; species Bothriochloa decipiens. The sequence continues at coordinate 24,117,734 of CM041637.1, read as the reverse complement.
AGCAAAGGCTCCTTTGCCGACACTTTCTTTGCCGAGTGGGCTTTGCCGAGAGCTGCACTCGGCAAAGCCTTTGCCGAGTGTTATTCGGCCTTTGCTGAGTGTCTCGGACACTCGGCAAAGAACCCGAATCCGGTAGTGATTGTAATGGTTGAACACTGTAATGTCTAGAGTGGAATGGTTGGACACTCTTTAATATCCATGCATGTATTGAAATTTGATTGTATTTCTGTTTGCTTTGGATAATATATATTGTGCATTTGGCATTTGGATAGAGATTTTTCCTGTTGGTTGAATTATTTTCGTGGGGGTCTTGGACTACCAGGAAAAAAACAATTCATGACAGTTTGGCCATGTTTCCGTGGCGGTGTCTTCCCCTCATGAATACTATATTTTGTGATGGTTTAAGTATTTTCGTGGTGACGCCTCTCCCTCATGAACTAATATTTTCCTATGAGTTTGAGGCTCTCTTGAATTGATTTCATGAGGGTGACCCTCCACGAAATACTCTCATGAAAAGAACCCTGAAAATTGACGACATGTTAATTTTTGTGGAGATGGCCATCGTGAATGTGTCTCACGAAAATAAATCATAACGGTTAACTCATGAAATTTATATTTTTGTGAATTCGTTATTGTGAGAACTAATGTGTGACGGTTGAACATCATGAATCATTTTCATGAGGGTAAAACCGTATTTCGTAAGAGTATTTCCAGTCTCACGAAATCTCGGCTTTCTGGTAGTGACACCATGAGTCTCAACTTTTTCACGCATTTGGGTCTATAAACTCTCCACCTGATCATTTAGATGCTTGAACACGAAAACCCAGATAATTTTTAGAGTTCATGGGTCTAGATGCTTGGGTGGCTTGGGCGACGGCGGCTTGGGTGGCTTGGGCCCCGACGGCGAGGGCTTGGGCGGCGATGGCGAGAGCCCGCATTTGATCATGCAGACGACGCTCTTCGAGTCGCAGGCGATGATGCAGAGCGGTAGGTTGCCGCCAGTCATGACCATGCATCCGAACGAGCAGCCGAACACCTGCGTGAAGCAGCCCAGCAGGCACTGCATGGAGCCGTTCAGCTCGGCCGGGGACACCGACGCCGACGATGGCGTCGTCAGAAGTGCCGCCGCGTTGTTGCTGTTATTATCATCGTCGCCGCTGAAGACAACAGTAGTGGCAGTTGCCCCGGCGGCGGCGCCTGCCAGCGCGACGAAGAGAAGTACGAGGAAGGAGCCGGCGCTGGCGCGAGTACTGCTTCCGGTCATTGCTGTGGCCACCATGATCTTGTGCGCCGTGCGTGCGTCGTCGTGTGACGCACGGTGAGCTTGACTGATGCTGTGGGTTTGTGTGTGGACTGTTACGTGTTGTTGGGAGGGTTTATATAGGAGGAGGGGCTTAGATTGATCGTGGCTTATGATGCCGCGACGACCGTGTTTTTGGTGTGCGCTGAGGTTGCTTTTCCGCGCACGCGCACACACGATACGGGTGCTCAGTGGTGGACACGGGTGTTCAATCACGAGGGATATATGACTTTGGGTATTTATTATTAGATATTCGGATATAATAGAAGTAATAAATTTAGCTTAATCACGAGAGATTTGATCCCAATCTTGTTCATTTTTGTTGGGGGATAGGCACACCGTGGCCACCTCCTATCGGTTTATATTCAGTTAACGCCATTCGGCAGCATACCGGCAGCCGGCCCAGGCGTCGGGGCGGCGCAGCCTAATCGATGCGAAGGGGCCGGGCCGCCATTTCGGTAGTCCAAGAGCAGGGAAAAACGGCGAACCAATGAAGAGATACGAGCCAATAAACCAGCATCATTTCGGTTGCCAGTGAATCCGGTAACTCGCCAGTACCGTGGGTGCCGCGATGAGGTCACTTTCTATTCGGCATTGATTCGGTAGTCAATGTGAAGTCTTATTCGTTGTCACTAAGTGTAGGTGCCTATTTCCCCTGAGTGCAGGAGACGGCCCGAGACAGGCGACATGATGACCTCAGCATGCCCCGCGTGGTCGGCGGTCATGGAGCAGGAGGCATCGCAAAGAGGGATGACGGATGTGATCCTGACAGTTGACATATTCTAGGGATATGTAGTAGTTGGAAGGATAAAATGACCATGTAAAAGTCTACGGTTGTGTATAAATAGCACTCTCCAAGTAGTAATGAAGGGAGAGAAAGATTTTTGCCCTAAATTTATTTTTGAGTTCTACTTTGTGTCCATTGAGTTCCGTCTCCTACGCCTGCGCCGCCGATTGCACTTCGGCGACCGGGGGCGCCGGCGTAATCGGTTGCCCCACTAACCAAGATTGGCACCCACCGTGGTTGTGCACGAGCATACCATGCCGAAGAAGTCGGCGATGCGAGCGGTAACAGACATTCTCAATGCAACGGCAACGTCCAAGAACAACGCCCAGCCAGCCGATGCTGTGGGCACATCCGAGAGTCTGGCAGGCAACGCCGCGGGTGAGGCTGAGGCTCGGGCGCATTCAGTCCCTGCCTCCTCCTCCGCTACAGAATCAGCCGGCTACAGGCGAAGTTGAGGTAGAAGAGGAAGCACCATTGGCCAAGGATTCGCCGGAAGGTTGGGACGAAACACTTGTGGAGCACGCAGCGTTGCTCAAGAGGCTTGACAAACATCAAGCCGAAATACGGAATCTTCAAGTAGAGAGACAGCGCCTAGCTAATCAAATCGCATCAAGGAATCGGATGGTAGCGACTCAAGAAGCAGTCAGGCAGGCAGAGGCTACCAAGCTCAGGCTGCAGAGAAAGCTAGAGGTATTGCAGGTGGCACCCAGGGTACAGTATCAATCACAACCGTAGCCGCAACTGCAGCACCAGCCTATAGCACAACCACAGATTGTCGATGGTGCGGTGATCGACACTTCGTCAACACTATCGGTGGAGCTGCAGAGATGTCCATGGCCGCCCAGATACAAGTCGAGGCTGCCAAACTTTGATGGAAAGTCCAATCCTAGAAGATTCATAGCAAGTTACGAGGCGGCTGTGCACTCTGCGGGCGGTGATGCGAGTACTTTGGCGAAATCTCTCATCATGGCAGTAGACGATGTCGCTCATGAATGTTACATGTCACTTCAGCCATTGTCAATCAGATCGTGGGATCAGATCAAGACCGAGCTGGTGAGCACCTTCCAAGGTTTTCAAGCTGAAAAGAAAAGCACGAGGGACTTGCTCAAGCTCCACCAGCCAGACGACGAGCCCTTGTCAAAATACTTGGATAGGCTCATTCATCTCAGAAAATAAATACCGAATGTCGCAAATGAAGTGGTGATTGCGGCAGCGATAGAAGGACTCAAGATGGGGCCGTGTGGGGAACAGTTGTCCCGCAACCCACCGGCAACAGTAAATGAGCTATTCACCGAGATGCGTAACTTTGCCAGATCTGAAGAAGACAAGGACCGTCGAAAAGCAGCAAGGAATAGCCTAAAGCAAAAAAACCCCTAGGCAAACGCAATCGGCAGGGCCAAAATTTAATATTCAGCGTCCATTCATCAACAATGTGCAAGATGATTCAGATCAATCTGCCCCCGATTTTGTGCATGAAAGCCAAGCACGAGCACCCGGTCAGAACAATAGAGGTGGACGACCACCTCATGGAGGTCGAGGCAGAGGGTGCAGCAGGGGTCAAAGAGTCCCCTACTGTTTCATTTGTGGCAAAAATGCTGGGCATGTAACTCGTGAATGCCGATATGGCCAGATGGCAAAGGAGCAAAAATAGAAGGATGAGGCGGCAAGCTCAGCCCAATCCAGCAAGCAACAACCAAACAAAACCAACACAGCATACACGAACCACAAAATCTCACCAGTTCGGGGTCGGAGAGCGCCGCCCGATACAGCGTTACGTCCCATCCTCCAGGGCGCCAGAAGCTATCGAAAAACCTGATAGCTATCTGGTGGGCGCCGTCGTCCATAGGCCAGTACGTATTCAGATCCGCTGCCTCAAGCCCATCAACATGGTTGCATTCGGCATCCTTCAAGCTCTTGACAATGGCGCAAGTGGCTTGAATACCAGTGTACTCATGCCCCGAATCCGTAAGATCACCAAGTGAGTCCAGCTAAGCCATTCAAGCCCCGCAGAAATCGAACCTTCGATGTCGGGGGGCTCCACCACAACGCTGAACCCGGTCAGGATCTTTAATTAAGAATCCACCGCCTTTTGAGTCGTCGAGCCGATCTCCTTTCGGGCATGCTTGTCTTCTCTCTGGGCCACTTTCAACGAACTTTTAGCCTGCTTGCGCGCCTAGGTTTCGACCTCAAATTTCTTCTCCTCGGCTGCGAGTTTTTCTTCAAGTTCTTTGGCCCGCCTTTTGGCATCTTTAGCTCATTTCATCAGAAGAGATCTATCGGCTTGTCTTTGCTTCAGCAACGAACGCACCAAAAGTGAGCTCTGCAGCCAAAGCAGCCGATTACACAGGTCAGGTTTTCATCTGGAATAGGAACATGAGGAAAATATCAACTGCAAACCAAACACTCACCAAAATAGCATGGTAGTCGATGGCGATCAGCGTCTCATCATCTCCAGCGACAAGCAGGTCCTGTTCAGTGATTGGAGTGGCGAAAGAATGACTGCAGGCCTCAATAAACTTGAGGCCCTCCTCCGGCGGTAAGATCTCGACTCGCCGGTAATCCACATTGGACACCAGCAACGCATCCGAATCGACCCCTAAAGCACAAGCAATGTGTCGGGTGATGAAATCATACACACATAAGTAAGGTGAAAATAATATGTAGGTTGCAATTGTATTTCATTTCTGTCCCAAAACTTACATTCCTGGGGGTATTTATATACCTCCCCTGGCTTCGTCACTCAAGGAATCTTACAAGATTAATCATGACATCTCCTACACATTTAGCTAGAAAGCAAGTCAGCGAAGTGGTGAAACACACTTTGCCCCTTTCATTTTCTCCTCTTGAGAAACTTTAGACTTGATCATGATTTCTTGACTTGCGGGCAACTTCGTCGATCCTTCATGTGAAGCCACTATGTTAGGTTCGCTGGTCATTAGAAGTTTAGCGAAGTCATCTTCGCCGGGTGACCTGAAACATGTGAAATCATATGTGTGAAGTTTTATAAACACAGCAAAGTGTCCACGTGGTCTTCGCTGAGCATCCAGAGTGAGGCGAAGTCCTCTTCGCTAGTCAATTTAAAATATGCGAAAATACATAAGCGAAGTTAGAAATACGCGCAACAAAGTATCTGTGTTATCTTCGCTGCTCATGTTAGTATCTCAAATGTTTGTAATGAAGTGTTTGTCTCCAAAGTTTGGAAAGGGTGTTTGTATGTCAAAGTTGCTCCCCAACAGCAGCCCCTCGCGGGTGAAGGCCTACTCCCAAGGTCTGAATCCCGCGAAGTTTCTGTGAAACTTTGCCTGACAAACTCCATCCAAACTTTGGAGTTGGCCTGTTTGAATTTTGAATCCAACGGCTAGCTTTGACCGGTTGACCGGTCACTGCCTATAAATAGCGAGCCCCCTGAGGCTGTCGTTTTCAGAAGAAGGGAAACTCTGCCAAAATTTTTCTTGAGCTTCGAAGTTTAAGATAGCTTTTCTTGATGTTTTGCCGTTGTGTTCTCCTAGTCTCAGATTTTTGTTCGAAGTTCATGTGACACCTTCGCCAAGGTTTGTTCCTTTAACTTTTTGATTTATGCATTTTGTCGACTAGTTTTTCTGATCTTTTGTTTTTGTAGATGTCTTCATGAGATTTGCGAGATCAACTTCAGTCTCAGGAAAGTTCTAAAACTGAGGAAGATAGGTCTCGATTGGATTCTGACGAAGAGGGCCTTGACGGCGTTGATGCGTCGATCGAGGACTTGGTTAAAGATGATGAGGGTTTTACTTTAACTTTTGGGAAGACTTTGTTTGAAGGAAGTGATCTTGATGAGATGGTGCGGTTGAAGCTCGTTGAGCGTGATCAAGTGAGGGTGCCTGATCCTTTGGAGACTAACCCAAAGCCACATCCTGATGAATGCATTGTTTATCGGGATCTGTTCACTGCTGGTCTTCGCTTCCCCTGCCAGGACTTCGTTGAGTATGTGTTAAAGGCTTTCAACATTCAAATGCACCATTTGACTCTAAACGGTGTAGTTAGGCTAGCTCAGTTTGTTTGGGCCGTCAATCTCAGGAGGCTAACACTAACATTGCTGCTTTTTGCAAACTTTTTGAGATGCATACTCAATTCAAGGAGTTTATGCTTGAGGGGTGAGTGATTACCAAGTATTTTGCTTGTTCAAGTTTTAAGGCTGCCCGCAATGTAGTGGGGTACTGGAGATTGGTCTAGATACTGGTTTTATCATAAGGTGCCCATGGTTGAGGAGCAGGACCCTGTTACAAAGAGAATGATGAAGAAGTATCCAATGGCCGCCAGAATGGAAATTGAGAATTTTAAGCTATCTCCATCTTTTCCTTCTTCCATGATCCCGAAGACTGCTGTGAAGGCGTACAAGTGTACAGCTTCGCTGCAATGTGCTAGGGATTTGGTTGAGGAATATGCTATTGCTAAAATTTGGCCATTGAAAAAAGGATGGTCTTTTCAATGTTTCTATCCTAAGAAAGTTTAAGGTATAAACTACAAGTATCTGGATAATGATTTTCATCGCCCGAGGACATTTTCTTCTGATGAAGAATTTGTGAAATCTGTGGAAAGCCGGTCTGAGGATTTGCTTGGCAAGTATGTGTTGAGTGAGAAAAATAATATTGATAAGATTCTTGGGAGTGATTATAGGTGCTTGAACAGAATTTTTGAAGTTGCTAATGTTGAATATGGTGATAGGCCTCCTCCTGCCTATGCTCGTGAAAAGAAGCAAAGTAAAAAAGAGACTGCTATTCAGACTAAGGAGAAGAAGCGCAAGTCTGGCGTTTCTAGCAAAGTTGTTGCTAAGAAGTTGAAGAAAAATCAGAGTCCTTCTGTTTTGTTGGATGCTGAGGAGATTGATGTTGTGCTTGAACGGAGTTTGGACATAGAGGGGAACCTGGTTTCTGATGTTGGTGCTGGTGGTGAAGGTGTTGTTGAGGTTGTCAAAGGTGATGGTGATGGTGGTGATGTTGGTTTTCCTGTTTCTCAAGATGTTGAGGATGAGGTGAGAAAAATTTGTATGACTTTCTATTCTAGTGGTTTGGCTCCGCCATTACTTACTCCACTTAACAAAAACTTACAGAATTTGCAAGGCCGTGGTGCTTCTGCCGGTGGTTTTGGTGAAGTTGGTGCGGGAACTAGCTTGGTCTCTGAGATAGAGACTTAAGTTAGGGATTTTCAAGAAATTGGTGGGTCAACTTCACCCAGGCCTGACACTGAGGCCCCTTTTATTAGGCCACACGAAAAAAATAATGACAGTGGGAGAACAACTTCGGTTGAGAACCTAGCTAGGGTTGAGGCCGGCGAAGTTGGTGCTCAAAATATGCCGAAGAAAACTGGAGGTTCCAAAGTTTATACTCTTGACTTTGAGGATAGTGATGAGGAGGTTTTTGATGATGAAACCAATGATGATCGGTTGGCACGCTTGCCTAGTTCTACTATCCATGCTGAGAGTGGAAAGAGTGTTAGGTGCAACTTGGGTGAGCGTGTTTCTAACTGTAAGTATTATGACTTCGCGTTTCTTTTTTATTTGAATTGTTTTGTTTTGTTGACTTTTGATTTTTCTTGTAAAAACTATCTTTCCTCATGCACCATCTTCTCCTTGGAAGAGTACCGACTTGAGCAAGTTTACTAGTCAAGAACCTGTTACTCCTGTTATCCCTGCTGCTGGCGAAGGAGAAATTTCTGATGCTCTTAAGCGCGGATTGGCATTTTGTCAGAAGGAAGGTTTGAGCCTTGACAGTTTCAAGTTCATTGGTATTGGGGCTGATAAACTTTGGATGATGCCTCGTACTTCTGAGGTTCAACTGTCAAAATGTATAGATGAGGCCTTCACTGTCCCTGATGCGGAACTTGAGATATCCAAGAAACCCTTACTCAAAGTTGCTGATGCGGGGTTATCGATGATGTACAAAGGTTCCATCTTAATGAGGGGCTTGCGAATGGGTTTAGAAGAGAAAGAGAAAAATTTTGCTCTTCGTGAGCATGACTATCAAGTTGAAATTGAAAATTTGAAGAAGCAACTTGCCGAGAAGGAGAAGGAGAGGGCAGACGCTGTAGATGCTCACAATGTTTTGGAAGGAAAGCTTATCAGTGCTCTTGCTCGAATTGAATAAAAAGAGGATGATAACAAGAAAATTATGGAAGAAAAAGAAAAGTTAGAGGAAAGCCTGAGGTGTATTGAGAAGAAGTTGCAGGAACAGGACAAGTCCTTCTTTGACAATTGCAACCAGATTTGGGAGCTTTGTTTTGAATGCTATGACAAATTTAGAGCCCGCCCTGAAGAAAAATGTTGGGAGCTTGGTGATCATGATAGCTTCTTCAATTGGCTTTGTTGTCAATACGAAGATTTGTCTCGAGTCACCGAGACCACAATTGATATTAGAGTGTACTACTCTACTCGTGCTCTGTTTCATTTGATGAAGCAGAGTCAAAATCCTTTGTTTGCGCAACTTTGTGATGCCAACTATAAGTTTCCTTCTATGAGTGAGCTTACCAATGTGACGAAGGCTACACAGATTTTGTGCAACAAGTATCTTGAGCAGTATTGGAGGTCAGGTGGTCGAGTCCATTGTTTTGACAAAGCTAGAGAGAAATTACAGAGGGTAAATTTTACACTTGCTTGCTTTTGTTTTCTTTTGTGTTTTGTATCTAACTTTTCTCTCTTTCTGTATCAGCAAATCGCAAAGGAGGCGGAAGCTGCTCGGAGGGAGGTAGAAGAAACCGCGAAGAAGGAAGCTGATGCTGGAGGTCGAAGCAGTTCCGGACCTAGCAATGTTAGTGGCGGCCGCCCTTAGGCTCTAGCTATTTTTTCTTTTGTGAGAAGAGAGGTTTTAAGAAATGGTGGCTCTAAGTTATGATCCTTGTAAGATATACACTTGATAACTATGACTGTTTGCCCGTCCTACGCAGGTTCCTCCTGCTGAGCCTGCGCAGGATGTTGAAGACATCGTTCCACTATTAATGTGTAAAGATGACTTCATTTTTGAGCCTGCCGAGTTTTATGATTTCCGTGCGAAGTGTGATGGCTGTGATGTCAATGATTTCCTTGTTCGTAAGTTTTGCTCTCGTTATCTTGAACTTGAGCTTTTGTGGTGATTCTATCTTACAAAAATTTTTATAGACGTGAATGAGCGATGTCGTAGTGGCAGGCCTCCTAATTATCGGGTTTTTGATTTCACGGGCTTTGCACAGGTAAAAAATGACATGCGGGGTTCACTTTTCTTTTGTTGTTGGTCTTGTTTTCTAACCTCTTCTTCTTATAGTCATCTGAGTCAAGTACTTCATCGGCAAGTGTTTGTGAGGACTACTTACGCCGTGAAGCAAACGAAATTATAAACGAAGTTGTGAACGACATACTTGGTGATACTGCTGAAGTAGTTAGTTCTCAAAATGACTAATTTTTGTAAACACATTTTGTAATTAGATAGGTTGTATTGCAAGACGTCTTGTATTGCGAAGTTTGTGAGTTTTCCTTCGCTTGTGTGATTGGGTACAGAATAAATACTTTGAATGAAATTGTGTATATACTTTGCTTGGAAACATGTAATCGAGAACTTTTCCTTAGCAAATTTTAAAATGTTGTCCCTTCTTTTTTCGTCCGAAGTGGACGCGTGCACTTTGCTTGGAAGCTTAAAGCGTTTTCTCCTTAGTGAAACAAAGTCAAAAAATTTGCCTTAGTAAATTTTGAAACGCTGTCCCTTCTTTTTCGAGCGAAGTGGACGCGTTCGCTTCCTTAGAAGCTGAAAATATTTCACCTTAGTGAAACAAAGTCGAAAAATTTGCCTTAGCAAATTTTGAAATGTCATCCCTTCTTTTTCGAGCGAAGTGGATGCGTTCGCTTCCTTAGAAGCTGAAAACATTTCACCTTAATAAAACAAAGTCGAAAAATTTTCCTTAGCAAATTTTGAAACGCCATCCCTTCTTTTTCGAGTGAAGTGGACGTGTTCGCTTCCTTAGAAGCTGAAAACATTTCACCTTAGTGAAACAAAGTCAAAAAATTTGCCTTAGCAAATTTTGAAATGCTGTCCCTTCTTTTTCGAGCGAAGTGGATGCGTTCACTTCCTTAGAAGCTGAAAACATTTCACCTTAGTGAAACAAAGTCGAAAAATTTGCCTTAGCAAATTTTGAAACGCCGTCCCTTTTTTTTGAGCGAAGTGGACGTGTTCGCTTTCTTAGAAGCTGAAAATATTTCACCTTAGTGAAACAAAGTCAAAAAATTTGCCTTAGTAAATTTTGAATTGGATAGGTTAGCATTTTTTAGATTTAATAAAATATTGATGCTAACTTAGTTTTACAAAATTTGTGCCGATATTGGAGTATATGTTGGATATACTCTTCGGCATTTGTACTTTTGGTTGTGTAATGTAGAGACATGTCTTTGGGAAACTGCTTTGTCATTTATATTTCATGAGATTTACAAAGAGACTGCCTCGTTAAAAAACCACTCACTCTGCGAAGGGTTTTCCCTAAGTGGAAAAAGAGTGCAGCTCGATTACATTGTAAGGTTGCTTGGAATGAAACTTCTACTTTGCAGAAAGTAAAACTACTCTTCTAGTTTGGCTACGGGTAATATTTATAAAGTGCTTCTATATTCTAAGTGTGACTAAGTTCTTCACCTTTCAGATTTGCCAGGTGGTACGCGCCTTCTTTATTTGTTCTTGTGATGATGAAAGGCCCTTCCCACTTTTGTTGGAATTTTTCCACTGTGTCTTCATCTCTTTTTCTTTTGAGGACAAAATCTCCTGGTACTAACTCTCTTGGCTTGACTTTCTTGTTGTACCACTTCTTTGTTTTAAGTTGGTACTTTTTGATATTTTTAAGTGCTTTGTTTCTTTCTTCTTCGAGCAAATCTTTGCTTGTTGCTTGGTCTTCTTCTGTGATTATTTGAACATTTGTTCTTAGACCATCATATTTTATTTCTTCGGGAGTCATTGCTTCATCTTCATAAAGTAACTTGAATGGAAAAAATTTGTTGGCCTTGATTTTGAAGTGTTGTGAGACCAGATTACTTTTGGTAATTCATCGACCCATTTCCCTTTTTTGAGGTCTGTTAAGCACTTTGAAATTCTAGTGCAAATTATCTCGTTTGCTCTTTTGACAGCTTCATTAGACTGTGGGTGTCTTACTGATGCGAAGCAAAGTTTGATTCCCATTGAATGGCAGTATTCTCTGATGTCTTCGCTATCAAACTGGGTTCCATTATCTGTAGTGATGTGTCTCGGAACTCCGAATCTACATATGATGTTTTGCCATAGGAATTTTTTCATTGTATGAGAAGACATGTTTGTGATTGGCTTCGCTTCAATCCACTTGGTGAAATATTTGACTGCAATTATTGCGTATTGGTAGTTGCCTTGAGCCGGTGGTAACTTTCCAACTATGTCGATTCCCCATCTTGCAAGTGGCCAAGTTGGTTCAATTGGTTGTAGGTTTGTTCCTGGTGCGTTGACTTACTTCCGGACATTTGGCAATTGTGACAAGTCCGAATGATTTCTTTGCTATCACTTTGTGTAGTTGGCCAGAAAAACCCTTGTGTGAAAGCTTTTTTGACTATTGATCTAGCCCCAGCGTGACACCCGCAGATTCCCTCGTGTATTTCTTTCAACAGGTTTTTTCCATCTTCTCTTGAAATGCACTTTAGTAGTGGTTAGCAAACTCCTTTCTTGTACAGTTCTTCGTTGATGATTTTTTAGCTTTTGGTCTTTTGCTTCATTCTTACTTCATTAACTTCATTTTCTGGCTCGTAAAATCCTTTGAGGAATGTCATAATTGGAGCTCTCCAGTCTTCGCTTTCTATGATGTGTACTTCTTTCGGTTGTTCAACTTTTGTTTTTGTTGAGGCTTCTATGATAATTTGGAAGAATACTTCTGGTGGTAACTCTAACTTTTGAGCAGTGGCTTTTGCAATTTCTTCTGCATCTGTGTTATCATTTCTTGAGATACTTTTCACCATGAATCCAACGAAGTGTTTTTCTTGTTCCCTCAATAGTTGGAGATACTTCACTAATTCTGGATCTCTTGCTTTGTAATGTTTCTCTATATGCCCCGCCATAATTTGAGAATCTATCTTGATTATTAGTTTTTGAATTCCCATTGCTCTTGCTTTGCGAAGTCCCAACAATACTGCCTCATATTCTGCAATGTTGTTGGTGCATTAAAAGTCGAGTCTTGCTGAGTATTTGAGTTTGATTCCAGAAGGTGAGGTTATGATTGCTGCAGCTCTTGCGCCAGCGAAGCCCCAAGCGCCATCGCAATAGATTATCCATTCTGGTTGCTCTATTCTTTCTTGACTGTACTTTGAGGGTATCCAATCTACTATGAAGTCAGCCAACACTTGAGATTTAATTGTTGTTCTTTTCTCAAATTTGATGAAGTATTGACACAATTCTGCAGCCCATTTTCCCAATCTCCCATAGGATTTGCAGTCTTGTAGCACTTCTTTGAGGGGTTAATTTGTTGGCACTTTTATTTTGTGTGCTTGGAAGTAGTGTTTCAGCTTTCTTGACGCCATAAGTACTGCATATACGATTTTCTCCATTTTTGAATAGAAAATTTTTGATCCAGACAAAGCTTCGGATGCGAAGTATACTAGAACTTTCTTGTTGAGTGCTCATTTTCTTCTTCTTGTATCAGTACTGCACTAGCTGTACTTTCGTTTGCTGATACATATAATAGCAAATCTGTCGTTGGATCAGGTGTTGCCAAAGTTGTGGGATTGGATAGATGCTTTTTCATTTCTTCGAAAGATTCTTGCTGTGCTGGACCCCAGCTGAATTTTTCTTTTTCCTTTTTAGTGCTTGAAATATTGGGAGACTTTGCTCAGCTGATTTGGATATAAATCTGTTCAGCGAAGCTAATCTTCCTGTCAGCTTTTGGATGTCCTTGATGTTTCTTGGTACTTGCATGTTCAGTATTGCTTTCACCTTCTCTGGATTCGGGTCAATTCCTTTTGCAGATATAATGCACCTCAAAATTTTGCCTGTTTGAACTCCAAATGTGCATTTTTCTAGGTTCAACTTTAGATTTGCTTTCCTAAGGTTTGAGATGGTTTCTTGTAAGTCTTCGACATGGTCTTCTCTTTTCTTGCTCTTGACTACCAAGTCGTCTACATACGCAAGCAGATTTCTTGGTATTTGATCTTTGAGGACTGTGGATGTCATTCTGATAAAAGTTGTTCCTACGTTGCGAAGCCCCTCGGCCATTCTTTGGAAACAGTAAGTTCTGAATGGTGTAATGAAACTCATGTACTCTTCGTCTTCTTTTTTCATCCAAATCTGATGGTAACCTGAATAGCAGTCGAGGAAGCTGAGCATTTCACTCCCTACTGCTTAGTCTACCAAAGTGTCTATTCTTGGTAATGGAAAGTTGTCTTTTGGGCATGCTTTGTTGAGATCTATGAAGTCTATGCACATTCTCCACTTTTTGTTTTTCTTCTGCACCATGACTATATTTGCAAGCCAAATCAGGAATTAAACTTCTCTTATGACTTTTGCATCTAACAATCTTTGGACTTTGGCTTTCGTGGCTTGCGTTCTGTCTTCCGACAGCTTTCTGAGTTTTTGCTTTTTTGGCCTGAAGTTTGGGTCGATGTTTAACTTGTGTTCTATGACATCCCTACTTACTCCTCCTAAGTCATGTGCAGACCAGGTGAAGATATCCTTGTTGCTTCGTAGGACTTGTATTATCTTTTCTTCTTCTTCTTTCGATAGATTTGTGTCGATGATAACTTGTCTTTCTGGCACCATTGGGTCAATTGGTACTTGCTTTGTGTCTTCGCAAGGCTTTGCTTTTTCTTGTGTCTTCACGTTTTCAGTTTCAGGCTCGTCATCTTCTTCTTGTATTACGTGAATATTTTTGAAAGCCAGGCTTGCATCTCTTTCAATGTTTCTTGCCTCTGTTTGATCACCGAAGACGGTTATGATGCGTTGACTGCTGGTATCTTCATGCATAAGTATGGGTAGCTTACTATGGCTTTGAAAGCATTTAAACTTTCTCTTCCAAAGATTGCATTGTACTGGTTGTGTATTTCGACAACATCGAATGCTATTTGCTCTGTTCTCGCATTATTCACTGTTTCGAATGAGACTGGTAAGACAATTCTGCCAATAGAGTTTATTTTCTTTCCTCCAAAACCAACTAGTGGGTGCTCGGCTTTTCCCAAATTTATTCTGTCAATTTGCATTGCATCTAAAGTTCTTTTGAATATTATATCTGCTGAGCTGCCACCATCTATCAGAATTTTTGTTACTGCCCAGCCTTCGATGTTTGCTTCTATGACCATTGCGTCCATGTGGGGGTAATCTTTGAGTTTGAGATCTTGTTCTGAGAATGTGATTGGCATGTGTGACCATCTTGTTTTCTTAAATGGACCTTCGACTGCTATGGAGTTTACTCTTCTGAAATAATTTCTTCTTTCATTTCTTGTATCAAGCTCCATACTGTTTCCTCCGAAGATTGTCATGATTCTACCTTTACTTGGGATGATTGCGTTTCCGTTGCTTGTTGACACTTCAGGTATGTTGTTGTTGTATTGAATTTAGTGGTTGCTATTTGCTACTAAGCTTTTAGGGTAGAAACGTCGCTGCTGACTTGGGCCCCATTGATTTTGCGGGCACGCTGCTAGTGGTTGGCAATTATAGATTGGCGGAGGTGGTTGCAACATGTGCTCAGGGTAGGTTATTGGCAGATAACTTGTTCTTTGGGGGGCCAGATGATTGACAACCTTCAGCTGCGAAGTTGCTCTATTTTCTTCTTGTAGTTCTTCAATGCTTTTCTTTACTCTTAGGCACATCTTTGATGTGTGACTAGCCTCTTTGCCATGTATGATGCAGTACATTTCTTTGAGCCTCAAAATTTTTCTTTCAAAGTTTCTGCTTTGGTTGTTATAATTTGCCCTTTGCTGGAAGTTTTCCTTGTAACTTCTGTTATTTTGAAATTTTTTTTGAATGTTTGATCTTGGACCTTGATTGGCAGCTTTGCTCGTGTTATTGATGTGATTTATCCTCTGAAATGTTCTTCGCTCAGCATTTATTCTTGGGCGTTGGGGATTGTTATTTGATCTTGACATGTTTCTTTCTCCGTTCTCCTCTTCTATTCTTTTTCTATAGTCTTCATCGGACTCACAGTATTTTCTCATTTCTTCATATAACTTTTCCACTGTGGTTGGTCTTTCTCTTTTGAAGTGTGATGAGAGTTGACCTACTCGCAGTCCTTTGATTGCTGCTATGATGACAACTTCGTCTGGTATGTTTGGTATTTGAGCTTTTGTCTGTACAAATCTTTTGTAATATTGGCTCAACGGTTCTTTTTGGTTGCTGCTTGATGTTGAAAAGATCATCGCTGGTGAGTTCGACTCTTTGTAAGCCTTGGAAGTTTAGGAGCAAAGTTGTGCGAAGTTGATCCCAAGATTTGATTGATCTTGGTTTTAGCGAAGAGTACCAATGTTACGCTGGTCCTCTTACTGCCATGATGAGCGACTTTGCCAGGGTGTTCGCATCTCCCCCGCTTGATGCTACTGCTGCTTCAAAGCTCATAAGAAATTGTCTTGGGTGGACATGCCGTTGTAGGTTGGGATGATATTGAATTTGAAACCTGCTGGCCACTTCGCTAGCTAAATGTCGATTGACAAAGGCGACTCGGTATTGATTGTTGCTATTTGATTTTGGTTTTCTTTGCTGTTGGTGTCTTTGCTTGCTGAGTTTGGATCTTGAATCATGACTTCGCTTTCGTTTTCTATTTAATTATTGATCTTTCTTAATTCAGCTTCTACTTCTGCAGTCTTTTGCCTTAAAGACTTTTCTCTTGTCTTCGCTCTTGCTTCCTCAAGCTGTTTTTTCTTGACGATGAGTTGTTCTTCGAGTTCTTTGAGTGTTCTTTCTTTGTTCTGAGTTTCTTCATCTTCTTGTAAGCGTGTGTTTTCTGTTTCTGTCTCATTTTCCAAAAGTGGGTCTTTGTCTTGGTTTGAATTGTCTCCAGCTGAAATTGTTTTTTTGCTGAGTCTTGCCATTTTGCGTCCGCGTGGTGGTCGTGGGTGTCTTTGATCACACAAACGGACGGCGCCAGATGTTGGGTGATGAAATCATACACACATAAGTAAGGTGAAAATAATATGCAGGTTGTAATTGTATTTCATTTCTGTCCCGAAACTTACATCCCTGGGGGTATTTATAGACCTCCCCTTGCTTCGTCACTTAAGGAATTTTACAAGATTAATCATAACATCTCCTACACATTTAGCTAGAAAGCAAGTCGGCGAAGTGGCGAAACACACTCCGCCCCTTTCATTTTGTCCTCTTGAGAAACTTTAGACTTGATCATGATTTCTTGACTTGCGAGCAACTTCGTCGATCCTTCATGCGAAGCCACTATGTTAGGTTCGCTGGTCATTAGAAGTTTAGCGAAGTCATCTTCGCCGGGTGACCTGAAACATGTGAAATCATATGTGCAAAGTTTTATAAACACAGCGAAGTGTCCACGTGGTCTTCGCTGAGCATCTAGAGTGAGGCGAAGTCCTCTTCGCCAGTCAATTTAAAACATGCGAAAATACATAAGCGGAGTTGGAAATACGCGCAACGAAGTATCTGTGTTATCTTCGCTGCTCATGTTAGTATCTCAAATGTTTATAATGAAGTGTTTGTCTCCAAAGTTTGGAAAGGGTGTTTGTATGTCAAAGTTGCTCCCCAACACAATGCGATAAGATTTCTCACGGCCAGGACTCCCTCTTCTGGGGAAGAGGAATCCGAATACACCCTCATCTCACCATAGTCCCCCTCAGAGGTGTCTAATGAGAGAGTACCATGCCCGAATAGCACATTCTCGACCATCTCCTTCGTCGTCCGGATGCAATCCGGACAAAAACGAGACTTACCTGCAACACGCTTATCGGATGGAGCCAAAGCATCCAGAGACTTCTCTCCATCCCCAGCTGAGGCAGCCTCGCTCCTCGTCCGCTTAGTGGGATTCATCTTCGGCGCCTTATCGGCCACCCGCGCCGTCGGAGCCTTTCGGGATCTGCTGAACATTATGCCGCTAAGCGCAACGGCCGAGGCCGGAACGTTGCGGGGGTCGCTGGGTTTCCTCGCGGCCATATCGTCAGAATTGGTGGACGAGCTGGAAATGACCTAAATCAGACACCAACCATAGCGCGAATCATCAGCACAATGAAACACAAGGTTAGCCAACAAAAAGAGGACAAAGGCAAAATGCAAAAAGGGTAAAATTCCAGCTACCATTTCGGTGTGAACAGTGCCATGACTACGGCCGTCACCCAATACAACCTTTCTAGTTCTTCTTATTGGTTTAGGCCGGGACATTTCGGCCATTTCACGGCATACCTTTACGTCTACAGGTTCCGAAACATTCGCCGAGCGACCCATCCGCCTTCGCTTCCGTGATTCGGCCAAAGCCGTGGCATTGGTAGCATGGCTCGCGGATACAGCGGCCTGTTTCCCTCTTTTGCCACGCCTATCGGCAACTGCGTGGTCTGAATAAAATACCCCAAACTGTTAAATACCCGGTTCAGTCGAGAAGTTACTCCAAGGCGCTGCTGGCACGCGCGGTGCTCCCGTGCTCCGTACAAGCCACAGATATTACTGGCCTTCCTCTTCACCGAAGAGACGTAAGCAGCGTCATTCGGGAAGCCAGCCTTAGATCTGGACCACGATATTGTTTCTTTTCAATTATTTTCGCGCAGTGGGTTTCGCTGCTCAAAGGCTACCTGTTCAATTTATTACTGCTTTGACGGCCGCAGGTTTGCCGAAAGGCAGCATCACCCGCTTCGTCTTCCGGGCCGTACAAGCCCACGGTCGCTCGGCGCTGGCCAGCCATCATGGTTTGTTGTGAAACAAGGGCATGGGCTTTCAACATCCCATTCTCCAAAGCAGTCTGCGCCTCATCGTCGCCGCAGACACGAATATAGAACCAAAAGGACCTCCAATCAGACTACTTGTTCCGGTAGTACGGCAACAACTGTGGAAGGCTCCGGTCCCGGCTGGAAACAAAATTGTATGCACCATGCTCGACTCTGACCCTCTCGCCCGTTGTCTCAATTTTGCCGAATTGGCCGCGCACGTGAGACTCGTAGAACCGAGCGAAAACTGAAACACTGAGCTGGCAACCCATCATCTTCAGCGCCATTGCAAATGCACTCAGGTGGGACACGGCATTCGGTTTCAAGTGACTGATCTGGAGGTGGAACCGGTTGAGGACCTCACAAAAGAATGGTTCAACCGAAAAGCGAAGCCCCGCTTCAAAGAAATCCCTAAACACAATTGCTTCGTAGGGCTTCAGCCGCGGAACCCTTTCCTCCCCCGGAGCTCGGCATTTGGCCCGGGTGTCAGCATTCATTAAACCGAGCCGTTGATAGTCATCCAGTAGCAATTCGGTGACCCCAGAGCGTCCAAGGACATAGACGGCCGAAGCGGTTTCTTTCCGCGCTTCGGTTGAGACTGAACATCATCTGTTTCAGACAGCTGTTCATATTCCTCTTCCACTGAGTCTTCCTTATCACCGCCAGCATCATCATAGGCTATGTTCTCGTCTGTCCCCTCAGCAGCCATTTCGGCAAGTCCCAGGCTGCTGGCGGCAGCTCCGGCCAGTGACCCGCTGCCAGCAGCACCGACAAATTTCGAGCAGCCGGGCTCGTCCATGATCTCCACCGCAGTGTCAATATCGGTGATCTCCACCTCAGTCATCGAGGAAGGAGAGGACCCTGAATCAGAAGACGATTCACACACCGAACCCGACCCGGACTCGCTGCTTGTTGAGCTGGAAGTGGCGCCTCGTTTCGACATGCCACGATCCGAATACGCAAGATAAATCGAATCGCCCGAGCTAAAAAAGAAAGTAAAGAAACGAAAATGGGAAATAAGGAAAACAAAGAGCCGACGCAATAAGGCAGATAATGTAGCTAATGCGGTACAAACACTCAAAAGGAAAACAAAAAAAGAGTGAGCTTACCGAATAAAACCACGCGAATGAAGGCCGAATGCCGGGTTGCGCAATCCAGACGGCGGTGTGAGCTTGGAGGGTATGGAATGAGCGTCGGGGATGACATGCCTTATATACCCCCACCCCCTGCATAGTATTGAGCGGTTACGCGGCTCGGGAGCCAAGGAGGCGCCGGTTGGCGGGTGCTCCCCGCCAAAACGTGCACGGGCGCGGCGGTTGCTTCCCACGCAAATCCAAGACAGGGGAAACTGTCGCCTGCTATCCCCTGGGCGGCCTCAGTCAATCAGAAGAGGCACGGTCCCCAAGCTCCTGGCCGTTTTGGTAAGCAAGACATTTAACGCGAGTTCGGCCTCCATTGGGGGACGGCGTAACGGAACTTAAGAGAAACAGTTTAGGCTGCTCCCTTGCCCGTTAAGCGGGCAAGGTAGCGCCGAGGGGCTACTGTTGGGGGACATGGACATCATGGCCACCCCATATCGGTTTCTATTCGGTTAACGCCATTCGGTAGCATATCGGCAACCGGCCCAAGAGTCGGGGCGGCGCAGCCTAATCGATGCGAAGGAGCCGGGTCGCCGTTTCGGTAGTCCAATAGCAGGAAAAACGGTGAACCAAGGAAGAGATACGACGCTAATAAACCAGCATCGTTTCGGTTGCCAGTGAATCCGGTAACTCGCCAGTATCGCGAGTGCCGCGATGAGGTCACTTTCTATTCGGCATTGATTCGGTAGTCAATGTGAAGTCTTATTCGTTGTCAGTAAGTGCAGGTGCGTATTTCCCCTGAGTGCAGGAGACGGCCCGAGACAGGCGACATGATGACGTCAGCAGGCCCCACGTGATCAGCAGTTAGAGAGCAGGAGGCATCGCAAAGAGGGATGACAGATGTGACCGTGACAGTCGGCATATTCTAGGGATATGTAGTAGTTGGAAGGGCAAAATGGCCATGTAAAAGTCTATGGTTGTGTATAAATAGCACTCCCCAAGCAGTAATGAAGGGAGAGAAAGATTTTTGCCCTAAATTGTCGTTCGAGTTCTACTTTGTGTCCATTGAGTTTCGTCTCCTGCGCCTGCGCCGCCGATTGCACTTCGACGATCGGGGGCGCCGGCGTAATCGATTGCTCAGCTAACCAACATTGGCGTCCACCGTGATTGTGCACGAGCATACCATGCCGAACAAGCCGGCGATGCGAGTGGTAACAGATATTCTCAACGCAACGGAAATGTCTAAGAACAACACCCAGCCAGCCGATGCTGTGGGCACGTCCGAGGGTCCGGCAGGCAATGCCGCGGGTGAGGCTGAGGCTCGGGCGCTGATTCGGGCCCTGCCTCCTCCTCCGCTGCAGAACCAGCCGGCTACAGGCGAAGTTGAGGTTGAGGTAGAAGGGGAAGCACTTTTCCAAACGCCGGGGAGTCAGAGCTTGCTATGGTGTCTGTCTTTGAAAACGTACTGGATCTAGTCATGAGCACGATACAACATTTAAATTATTTAAGGGGAATTTTTCTTGAGCCACAACAAAAGGTAAAAAAAAGCTGGAAACAAATAAGATTATTCTTTTCTGACCAAAGTCAGCATGGGAACCCCATGCCTATTTTTTTGATTTTTTTATAGCAAAAGGTTAAGTCCACATTAGGACCTCCAACGATCGTAAAAGTTCAGATTTCAACTTTGAACTTCAAAATCAGATAACATTGTCCCTCTAATTTTTGAAAAAGTTCACTTTTCAACACTGGATGGTTTTGCAGGCTGTTTCAACGCGTAAACAATAACTTTTGACATTTTTCCATAGTACTGATATTTGTTTATTTCATAACTAACTATTGGTGTAGGTTAACTCATGAAAATTTTTGTGTAGTCTCTTCATGATGTACTCTATCTAGAAAAAATATAAAATTTAAAAAATAAATATTTTTTTCATGTTTTAAAATTCCCTCTTTTAATTGATAAATGCAAGTTCTATGATTTTTGTAGGCCATAATAAATATCAAAAAAATATAAAAATTAATTATTTTGGCCAAAATAAATATCCTAATTTTTTGGACTGGAATCTGCCTACTGGACCGCAGCAAACGGCCCGAGTTAATTATGACCGGGGCTCCACCGTGGAGCTGCAGCACGTGTACGTCGGCAACTCGGAACCGGTGCGTGTGTGGCGCGGGCACGCCGACCGACCCGACGTGTCGCCGTCTCTCTGCCTATGCCGCCGTGCAGGGATGGGACAAGGACAGGCGCGGCTCCATCGTTCTCAATGGGACTGCGGCTGGACGGGACGTACTTGATGAACTGCACGACGGATCGTAACACTGACATCAAAAGCACGCGCATTTGAACGACTCGGTCCGGCCGGCAGGGGACCCCACTACTCGCGAATCAGAGCTTCGTCGTCGCCGTCGGTTCCGTTCGCTCATCTCTGGGGCTGGGCATGCAGCAGGTCCTGCTGATGTTGCAGACCATTACAGTGCGCGCGTGCTTGACGCGCTCGACGCCCAATCACAATCTCCCTTTGTTCGGCAAGACTTATTATTGCGGCTGCGGGCTGAGATAAACGCTGATTAGTTTGTGATAATTTCGTACGTTTGGCCGTCTACCGCGCCAGTATCCAGATGCTTGCACGCAGCCACGCTAGCCGCGCGCAGTTACCGGCAGACGGCGATTCTGCCGGGCCTTGACTTGATTGCGGCATGTCGGCATGAAGCAGACGGGCAGCCTGCACTGCCGCACTGGCTCATGCACCCGTTCTACCCTGGCCCTACAAACATCCATGCGTCTTTATTTTTTATATGTGCACAATCGGTGATCGATCACACGAACCTACGCACACGCATACGTTGTTTTACCTCCTGCCACACGAAACGGTTCCGTGGAAAATTGGCATTAGGAGGTACCGCTGCAATGCATCTCCCCTAGTGCTCCAGACAAAGTCACAAATTCAGATAGTACGTGCGTAGTGTACCTCGTTACGGACATTGACAAAATCCGTACTTACAAAGTGCTACGGCTGCGGTATGTCGTTTCAAACTTCAAAGTCCTTGGCAGATACTCTCAATAATATGTTGTGTATTCAACTATTTTAATTGCTTCCATCATAATTGATCACATGTGGAGATGTCTGAGTTTTAGAAATCCGACGTCGCAACTTGCTATACATGGACATAGAGCCAAGAAGCGCATATACTTCATAATGGTTGGGTGCCAAAACCAAAAGTGATAGCACAACAGCAGCCTGAACAATAATTGTTCTTTGTTTCTTCCGATTTTCATTATAAAAGTCAAGGGTACTAGTTAATCTCCTAATCTAGGGTTTCCCTTGTGTCTTTAGTGTACTATATTCTCCTTTGGGTTCCAATACAATTATCAAATTCAGTCTCTCTTATTTGCAACAAAAATAAATGGTGCTTCAACTTTTCAAGGTCTCAGTCCATTATACTGGTGCTGCCAAAAATTCCAAGCGGTCAAAGGGATGTATTATAACAGCATTCTTAAACATAAATGCGTCAAAACAGTAATGCTGGGGAAGACAAAGAACCATATAGCAATGAGAACCATTACAGCCATTAGCCATTGCATACCTTATAAAATCATTTTCCATCTTCCGGAGTCTTCCAACAAAGACTTCCACCGCCTTTGACACTTTGTCTTCCATTTTCTTAGCACTTGTTGTTTGTTCAGATGGGCTAGTAAATGACAGAGTAAAATTAGGAAAATGAACATTTGAACAATAAGGTGGTCCAGATAGACATGTCCTTCATGGTTCATGCTCATAAAATAATAAGCAAAAGCACATAACAATAATAATTTTTTGGGGGTGACTTACTGATTTTCATCTTCAACAGGAGAACAAGAGTTATACGATGATGATGATGCCATGCTGCATGCATCTCTTAGTGTCAGCATTGATAAAGTGTATGTCGCACTTTCGTAAGCAGACACAGCTTGTGCTCTCAGAATGGTTGCTGGTATAGCAGGAAGAAGTTGCTGGACCAATTGGGTTGTCAAAATTTGCCTCTTCCGCGGTAAATAATTTAAAGGAGCATCTTCTGGACTTTCCGTCTCATCCTGTTCCAGAATTTAGTTCAGTATCAAGATAAATCTCTTGAACCAATATGGACAAGAACTGAAAAGCAGAATCACAAAGTTGTACTAACCTTCTCAATTAACCGATTAGCTGCACAAGCCCAGTCCATCTCAAATGTGCTGTGAATAAAGTAACTGTTTTCATGTTTGTAAGCACACCAGAACCATATAAATGAAACAATTCAATCAAGGAATAAAGATAAAAGGAAAGTCACAGGAACTGGTGGTAGAACTTAACAACTTCGAAGAATGTGTTCAAATATTACTGGAACCTGCAGCATGAGGTATAATGTTTACCTGATGCTCCTCAATTTTTGTGGGCTTTCAATTATTTTATGCCAAGAAACAAGTGCAGAGTCCATAGCTTTACGCTTCTTAGGCCTTCTCATCATTGAAGATACTTTTACATTGGAAGGAACCAAAGCTTCCATTCTTGATGATGGGAGATGATGCCCAGGCCTAACAGATTGGCCAGATTCAACTCTATTTTCAGCTGGGATAATGTTTTCATTGTTCCAAGAAGCTTTCGGAAGATTATATGGCAAAGCCGTGGGCTTCTGAGCATTGAGCATAGCAACACTCTGACCATTTCTATAGTTTCCGTAATGTCCAAACCAAGAAGGTGCCATCTGAGGGTTTATCCTCGGCCTCTCACTTCTTTCAACAGAATTTGACATTGCAATTGTGTCCATAGGCTGAACTTGATTCTGATTATCATTTTGTGCAGTAAACATACCAGGAGACGGGCGCTCTCCAGAAGGAAGCTGAGAAGGTATATTAGGATTTCTCTCCTCACTCCTTGAAGCAAAACTCAGCATTTTCATGTCCGAAGTGAATGACCCTGGGACACCAGTGCCTCCAATGTTATCTGCAGACGATTTGGTTGAGTTATTGGCTACATGAGCAAACCTCTGACCAGACTTCCAGTCAATCTGTGAAGCATCAGAACCAATATCAGGTCTTGTCGTCTTTCCAGCTAAACTGCCTGGATCAATATCCGTAGGCCTCAAGGCTTGCATTTGATGTAGAAGGGAGTAATTTTGGTGCTGAATGTTTGCGGGTGCTGGGCTTCCATGTAAAACAATTCCACCACTATTATTAGCACTGTTGTGGGAAGCATTCATAGCCTGGAAATTAGCTCCTGGGTTCTCCCCATGTTTAGCACCAAGGATGCCTTGCTGACGCAACTGTGCAAAGGATGAAACAGCATTGATGGAATTCCCATCTGAAGAAGGCTTCTGCAAGGGTTCATTTCCTCCTGTTACGGTAGTTCCTGTCGACTCTAGGTTTGCCTTCTGGGAAGATGGTAACTCTGCATCACTATCAGCAGCTTGTTTTGGATCTTGATTCTGTGAGTTCGCTGAACTTGTTGCAATATCTGATGGAGTTGCTGCCCTCTGCCCTTGATCATCTGCCTTCTGAGAGCTTCATAAATTGGAAGCTGCAGCATTATTTGGAAACATCATAGACTGAAGGATGTTTGGTGTAATCTTGTTAGCTTGCATACCAGTTAGGCGCTGTGCTGATATGTTTGTCCATACATTCTTGAACACTGTTGCGGGGTTGCTTTTCTGAGGCTGCTGCTGCAGCATGGGTGGAGGACCAGATCTATCATCTGCCACAGGATACTGTTGGCAGGAACTTAATTGTGGGAAACGTGCAATTGGTTGCCCAGTATTTTCTGTTTCTGAACTGTGAAATGGTGAAGATTGAGAGTTTTGATGCTGAGGAGTCAATGACTGGCTAGGGGTGGAAGGTAGCTGTGTGCGGTCATCATCTTGTGCTGTTTGGTCAGATTGCTTGCCATCAGCATTAGTCTGACTAGACCATAAATTGCCCGAATTTGATTGGCGTTGGGATGGTGGTGCCAGTCTCAACCCAAATCCTTGCAAAGAAGAATGGTTAAGTTGTTGCTGGGGAGAAACAACGCCTAGGGAATTGTTGGGTATGTCAGCAACCACATTGCTATTTCTTGAGTTGTCCACCTTATGAAGAAGCTGAAGCATATGTTGACTACAGAAAACATATATTCATCAGGCTCCTTATTAAAACAGGAGTATAAGATGGCTACAGATACTGGATGGATTAAGTCAAGAAAGAACAATGCAAAACATCAAAGTAGAATACAGAACACAAATATTTGCACATCCAGAAAGACTATGGACTTGGCAAAAGGTAACAAATAGAGTGACAAGTGCCTATGAACAGAAGCAGTTCCACCATGACAGAAAGAATTAAATGCCACTGTGCAATAAATGAAGCAGGAACTGAAGTCTCACATTACCAACTAGGTGTTAAAAAATTATTATGGATTGACCTGGTTTGAAGCATTAAATGAAGTAGGGAGTACCTGTTTTGAATTGCTCTATTCTGAGGCAGACCAGTATCAGCTCCTCCAAAAGGTAATGCACTGGAGCTGTTAGGGAGAATGTGTCTAGACTGAAGTTGCTCCTGTGCCATCATCATTTTCTAAAAATAAGGGAATTGGTTTGTGAATAAGAACGTCACAAGAATGGGTAATGATACAGAAGAGAATAAAAAAAAATATCAAGCACAGCAGTCATAGAGATGAAATAGGAGCATACCTCACTTAATGAAGGCATGTTATTGGAAACATGGGAGTTTGTGCCAATATGATGCTGCAGATTATTTCGCATCTGAGGTGGGAACAGATTATTTGACACTGGATTGCCTGGAGACGGGCCAATGTTCATTCCAGAGCTCCCCATAGCACGATTCTGCAACATGTAAGATCCCATTGCTTGCTGACTAGACTGGCCTACATTTTCAGATTCCTTCCCAGCAAATACAGAATGCCTTCTGGGAGCAGAATCACTTGTTATGTGTTGTCCATGGTTTAAAATGTGTGTTTGCCTCTCGTTAGGGGTTGCATTTAGATATTCCTGGTTGAAATCACCTGGTCTTTGTTCTGTGCTTCTTCCTGGTGACTCGGTCTCTGGAGCTCTATGTGCCATATTACGGTTCATGCCAATTTGCTCGCCACTCTGACTAGCAACCATCTGATAATGATCCTGTGTCATCATTGGCATGCTTGAGCTCATCATGCTAATATTTTTACCATCTGAACTGTCATTTGTAGTGCTTACATCAGACTTCCTCTGCTGAAGTCTCTGAACTGAATTAGCATTACCTCCAGTTGATTTCCAGGAGTTCTCATTGCTATTAAAGACATTTTGGCTATTGCGCATGTCTTGTCCAAGCACATTGTTAGCTTTCCAATCATTTTGGTTATTACTGGACTCTCTGTTGATATTGTGATCAGCTGTATTTTGTTGTGACATCCAAAATCCATGTGCACCAGGTGGCGTAGCATGCACACCAGTTGACTGCAAATTATTTCTGAGCAGTTCAGTCTTTTGATGCGGCCAAATTCCATTTGCTAGGTGCGCTTGTTCTTGCCTTCCATCAGATTGAATTTATTTTAAGCCCTGCTGGAAGTACCCATTGTTCACTTCAGAAGTTGATTGATGATTGTTAACAGGAGCATTAGGAGATTCATGAGCCATATGGTCCCTTCGCTCGAATGGAGGCCTTATGGCATGCTGAAAACTGGCAAGATTTGGGTTATTCATTGTTCCATCAGCATAGCTGGATGATGGCGAAGGACGTGCATTTTCTAGGTTTCCACTGCTTAGCCCAGCAAGCCTATTATCATTGCGGCCTGATAAAGTCACATTGTTAGCCATCACCTGCTCAGTTTTGTGGAAACTCAAGCCACTCCAGTCTTCTTTGGGGCTATTTTCACTGGTTGTAGACTGGAGGGCTTCCTGCATAAGGGCACTCCAGCTACCGCTCTGTAGCCATTGCTCAAAGGCTATTGGGCCACCTTTCTTTCTACTATGAGAATGTAGCCATTGCTC
>CM041637.1:24071885-24090734 GCA_023333625.1 Bothriochloa decipiens | reverse complement strand
GGACCCTAGAAAACAGTTCAACTGCCTCCTGACCAATATGGCTAAACTTAAGTTGATGGAACAGATTCACCATGCTCTTGCAAAATGTAAAGATCCACCACCTCGACGTGTTCAGAAGTATGTCTTGGAAACCTGCAGGACGGCAAACTTGGTGTGGGTTGGTCTGAACAAGGTTGCTCATCTAGAGCCAGATGAGATGGAATTCTTGCTTGGTTTCCCCAAAGACCACACCAGGGGAATCAGCAGGACTGAGAGGTTCAAGTCTTTGGGCAATTCATTCCATGTCGACACCGTCGCATACCATCTCTCAGCAATTCGGGACATGTTTCCACATGGCATGAAAGTCCTTTCCTTGTTCTATGGCATTGGAGGAGCAGAGGTAGCCCTCCACAGGCTTGGCATACACATGAAGATGGTCATTTCAGTGGAGATATCTGAGGTGAACAGGTTCATCTTGAGGACTTGGTGGAACCAGACTCAAACAGGCACCTGATAGAGATCGCCGATTTTCAGAGCCTGGCTACCGAGAGGCTTGAGTCATGCATCAGGAGGATTGGTGGTTTTGACCTGGTGATTGGGGGCAGCCCCTACAACAATCTTGCTGGGCGCAATCGATTCCACCGTGATGGTTTGGACGGCGAGCAGTCTTCCCTCTTCTACCATTATTCCAGGATCTTGTACACAGTGAAGTCTATCATGGGCAGAATGTAGAAGTTCGTTGTAGTCTACCGTGAACTGAACTTTTTTTCTCGAACGCCATGGAACTGAACTGATATGTCACTGCTGCTGAGTTTCGTGGGGCTATGCATTGGAGCAATGATTGCCCAGTTGATCTCATGGGAGCGCCTGGTTCGGCGACCATTACCATCAGTATCGGCAGAAGAGTGCCTTGGCAGTGGCTGAATCTTCTGCCAGTCACAATACTTTATTTCGTTTGATTATATCCATGCCCTGTGACTGCAGTGCTTGAGCTGTTATTTGTGATAATCTGTCCAGTAAGTTCTGGTTGGGTTGTCAATTGAGATACCTTTAAGCTGCTATTAAAATGGACACGGGAAGTTTTTTTTCTTTTCTTTTGCTTGTTTCTCTGACAAGGTTAATCAGGTTTTATAACAGTTCATAAATCCAAAATTGAATACTGTCCAATACAGGAGCAGTACCCTGACTCAGCTAAATCCTAGCGCTGCTAGGCTATGAGCCACCAAATTACATGAACACAGAATATGAGTCACCACCGAAGAGCTGAAATTGCATCACAGGGGTTCCTTCAGTTCCCAGACCAGGCGCCACTCCCGAGCTTCGATCGGTTTCAGTGGACAAAGTGGCCTGCACGACCATTGTTGCATCCGACTCGAGAATCACCTTCTGTATCCCCAGCTCAGTCGCCCGCTGAAGACCTTGGAGGCAGGCAACTACCTCTGCATGAAGCTGATTTTCACAAAAGTCTGCTGATGGCCTGCACCACTTCTTTCGCGTCTGAACGGTTTCGGTGGCGCACTGGCGCTAGAAGTCTTCTTCAGAGCTGCAGCTTCATTTGCCGTGCTAGATGAACTTGTCCGGTTGCACTTCTCCGATTCTCATCCTCACGAACACCACACCTTTCTAGCCACCAAAAATATAGAATAGAGATCACTTCTCGTTTTCTTTAGGCAGTATAACCCTCGGATTTCGTCTTAGCTGAAAAATGAAGCGAGCTCAAAACTCCGAACGAGGTTTGTTTTTTTAAGCAGTATAACCCTCGGATTTCGTCTTAGCTGAAAAATGAGGCGAGCTCAAAACTCCGAATGCGGTTCGCAACTCCCCCGTCAATCTATTTCGAGCAACCAAAGAAGGCCAAAGCCCAAGGCCCAAAAAACTAGTAGCAGAACACAAAGCCCACAAAGTGACCAGGCGACTCTAGTTTGTCGCCCCAATCCATCCGCTTCTCCGTCGCCTGCCTCCCGCCGCAGGGCGCTCTGCCGCGCCGGCAGCCAGCCTCTCCCCTCCTCGCCCTCCGCCCTGAAACCCATAACGCTTGTCGCTCCCTGCATCCATCGACCGTACTCGCTCCGCGTCATCTGGGAGCCCTGTAGGTGCGGAAGGACGGAAGCGGCGGCAGGGCCGCGGCGCCCGGTGGTATAGAGGCCTCAGGCATCCCCAGTAGCCCTCGGTGCTCGGTCCCTTCTACGGAGTACTAAGGCAAAGAAAGACACTGGACAGAGAAACCTGGTGAACAGTGAAGTGATTACTTTTCTTTTCCATTTCTTCTTACTTGATGAATAGCCCAACCAAATGAATCAGAAGCCTCAAGACCGTTTAATCTCCATCTCCTCCTTAACAAGCTCAAATATTTCATCAATTCTGAGATAACGTAAGAAATCATCATTGTTATCGCAACCAAATTCAAGGTGCAAATTCTGTTTGTTAACATATAAAATCCAAAAGTTAAAAGATAATGAAACATGGTTTACCTACTCAGATTGATGTTCATATTAGTAAGCCAAGTTGTTAAATAAACCTGTAAACCAGGAAGTTAACAATATGTATAACCTTCTTTCAGAAGCACGACAACTTTAGCTAGCTAAAATTGATCTAATACAAAGATGATCCTTCTATAAATCATCTGTTTGGACATTGAAAATTTAGTATTCGAAGCCTACCAAAAAGGGGATATAAGATAACATGAAACAAACAGTATTGTATGTAATATGTTTGCATCTACATAAACTGCAACATTTCCTAACGACCAAAACTTTGCAAACCATAAACAAGAACCTGTAAAACTTCATGTGAAGGGGGATTGCCAGGCCGCTGACCCCCTATAAAATCTGCACTCCAATTTTCAGGCAGTTGATAGGTATCTCCTGACTGAAGGCCAATACTCTGAAGTTCGTTTGATTCACCATCATATAGCTCATCACCCCAATCTAATGATG
Organism: Bothriochloa decipiens; assembly: GCA_023333625.1. Taxonomy (NCBI): domain Eukaryota; kingdom Viridiplantae; phylum Streptophyta; class Magnoliopsida; order Poales; family Poaceae; genus Bothriochloa; species Bothriochloa decipiens. The sequence continues at coordinate 24,087,819 of CM041637.1, read as the reverse complement.
TCTGATGTTCTACACCGTCGTTTAAAGTAATCGAGAGAAATCCCAAGAGTAGCAGCCTCTATAGATACAAATGATTTATATTGTCAGGAGACTTCTCCAAAAGAGAAGAAGAACATACAGCCTAAAACACAGTTCTGTTATCAGCAAGCATCACCATATAAAGAGGGATGATGTACCCTGAAGTTTTGCTCCGAGACAAACATCTCAACAAGCTCCTGGGCAAGACTCTCTGAGGTGATTAAACAAAGCATTATGTTTATCATGTGAATTCAAAACATGTAAACATGAATCTGCGCAATGATCTCAGATATTGATTGACATTTCTCAAACGTGAGAATATATATACTTAACCAGAAAAGTATAATACTCTGAGTAGCCTTACTAAATCAAACAGATTTGACTTTTTGAAACTTTTGGAAGGCAACCAGATAGGTTAGGAGATCATTGGCACACCCAACAGACGAAAGATCTTAGTAGTGACTTAATCCAGAGAAGCAGAGATGAGTAACCCACCAAATTCTAATATGGAGAACCATTTGAATACTGGGACTCCTCCACCATCTCCTGAATCATTCAAATCATCTTGGCACTCAGCAAAATCCATGATGGAAATATTTGGAGTCGCTTTGGAAAAACTGCGCATAGAGTGGGAAGCTTTGACCAACTAGGACAGCTGACGGACCTATCAACAGTGTAATGAAGAAAAATATTACTGGAGGAGTTGAAATTAAACTACAATGCACTATGGAATCTGAATTTAAAACACTGAATCAGCTTAGCCTTGTAGTGGTAAATTACCATCTCCTTGTAGGCCGACAGAAGCATGCCACTATATTGCTCCTGAACCAAGAAAGCAACGAAATCAAAGGATTAGTAGCATAATGGACATCGAAATCAGGCTTAAATCTTACAGCGAATTGGTGGCCAAGGTGTTACTACCTCTCTACGCGCCAACTTGGAGTTCGCTTTATCGCGGATCCCCGGCATGTCCATGAGCACCCCCAAATCCGTCACCGGCATGTTCCTGACAGCCAACCCCACACAACTCCCGCATCAATGGCCGAAATCTCAAACCCGGAAGTACCCCCACACAGACAGAAAGGAGGCCTACCTGCGGGTGAAGTGGGTGTTGACGAGCGCGGACGCGTGGGAGCGGCCTTCAGCAGCGGCGTCCAGCCACTTCTCCTTGGCGATCTTCAGATACGACCACTGGTTGCGCATGGTGCGCTGTGCCAGGCTCGACCTTGGTTCAGGTGAAGCTTGCCAAGGCAGCAAGGCTCGAGCTCGTCTCGAATAGGCTGGATTCCTTGCAAACAAATGAAGGAGCAATTAGACTAGAAGCTCTTCTACTGCTGGACTTTGGGAAGCAAAGGATGAAATGAAGGTCATATTGCTGCCAGTGGTGGGGGAGACAGAAATTCACTGCAGGGTATTCCATATATATACAAAAAAAAATCCAAGTAAATGTGTAACAGTAATAAGCAAAGTACAAGTTTCGAGCATCGTGGTATAGTCTATAGCGCCATCACCTCTGAATCTGAAGAATGGATCTGGTTGTTGTATGCTTACCTTGCTTATTGCTTCAATCTTCAAGCTCGTGAGGGTGCAGATGGGGAGGGACGGAGTCGTGAGACCGAAGCTGGCCGCTGGCGGTTGGGGCGCTGGGCGTGCAGTGCATAGGGGCACGGGGCCAAGGGGACGAGGATGTCATAGGAGGGACCGAGCACCGAGGGCTACTGGGGAGGCCTGAGGCCTCTGTACCACCGGGCGCCACGGCCCCGCCGCCGCTTCCGTCCTTCCATGCCCACAGGGCTCCCAGATGACGCAGAGCGAGTACGGTCGATGGAGGCAGGGAGCGACGAGCGTTATGGGTTTCAGGGCGGAGGGTGAGGAGGGGAGAGGCTGGCTGCCGGCGCGACAGAGTGCCCAGCGGCGAAAGGCGGGCGACGGAGAAGCGGATGGATTGGGGCGACAAACTAGAGTCGCCTGGTCGCTTCGTGGGCTTTGTGTACTGCTACTAGTTTCTTGGGCCTTGGGCTTTGGGCCTCCTTTGGTTGCTCGAAATAGATTGGTGGGAAAACCCCAAACCCGATCATGTCACGGACCCTCCGGGCGACGCCCCGCCCGCCCGATTCACCGCCCTACGGAGGCGCACCCGGGGAGAGACCCCGCGAATTCCAGCCCGATTCAGGCGAGACAGACTTACCTCGATTAGCTCGACTCGGCGCGACAACCGGCGTCTGGATCAGGATGGTCGGCGCGGCGCAACCCGGGGTCTCCCGCGGCCTCCCGCCGTGGTGCGAGGGCTAGGTGTCGGTGTCATGACCCCGGGAGCCTAACACCGACGAGTAACTATGTGTTGCGTGCTCCCTAATTTGGATGGTTATGCAAGAAGAACACACGATTTTTATCCTGGTTCGGGCAAAGAAGTCCCTACGTCCCGCGGGGGAGAGAGTTTGTATTATCTTGCCCCAAAGTGCTTGTACAGGGGAGATACAAGCGAGCGCGTACGAAATGGGGTGAAGAATGAGGCCTAAGCCTAGAAGAGGTAGCCCTATGCCTTGCAATGTGCATGGAGAGGCTAGTGAGTTCGAATGAGTTCACCCTTTCTTTCAGTTGTCCCTGCGCCCCCTTTTATAGCCTGCTTTTATAGCCAAAGGGGGAGTGGCAATCGACAGGGGGTCGTCCGCCCGCGCGGAGGTCCGTCACTCGACGAGGGGTCGTCCGCCCGCGCAAAGGTCCGTCACTCGATGGGGGGTCGGCCGCCCGTGATGCGCTCCGTCACCCCGACGGGGGGTCGTCCGCTTGGGTGGGCGTCCGTCATTCGAGGCTCCACGTCGAGTGGGAGATGGTCTTGACTTGGGTGCTGCTCATGAATTGGAGTCATAGTGTCTATCATTCTCTGAAGGGTGCGCACGAGCGCACCCTTCGGGGGTAGCCCCCGAGGACTCGGAGGAGTTGGATACTCCTCTTAGGGCTTTATGTGCTTTTTATCGAGGGGTGCTCGAGTGGATAAGCCCCGGGCATGCATAAGCTTTTTTTCATCGAGGCCCACTTCATGGTGGTTGGGTGCCATGGGTACTTCCCTCGGGGATCAGGCATAATGAACTAGAGTCGTAGCCTCGATGCTTTCTAACGGGTGCGCACGAGCGCACCCTTCGGATGTAGCCCCCAATGCCATGGAGGAGTAGAAAAACTCCTCCGAGGGCTTTTTAGGCGTGCAATAGGGGGGAAGCTCAAGTCTTCTAGGCCCCGAGCGTATTTGCCCCCCTTTTGTCGAGGGGTCCCGTGCGTTGTCGAGCCCCGGGTGGTTGGTTCCTCTTTCGTCGAGGCCACCCGGTTGTGAGCGAGCCCCCGGCCTCTTTCGTCGAGGTCGATTAGGAACAAGCCTGTCTTTTTCTTTTGACCCTCGCGCTCCTTTTTGACGGGAGGATGGGTGAAGAGCGTCATGCTACCCTCATCTAGGCGAGCTCCGATGTCCTCTGGTGAGCTGTTATTGGGAAATTCAAGTGAGAGCTCGTGCCCCGTTCGATGGGGGTCAACAGGTGGCCACGAAGGCGCTCCCATTGAAGCTAACAAATGGACACATGGATTCCAAACCCATTCGATAGGGTTCAGCAGCTCGATGCCTCCCTCCGAGGGGATTTTGTAGTTGTCCTTTTGTTTTGCCTTGAATATATCCGAGGGAGTTTTTGAGAGTTCGTTCTCGAACAGGGGACTCATGTTAGCTCCCCCCAGTCATCCCTGACTCAAGTACTCGAGGGCGGCTATCGAACCCTAATCGAGGGCCAGCCTTCGCTCCCTTGAGATTTTTGTGGGGCCGGGACCCATGTTCCTTACCGTGGAAGGAATCGTTCGTGAATAAACTCTTCCTGTCCGTTGGGCGCGCCTTTTGAGGCAGGAGACGTAACGGCATGGTCATGGGGGGCTGGGACAACGGCTAGAGGCTGAATATTCAACGCATGTCCCTGTATCTGAAAATCGAGGGAGCGGTTAGGTTCAGGCACGAAATATGGGGATTTACCTGCCTGCCTATAAGTTCGGGTGTAGGTTTTCGCCCGTTCCCCATCTTGTCTTTCCATCTTTGTTGTCGTCGCCGCCGAAGAGTAGAGTCTCCCTGTCCGTTAGTGCAAGAGAGAAAAGAGAGAAATTAGGGATCTTCCCTCCCGTCCATCCGGTGAGCAAATCCGCGCCATCGCCATGGCACTGGAACTTATTCCTCCGGAGGACTGGCTCCCGTCGGCTGTAATGAAATGGGAGCTCGAGGAGCTGGTGGATGACGGGCTCCTTCGCCCTGTCATCTTGGCCGATCGGCCGAAGTGGTTGGTGCCATCGAGGGAGGACCAGGAGCCAAACCCACCGAGGATGAAGTGCGCGGGACCTCCCTCATCAACCGGTTGTACAAAGCCGGATCGCGAGGGAGGAAGTCCGGAACACACTCCATGTCGGTGTGAAGCGGGCAATGGCAGTCGTCTGCTCCAGCTTTACCTATGACGTGGGGGTGGTTTCCCATGGCTTTGTCTATGACCCCAGCAGGACTGACGCCGAGAACGAGGAGAGGCACAGGGCCTTGATCAAGGCTGCGGAGGAGCTCGGTGGTCTGCTGGCAAAGCTGTTCGAGCCCGAGGTCCTTCCTCCAGATGTTGACGACGAAGGAGAAGACGGCCCATGTAATAGGTTAGTTTTTTTACTATTGTCGATGTGGCCTCGAGGGCCTCAAAACATGAAGTTTGTATGTATTTTGAATGCTTTCGAGTTTGAGTCCATCATTCTTTTTCTCCTCGAGTTGAGTTTTTACGCAGTCATCTTGGCGCACGGTTGCGTCCTTTGGTATGGGGTGTGAGTGGATGTACCGTAGTCCGGAGGTGTAGGCGATCTCGTGGCTTGACAGCCCCCTAGCCTCAGGGTGCCCTCGTGGCTTTGTCGACTATGTAAGAACTCGCATCGAAGCATATAGGAATGTTAGACATTGATTTTTTGACATCATGTGCTTTTACTAAGTCTTCTTAGCGCGTGGTTACGCCCCTTGGCGTGAGGGAGCAAGTGGAGGTAACGTAGCATGGACGCGTGGGTGATCTCACGGCTCGACAACCCCTCGGCCTCAGGGTGCCCTCGCGGCCTTGTCGACTATGTAAAAGAATAGACGTCGAGTTTCGAAAAAACGTGCGAGTTTTTAGGAACTTCGAGGGGTTCCCCCCTGTAGCCCCCAGGAAGGCTCGACTCTGTTGAAGCAGAGTTGAGGCTACCTTATGCATGTGAACAAAAAGTTAAACTTGTAAATGAAAGTACTTCTTATTCATTCATGATATGGGAAAAAATACAAGGCCTCGAAGCCCTAGGGGTAAAAGCGACGTAGATGTTCGATGTTCCATGCTTTGTTGAAGGTTTCTCCTTTCCTATTGGCTAGCTTGTAGGTTCCGGGCTTCAATACTTCTGCAATGATGAAAGGGCCCTCCCATGGTTCTTCTTCTTCTTCTTGTTATTGTTCCTCTTGGCACCTTGATTCGAGCTCTCAGGGTCACCCTCTTTGGCCTTCCCCCTGCCTTGGTCGTCGTCGAAGAAGGCACCGACGGCCTCCTCTCCAATGGCGTAACTAGCAACGATGTCCATCAGCTTGTTGGCGGTCTTCGGGGGTTACGCCCCAGCACTCGAACTAGCTCCTTGCAGGTAGTCCCGGCAATGAACGCCAGGATCACGTCGTCGTCGGGGATATGGGGGAGCTCGGTGTGTTGCTTGGAAAAGCGCCGAGCAAAATCATGGAAGGACTCCCCGAGCTTCTGCTTGCAGCTTTGGAGGTCCCACTTGTTGCTAGGTCACATGTAAGTTCCCTTTAAGTTCCCCTCGAACACCCTGACAAGGTCGGACCAGTCATGGATTTGGTCGAGGCGAAGTTCCTCGAGCCAACTTCGGAGCTGACGGATGATGGCATGATTGTTGCGCGCCCCGCCCAACTAGCATGCCAACCTGAAGTTGGCTAGCCATAGCTTGGGCTTGGACTTGTCATTGTACTTGATGAGGCTCATGGGGGGACGGAAGGGATTTGGCAGCAGCGTCCTTCGAATTGTCCTGCTAAAGACTCGAGGGCCCGGCAGCTGGGGGAACGGTGCCGGTCCTCGTCGCTGTCGTAGCGCCCGCCCCTATGTGCGCTGTAGCCTCGTGCCTCGGCATTACCAAACTTGCGTCAGCGGTTCTCACTGATGTCATAGCACACGTCTTGAGACTTGCGGTTGTCGTGGATGCGCTCGCGGACGGGGATCGCCTTCTTGGGCCGGGGGGCATCCACTTGATGGACTGAGCCCTCCATCTCATGTCAGGAGGGTTTAGGGGGTTGCTCTGATACCACACCTTGACGTCTCGAGGCCGAGCTTTCTGCCTGTTGTGCGGCACCTACCTCGAGGAGGCCCTAAACCTCCTGCTGGATGCGACGGGCCTCGAGATTCAAGGGGGTCAGCATGTTGCGGAGGAGCATGGTCGCCATGACGACGTTCTTACTGGTGCGGCTGAAGAGGGGGCACTCGACCGCTCCCTCCTCAATGATTTGCCAGTGGACTTCTCGGGCTCTCGCTCGAGCCCTTCAACCGGGTGGGTGTCTACGCTCCTGCTCAAGGTTCCGCTTGAGCTGGCACAGATGCCCCCAGTCTTCGTCGAGCTTGGCTTGCATCTCCCGGACTTGCACGAGCTGGGCATCATGGGCATCCTAAGGCAACCGCGCGTCGCTTGGCGTGGCTGGTGGCTGCTCCTCCCGATCTGCCATGACGACGGTGCCTCCCGCCGTAGCTGCAGCCGCGACCGTGGCCGCGGGGTCGGTGGTGTTGGCGCTTGACGCGATGGCTCCATCGATGTGGAAGCACTCGTGCGTGGTGTCATAGTGGTCGGAGTTGGAGTCAGGGTCACCGAAGTAGAAGATGGGGAACTGCCCCTACTGCTCCTCCTTCAGCTGGCGTCATATCATGCCGAGGGTGTAGTGCCTCGGGCCAGGAGTCTCTGAAGACTCTGGGTGCTTGGAGGTCGGTGCAGAAGTCAGCACATTCATGGCGGTGTGAAGGAGGTGCCCCAGGAGGTCCTCGTACCTACTCATGTCTGTCCTCACCATGGAGGAGTACGTCTTTGCGGTGTTGTTGAGACCGAACGAAAACGGGTGTCGAGATTTGAACAGCCCGTGCAGAAGTAGGTCGGGTGGCATCGGGGCCGTGCCTGCTGGAGAGGCCATCCCTGACCCCCTTGACGAGTGCATGGCGAAGCTGAAGCCTGAGACGTTGCGGTGCTCCACTGACACATCCCTCAGGGCCAAACTCAGGTTAGACAGGTTCCCAACCAGGGACCCTACATCACTGGTCGGCCGCGGGGTGGCCGTGGCAGGCATCGTCTCGCCCGCGTGAGGATGATGGTTATGCTGGTCGCGCCTCCTCCTGGTGGTGGGGGCGTGATGGAAGGACTGGCATGCGGCCCTTCCTGTACGCGGGGGCTCGCGATTGCCTCCGCTTGGACCTCCGACCAAGATGAGGACCATGTCATAGTCGTGCTTGAGTGACATGAACTCCAAGCTCCCGAACTAGATCACCATGGTGAACGAGAGTGGTGGGATAGAGTCGGACATCCCGAAAATGGTGGGAAACGCTGGTGACACGCAGAGCCCCCTACCTGGCATGCTAATTGTCGGTGTCACGACCCCAGGGGCCTAACACCGACGAGTAACTACGTGCTGCGTGCTCCCTAATCTGGATGGCGATGCAAGAAGAACACACGATTTTTATCCTGGTTCGGGCAAAGAAGGCCTTATGTCCAGCGGGGGGAGAGAGTTTGTGTAACAACCCTAGAAATCCCAACACCGTAAATCACGACCAACAAAATTTTTTTCTAAAGTATACCAATGTTTGGTGAGTGTCATGTAGGAAAACACCCAATAGATGCACAAGTAGCACCAAAGATAGTTGGAGCATTTGCATTTTAATTACAAGTTGTGATTTGCTTCTTATTGATTTTATGTGATGACAATAAAATCAATAACCTTTATATCACGTGTGAGCATGTATATGTATAAGTAATGCATGCGCTAACATGTGTATAAATACGTGTGTTTATGTACCATTAACTTTGGACATGGACCCCACATTCCCATGAGCCCCTAGTGGACCTACCATGGTGTGTGCACCATGGTCACTAACCTCTAACATTAGGATCATGACTTAGTTTGGTTTAGTGCTATGAAAGAAATAGACCACGAATAAGCAAAAGGGAGAAAAGGGAGATGGGGCATTTCAGCCCAAGCTGCTAAGGCCACTAGGCCGGCCTGCCTTGCCGCCCCAGCACCGGCCCACCGCGGCCAAGGTCGTAGCCCAGCTCAGCCACTTGCCAGGCCTCTGCCTCGCCCTGCTCTCTACGCGGCCCAGTTGGGCCAACGGCCCAACATGGGCCTGGCACCACGTGGCACCGGTCGCTCGCCCGCTCGCCCGCATGGCCTCGCGGCCCAGCAAGCACCACTGCCCAGCAAGGCGCTGCCATTCGCGCCTGCCCTCCTCGCCCCCACTCGCCGACAGGCGGGCCTCACCTATCAACTTCCACTTCGGGCCGTCCAGCAATCCCATCTGTCGAACCAGAAAAGGCAGTGCCGCTCCACGCCGTTCATCCCACGTCCATGCCCGTGCCGCTTCATCCTCGTCGCTCGTCCATCGCACTGCGCCCCGAGTCGCCCTAACCCTAACTGGTGAGCGTCCCTAGCCGCTGGATCAGCATATGCCATCCGCACCATGGCTATAAAAGGGCGTCGGCCGAAGCTCTAGGGTTTCCATGATGCCCGCCGCCTCTGGTAATCCCCACGGCCTTTCCCCCCACTAGCCACCAGCCAAGAAAGAGAGACAGGAGAGGAGTTTCTCGCCGCCGGAGCCATCTCACGGCCACCGGAGGCAAGTGACGCCGCGGCTACCTGCCACGCCGCCGTGCCGTGGCACCGCACGGCCCTATGAGCTCTACACCGATGCACGACCTCACGACGTCTCATCCTCCACTTCGAGACTCTGCACCAAAGCCGCACCGCAAGCCTGTGCCTCGCCTTGTGACCTCGGGCTCTGTCCGGGAGCCGCGAGTTCACTGCGTCACCACGACTACCTCCTCCGCTGCACCAGCGCATGACCACCTGCATCGACCCTAACCGACATCAAGTGGACTGCTCACGTTGAGCTCCCACCTTCCGTCACCGTCTTCCCCTGTTGTTGCTATTCCTTGTTCCCATGGCCGCTGCCATGAACTTCCCCATGGAAAGCGCGAGGCTCCGCCTTCGTTGCCATGGGCACGGCGTACACACGCGCACGCACGCTGCACACCCACACGCAGGTCAACCCGGCCTTGCCAAGCCCACGACACACGGGAGCACCGCCACTCTTGCCCAGCTCTGCCATGGCCATCACCAGAGTTTCATCACATTCCTGGTTCTCCGATCATCCTCTTGCTTCATTAACCTGATGGCTAGCTCCGCGTTCGTCTAGAGCACGCCTTTGGCAATATCTGTAGAGCCGACATGGACCACCGTGGGGGCGCGCCACTTTGCTGTCCTCGGTCTCCTAGGACTCCGGCCACCGGAGCACCGCCGTGGCCCTCACAGTCGCGTGCGCCCCCGCTGTGCCCCGCTAGCCATAGTAGATAGGGTATTGGAGCTCCAAGCTATTCCAAACGAGAAGACGGGGGGAAGATGGCGCTCAATTTGGCGCCTCACCGGAGCTCCACGCCACCGCCGTCGTCCGCAACACTGCCGTCGTCGACCGCCTGACAGGGAGCCTTCCTTCCCAAATTAAAGCTGCAGTCGCCTTCACCTTACCTCGTGATGCGATTACGCGCGCTAAAGTCATCCCTACCGCGCCGTGGTGCCCTGACCCCGTAGCGCCGTCGTGCCGCTCCGCCGAAACACGCGCACCGGCCAGCCGGGGAGCCACAAGCTCACCGCACAGCTGCTATGGGACCCGCCCTAGCTTAGCAAAACCCTAGCCACCCGCCTGCCTAGCCTGCGCCGGCCAGCGCCACCGCTCGCCCGCTCACCGCCAACAAAGGCCGCATCGCCTGCGCCCGCAAGCAGGAAGAAGATGGGGAAAAATCCCCTACCGATGTGGACCACGTCCACCGGCTCCACGGTGGACCCAGTTGGACCAGTAAGAGACCGCCATGCAGCCCACCACTCTTCAGTCCACCGTAAGCCAAGTCCATGTACTAGCAAGCTGCAGACTCGGCCCAGTTTGGATCCAGCCCGTCACACGGACAGTCCTCAGCTCGACACGTGTCCGGGCCGGGCTGGCCCAACCGACCCAGATCTAGCCCTACCTAGGCCCGCTGAGGCCCAGATTAGGCCCGTTCGACGTTGCCCGTTGACCAGTCAACATTGACCGTTGACCGGTCAACGTTGATCGTTGACCCGGTCCCACCAGTCAGTGACCATTGACCCCGGTCCCACCTGTCAGTGACTGAGTACCGGACCCACGCTGATGTCAGCATGACGTCAGCTCTACGCCACCACTGCTGGATCCGCGGTGCCACGTGGACCAACCAGATTGCGCCACGTGTCAGCCCCTGGTTTAATCAGCCTTTTTCTTTTTCAGGAAATGATTTAAACTTCAAAAATTCATAACTTCTTCATACGAACTCCAAAAAATATGAACCAAGTGTCTAAATTTTCATAAAAATGAGCTCTACGTCATAGGCTTATGTATGATTACATTTGGAGTTATTGGATTTTATTAGTTCTTTATGATTGATCTATAGGGGTCGCTCCTGCGACCATTATGTCTCGATTTTAGATCCTACAAAGGAGTTGCTCGAAGAGGAGGACTAGGAGCGTGCCAAGGACTTGACAGAGGACTTGAGTGAAAGCTATTCAGGTGCCACATCTCACTCAATCTCATAGGTCCTGTTACGCATGCAACATAATAGAATGCTAGTGCTCTACTTTATGCAATAATGCTATGATATGCTATGATAGGATTGCATGATAGATTACTTGTATGCCTTTCCTTGTCATAACCTTCACCCTGCTCACTCGCTTATAGGATATACATGCTATGCAATGCTTGTTACATGCTACTTATACTCCACTTGCATTATATTTGGAGATATGATGCGGATGGTGGACTTGGGTGGATTCGGCTCAGGATGCCGGATTTGGTGTTTGTATGGGTGTCTCTTGGGTAACATAACGTGGGAAGGTTATCTGGTGAGGGTTGAGTCGACTGGACAGGATCTATGATGAGCTTTTGGAGCGAGTATTGTCGAGGGGGTACGACCTGAGCACCCCTACGATCTGAGTACTTGTGGCGGGTACATGGTGACTTGAGGAGATCCCGGGGTCGAGAGCCTTCATGGAATGAGGCCCCCGGAGTGAGAGGCCGTTGAGGCAGAGGGCACTGATGGCCCTATTTGAGGAGATATCCTTTCTGGACTCCCTAGGACCTGTTATCTCTTGAGAACCGGAACCACAGACCCCTTCGTACACACCACTTGCCCTAGATGAATCGGCGATGGATGATTTCAGCTACCCAGGGCGGTGCCACTACTAGTCGGCATACGTAATGTAGGAAGGTAAGGGTGGAGCCCACACCCTTCCGAGACGTTCATGTAGCCCCTCTTCGAGCATCGGCCCCTCCAAGCGCGGTACATGACTTTGCATTCTTAGCCACTCCAGATCAGACTTGGGGTGTTCCATGGTTGAGAGGTAGGGTGGCATCGTCATAGTTAATTGGTCATTTTGATATCAGCCTAGGCGTTCTAGAGCGCCAATGATGGTTATCTTGTGGATGGTCGGCTTTAGCCGGTTACAGGTGTACACACTCTGCAGAGTTGATTCGAATCTATATATAGTCCGTAGCCTCGGTATGGCTATCCCGTGACCCACGCTTCTCTTGAGTAGTGAGATGAGTCCCTTCTACCTTCCCCTAAGTGATGTTATTGTTCTTACCCTACGGCATGATGGCTGATTAGGCATGGATGAGAGGGAGTTGTCCATTGCCGCCACGTGTGAGCGTGGTTGTTGAGAGAGCTGAGAGGATGATGGTTGGTGGTATGGTGTTGTGGGATGGGAATGGATTAAAACTTGATGAACAATTATTATATAATATTGATGACACTTGCATAGGAAACTATAGCAAAATAATAGGTCTCTTGATTATATCCAATTGCATCCACCTACCACAAAGCATAAGAAAAGCATAGGGTGGGCGCGGTGGCACGGCGACGAGGGGCTCGAGGATTAGATGGTCTCGTGCCTATGCTCAAGATGGTGCAAGACATTGCTTCTACGATATCCCTCTACTTATGTAGCTATTTTGGATGCTAGACACTCTGACGATTCCACCATGTGGCAATGTAATATTTATGTAAACCCCTCTATTTTCTTCTTTTATTCGATGTATGGCTTTGTAATCAACTGTTATCGGATATTTGATGATTTGACCTCCTGGGCTATCATTTTGTCCTTCATTCTGTGTATTTTCCCTTCGTGAAAAATTGAGGATGTTTCAGTTTGTATTATCTTGCACCGAAGTGCTTGTATAGGGGAGATACAAGCGAGCGCGTATGAAATGGGGTGAAGAATGAGGCCTAAGTCTAGAAAAGCTAGCCCTATGCCTTGCAATGTGCGTGGAGAGGCTCAGTGAGTTCGAATGAGTTCACCCTTTCTTTCAGCTGTCCTTGCACCCCCTTTTATAGTCCAAGGAGGGCCATGGGTGTACAAGAAACCCTAAAGTTGCAGCGAGGGCTGTCGTAAGCAAAGACGTTATGAGGTGATGTCAATCATGTCATGGATACTGTAGGTGTGTGCGCCGAAGTGAGGTCGAGCCCTGTAGCAGCGTGCTTCATGATGAGATTCGCCCTCCTGAGCTGTCACGGCGAAGTCGGTGATTGATCGGTCCTGATGATGACGCTGGCGTGCCTCAGCGACACGGTGAAAGACGTGACCTCCTGTTAAGGGCGTATGGCTCACAGTAGATGACGTGCGGGAATGGTTGGATCGCTGTTCGGGGCCACTAAAAGCTTGAGTCAAGGGGTACCCAGGGGGCCTCGAGGCCGTGCGGATAAGAACGAGCCCCGAGTTTCCTGGTACGGATGTTGACATTTGCATCTCGAGGGGGCGCGTGACGGGGCACAGTGTTTAGTACGGAGGAATAGTGGTCTATACGAGATGACGCTTCCCCGGGGATGGGCGGTAAAAGGTAGACTAGACCTCTGCACTTGCCCATCATTACAGTCGCTGTAGCCACGGGGATGGCAGGAGTAGGTGGGATGCTTTAATTGCCCCGAGCATCGTACAGAAAGAAGGTGAGCCAAAGGGGGAGTGGCAATCGACGGGGGGTCGTCCGCCCGCGCGGAGTTCCGTCACTCGACGGGGGGTCGTCCGCCCGCGTAGAGGTCCATCACTCGACGGGGGGTCGACCGCCCGCATGGAGGTCCATCACTCGACGGGGGGTCGGCCGCCCGCGATGCGCTCCGTCACGCCGACCGGGGGTCGTCCACTTGGGTGGGCGTCCATCATTCGAGGCTCCCCGTCGAGTGCGAGATGGTCTTGACTTGGATGCTGCTCGTGGGCCGGCCCAGCATGGCTTGATGTACGCTGGTGGACCTTTGTCCCTCAGGTTGGTTGCAGGCTTTTTTGGGTTTAATTGTTCGGGGGTTAACTCTCCTGGGTAGAGGTTTAGGGTAACCTTTACCCAGGTACCCGACACTAGGGTTAGGTTTCCCGCGGCGGAATGGCGAGGGCCTTGAGCTCCACAGCGCGAGCGAGCGAGCCAGGAGAGAGAGGGCGTAGGCGAGCGAGCGAGCCAAGAGAGAGAGAGCGCTGGCTACAGAGCTGTAGATCGTGGAGAGGGGGGTGCAAGATAAAGCGTGGTGTACTGGCCCTGCGAAGGTTTCAACGAAGGCGCGTCCGGTCCGGCTCACCCAGTGGGCCCGGTTCACCACCCTGGACCGGAAGCGAGTGATCCAGGGCGTCCGTTCGCGGTCGGCACGGGGTCTGGGCTGTCGGATCGAGAGCGCGGGTGATGGCGCGGGGCTGACGGCGTTAGGGGAGGAAAGGGACGGGTGGATGGGGGCTGGTGGGGGAGGAAAGAGAGGAATGAAAGCCATCGGGATGGGAGCCCCCCGGTAAAGTGGCAAGTAAATAGGACCGGGATCCCGTGCAGTGTCTAGTATCACTGCAAGTTAAGCAGTAGCGTGTGTTAGCCTTTTAAAAGAGCATCGATGGCTATGATCTGAGCTCCTTTTCTCTTTCACTTTTTTTCCTCCTTCCTATGCTATCTGTCTTCATTTTTTAGGGGAAAAATGCTAGTATATTTTTTGATAACTTATGTATGAAATACCAGTATAGAATACACCACTACAGTATGTATATGTTGAAAAATACAAAAAATATACCTATATAGAACCACTAAATCGCAAAAATAATTTTGATCTATTCAAATAAATTTTCAACATATATATGCTTAAGTGAAAATAAAGTTAATTTTCCCCATGAGATTTCATCTAAAGTCGTTCTCAGACGGAATAATTTCTGATAAATTGTTCTACCAGTAGATGAATTCGCATTGCTAGCAAACATGCCTAGAACACAGCGGCCTGAGCTTTTTGCAAGAACGCGATAGCATGGCCCTAGAAGGACGAGGCGCAAACTGCTTTATCTGAATGGATTGAAATTATTTTTGTGATTTAGTGGTTCTAGGTTTTTTTTTTGTAGTTTTTCAACATATATGTACTGTAGTGATATTTCATACTTTAGTTTGCACTGTTGGTAACTCAAAAATATACTATCATTTTTCCCTAAAAAATGAAGACCGATAGCACATGGAGGAGGAAAAAATGAAAGAGAAAAGGAGCTCAGATCCTAGCCATCCGTGCTCTTTTGAAGGGCTAAGATATGCTACTGCTTAACTTGCAGTGGCACTAGGCACTGCACGGGATCCCGGTCCAAGTAAATGAGGGGGATGGTTGGGTTTTAACTTTTGAACAGGGAGGTTGTTTGATGGTGCAAAGCGTGTAGTAAAATATTGATTTTTTTTTACTTCAGTCCAATCTAGGGATATTGAAGAATGTATGTATAGGATTTGTTTTGGTTGAGGATTGGCCAGAACTGTCTGGCCTAAGTTTTATTCTATGGGTTGATCATGAATTAAACTGTATTGTAGGCAAATCATTTTTAGTTGATTTAAAAAAATGTGAAAGTATATTTCAAGATAATTTTTCATGTATTTAATTAAATTTGATGTTTTATATTTTTCCAATAAAAAAGATTTAAAAACCTCGACTACATCTTAAAGGTATTTGTGTCTGTGGAACGTGTGCAATGAATTGTAGAACATTTTTTGTTACTCCCTCCTATTACAAAAGTATTTTTGTTTTTGCTAGTGGTTAGTTGTTTTTAACAATGACTATAGGTATATAACGAATTACATAGATTCACATTGTAGGATAAACTATGTTGCTTTGCTTGATTCATGAAAATACATTAAAAATATTATGTCATCTTTAATCAAAAATATAATTTCCTCATAGAAATTATTGGTAAAAAGTACTTTTATTTGTGCTCTATTGATCCTTAAACATCATACATATGTGGTCAAAAGGAATAGTTTGCTATAAATTTAAGCACTTATGTTGATTCGGGGACTCGATATCTCGAGTTAGTAGGTAGTACCACCACAAGGGATCTAATCGAATTGAGCTATCCTCGTTCAACTGAGGTGACACATTCTTTATTCGAGTAAGGAGGTGCATAAATAAGTCAAGGATACATGCTTTCATTATTTCCATTAATTTGATCCTAGTTGTAACTGAAAATATTGATCAATTTAGGGCGGATTAATGAACATCAAATAGTTATCTTAAATCGCATACATCCAATGTTCACTTCATTCCAAGAACATATGTTTCACCATGTTTGTCCATTGGAGAACATCATGAATGTGTC
>CM041637.1:23979499-23991124 GCA_023333625.1 Bothriochloa decipiens | reverse complement strand
TAGCGGCTTCGCACGAAGGATCAACGAGGTTGTCAGCTAAGTCGAGAAATCATGATCAAGTCCAAAGTTGCTTAACGAGACAAAAGGAAAGGGGCGAAGTGTGTTTCACCACTTCGCCGATGTGCTTTCTAGCTAAATGTATAGGAGGTGCTATGACTAGTTTTATAAGATTTCTTAAATGACGAAGTCAGGGGGTCTATAAATACCCCCTGGGGTGTAAACTTTTGGGACATAATGAAATACGATTGCAATCTGCATATTGTTTTCACCTTACTTTTATGTGTGATTCTATCACCCAACATCTGGCGCCGTCCGTTTGTGTGATCGAAGACACTCACGACCACCAAAATGGGAAACCCAGTAAAAGGACAGCTACGACTGACAACAATGTCGTACAAGATCCAACGATAGAAGATGCAACAGAAACTAAAACCAGGCGTGTTCAAGAAGAAGAAGAAACTCAAAGCGAAGAAAGAAGACTCAAGGAACTTAAGGATCAACTCGCTGTCAAGAAAAAACAGCTAGAAGAAGCAAGAGCGAAGACAAGAAAAAAGTCCCTGAAGCAAAAAATTATAGAAGAAGAAGCAGAAATAAGAAAGCTCAACGAAGAGATAGAAAATGAAAGTGAAGTCACGGTCCAAGACCCAAACTCAGCAAGAAAAAACACTAACAACAAAGACAGCCAAAGTTAAATAGCAACAATTGACACAGAGTCGCCTCTGTCAATCGACATTCAGCTAGCGAAGTGGCTAACAGGATTCAAATTCAACATCATCCCAACTGACAATAGCATGTCTGACTCGAGACAATTTCTCATGAGCTTTGACGCAGCAGTTACATCAAGCGGGGGAGATGCGAACACTCTAGCGAAGTCGCTCATCACGGCAGTAAGAGGACCAGCGCAGCATTGGTACTCTTCGCTAAAACTAAGGTCAATCAAATCTTGGGATCAACTTCGCACAACTTTGCTCCTAGATTTTCAAGGCCTACAAAGAGTGAGAAGCGATGGTCTTTTCAACATCAACCAGCAACCAAACGAACCTTTGAGCCAATATTACAAAAAATTTGTACAAACAAAATCTCAAATCCCAAACATACCAAATGAAGTTGTCATCATTGCAGCAATCAAAGGACTATGGGCAGGCCAACTTTCTTCTCACTTTAAAAGGAAAAGACTAACCACAGTGAAAAAGTTATATGAAGAAATGAGAAAATACTGTGAGTCCGACGAAGACTAAAAAAAGAATAGAAGAAGAGAACGGAGAAAGAAACATGTTAAGATCAAATAACAATTCCCAACACTCAAGAATAAATGCTGAGCGAAGACCATTTCAGAGGATAAATCACATCAACAACACAAGCGAAGCTGCCAGTCAAGGTCCAAGATCGAACAATCAAAAAAATTTTCAAAACAACAGAAGTTACAAGGAAAACTTCCAGCAAAGGGTAAACTATAACAATCAAGGCAGAAATTTTAAAAGAAAAATCTTGAGGCCCGAAAAAATGTATTGCATCATACATGACAAAGGGGCTGGCCACACATCAAAGATGTGCCCAAGAGTAAAAAAACAATTAAAAAATGCAAGAAGAGAATAGAGCAACTTCGCATTTGAAAGTTGTCAATCATCTAGCTCCCCAAAGAACAAGTTACTTGCCAATAACTTATCCTCAGTACATGCTGCCACCACCTCCGTCAACCTACAATTGCCAGCCACTAGCAGTGTGCTCGCAAAATCAATGGGGCCCAAGTCAGCAGCAAAGTTTTCACCCTGAAAGTTCAGTGGGAAATAGCAACCACCAAATTCAACACAACAACAACATGTCCGAAGCGTCAGCAAGCAATGGGAATACAATCATCCCAAGCAAAAGCAGAATTATGACAATCTTCAGAGAAAACAGCATAGAGCTTGATACAAGAAATGAAATAAGAAATTATTTTAGAAGAGTAAACTCCATAGCAGTCAAAGGTCCATTCAAGAAAATAAGATGGTCCCATATGCCAATCACATTCTCAGAACAAGAACTCAAGCTCAAAGATTACCCTCATATGGACGCAATGGTCATAGAAGCAAACATTGAAGGATGGGCAGTATCAAAAATTCTAATAGACGGTGGCAGCTCAGCAGATATTATATTCACAAGAACTCTAGATGCAATGAAAATTGACAAAAAAATCTTGGGAAGAGCCGAGCACCCATTAGTTGGCTTTGGCGGAAAGAAAATAAACTGTCGATAGAATTGTCTTGCCAGTCTCATTTGGAACAGTGAATAATGCGAGAACAGAGCAAATAGCAGTTGATATTGCCGAAATGCATAGCCAATGCAACACAATCTTTGAAAGGAGAAGTTTAAATGCTTTCGAAGCCATAGTAAGCTACCCATACTTATACATGAAGATGCTAGCAGTCAATGGCATCATAACCGTCTTCGGCGATCAAACAGAGGTAAGAAGCATAGAAAGAGATGCAAGCCCAGCTTTCAAAAATATCCACGTGATACAAGAAGAAGAAGAAGATGATGAGCCTAAAACTGCAAACGCGAAGACACAAGAAAAAGCGAAGCCTTATGAAAACACAAAGAAAGTACCAATCGACCCAATGGTGCTAGAAAGACAAGTTATCATCGGCACAAATCTATCAAAACAAGAAGAAGAAAAGATAATACAAGTCCTGCGAAGTAACAAGGATATCTTCGCCTGGTCTGCACAAGACTTAGGAGGAGTAAGCAGGGATGTCATAGAACACAAGTTAAACATCGACCCAAACTTCAGGCCGAAAAAGCAAAAACTCAGAAAGTTGTCGGAAGACAAAACATAAGTTGCAAAAGCCGAAGTCCAAAGATTGTTATATGCAAGTCATAAGAGAAGTTCAATTCACAACTTGGCTTACAAACATAGTCATGGTGCAGAAGAAAAACAAAAAGTGAAAAATGGGTATAGACTTCACAGACCTCAACAAGGCATGTCCAAAAGACAACTTCCCTCTACTAAGAATAGATACTCTAGTAGACCAAGCAGCAGGAAGTAAAATGCTCAGTTTTCTCGATTGCTATTCAGGCTACCATCAAATTTGGATAAAAAAGAAGATGAAGAATACACAAGTTTCATTACACTATTTGGAACTTACTATTTCCAAAGAATGGCCGAGGGGCTTCGCAATGCAGGAACAACTTTCATCAGAATAACATCCACAGTCCTGAAAGATCAAATACCAAGAAATTTGCTTGTGTATGTTGATGACTTGGTAGTCAAAAGCAAGAAAAGAGAAGACCATGTTGAAGACTTACAAGAAACCTTCTCAAACATCAGAAAAGCAAATCTAAAGTTGAACCCAGAAAAATACATATTTGGAGTTCAAACAGGCAAAATTTTGAGGGTACATCATATCCGCAAAATGAATTGACCCGAATCTAAAAAATGTGAAGACAATACTGAATATACAAGTGCCAAGAAACATCAAGGACATCCAAAAGCTAACAGGAAGATTAGCTTCGCTGAACAGATTTATATCCAAATCAGCTGAGCGAAGCCTCCCAATATTTCAAGCACTAAAAGGGAAAAAGGAAAAATTCAACTGAGGTCAAGCACAACAAGAAGCTTTCGAAGAAATAAAGAAACATCTATCTAACCCCACAACTTTGGCAACACCTAACCCAACGACAGATTTGCTACTATATGTATCAGCAAACGAAAATATAGTTAGTGCAGTACTGATACAAGAAGAAGGAAATGAACACTCAATAAGACAAGTTCCAGTATACTTCGCATCCGAAGCTTTGTCTGGATCAAAAATTTTCTATTCAGAAATCGAGAAAATCACATATGCAGTACTTATGGCATCCAGAAAGTTGAAACACTACTTTCAAGCATACAAAAGAAGAGTGCCAATAAATCAACCCCTCAAAGAAGTGCTACAAGGCTGTAAGTCCTCAGGGAGATTGGGAAAATGGGCTGCAGAATTGTCTCAATACTTCATCAAATTTGAGAAAAGAACAGCAATTAAATCTGAAGTGTTGTCTGACTTTATAGTAGATTGGACACCTTCAAAGTACAATCAAGAAAGAATGGAGCAGCCAGAATGGATAATCGGCACTTGGGGCTTCGCCGGCGCAGGAGCAGCAGCAATCATAACCTCACCTTCTGGAATCAAACTCAAATACGCAGCAAGACTAGACTTTTAATGCACCAACAATATTGCAAAATATGAGGCAGTATTATTGGGACTTCGCAAAACAAGAGCAATGGGAATTCAAAAGCTAATAATCAAGACAGATTCTCAAGTTGTGGCTGGGCATACAGAGAAAAATTACAAAGCAAGAGATCCAGAGCTAGCAAAGTATCTCCAACTATTGAGGGATCAAGAAAAACACTTCGCTAGATTCACAGTAAAAAGTATCTCAAGAAATGATAACACAGATGCAGACGAAATTGCAAAAGCTGTCGCCCAAAAGTTAGAGTTACCACCAGAAGTATTCTTTCAAACTATCACCGAAGCCTCAACAAAAATAAAAGTTGAACAATCAAAAGAAGTACACATCATAGAAAGCGAAGACTGGAGAGCTCCAATTATTGCATTCCTCAAAGGATTTTACGAGTCAGAAAACGAAGTTGATGAAATAAGAATGAAGCAAAAGACCAGAAGTTACAAAATCATCAACGAAGAACTGTACAAGGAAGGAGTTTGCCAACCACTACTAAAGTGCATCTCAAGAAAAGACGGGAGAAACTTGTTGAAAGAAATACATAAGGGAATCTGTGGATGTCACGCTATACATAAGGGAATCTGTGGATGTCACGCTGGGGCTAGATCAATAGTTGGGAAAGCCTTCAGACAAGGGTTTTTCTAGCCAACTGCCCAAAGTGACAGCAAAGAAATCATTCAGACTTGTTACAATTGTCAAATGGCAGAAAGTAAAGTCAATGCACCAGAAACAAACCTACAACCAATTGAACCAACTTGGCCACTTGCAAGATGGGGAATCGACATAGTTGGAAAATTACCTCCAGCTCAAGGCCATTACCAATACGCAATAGTTGCAGTTGAATATTTCACCAAGTGGATCGAGGCAAAGCCAATCACCAACATGTCCTCTCACACAATGAAAAAATTTCTATGGCAAAACATCATATGCAGATTTAGAGTCCCAAGACACATCACAGTAGATAATGAAACGCAATTTGACAGCGAAGACTTCAGAGAATACTGCCACTCAATGGGAATCAAACTCTGTTTCACATCCGTAAGGCACCCACAGTCCAACGGAGCAGTAGAGAGAGCAAATGGGATAATTTGCACAGGAATATCAAAATGCTTAACAGATCTAAAAAAGGAAAAATGGGTAGATGAATTACCAAGAGTCATCTGGTCTCATAACACATCAAAGCCACGGCCAACTGTTTTTTCTCCATTCAAGTTCTATACGGAGATGAAGCAATGACCCCCGAAGAAATAGAGTATGAGGGACCAAGAATAAACATTCAAATGATCATAGAAGAGGATCAAGCAACAAACAAAGATTTACTCGAAGAAGAAAGAAATGAAGCACTTGAGAATATCAAGAAGTATCAACTTAAAACTCAGAAGTGGTACTTAAAAAAGTCAAGCCAAGAGAGTTAGCACCAAGAGATTTTATCCTCAAAAGAAAAAGAGATGAAGACACGGTGGGAAAATTTTAATAAAAATGGGAAGGGCCTTTCATCATCACTAGAACAAACAAAGAAGGTGCATATCATCTAGCAAATCTGAAAGGTGAAGAACTCAGTCACACTTAGAATATAGAAGCACTTTACAAATACTACCCTTAGCCAAACCAGAAGAGTAGTTTCTTTTCTGCAAAGTAGAAGTAGAAGTTTTATTCTAAGCAAACTTACAACGTAATTGAGCTGCACTCTTTTTCCACTAAGGAAAAACCCTCTGCAGGGCGAGTGGTTTTTTAACGAGGCAGTCTCTTTGTAAATCTCATAAAATATAAATGAGAAAATAGTTTCCCCAAAGATATGTCTCTACATTACACAACTAAAAGTACAAAATACCGAAGAGTATATCCAACATATACTCCCATATCGGCACAAATGTTGTAAAATTAAGTTAGCATCAATATTTTATTAAATCTAAAAAATGCTAACTTATCCAACTCAAATAAGTCTAAGGCAAATTTTTTGACTTCATTTCACTAAGGTGAAAATATTTTCAGATTCTAAGAAAGCGTACGTGTCCACTTCGCACGAAAAAGAAGGGACGGCGTTATAAAATTTTCTAAGGCAAATTTTTCAATTTTATTTCACCAAGGTGAAAATATTTTCAGCTTCTAAGGAAGCGTACACGTCCACTTCGCACGAAAAAGAAGGGACGGCATTTTAAAATTTGCTAAGGCAAATTTTTTGACTTCATTTCACTAAGATGAAAATGTTTTCAGCTTCTAAGGAAGCGTACGCGTCCACTTCACACGAAAAAAAGGGATGGCGTTTCAAAATTTTCTAAGGCAAATTTTTCAACTTCATTTTACTAAGGTAAAAATATTTTCAGCTTGTAAGGAAGCGTACGCGTCTACTTCGCATGAAAAAGAAGGGACGGCGTTACAAAATTTGCTAAGGCAAAATTTTCGACTTCAATCCACTAAGGTGAAATCGTTTCAAGCTTCTAAGCGAAGCGTACGCGCCCACTTCGCACGAAAAGGGAGGGACGACGTTTTAAAATTTGCTAAGGAAAATTTTTTTGACCTTTTTTCGTTAAGATGAAAGTGTTTCATGCTTCTAAGCAAAGCGCACACATCCACTTCGCACGAAAAGGAAGGGACGACGTTTCAAAAATTCGCTAAGAAAAATTTTTCGAACTTATTCAACTAAAAAGAAAACATTTTTAGTCTCTAAGTGAAGTATACGCGTCTACTCCGAACGAAAAGAAGGAACGGCGTTTCAAAATTTATTAAATGCTTCAAATCGGTCTCGTCAGAGCAAAAATATTTCCAGTCATTAAGTGAAGCATAAATAATCACCTCAAACAAAAAGTAGGATCTACAAAAAAGAAAAACGATAAAATTCAAATCGATTATACAATACTCATTTACAAGCGAAGGTAAACTCACAAACTTCAGCATACAACAAGATGTTTACAATACAACTTATTCAAAAATGTGTGTTTACAAAATCAGTAATCTTGATAACTAACTACTTCGGCAGCATCACCAAGTATGTCGCTCATAACTTCGCTAATAATTTCGTCTGCTTCACGCCGCAAACGTTCCTCGAAAACATCCGCCGGCGAAGTACTTGATCCCGATGACTATAAGAAACGGAGTCAGCAAGCACTTTTCAACCATGAAACAAAAAAAGCGCATGCGTCAAACTTTACCTGAGCAAAATCCGTGAAATCAAACACCCGTTAATTGGGAGGCCTGTTACTACGGTATCGTTTATTCACATCTATAAAATTTTTTTAAGATAGAGTTCCCAAAAAATTCGAGTTCAAAACAACAAAAGTGAAACTTACGAGTGAAAAAATCATCAACATCACAACCACCATACTTCGCACGAAAATCATAGAGCTCGGTAGCCTCAAAAACGAAGTCATCTTTATACATTAACAGCGGAGTAATATCTTTGACATCCTGCACAGGCTCAGCATGAGGAACCTACGCATGATGGGAAAAATAGTCAAACAACTTCCAAGCGTGTGCTTTACAAAGATGATAACTTAAAAACAAATGTATCTTGAAACCCCCTCATCACACAAAAGAAAGGAAAACTAGAGCCTAAGGATGGCCACCACTAACATTGCTTGATCCAACACCACTTTGACCCTTAGCCCCGGCTTCCCTCTTCGCAATCTCCTCGGCCTCCTTCTGAGCAGCTTCTGCCTCTTTTGCAATTTGCTAAACAAAAAGAAGAGTCAGATAAAAACAATAGCAATAGCACAAAATAAGAAAAAACATACCTTCTGTAACTTCTCCTTAGCTTTATCAAAACAATGAGCTCGACCACCAGACCTCTAATACTGCTCAAGATACTTGTTACACAACACTTGAGTAGCTTTCGATACATTAGTCAAGTTGTCCACAGAAGGAAACTTGTACTGGTCATCACAAAGTTGCGCAAACAAGGGATCCTGGCTTTGTCTCATCAAGTGGAACAAAGCACGAGCAGAATAATAAACCCCAATATCAACTGTGGTCTCCATGACTCGGGACAAATCTTCGTATTGGCGGCAAAGCCAACTAAAGAAACTATCACGGTCACTAAGATCCCAACATTTTTCCCCAGGCCTCGATCCAAACTTATCATAGCTTTCAAAATAGAGTTCCCAAATACGATTACAGTTATCGAAGAAAGATTTGTCCTGCTCTGTCAACTTTTTCTCAATACGCCGCATACCTTCTTTCAACTTTTCATTCTCTACGACAATCTTCTTCATCTCATCCTCCTTCTTCTCAACAACAGCAAGAGCACTAATTAACCTAGTCTCCAAATTGTTATGAGCTTCGACGGCATCAACTCCCTCTTTCTCCTTTCCCGCAAGTTGCTTTTTCAGATTCTGGATCTCAACTTGATAATCGCGCTCGCGAAGGGCAAAATTTTTCTGTTTTTCCTCTAACCCCGCTCACAAACTTCTCATCAAGAGAAAACCTTTGTACATCATAGATAAGCCAGCGTTAGCAACTTTGAGCAAAGGCTTCTTCAATATTTTAAGCTCCGCATCAGGGACATGAAAGCCTCATCTATGGACTTGGATAGCTGAACCTCAGAAGTGCGAGGCATCATCCAAAGTTTATCAGCCCCAATACCTATAAAACTTAAAACAATCAAGACCTAAACTTTTCTCTTGGAAAAACTCTAAGCCCCACTTTAGAACATCAGAAATTTCTTCTTCACCACCAGCAGGGACAACAAGAGTCAAAGGATCTTGTTGAATATTTTCCATCTTATTAAAATCAACACTCTTTTGAGGAGAAGACGGTGCATGAGGAAAAATAGATTCTGCAAAGAGACAAAAATTAAGGATTAAGCAAAATAAGACAACGCAAGCCAAACAAGTCAGACATAAAAACACATTACTTACTAGTAGAAACGCGTTCTCCCAAGCAACAATCAACCTTTTTGCTAGATTCAACATGAATAGTGGAGCTCGACAAGCGCATCAACCGTTCATCATTAGTCTCCTCATCAAAAACTTCGTCATCACTCTCTTCAAGATTAAGAGAATAAACTCTAGAGCCACCAACTTTTTTCACCACATTCGGGGCACCAACTCCACCAACCCCAACTGTTGCAGGGTATTCAAGCGAAGTAGTCTTTCCAGCATCAACATTCTCATCATGAGACCCAATGACAGGAGCCTCAATATCAAGTCTTGGCAAAATAGGATCAACAGCCCTTCGAGAACCCTCAACAAAAGTTTCCTCTTCAGAAGTTTCTTTTTTAGAAACCAAACTTTCGACATTAGCAACCACAGTAGAATCCTTGGCAGGCAAATTTTGACCTTGCATATTCTGCAATACATCACTCAGCGGAGTAAGCAATGACGGAGTAAAACCACTGGAAGAAAAAACCAGAGTAATTTTCCTCACCTCTTCTTCAACATGTTGAGACTCAAAAACACCAACATCACCAACAACTTTGGAAGTACCAACATCTTCTTCTCCAGAACCAACTAAACTAGAAGCCAAGTTTCCCTCAATATCCAAGCTTCGTTCCAACACAACATCAATTTCTTCAGCATCGAGTAAGACAGAAGGACTTTGATTGTTTTTCAGTTTCTTGGCAATAGCTTTGCTAGGACCAGCCTTACGTTTAGCGCCCTTAGCCTGAACAGCAGCACCCCTCCCCTTCTTCTGCCCTTGTTTCTTCTCATGACGATAAGCAGGAGGAGGTCTTTCACCATACTCAATCTGCGCAACCTCAAAAACTCTGTTCAAACGTTTATATTCATTCCCGAGAATTTTATCGATATTGTTCCTCTCACTCAACATATATTTTCCAAGCAAATCTTCAGCTCGGCCTTCAATAGACTTCACAAAATCTTCATCACAATCAAAAGTCCTAAGACGATGAAAGTCATTATCTAGGAACTTGTAGTTCACCCCTCGGACTTTTTTAGCATGAAACCGTTGAAAAGTCCAACCTTTCTTCAACGGCCAAATTTTAGCAGCAGCATACTCTTCAACAAGATTCCTAGCACATTGCAGTGAAGCTGTGTACTTGTACGCCTTCACAGCAGTCTTCGAGATCATGGAAGTTGGAAAAGACGGAGATAGCTTAAACTTCTCAATTTTCATTCTGGCAGCCATCGGATACTTCTTCACCATTTTCTTTGTAACAGGGTCCCTTTCCTCAACCATGGGCATTTTATGATAAAACCAATATCTTGACCAATCTCCAGCACCCCACTTGTTCCTAGTTGCTGGAGAAACTTGAATGACATTACGAGCCATTTTAAAACTCGAACAAGCAAAATACTTAGTGATCACTCACCCTTCAAGCATAAATTCTTTGAACTGAGTGTGCATCTCAAAAAGCTCACAGAAAGCAGCAATATCAGCATTGCATTCCAGAGATATCATAGCCTAGACAAACTGCGCTAGCCTAACTACACCATTTGGTGTCAAATGATGCATCTGAATATGGAAAGCCTTAAGCACATCTTCAACAAAGTCTTGACAAGGAAAATGGAGACCAGCAGTAAACAATTCCTGGTAGACAATACACTCGTCAGGATAAGGCTTCGGATTAGACTCCTCAGAATCAGAAACTCTTACTTGATCACGCTCAATAATCTTCAAGTGAACCATTTCATCAAGATGACTCTTCTCAAACAAAGTTTTACCAAAAGTCAAGGTAAAACCCTCTTCATCCTTGATCAAATCCTCGACAGACGCATCAACATCATCAAGATTCTCTTCGTCAGAATCCACAGGTAAACTATCATCATCAACTTTTGAGCTCTCTTAAGATTGAACTTGATCTTGTAAGTCTCGAGAAGACATCTATAAAAAAAATCAAAACAACCCAGACAAAGATCACAAAGCATAAAAGTTAAACGAAACGAACCTCGCCGAAGTTGTCAAAAAAACTTCGCCTAAGAGCTCAAGAAAAGACGAACAAAAGCAACAGATGTCAAGAAAAACTATCTCAAACTTTCTAGCTCAAGAAAATTTTTGGCAGAGTTTCCCTTCTTCTGAAAACGACAGCCTTAGGAGGGGGCCTCGCTATTTATAGGCAAAGCTCGGTCAACCGGTCAAAACTAGCCACAGGATTCAAAATTCAAACATGCCAACTCCAAAGTTTGGACGGCGTTTGTTAGGCAAAGTTTCATATAAACTTCGCGGGATTCAGACCTTTGGAGTAGGCCTTCGCCCGCGAGGGGCTGCTGTTGGGAAACAACTTTGACATACAAACTTCCATCACAAACTTTGAAGTCAAGAACAAACTCTTCGTTATAAATATTTGAGACAACTCAATACTCGGCAAAGATAACGTGGACACTTCGCTGTGACTATTTCAAATTTCGCACATATGTTTCCACATGTTTCAGGTTATCTGGCGAAGATGACTTTGCTAAACTCCTGTTAACCAGCGAAGCTGACGTAGCGGCTTCGCACGAAGGATCAACGAGGTTGTCAGCTAAGTCGAGA
>CM041637.1:23968513-23979399 GCA_023333625.1 Bothriochloa decipiens | reverse complement strand
TCACAAATTCCACATTTCATATTTTTCATGCATAGATCATCTCATAAAAAAAATACTGCAAGTTGAACCAACTCATTTGGATGAAAAATGAGCAAGTTATGAATTTTCAAAGTTTAAACTGAAATCTGAAATCAATTCTGAAAAAGAAAAAGGAAAACCACTTTACACCGGGGACCCTAGCATTACCAGAAACTAACCAGGCCCTATTAAGAAAACTGCTGTGTCTGGCAACTTAGCACAAAGAACCCTAGCTTTTTCCTCATTCTAACCCGAAGGTCCTCGTCGGCGGTGAGGCTCGGCCGGCCGTCCCGGCGGCGCTCCGGCGTCACCAACCGGCGGGAAAGAGAGAGGAGAGCAGCGCGCATCGATCAAGGGTACTAAAGATGGGAGGGAGCGGCTGGAGGTGGTCGGAGCTCGAGCGCGGCGGAGCGGCGGCACTCCGAGCGGCGGCCCGACGGAATCCGACCCCACGAAACCCTAATCGACGTCATTGACCATCGTCCTAGCAGCTATACACCACGGCACGTCGGATGAGCACCCTAATGGCGAGGGAGGATGGCCAGAGCGGTGGGACCACGGTGAGGCCGAGGTGCGGCAATGGCGGCCCGGAGAGAAAGTGAAGCGATTCGAGCGAACCTTGACGGGATGGACCGGGGCGAGGGTGGAGGATGGTGGAGCGGGCTCGGGCGCACTCGGTTGCGGGGTCAATCGAGTGGATGCACGGCCGGCGGTGACGAATTTTGGAACGGCGGCGAGGCGGGCTCGGGCGACGCGGCGGCGAGCAGAGAAGAAAATGAGAGGGGCCGAGGGAGAGAGAGCGAGGGCTCGGGCGAGTGAGGGAGTGACCGCGTTCGGACGATGCCCCACGCGGCCAAAACAGCCCGGCCTCGGCAGACCCCGAGCGCCACGCGGCCGACGCATGCTGCCGCGGGCGGCCACGGTGTTTTCCTGGTCGGGCATTTCCCTGACGGCCAGGAACCAACCGTCACCGAAAAGCTATTTTCACTAATTCAGAACAAACTTTGCTGCTTAATAACTCTTAAACTAAGCTGAATTAGCAAAAACTCAAAATAGATTAAATGTAGCTTTTGAAGAGTAGAACATTTCATCTTAAAGAAGTTTTACCAGATTCTGCCTAGATTTTGAATTACAAAAATCCAAATAAAATACCTTTTAAAATATCCCAAAATAGAAAATCAGCCTCCAATTTTTCCCTTTTTCAACATTTTTGAATACCTTCCAAGCATTTTCATGAAAAGTGGTAAAAACAACTTTTGTTCCTTATAAAATTATCTACAAACTTCATTTAGGGCACACACACATGCAAGCACTCTAGCTACCACTTCCAATTCAGTCAAACAAAACTACTCTCATGGTCCACCTTGGTCAACCATGACAACAAAGCTTAATTACCCAAAACCATGAACATAAACCTAGGTTAATTTGGTGTCCTAAACATGTCTAGGTTACCCTAGAGGTCATCCAACACCAAACACTCATACCACATTTGCAATTCATGTGCAAGGCAAGCAAAATTCGAATAAACAAGCATGATACATGAAATGACAATCACTCTTTTCATCAATGCTATGCATAATGATGCTTATGCTTAAGAATGCAAATGATTATGCATGCTTAACACCTGAGTGTTACAGCGACATCCTTGGCGGCAGCGGGGACTTGAGGTGGTGCTTCCCGTCGCTGGCAGCGCACCGTCTCAGATCAGACTAGGGTTAGGAATGTAGGTGGGGGGACTGGCAGCTCAGGTGAACCTCGTACCAAGTGCCCCAGCCCCCACCTTCCTTTATATAGCGCTGGGCAACGGGGGCCCACCAACCATGTAGGGTTGGGCGACCCCGATCAGGGCGCGAGACCAAGGCCCAGATGACCGTTGGGCCTAATCTGGTGGGAGATCAATCTAACATTCTCTCCCTTGATCTCTCATCATTCTTAAAGTTCTTCAATTTCTTTCTTCATCGTTCTTATTATTATATAATTCCTTTTTTCATCATTCAATTCTTTCTTTCTTAATTCTATTTCATCGCATTGCGGATTGGCATATCGAGCGTGTCTCATCGTCACAACAATTAGTGCCATTAGACTAACAGCCACGACATACTTCTCTGTTTTGAAATGAAACTCTTTTTTGGGCCCTTCTTATTCAGGAATCATAGGCTTTCCCTTAAACCCATGGCGGCTAAGTATCCTCTGAACACATTGGGTGGTAAGCCTTTTATGAGAGGATCTGCTAGCATTCTTTCTGTTCTTATATGCTCAAGACTAAATACATGATCTTGAATTTTATCTTTCACAACATAGTACTTTATGTCAATGTGTTTGGCAGCACCACTTGACCTATTGTTGTGAGCATATTCTACGGCTGGGTTGTTATCACAATACAACCTCATTGGTTTATGTATATCTTCTATTACTTTCAGTCCGGGTATAAATTTCTTTAGCCAATTCACCTGCCCCGAGGCCTCATAGCATGCTACAAATTCAGCATACATTATCGAGTTCGTGGTTACTATTTGTTTAGAGCTTTTCCATGATATAGCTCCTCCTGCGAGAGTAAATATGTATCCTGACGTGGACTTTCTTTCATCTCCCACATAATCAGAATCTAAATACCCCTCTATCTGCAGGGAATCAGATCTTCTGTATGTCAACATGAGGCCTTTTGTTCCTTGCAAATAACGTAAGACTTTCTTCACTAATTTCCAATGGTCAATTTTTAGATTTTTTTTGGTATCTGCCAAGTAACCCAGTAACAAAAGCTAAGTCAGGGCGAGTACATGTTTGAGCATATTGCAAACTTCCAACAGCTGAAGCATACGGTACCACTTTCATTTGATCAATTTCATATTGGTTCTTGGGACACTGGTGTTCCCCATATCTATCGCCCTTGACTATAGGAGCAGGTGAAGGACTACACGCATGCATACAAAATTTCTTCAAAATCTTCCCTATGTATGCCTTCTGCGATAATCCTAAAACCCCTTTTCTTCTATCTCGGTGGATTTCAATTCCTAAAACAAACGTGGCCTCACTGAGATCTTTCATATCAAAGTTTGAGGACATGAATTTCTTCGTCTCTATTAGTAGATTGACATCATACTAGCAAGTAAGATATCATCTACATAAAGGATCAAAAATATGTATTTTCCATTCTTGAACTTTGCATAAACGCAATTGTCCTCAACATTTTCTTTAAACACAAAACTCTTAATTATTCTAGCAAACTTCAAGTACCATTGTCTCGAAGCTTGTTTCAATCCATAAATCGATCTTTTCAGGCGACATCCCATCTTTTCTTTTGCTTCTATGACAAAACCTTCGGTTGTGCCATATAAACATTTTCTTCTAAATCCCCGTTAAGGAATGTCGTCTTCACATCCATTTGGTGCAATTCTAAATCATAGTGAGCTACAAGTGTCATTATGATTCTGCAAGAATCCTTACAAGAGACTGGAGGAAAAGTCTCATTGTAATTAATCCCTTCTCTTTGTGTAAATCCTTTTGCCACAAGTCGTGCTTTATATCTTTCAACATTCCCTTGGGAGTCACATTTTGTTTTGTAGATCCATTTATAGCCTACCGTTTTAGCTCCCTTAGGAATAGGTTCTAAGTCCCAAACTTTATTGGTACTCATTGATTTCATTTCATCCTTCATAGCTTCTAACCACTTTGATGAGTGGGCACTCCTCATGGCTTCTTCACAAGAGGTGGGATCACCCTCCATATGAAATTCTTCTGAGTTATAAAGTTCATAATCATCAGGAATAGTTCGCTTTCTTTCTCTTTGAGACCTCCTAAGGGCCTCTGGCACTTGTTCTACAATGGGCTGTTGTTGCTCTTCCTCATGTGCAACATTTGGTTCTATAGGCTCCTGAAGGACAGGTTCCTCATGTTCGTTTATTGTCCGCATAGGAGAACTAACAACAGGTGTTGTCACTGCAGTGTCTTGCAATGTTGGTGCAACAGTAGCAGGCAGTACAAAATATGGTTCTTCAACCATCAGAGTGGGCACATGTACCCGTTTCTCCTCAAGGTTAATTTCTCGTGCTACCTTACTCCCCCTAATCATGTCATCCTCTGAGAACATAGCATGTCTTGTTTCTATAAACTTCGTATGTCTATCAGGACAATAGAAGCGATATTCTTTCGATCTTTCTGGATAGCCAATGAAATGGCAGCTGACTGTCTTGGGGTCTAACTTTCCAATGTTTGGGTTAAAAATCTTTTCCTCAGCTGGACATCCCCACACACGTAAGTGATTAAGTGAGGGTTCTCTTCCTGTCCATAATTCATATGGTATTTTCGACACCGACTTGCTTGGTACTCGATTAAGTATGTGAATGGTGTTTTTCAACACCTCCATCCATAAACTAATCGGTAATGTGGAGTAACTTATCATACTTCTTACCATATCCATTATAGTACGATTTCTTCTTTCAGCCACTCCATTCTGCTGAGGCTCCCCCGGCATGGAGTACTCGGCGACTATGCCACTTTCCTATAGGAACTTTACAAAAGGTCCAGGAACTTGGCCATATGGGGTATGTCGCCCATAGTACTCTCCACCCCGGTCTGATCGTACTAACTTGATCTTCTTATTGTGTTGATTTTCAACTTCAGCTTTAAATATCTTGAATTTATCCAATGCTTCTGATCTTTCTTTAATTAGATAAATATAGTCATAACGAGAGTAATCATCTATGAATATTATAAATGAATCATAACCATCCACACTTTTCACAGGAAAAGGACCACAAATGTCTGTGTGGATTATATTCAAAATTCCTGTGCTTCGTTTGGCATTCTTCTTTATTTTCTTAACATATTTTCCTTTAATACAATCAACACATTGTTCTAAATCAGAAAATTCTAAGTGTGGAAGAATTGATTCTTTAACTAATCATTCTATTCTCCCCCTTGAAATATGGCCTAAACAACAATGCCATAATTTCAAAGACGCATTATCAATTCTCTTTCGCTTCTTACTTACATTCATAGATGGGGAATCATTGATATTCTTATTATAGACATTGTTCACATTCTCAGCAAGAGATAATAAATAAAGTTTATCTTGTCGGAAGACAAGACCAACACATTCATTATTAACGAGTATCTTACATTGGCCATTACCAAAATGGCAATCAAAATGATCATCATCAAGTTTCGAAATAATTATTAAATTTCTACGCAAAGAAGGAACATAGAGTACATCTTTAAGCCTACATATAAAACCATTCTTTAATTCTAAAGAGAGTTCTCCAATGGCTTCAACGTTGGCTTGCACTCCATTCGTAACTTTAATTGTTCTTTTCCATCTTTGCAGGAGTATCTTTCTATTTAATCCCTGTAAAGAATTTGCAACATGAGTAGTTGCTCCAGAATTAATCAACCAAGTGGTTTTCGCATAATTCAAATACAAAAATTCATCTACAAATGTAATAATTTCCTCACCTCTCTTCAGCAGAGACTTCAGGTAGAGTGAGCAATCTCTCTTGTAGTGTCCCCTCTTGAAGCAATACTTGCATTGATCTTTTTCAGCACCACCATAGGTGTCATGTGGTTGATTCTGAGGATTCATAGATGCCTGCCCTGTGGCTTGGAAGAAGAGGAGGTATTGTCCCACTGGGGTTTCCCCTGTGGTTTAGGATTCTTAGTCTGAAAGTGCTTTCTTTTGTTCTCCCTCACAAGGTTTGCAGTGTCACCTTGTAAGTTCTTAATTCTTTCCATCTCCTGAACACACATGCCAATGAGCTTTTTAAAATCCTAATCTTCGGGCTGCATGTTGTAGTTCACAACAAAGTTTTCATATTCTTTGGGCAAGAAAGCAAAAACCAAATGCATCAGAAACTTATCAGTAATTTTCAGTTCCAAATCCATTGGTTGAAGCTTAGATGCCGTAGTGTGTATTTCACAGATGTGCTTCCTAATGCCACCACCACTGTATTTCGAAGTGACGAGTTTCTTGATCAGTGTACTTGCAGTGGCCTTGGTAGACCCAGTAAACTGATTCTTCACCTTTTCCAGATATTCTTGAACAGTGGCGCATTCTGGGATTAATCCCCTAATGGTTTCATCAATAGTGGCCTTGGCCACCAAAAGACACTTGTGGTTGGAGCCAACCCAATTTCTATGTTCAAGTTGATATTTCATCACTTTATCTGCATGCTCACGCTCACGAGTAGCAAAAGCAGCATCAGCTTTATCAGCTCCCCTCACTAGTGCCACTGGTTCAACAGGACACGGGTGATGGATTGCCATATCAACCTCACCCAAGGCAAGTTCCACTTCATACTTCTCCCGCCAAACTCAATAGTTGGTCCCATCAAGCTTCGGGATGTTGTTGACGTTCACAAAGAATTTCTCCTGAAATTCATGTCAAAGAGAGTGAGATATATTCATAAATAAAATTGCATGTCTTAACTCAACGTTGGTCAAATTAAAACATATATCAAAATTCATCTATGCAAAAATTCTACATCACCGTTGGACAGAAGTAAAATTAATGCATAATTCTCATGAATCAAAATATTATAATATTGTTATTAACAACGCTGGTCGAAAAATAACAACACTATAATTCATCATCAAAATTACCAAAAATTCATATTCTCTCTCAAAATTAAATTATCCATTTGGTTCAAATTTAATATGAGAGCAATAATTTAACATTCGCAGCGAAAACAAGTATAAATATCATAATTTAATTTTCTAGAAACTAAAATTTCTATACTGTGCTCCGAACAAAATTATTGTTGGATAAAATTTGTACAGAAAATTTCACCAAAAATTCAATTCAAATTCAATCAAAAGGAGAAAGAAATATATATCAAATAGTTTCTAGAAATGGTAAATAGAATTCACAAATGTCACTGTTCATAACAGGCTGAAGTCCAACGAATCGGCCTAGGAGCCAAATCGGTCCACGGCCCCGTTCGGCAGCCGCGCACGCAGCGCCAACAGCCGGCCAGCCCACGACGATGGCCCAGGTAAGCCTTTTTTTTATGGATTCTGAAAAACTCGTAAAATAATTCAAAAAGGAAACTGTTCATACATGGGCCGCAACTGACCAATCGGCCCGTTGGTTGTTTCGGCCCAGTACGTGGCCGCTGTCGAACCCGCATGGGCCGAAATTGGCCCGTAACAGACGATCAATTGCTGCCGTTGATCTGAATCTGATGGCGGCCGGACTGGAGGAAAGAAAAACCGACGCCATTGCGGGCCTGCTCGCCGGTGCTCGTGCTCCCATTTGGTTGAGCACGGCGCCGTCGAGTGGCTCCGCTCCGGCGCCCCGAAGCCGCGCTCCGCGCGACCCGAGACGGCGGGCACACGGTGGCGTGGCCTCACCGTCTGGCGGTTCTGTTCATCACGGACGCCGGCAATGGAGATGGTCGACGGCGGTGACGGAACGGCCAAGCCCCCCAGGTAGGAGTGCCCTTTCATGGTCGCCCTGTTTCTCTTAGGGTTAGGGTTTCGTGTGTTCTTTAGGGTTTCTTTGATTTCTTCCCCGATCCGCATGGATCGGTCTGTTCTTCTTCGTTTTCTTCTCATTTCTTCTCCCCCAACCCCGATCTAATCTTTCTTCTCGATTAGGGTTAGGGTTTCATTCCCGATTTGTATCAGATCGGTCGTGTTCTTTGCATTTTCGATGCATTTCATATCCCAGACACTAGATCCACTAACTAGTAGGCAACTGATACCATTGATAGATTATTAGGATCGTCTAGGGTGGATCTAGGCGGGTCAGTTCAACATGTGTAGTGAATAATCAATGTCCTAATCACGTTCTACCCGATCCGAGAGAGACAGAGAGAGGGAGAGGGGAGTGGAACGCGTACCGAAGCCCTCAGTGGGTGGCGCAGCCGGTGTCGCTGTCGGTTGCACCGAGGAACCCATCGCATTCGTCGGTGAAGTCTGCGTACGGACAGCGATGGTCGGTGAGGGAGTTGGAGGCCGCGGCGTCCTTGGCGGAGGCGGGGACGTCGAGGTGGTGCTTCCCGTCGCTGGCAGCGCACCCTCTGAGATCGGACTAGGGTTAGGAATGTAAGTAGGGGGACTAGCGGCTCAGGTGAACCTCGTACCAAGTGCCCCGGCTCCCACCTTTCTTTATATAGCGCTGGGCGACGGGGGCCCACCAACCATGTAGGGTTGGGCGCCCCCGATCAGAGAGCGAGACCAAGACCCAGATGACCGTTAGGCCTAATCTAGTGGGAGATCATCTAACAGGATGTTCATAAAAGATTATTATTTCTTCAAAGATTGTTTCTAACACCGCCAGCATGAGCACAAGCGCCAACAACCGCAGCGGCAGCAGCAGCGGTAACACCTTCTCCTGCAGCCACAAAGCAAATATACTCGACGCCAGCACCACCACCAGCCACGTCGGCGCCATCAGCAGCTTGCGTAGATCTCTTTCGTACGCTTTGATGCGCGCTGCTGGGTCCCTGGTCAGCAGCCCACCACCCATTAGAACTCATGGTGAAGTCCGACTCCGATAAAGAGTAGACTAGTGCGCCAAGATGGTTCATACCTGCCCCAACATCATAGTCTTTCACCCTGGATCCTTGCTGTACACAGCTTCAGAATTCGTGCGTACGCGTTGATGCAAGGCAATCGTTCTTCAGACCTGAAATAAACAATTATCAAGCAAAGTACAGTATGAAGCTATGTTTTCTCTTCTTTGTTTGTCGCTCTAAAATTTTGCTTGGCGGCGGCTGTCAAGGCCGTGGCCTGTGTGCTCACCCGGCCGGCGGTCTCCCACCTAGCAACCGACCCTGACTAAGCATGACCTGCGCGCAGGATACATGCACAGCAAGGGCGGCTCACCGGTGGCCAGGCCGCTCGATCGCCCAAGAGGAAGCTCCGCACAACACAGCACACATCTCCCGGCCATGGCCAGTGGCACAACAAAGCGGATCGATCTAGTCAAAGCATACAACGAGCGAGTGCTACACTATTGTAAGCGGGGAGGCGGACGGGGTAGTACTCACCAACAAGAGAGAGAACGGACTGCTGCCCAGAGTTGGGGCTTTGGCGACGGAGGTGGAAGAGATGATTACTGATACTAGTAAACCATGGTCGTCGGGGTCGTCGGGGTCTTTTTAGCGTATTACCCACTTACCGCCAAGCGCCTGCCGGCTGCCGCCCTTGGTTGGCCACACAGGTCCGCGTGAGACTCACCGCCCCACTCCACCAACTATATGATGTTGCCTTATTCAAAAAAAAAATTCTATATGATGTTGCCGTGGGTAATTAAAAATGAACTACAGCGTGGGATAAACGGAACCAGTGAGGACGATATGAAAGGTGGGCCATGGCGGCCTATTTTTTTTAATTACAAACGCACAGACGCTCACATACGTACGCACACGAACTCCTAAGAATACACGTATGCAAACCCTACCCTTATGAGCACCTCGAAGAACTGAACCTACAGATCTTTCACGAAATCACCATAGACGTCTCGCTGTTGACCGAAACGTCGCCTACCACTTAATGCATAGCACCGATAAAACCTAAAAAAATTTCACCAAAATTTAAACCCTGATGACTAGCGTCCAGTGGATCATCCTACATCTACGATCAGTTCCCGGCGGCCTACTTGACTCTGCCCTACATATTGGCCGGTTCAACCCATGAAAGGACCGCCGTCGACTCCAACATGCAGGCACATTGGGCATTAATCTAGGGAGTGACTACACATCTTCCACATGATTTTCTTATTAGCTATCTTCCACTTTTTCAGGCGCCTTCGGCCCAAAACAAAAAACAGGTCCATCAAGATAAATCATTATTAAAAATATGATAGAACATAAAAAAAATTTACGATAACAGAAACTGAAGACAGAAATGAACTAAGAAAAAATTTTAAACATAAAATTTAAAAGAATATAGCAAATAAATGAAATATAAAAAGATGAAACATAAAAAAAAGAAACAAAAAAAGAAAACAGAAAAAAAAGTGTGTGTGTGTATGCAGGAAGTGGTCAGTGTGTGTGTGCAGGAAGTGGTCAGTGTGAGTGTGCAGGAAGTGGTCAGTGTGTGTGTGTGCACGAATCTTGAAGAAAAATTACAGCCACACAAAAGTGGAAGATGATAGAATAGAAAATCTTTAGAAGATGAATAGAAATTCTGTTAATCTAGCCGCGGCCAGCGGGAACTATCTAAACTCCCAGGCGTGCACAATTGCACGTCTGCACATACACCCACAGCTCTTGCAAACCAACCATCTTGGTTATATTATTATTCGGGCCAAAGAGACAATCAGAGCATTGGCGGATTCAGGGGGCTGGGGGGCGCTGCAGCCCCCCCGTGGGCCAAGAATCAAGGTAACAAGTTTCTCTTTTTTTCTATTATTAGTATATAATTAGCATATTTTATATGTTCTTTGTCTATTATTAGTACATAATTAGTACAATTTCTTTGTTTTTTTGTCTATTATTAGTACATAGTATAATTTTTATATTTTTGTCTATCGTTAGTAGATAGTTAGTACACTTTCTAGCCTTGTAGTACCGTTTAGCCCCCCTGGTCCGTTTTCGGATCCGCCACTCAATCAGAGCATAATTAGCTCTAGATTGACATAAAAACACTCTCCAAAAAGTTTCATGCACAAATTCCTTATACATTATTTATTATGAATTATTTATCCTCACATGAAAATAGGCACCATAACTAGACATAGAAAAATTTACATATGATATAGCCTAATAACATTTTTCACAGATAGAGCATGACATAAGAAAACCAACAAACTTGGTCTCACATTTTTCTGAGCAACAGAGAATTAGTTATGCATTTCCTAAGATAAATACAATTAATAGAGATAAATAAAGCTATACAGAAAAGTTTCACAAATTCCACATTTCATA
>CM041637.1:23943131-23954376 GCA_023333625.1 Bothriochloa decipiens | reverse complement strand
TGAGCAACTGGACGCAGGGTTTGAATCAGGAGTTCCAAGCACTGCCATACAATCATTGACCCTATCAGAATCCTCGCCTCCTGTTAAATCCAATACCTTGGCAACACCCTCACAATTGTCCTTAACTGTCTCTCTATTTCCTGTGACACCTGTTGGATTGCCTCCGTTTGCACCCAATGTCATGCCAATATCAGATCCAGAACTCTCTTTTTCTTTGCCTTTTGACACATCCAATTTCTTGCCTACCTCATATTTGTTACATGATTCATTTGGTTAACTGGGATTGCTGATCTCCAAATTTCTTATATGACTGTTTGGCTGGCATGTCTTCTTCCTGATACGTTTCCCAAAAACACCCCAAAAATATAATTTGCCATTTTTTCCTGTTATTATAATAGTAGTTCATTAGTTAGATGATAAATTTACACTTGCAGACCCCCAATTTTTCAAAGATATTAGCAACTCTTTAGTTTTTCCTAACATGCCCATGGAAACTCAACATGCTCAAAGCTATCTGACTGTATATGTCCACAATAGCAACAAAAACCATCAAGTGAGTATTAATTTTTTTTAAAAAAAGGATTGATAAAAGAGAATGTAAGCTTAGAAAAAACACTAATCCCCAATCACAGTGAAATTTGTATAACAGGTTATCCTTTTTTGTCGGGAAACACATTATTCTTGTTAGAACAGTAAAAGGATGAGTAATAGAAACAAAAATTTGCACGAAAATGAGAACGTACTCTGATCTTGTGGTGTAAGCAACTTCGACGGAAACGCTGCCAATTCAGTATCACCAATTTTGGTGAACAGTCCAAGGTGATGTGAAAAAAAATTTCAAGAAGCTGATTGAAACTCCGGTGCGGTCTGTAATAAGAAATTGTCAAGCTAACCAGAGAGAGCATGCATGGTGCAGAGATACTAATAAATAATAACAAGGGTTTAAATGTACACAAGCATCTGCATGATTTCAAGAACAGACGTAACATTTTAACATTTTCGTGATAACAAGTTAGAGACATAGCAATCAATACAAGTGTAAATGTGTAATTGACATACATGCAACTTGGAATTTACTTGACCAGAACCACTACAGGTGCTTCTGGCAAATTTAAAAGCTACACCCATTAGAGTAAACGTACCTTTGGTGACTGCTCACAAACCATAGTCCAATATCCTCACTGTCAGGGGGCACCATTTTGAATGTTTTTGGCCACAGCTGGGAAATAGGTACAGCCTCTAGATTTAAAATTCCAGGCATTTGTTTTGAAGTTTCATAAACTCTAACAGAAATTTCTAAAGGAAAATGGGCTTCAATTTCATTGCAAGTATGTATTAGTCCTCCAGTAACATGAAAGTTGCCCCTAAAAGAAAAATGGAAGATGTTAGTGGATAACTGAAAGGAAAGTACATGGATACTAAAATAGGAAAACTATTACAGACTACACAACGTACATTAAAAAGTGGCACTTCCATATTACAGGAGAAATCATCATTATATTCCTTGAACATTCTGTTTGCTTATTGCATAGATGATTTATATAATGTACAAAATAAAGGTGTTAAGATTTAGTTTCGCTGCCTAATAAAAAACAAGGTTCATGATTTATAGCACAGTCAATCAGTAATATTTTCGTTCAAAGGGCTGGGCAGTTCATGTCATTAGCATATCAATTTTTTGAAGATGTTAACGTCATATCTATGAGATTTGGACTTGAGACCAAAATCAACTTCTGTTCAATTCAGTGGCAACAATATTAGGGAACAGGCGAACTTTGGTGGTACAGAAATAAAATCTGCCTACTAGGAGGAAGCTGAGAAAAATCTTGTATATACAGGACTGGTTATACCCATACTGTGATATATGCATGCATACAAAAAGAAGAAGAAAAAATGCACTAGCCTATCCTACTTACTTCCAGCAGGCTTCTGATTGATATTGTTTCTTGTGCAGCTCCGTATGTAAGATTAATGGTGCACCTGTTTACAGAACATCCATGTTATGACGAGATTCTGTAAAGAAAAAAAATTAACAATAGGAAACGAAAATCATTCACTGTACTAGTGTACATGCTCTATGCACTGAACTTAAATGACCAAATACTTTCTGTTATGTAAAATCTTCTTTTCCTATTAATAGCAATGGAAAAACAAGCAAGTACTATAACTCTGCATTCCATGAAGGCACAACGAGAAAACTAAATGAGCTATCAAACAAAAGGATAAGACTTAAAAAACAGCAGCGAAGGTACTTAAAAAGTATATTTATCAGATACATGCATGAATATTTCAGGCATAAAACTAATTTGAAGGAAAACAAATGAACTAAAACAACCAATTACCACTGTTATAATAAACCGCAGCCTGAGTTGCAGTGTTATCAGCTGGTTGAATGGCAACAAATGGTAACCCACCTCGTTATATCCCCCCCAGCCCCACCCCCACCCCCAAAAAAAATAATACCTACTAACGGTTATAAATAAATTCACCAGCAAGGTCATGAGTAAGTGAAAGGGGTAAACTTAGAATGCATGTCTTGACAAGAATTTCTCTGAGTTGCTATCACATATTGGGATCATCAAATACCTGAAGATCTGCCATGGCTAATTGATGCCCCTGAGTTTCTTTCTTGCGACGATGCACCATGTTGCGCAGAAGCAATGGACTGCGAGCTGTGTTTTGGAGGAACCTTTTGGCACTGCAGCATGACCAAATTGCATTATTTTTGTTAAAAAAAGCTGATCTAAGATTTGGGCTTGATCTAGTAGTAGTATTAGTAGTATTGTAATATACCTCTTTGGAAGATTCACGGTGCATAGGTATTGGGGTCAGCAACACAGGCTTCACACTAGGCTCCTGTCTGATGGCAGCAGCAGTTCTTGTATCAGGATAAACCTCAACAGACCTTTCACTAAGCACAGATGTTGGGCTTAGCAATGCAGGCTCCACAATAGGATCTTGCATAGGATCTTGCAAGACAGGAACTGTAGTACTTGTTGTAGTTAATTGATGTCTCTACTGCATAACTTTCCACTCTCAGGTATGCACACACTCCTAGAAGGTCCTGCCTTTGTGACAAGAGGATTTTCACTTGGATGTGGAGCACCATTTTGCTTGGGACTAGAAGACATAGGATTTTTCACTACCTCTTTTGGCAAACTACCAGACATTTTTTCACTGTTCTGGCCTTGAGAATGCAAAATACTCGAACTGGAGCTCCTGGCAAGTGCTTGTGTACCGACCATTCTGTCTCGATTTCTAGGAGCAGCATCGAATTCAAATTAGTACTCAAAGGTTGTGAGGATTTGTAACTTGGTGATGCAAGGTCCTTTAAAGAAGAAATGCGAGTGACAGAGCTTGGTGATGCAACTGCAAGGTCCTGTAAAGAAGAAATGCGAGTGACAGAGCTTGGTGATGCAAGGTCCTTTAAAGAAAAAATGCTATTGACAGAGCTACTTATGTGCCCCCTTGCACATGGTTCCGTATTTTCAGTTGTCTCAAGCCTCTTACGGGGTAAACATGAGTTATAGGATGACTCTGATGGCATAGAATTTTGAGCGAGCGAACTGG
Source organism: Bothriochloa decipiens (assembly GCA_023333625.1). NCBI lineage: Eukaryota > Viridiplantae > Streptophyta > Magnoliopsida > Poales > Poaceae > Bothriochloa > Bothriochloa decipiens. Next base: position 23,950,806 of record CM041637.1, on the reverse strand, counting down.
ATCCCAGAAGAGATACTCTACGTGAACTTGGAGGTGGTGTGACACTTCGTCTGCAATGTCTTTTCTGTGACCCAGCTGGCCCAACAGTTCTACCATATGCTGCAGGAATCATTTTCACTCTAGGATCAGGTTTTGAATATGTACCACCAGAAAATCTAGCCATCTTGAGCTTATCTTGAGAGTCTGGTTCTACAATTCCCTTGGTTGTGGATGTTGCCTCATTACCATTGCGCAATTGGTTATGTCTGGATCTAAAATAAAAAATATAATGTTATCAATCGGCAAATCAAATATGGCCAGAATCAACATAAGAAACTGAGATTTGACACAAAAATGCATTAGTTTCACAGAATTCATGTAACAATTTGCCAACAATCTACAGACAACAATATATGCATAAATATATGATGCAATGGTTCCCTGATTCAGTTATTATAGAGAAAATAGGAAGCATAAAAGATAGAGCAAGTTAGTACACCATATGTCAAACATCTTCCAAAATAAGGAATCGGCTACAGCCGGAGTTATAGAGAACACTTAACAAAAAGGAAAAAAATTGAAACATGTAAGTGTAGTAGTTCTATACAATATGTCAGTGCAACATTTATTCTACCACGACCACCCAAAAAAATACCACTAATTGACATGATGAAAGAACAAACTTATATGAGGATTGTTATATGGGTTAATGCCTTAATAGAGAACTGAAAATTCATCGGGTCGATCAATTTAAAGACAAAGTTGTAGGCAGTCAATATGTGCTAAGTCCACAAAATTGTTGAAAATTAGCAGTATAACAGTACTGCTAACAAGAGCAAATACAAATCACATTCGTCAACAGGATATCTTGAAGAAATTTTGCAAGCTAAAATGCTAACAAGCACAAATGAACCCATTTACACTTTTTGTGCATAATACAAGCACGAAGTTCACTAAGGGGGGAAGTATACCTTGTGTCTGTCTTGCTTGCACTGACAGCGGGCATTATTTCCTGAACCGCAAACACATGTTGCGCAAAATGTGCCCTGAGTAGAGCAACGCAAATGAAAAGCTGTTTCAAATACAGAATACTGTACATGTATTCCAAAACATCATCGAAGACACAAGAAACAACATAAATATTAACAACGAACATTTGTGTAAGACGATCAAATCTAATTCAAGAGGTGAATTTAATTTCTTCAGTTATCTGCATGCAAAAAACCGATTGATGGATAAAACAGAGATGCTGAAGCCCGCAAGGCAATCAGTTACGAAAGCATAACATAAACGTGAGAGCTGAGAGCAGGATCACATTGCAGACACCGTCTACCTAATGGACCAAATGATGTAGCACTAGTAAATTTCACGGTAACAGAAATAATCCAGAAACTACCAATAAAGATTTTTTTTAAAAAAGCACAAATTTGGTGAACCACTGGCATCAAAACCCCACCTTCAGGTACTAGTACACACAGGGCATGGAAGCATCACAGAGCCAGGCGGTATTGAGCACACTATAGGCGAAGAAGGATCATGAAGAACAACAAGAGAAGTCCTAAAAGCCATCAAACAAAATATTTCCTCATTATTCCCCGCACACGCAAGCACGAACACAGCACGGCAAACAGTGAAACAGAAAGCAAGAGCATCTCAAGCAAAAAAAATCATCGAAATTTCACATCACCCCAACAAAACCCCACCGAAGGGAACGGCGATCGGCAGGACGATTTGAGGAAAAGCAGCGCGGTCGCGCAGCTTGCAGAGGAGGGAGGGGTCCGATCACCTGTGCGGTCTTCCGTGGCGTGCCGGGGCGGCGCGCATCCAGCGTCGTCGGAGGCCGGGGCGGCGCCGGCGCCGGGTGGGGGCTGGGGGAGAGCCTAATAGGGTTCGGCGGCGGCCTCTCCGCGTGACCCATTGGTGGAGGATTCCTCTCTCGATCGCAAGTTCGCCGCGGCGAGGGGCAGAGAAAGAGGGTTTTGCTCTTCACGTGGTGGCGTGCAGAGCGTGCACAACTGCACAAGGAGCATGACGGGCTCGCAACAGAGGAATGGGGTTTTGTAGCCCTCCGGAGGCGGAGAGACGTTGTGGGTGTGCCTTTTGGTTGATTGACATGTGGGTCCGGAAGTAGTGGGTCCGCATGTCAATGAAACGTGTTAGGTCCGTATGCTGTGCGTCCCCGCATTTCCTGATCGAGAAGCTGGCCCCACGTCCCTCGTGGGCTCGTCGGGCCTCCTTCGGCAGCGGGGCATCGGGCGCTACATCTACAAATAATTAGCATGCATGCGAAGACAAGGGCGCTGACGCTAGTGTACTGGGCTTGAAACGCTTGCTGACTGCTTTTACCGGAAGGCGGAAGGGCCACCGCGGGACACGCGGCAGGATCGTTGGAATCGACGATCAATCAACGCTTTTCGTTGATGAATTATTTTTAAGGCGCCGTTAAACGCAGAAATTGAATGCATAAGAATAAGAATGGTACACAAAAAATATCAGCTTACTTTCACAAGAAAGAAAAAAGGATAGAAAAGAAATTCACATTTCAAATGGGACCGCAGGCAAACTGGCAAAGTTTGTTGATTGTGATTGAATGATCAAAGATGAAACTGAGCTGGCATAGAGTGATAAAATAAAATACAGGCTGTTGGGAACATTTACTCGTGAAATGAGCTAGTTCACACCTACTACGCTCGTGGTTGCGTAATAGAACACAGGTTTGATTATACTTACCACTCAATAAATTATGTTGTTCCAAAATATGTAAACTGACTTGTTAATGTCTGCAGCTGTGGGGTTTTTTTTGAGAAAATTTCCTCTGTGGAAGTTGATGCGAACCGTGACACTACCCATATTCCCCTTCTCGTCTGACTTCATGAGGCATGCAATTTTTTGTAAAAAGAAAAAGAAAAATCAAAGATCGGTGGACAGAAAGCACGACAATGTTAGCTCAAATGACAACACAGGTTTGTAAATGTTAACTCTTGTCTCCACCTTCATACTTGAGAACTTGTTGATTGAAACAGTCACCTTCCATTAGGAATGTGAAAGGCACATGGTTGTCTCGGCCTCAAGGCTCTTTACTAGATTGTGCTTTCATCACGGGCAATCAATTGCTACCAAGGCTATGTTCTACTTAACAGTGAAATCAGAAGCGACAAAGAAGAAGGCCTCCACAAGTCTTTCTGGTCTTACAATGAAGAGGAAGGACTTCACGAGTGATTCTGCACCTGCAATGAACAAGAGGAAGGCCTCTAAAGATGTTAACAAGATGATGGACATGGTCAAGCAGGAGTCTCCTTCTGTGTTTTTTTCGAAACCATGCGTAGCACGTTTTGCATTAAGAGAAGTAGGAATTAAAATACACTACCTGGTCGTCCCAAAGGGCGAGTTGCCATGAGTCCTCTTCTATGTAACGTGTGTTCTTTTGTGCATATTATGTTCCTTTGTAGCAGTCTCAATGTAGGCTAAAGCGGTGAACTTTTGTGCTACCTAAGCATCTAGACAATATGGATGCAATATTGTAGTTTGAGATGCATCAATCTTACGGCCATGCAACATGACAATTGACAATGTTATCACTAATAGCTTTAAATCCCCTGTGAAATAGTATAAGTTACCTTGAGGCCCATATATGTTAACTTGCATCTTTAAATCCTTTGTTATACACGTGATATCCTCAACGATCTTCCATGCAACGACTAATGCATTGTGTCTAAAAATTCCCCAGTTCTTACATGAGACAACACAATTTTGAGCTCACATCCTCATCACAGCATACACATTCAACATTACATTAAAAAACGGAATGAGAAACTTTAAAAGCACAATTATCTGGTTTCCAATTCCTAATAAAACAGTGATAGGAAGATCCATTTGACTGTTCTTCTTCTGCTCCACCTCTAGGCTGTCTTTCTTCCCACCGTCTTTTTCTCCTTGTTCTTAGGGTCTGCAAGCATCTCCAGGTTCTCTTCTTCCCACTTCCAGAATGGGTAACTGCTCCCATCACAATGCACGACACAAAGCAAACTCAAAACATCCAAATTGTGAATCAAATAAAAAGGGATCTGATTGGTCACATCTCTTTGGAGCAAGGCAAGCATAGAAGATGCGGCAATGGTTCCATTCTCATCAGTCTGCACCACTAGCCCCCGGACCTCGAAGCACCCACAGTCTGAGCACATAATGAGCACTACGACATGACAAGTTTATAGGGATGGACATTATAGGTTTTGAGAGGCGGACAGCTCCCCGATCCGTAGATAAAGGTCTCTGTTAATGAGGAATAATAGAGGTTATGGGCATGACCGCCTTTGTAAATTCAATTAAACTAAAAAATTAGTCTTTTGCATATTTGCATATACAGAGGAAGATCAAAGGAGGTGGATCCAAATCGAATTTGATGAGCTCATTCGCTACTACTTGAAGATTGAATCTGTGTTGCCATCCGGATCTAACATGCCAATAATTATATTAGCTCGAAAATGAGGTCTTCGAATATGAGGGCACGCTGATGATTGGGAGGTTCAAAACTTTCATATTCAAGATAGATTTTGGCCCTGGTAATGCAGTGTATACAACGACGTGACCTACAAGCTTTGATAACCCGTCATGATATGGATTTGACAGAAAATTTGAGTTCGTTGTCAGTCGTATATATAGATAAAAGTTATGTTCACTCATCAAGATATGCATATTTTGCTACAACTGACATATCACCGGTGCTTCCGTTATAATCAAATGTGGTAGAATCAAGCCATATGCATTGTTCATATGCAACTAAATAATTATGCATAATTATGTAGTTTGGGAGTTACCTGATAATCCATATAGGACAATTATCGGTAAGCACAAAACTCGGTTGCAATGACACGTGGAACGAACTCTAAGCTTCTTCCTGGAGGGCATCTGTGCTCCATGACCGGACCTTCTTACTCTGCATATATAGGCTTAGCACATGCTCACCTTTGGTCGTGATGTGTCCATCCACATAAACAATGTCACGGAAGAAGAAGGACACCATGTTTGGTTCCTTCAGGCTCAGGACAAGGCACATGGGCACCTGCTGCTGCAAGCCCGGAATCGCAATGAACGTCTCGTCATCCCAGAGGTCCGTGATCAGAAGCTCGCCGTCATCGTCTTTCGTCCACTCCCATAAGCCAGGTGCCTGCAGGGTCCAAGAGGTCGTGTTGATCTTGTCCTTTGGGCAGGGCAGTCATGGTCAGCATAGCCATCGATGGAGAGAAACTTGGTGACTCCACTGACACAATCCATGGTGCGGTGCATCGCCAGCAACATCCGCGGCGCTGGCGGGAATTCCCTCACGTTAGGCTCCAGCAGGGGCACCAACAGTAGCTGATCATTTGAGAGCACATTGAACGCCCCCATTCCGAAGTAGAGGCCGACCCAACATACCCAAGATTCCAAGAGTGCGAAAGATACATCTGTTATGGAGTATTGGAGCACCTCGGAAGGGAAAGCTCACGTTCTTCTGTACCCATCGCTCTTGGTCAGTGGACGGTGACCACAACAACACAGAGTACTGTCTGGAAAGATGGGTCTATACCACCACGGCCAGGGTGAAACTACTGCCGCCTTGGCCTTGGCGTACAATGGCTGGAACGTACCTAAATACCTCTCAATTATTCAGAGTCGATTGGAGGGGCGACGACAAAGGTGTCCGCGTGGCCGTCGTAGACCTGGTAGCGCCCAGAGGAAGCGCGGTGGAGGGAATCGGGGCCGGTGAAGAGGACAAGGAGGTTCTTGTCGGCACACGCTACAGTGACGCCCTAGCGGAGCCCTGATCTCGAGGGGTGTGGCCGGCAGATGAAGCGATACGGCGGAGATCGTGGGGCGTGGCGAGTTCAGGGACGAGCCGGAACGAGGCGCCCTCCCGCACCCAGTCCACCACACCCGTCGGCTCTTCCTCTTCTGTTGTGTCGTCGACACCGCAGAAGCCGTAGGTTTCTTCCTCTTCCATCCTCCTCATCCTCAATTTGATCTCATACCATGTTTCGATGTCGAATTCGCTCGTACCCGCGCCGCCGGTTGTTTTCTCGCCGGTTATGGCGACGTGGCGCACGGAGCGGTCAAGCACTACCCAGACTGGATCCATTGAGTTTGTTGACATGGTGTGGGTGCGTGGCGGGGGGAGGCCAATCGATTTTTATGCCTGTGCGTTAGGCGTTGCATGATCCGGAGTCAGGACGAACCGGGGATACGGGATACCCGGGTCGAAGGCGAGACACGACTAGCGGATGTGCCTCGGATCTGGAAGGCGAGGCAACGCCGAGACCGACCACCAACGATGATCGATCGATCTTTGGTTTGTACTTTGGAGCTTCTCGGGCCAAGTTGGTAGCTCACGTGGGGACCATAACATTTTCTTGTTTCATCACTTCTGATTTTTTTTAAAAAAATAAAACTTTGCTCAAGAGTGACAATAGCATCGTTGCATGGTTTCGTGAGTATTCACGTGTGCTAAGGAGCCTTGATGCACTGACGAACGTGGACGTTATAGGCGCGTCGCGCGTGCCGCGTGGTCACATGTGGTGTGGCCGTCTCTGGTTGCCACTGCTGCGCGCCATAGGCCTCCCCCCCGAGCGATGACGACTCTGCCAACCGACCACACCCCTCTAGGGCTCTGCGCTCGTCACCTCGCATGCCCCACTCGCGCGTCGCTTCGGTGTTTTATGCCTTCTCCACGTAAAGCCGTCAGCTCACCGAGCTCGCCGTGCCACCTTACCTCCATGTGCCGTCCAGCCCGAGCGCCACCTATTGCCACATGCCATCGCGCTACCACATATGCCACGCTCCTCATGCCCGCGATAACGGCATGCCATCATGGCCCATAGCTGGACTCTTGGTAGCCTCGGCCAAACCGCAGTTTCACCAGAGATGAGGGATAAAGTGGTATTTTTGCTTGCGCTATAAACTAACAGATTTGCCTAACATAAGACAAAAGGCCTGATTCTTAAGAGATTTTTGTTTGAGGCCTAAGTCATAAATTTTAAAAAAAAGAGAGCCTGATTTCTAAGTGCAAGTTTTTTTAGGTCAAATTCCTAATTGATAGATGATGAATGTTCATTATCACAATATTGTTTAGTACTAGAATACACGCGGGATATATATAGACGGTGGATGTCTTTAAATCAAATTCAATAAATCCATGTTAAAATCCAAATAGACGTTGGATTAAACCCAATCCAATATCAGGTATACACACATGTATGGATTGTTTTGGATGGATGCGCGTGCACATAAAACCGTGACAAATCAGTCGGGCGGGCAGATGAATAGAATTCGGGTGCCGAAACGGCGAAACCGCAAAAAGTACAGTACACAGCTAGAGTCCGGTCGGGCGGACAGCAAACACCATCGCCCACCACCACCACCATCGTGCGCCACACGGAATCGGCGGCGCAACGCAAGTCCGGCCTCGCCGGTGTGCGATCCAAACAAAAGCCCACGCCCAGGCCATCCGCGCACGCCCGAAGCCGCGCGTCGCCATCGCCTCCCGCAAACTTCATTGCCACTCCTCCCCTCCCCAACTTCACTTGCCAAAACTCCCGCCGCCGGGGCGCTGCGATCCGACTCCGGGATGCTCGCTCCGCTTCCGCGCCTGACGAGCGCGCTCCGCGGCCACTACGACACCGATCAGGCCTACCTCCTCCGCAAGAGCGCCCTCCAGGCGCTCACC
>CM041637.1:23700625-23925512 GCA_023333625.1 Bothriochloa decipiens | reverse complement strand
GAGATATATTATTCCATGTTAATGTACCTCCATTTCACAATCCACAACCGTCATGTGCAGAAACCAAGGGGGAACTAGGTATAATGGACCTCATATGCCTCTTAAATAACATGCCACAGCTATATCTTTTTTCCTTAGTAAACTTGTATTTTGAAAGGACAACTCCCCATTAATAGGACATACAAGGTGAAATGGCAATGCGATCTTAGATTGAGCTGATGGATTTTGTTTCATAAGACATCGTTCAGGATTTGTGGTCCTTTTATGGGTATCTTTTTCATGATGTGGATATACATATGTCTTAATTAATTAGATAATCTCTAGTTAGTAGTTTCTCATTATTTTTTTCATGCTGCTCAGATTGACCTAGCAGCAAAAGCAGGGGAGTTGGAATTATTTTCAAGTGCAGATCATCCTCAATTTCCATTAATCAAGGTATGAGGTTACCCTATGGTTTCATTTTTACTGTTGATGTGGTGATTTACTTGTTCTTAATGAGTGCAGAAAGATGTTAGTAAAGCAAAAAGTCGTGAAGTTATTGAATTTTTTGAATCTGGATTTGGAATACACAATGCTGGAATGATGCGTTCTGACAGAAGTTTGATGGAACGCTTGTTTGGTGACGGGCTTTTGAAAGTAAGAATTTCTGCATGCTCGAGTATTCTCTAGTCTTGTGCTAACTTCTTTCAATTTAGGTCCTTGTTTGTACAGCAACTTTGGCTTGGGGAGTAAACTTACCAGCTCATACAGTTGTTATAAAGGTTAGTATATGTCTATGCTTTCTTTTTTGCTCTGTTTTTTTAAAAAAATTCTAAACATAAGTGTATTATTGATGGTGCATCTAGACAATACTGGATAATTGAAAGAAATAAACGCTTGCAGTTTATCTCAACTTATCACTTAATATTTTTAGAATGAAATTAATACCTGTCCATCTATCAGGATTCTATGCTGTTTAGTTCGATCTACAATTAATTTGGCCTTAATACAAACACATCTTGGTCTTCAGCGTTGTTTAGTTCAATGTAGTTACCACTTGTTTTGCAGATAGTTTGGGATCAACATTGGCATGTAATAATCTCATCTGGATGAGCATACTGAAAGCCTTAAGTTTTATGTGAATTACTTTTAGTTTATCTTACTGGTTTGACTTTTTTTTGAATGGTAGCAGGGGAAGCCCCCACTGTAGGATTTTATTAAATAAAAACAGTAACCTGTACAAAAGATAGAGCTTATTGGTTTGATAAGATGGATGGGCATCTCAACCCTTATGTTTGTTGGATTGGATGCATCATTGGTTGTTCCACCGATTCCAAAACATGCATGTTTTCAATTGTCTATACCTCTTTTATGCACTACATTGCTGAATGTTGGAGTATGAGTGATTAGGCTCATGAGGCTAGGCCCATGAGGCCCATGTATGGCACACTATATTGCTACCCTTCTAGGGTTAGCCTATGATGAGAAAACCTAATTTTAACATGGTATCAGACTGAGTTCCTTCCTCCCTCCCTCCCCTTCCCTGCCGCCGCCGCCACCTGCTGTTGCTCGCCGGCGCGTCGCCGCCGCCGCCGGAGCAGTCATGGCCGGTTGGCCCCCTCCCCCTCCTGGGCCTACCTATTTCGGCGCCTTTCTCCCTCTGCCTTCTTCCTCCTCGTGGGCGCAAGTGGCGCGCAGCCCCTCTCCAGCCGCCGGCGCAGGCGGCCATGCCGTGCGCGCCCCCTCTCGTCGCCGACGCGGGGGGCCCCGGCGTACACGCCCCATCCCCAGCCGCTGCCGCGGGCGGGCCCAGCGCCGCTGCCGCTGCTCTACTGCTGGCGGTGGGTCTGGAGGGCGCCAACGACCTCGTCGCGGACGCCCCTGTCGCGGACCCAGCCGCGGACCCGGCTGCCGATCCCGCTGCCCACCCTGTTGACCCGGTCTTCGCGGCCCTAGGCGCGGGCGGCCTGGGCGCAGGGGCCCTGGTGCGGGTGCTGTGCTTCCCGGCGCAGGAGGCCTGAGCGCAGGGGGCCTGGGCGCCATGGTTGCCGTCCCCCGCTTCGGCATGCCCCCGTGGACGCCCACCCCTCCCATCCCGGCAGCGAGCGCAGGGGCCGGGACCAACCCTTTCCCCGCCCCTCCTCCATCCCGGTAGCGAGCGCGGAGCGGCCCGACTCCGCCCTCGTCACTGCCCGGGCTGAGTACGCGGCCGGGCAGGCCCGTCTGCGGGAGGCCGCCCTCGCTTGGGAGCGCGAGCCCGATGCGTCCGACGCCCTAGCCCGCCAGATCGCCGAGGCGGAGCAGCTCCTTGCCGCGCCTGCAGCACCTGCCATCTACGACGCTGGGGCCACCTCCTCCGGCTCTTCGGGCCACCGCGTGTCTCACACCGCGGCCCTCTGGCACGACCCGGCCGATCCGCTCGTGGTGCAACTTCACTATCAGGTCGGGGGTGTCCAGAGCATCCGGCTCCTCGTCCCGGTCGTCCTCGACTCGGAGTCGTCCTCCTACGCCCCCGGTGGAGGGACTTGGTGCTCCTCACCCTCCGCCGCTACGCCCTCGACGACCACGTCCTCCTCGACACCCCGGTTGCGCTCCAGACCCCCTCGTGGCTGCGCCTCGACAGCATCGTGCTCTCCTGGATACTCGGCACGATATCCATCGACCTCCACGACCTCGTCCGCAACACTGTTGGAGCACGGGGGGCCTGGCTTGCGCTCGAGGAGCAGTTTCTGGGCAATGCCGAGGCTCGGGCTCTGCGTCTCGATGCGAGTTTCCGGACCTTCGTCCAGGGTGACCTCTCCGTTGGCGAGTTCTGCCGCAAGATGAAGGGCATGGCGGACTCTCTCGGCGACCTTGGCTGGCCCGTGGAGGACCGCATCCTCGTCCTCAATGTCCTCCGCGGGCGTAGTGACCGCTATGCTCACCTTCGGACGTGGATCACTCGTCAGCGACCCTTCCCCACCTTCCTGCAGGTCCGTGATGACCTTGTCATGGAGGAGCTCACTCAGGGAGTTTAGGCCGTGTCAGTCTCCACGCCGGGGTCCTCGTCTTCCTCGACTGCTCTCGCCGCCACTCCCCCACCGCGTCCGTCCGCTCCGTCGCCGTCGTCTCTTCTTGGTCCTCCTCCCGGGCCGAGTGGGGGTGGGGGGGCCGTGGCGGCGGCGGCGGCGGTGGTGGTGGCCGCCGTCGCCGCGGGGGCCGTGGCGGTGGTGGCCGTGGGAACACACCGGCGCTGGCGCCTCCACGGGGTGCACCCTGGCCCACCTTCCACCACCCGTGGTCGGGGCGTATCTCCATGTGGCCTTTCCAGGCTCCCGGCGGTGAGCCTCGCCCGCCGGCGGCCATGCTCGCTGGTGCTCCTCCGGGGTTCCACTCAGCGACCCCGTGGACGGCACCTCCCGGCGCCTACTCCGCGTCCACGTGGGCTCCACCTCCCGGTGCCTCGCCCGGGCCTGTCGGTTGGGACCCGGCGGCCTTGGCCAACTCCGACAGCACCGTGGTCCTGACACCTCCTGTTGGGCTAGAGTGGGTCGCCGACTCGGGAGCTACTTACCACACCACTCCCAACTCTAGTATACTCTCTTCTGTTCGCCCTCCTTATTCCTCTCTTCCTTCGTCCATCATGGTCGCAAATGGGTCGTGTCTTCCCGTCACGTCCGTGGGTGCCGCCGGCGCTCATGGCTCTTTTCGTCTTCCTGATGTTCTTGTTGCTCCTTCTATGGTCCACAACCTTCTTTCTATTCGTCGTTTTACAGCTGACAATTTCTGTTCTGTTGAGTTTGACTCTTCTGGTCTTACTGTGAAGGATTTTGCTTCCCGGCGTCCTCTGCTCTGATGTGACAGCACGGGGCCCCTTTACACCCTTCGGTTTCCGGCGTCTTCTTCCTCTTCATCGCCGGCTCCTTTGTCAGCTGCTTTCACCGCCACGCCTTCCTCCACTACTTGGCACCGCCGTGTCGGCCATCCTGGACGTGATGCTCTGATGCAGCTTAGTCGTAGCTCCGACATTCGTTGTACTCGAGCTCACGATGAGCACTTGCGTCATGCGTGCCAGCTGGGCCACCATGTTCGTCTTCCTTTTTACCCTTCTTCACATGCGGCTCATGCTTTTGATCTTGTACATTGCGACCTATGGACATCTCCTGTCATGAGTATTTCTGGCTATAAATACTATTTGGTGGTGGTTGATGATTTCTCTCATTATTCGTGGACTTTTCCCTTGCGTGCAAAGTCTGAGGCATTTCCCACTATTCTCCAATTTTTCCCTGGGTGTCTACTCAATTCGGCCTTACCATCAATGCCGTCCAGTGTGACAATGGCCGTGAGTTCGATAACTCCACCTCCCATGCCTTCTTCCTCTCTCACGGTGTCCAGTTGCGCATGTCTTGCCCTTATACCTCCAACCAGAACGGCAAGGCTGAGCGCATGATTCGTACCACGAACGACATCATGTGCACCCTTCTGCTCCAGGCGTCCCTTCTTGCTTGTTTCTGGGTAGAGAGTCTTCACACCTCCCTTCCGCTGCCTGCCCAGCTCCCACGCCACACTACGCTCTTTTCGGCACCCCTCCTCGGTATGACCACCTTCGTGTCTTCTGGTGTGCGTGCTACCCTAACACCACTGCCACCACTCCACACAAGCTGGCTCCCCGCTCGACTCTGTGTGTCTTCCTCGGGTATTCCCCGGATCACAAGGGTTACCGGTGCTATGACCTCACCTCTCGTCGGGTCCTCATCTCTCGCCATGTGGTGTTTGATGAGTCTGTCTTCCCCTTCTCCACCACCCCCACGCCGGTTTCGGCCCCTGACCTCGACCTCTCCTCGCTGTTTCCCACCGACCCGGTGGTCCAGCCACCTTTGCTGCTGTTTCGTGCAGGTACTGCTCTACCGTGCCCTTCGCCGGCACTGTGTCCCGGATCGCCGCCCCCTGGTGCCGCCACTGACTTGGTGCCTTGCCCGAGTCCGGAGGCCTCGCCCCTCCGGGTAGCCCCTGCCGCGGGTCCGGGGACGCCGGTGTTCGTTCCTCCTGCACGCTCCGCCCAGCCGGTGCCTGTTGCACCCCCGGCGCGTTTCGCCCAGCCGGTGCACGTCTACCAGCGCCGGGCGCAGGCGGCCCCGCTGCCTCCGCCACCGGGGGTGGCCTCTTCTCCGCCAGTGACGCCGCTGCCTCGGTCACCACCGGTGACCTCTTCGCCGGCTACGCCTACACCACCGCCGCGGCTCCCGGCTGCACGGGTCATGTCGCCGGTGTACCACCCGCCGCTTCTTCACCGCGACCCGCGTCATGTTCACCCTATGGTGACGCGGCACGCGGCTGGTACCCTGCGGTCCCGGGCTCTTGCGGTGATGCCCGGCGACCCGCAGGTCTCTCCTGTACCCTCTTCCGTTCGCGCCGCCTTGTTGGACCCTCACTGGCGCCGCGCGATGGAAGAGGAGTACGTGGCGCTCCTCGCCAACCAGACGTGGGACCTGGTGCCTCGTCCGCTAGGCTCCAATGTTGTCACCGGCAAGTGGATATGGAACACAAGCGGCGAGCTGATGGTACCCTTGAGAGGCACAAGGCTCGCTGGGTTCTCCGGGGTTTCACTCAGCGCCCTGGGGTCGACTATGATGAGACTTTCAGCCCTGTGGTGAAGCTGGCAACCGTCCGCACGGTGCTCTCGCTGGCTCTCTCTCGCTCCTGGCCCGTGCATCAGCTGGACGTCAAGAATGCTTTCCTGCACGACACTCTGATTGAGACAATCTACTGCAGCTAGCCAGCGGGGTTTGTTGACTCTTCTCGTCCTGACATGGTCTGCTGGCTCAACAAGTGTCTCTACGGCCTCAAGCAGGCTCCTCGGGCGTGGTACTCTCGGTTTGCTGCTTTCCTGGGGACCCTTGGATTTGTGAAGGCCAAGTCAGATACTTCTCTGTTTATCTATCACCATGGAGCTGAGACCGCCTACCTGCTGCTCTATGTTGATGATATTGTCCTCACAGCCTCCAGTCCGGTCCTACTTCGCCGCATCATCACCTCACTTCAGCAGGAGTTTGCTATGAAGGATCTTGGTGTGCTCCACCACTTCCTCGGGGTCACAGTTGAGCCTCGTCCCACCGGGCTTCTTCTTCACCAGCGGCAGTACACTCTTGATATCCTGGAGCGAGCTGGAATGACTGGCTGCAAGCCCTGCTCTACTCCAGTTGACACACAGGGCAAGTTGTCAGAGGCCAAGGGCACCCCAGTGGCAGACCCCACTGCGTACCGGAGTCTTACCGGTGCACTCCAGTACCTCACCTTCACCAGGCCGGACATCACCTATGCTGTGCAGCAGATATGTCTTCACATGCATGATCCCCAAGAGCCCCACCTGACTGCTCTCAAGCGCCTCCTCCGCTACCTCCGCGGCACCGTCGACTACGGGTTTCTTCTTCACCGGTCTCCCTCCACCAAGCTCGTCGTCTACACTGACGCCGACTGGGCCGGGTGTCCGGACACTCGGCGCTCTACCTCCGGCTACGCCGTCTTCCTAGACGGCAACCTGGTGTCCTGGTCGTCCAAGCGGCAGCCGGTCGTCTCCCGCTCCAGTGCCGAGGCGGAGTATCGCGCTGTTGCTAACGGCGTGGCTGAGGCTTCCTGGCTCCGGCAGCTCGCCGAGCTCTACAACCCTTTCTCCCGGAGCACGCGTGTTGACCACCTCCCAGTTCGCCGACATCTTCACCAAGGGTATCCCGTCCTCGACCTTCGCCGAGTTCCGCTCCAGCCTCAACATCACCGGTGACTAGTTGCGTCTGTGGGGGGCTCGTGTGTTGTACTTCTTTTCGTGTCCAGTCTGCAACTCCGCTGTGCCGGTAGTTTAGACTGGGGGGGGTGTTGGAGTATGAGTGATTTAGGCCCATGAGGCTAGGCCCATGAGGCCCATGTATGACACACTATATTGCTACCCTTCTAGGGTTAGCCTATGATGAGAAAACCTAATTTTAACATTGAATAAGTAATATACTCCCATTTCCGAACAACAGGGCACACAGCTATATGATCCTAAAGCTGGTGGGTGGCGAGATCTAGGGATGCTTGATGTGATGCAGGTGCCTATCTGAACCTGTCATAATTATGTGCTATTATTTTTCCAAGTAAAATTTCTGTGCTATTATGTTCATTTCTTCAGCCAGATAGTCTTATGTTTTTGATGTCCATGCATCTTTTTTTTTTTGTTCTAGATCTTTGGACGTGCTGGAAGGCCACAGTTCGATAAAAGTGGCGAAGGAATTATTATAACAACACATGACAAATTGGCTTATTACTTGAGGTTATTGACGAGTCAGCTTCCAATAGAGAGCCAGGTTAGCATACCAGGACGCTATGCTAACATAATAATGGAACTTGTCCTGCTATGGGACAAATAATTAAGATCATAATCCAGGGGGTGATCCTAACATTAGGTTGT
This sequence comes from Bothriochloa decipiens, assembly GCA_023333625.1. Classification (NCBI taxonomy): domain Eukaryota; kingdom Viridiplantae; phylum Streptophyta; class Magnoliopsida; order Poales; family Poaceae; genus Bothriochloa; species Bothriochloa decipiens. Next base: position 23,918,110 of record CM041637.1, on the reverse strand, counting down.
ATAATGGAGCAAGTTTTTTATGACCTAATAGTTTTATGTTATTGTACTATTGTAGCCGTTCTGATGACTCAGATCTTGAAAAAAAATGCTCTCTTATATATTTCTTTTGATTCACAGTTTAATAGAAGGGCGGCCCTGGTGCAGCGGTAGTGTCTTACCGTCTGTTACCGGAAGGTCCAGGGTTCGAGCCCCGGCCTCCGCTCATTATGTGCGGGTATGGCTTGGCGCTGAAATCCCTTCCCCAGACCCCGCACAGCGCGGGAGCCTACGGCACTGGGTACGCCCTTTTTTTATTCACAGTTTAATATGTTGTATTGTTGTTAACTATATATAATCTTGCAGTTCCTTGGATCTCTGAAAGATAATTTAAATGCTGAGGTGGCCTTGGGCACTGTAACAAATGTCAGGGAGGCTTGTACCTGGCTTGGCTATACATACTTATTTATAAGGATGAAGACTAATCCTCTGGTGTATGGGATAACTTGGGAAGAGGTAATTTTTCCTCCCACCAGTCACACCTAAGTGGCATAAACTTATCTAAGAAGGATGCATATTCTAGAATGGGATTTTTGACATTCACTAAAAAAGTAGCAAACACTATATATGGAAGTATCACAGGCCTTCTGTATTTTTCTAATAAATGTTGTTTTATCATGTCACAAATGAGATTTTGTTCCTTTTTGAGGTGCTTTGTTGCTCATGTGATGTTTCCTCCATTGAGTTCTGAATACAATATTTTGAGTTCTAATCTCTATCTTGTATTTTTTTGAATGTCCTCTATCTTGTATTTTTATTAAGGTTATGGGAGATCCTTCTATGGGTGCAAAGCAAAGAACATTTATTATCGATGCTGCACGTGCACTGGACAAAGCTAAGATGATGCGCTTTGATGAAAAGAGTGGTAACTTCTACTGCACTGAACTTGGTCGAATTGCAAGCCACTTTTACCTTCAGTACTCCAGTGTTGAGACTTACAATGAGATGCTCTGCCGTCACATGAGTGAAAGTGAGGTATGTCTTTGGTTTACCCCTGTCATATGTTTGTTCAGAGCTTGTGATGCTTGCGTCATTTTATCGACCTTCCTGTGTACAACCTCAGTTGATTACTATGGTGGCCCATTCCTCTGAATTTGAGAATATCGTAGTAAGAGAAGAAGAACAAGATGAATTAGAAACCCTTGCCAGGAAAGCATGCCCTTTGGAAATTAAGGGTGGGCCGACTGACAAACATGGGAAAATTTCAATTCTCATACAGGTCACTCCTGAGGACTGAAACTACCCCATTAAATTTTAACTAAGAAGATTTAATTTGGGTATTTGATCAATTTGCAGGTTTATATTTCCCGTGCTCCAATCGATAGCTCCTCTTTACATTCTGATGCTCAATACATTAGTCAAAGTTTGGCACGCATTATGAGGGCACTATTTGAAATTTGTCTGCGTCGGGGATGGGCTGAGATGTCATCCTTACTATTACAATATTGCAAGGCTGTGGACCGCAAGATATGGCCCCATCTCCATCCACTTAGGCAGTTTGATAAGGATCTTTCTCCTCAGGTTTGCTTCCTATTATCACTACTTGTGTTTCCATTGTTTTTGAAATGTAATCCTTCCTCTTTGAATTAGATCTTGTGGAAACTCGAGGAAAGAAATGTTGATCTGGATCATCTTTATGAGATGGAGGAAAATGAAATTGGAGCTCTGATCCGGTTTTCTCATCAGGGAAAGGTATGCCTTGGCTTAACAGGTGTTTTTTTAATGATTGTTCAGTATTTTTTTCTACTTGTTACTAATGAGATTAACAACCTGTTGCTGAAGTTGGTTAAGCAATACGTTGGATACTTCCCATATGTCAACCTATCTGCAACCGTGAGCCCAATCACTAGGACAGTTCTTAAAGTAAGAATGTGTTCCAATTAAGTATCGTGTGCCAATTTAGAATTTTTTTTATGATATACACTTACGCAACCACTAATTATATTGCTGTAGGTGGACCTGCATATAACTCCTGAATTTGTGTGGAAAGATCGTTATCATGGCATGTCAGAACGATGGTGGATTATTGTTGAGGTGCGTGAGTGTACATGTATTGTTGTTATGTCAGAAAGATTGGGGAAAATTTATTTCATATGTCTCACCATATTTATTATGTTGTTGCCATGACTTTTTTTTTGTCAAGAGACTGTTTCCTCTTTATCCTTTTTTTAGGGTCCCTTGGTATGGAACTATACAATATTTTCTTTGCTTTTAGCTTTTTGAGGAAAAACACTTAGGGTCTGTTTGGATGTTGGTATTGGAGGCCCTGGAATTGAATTGGTTACAATATCAAATATGAATGACATTGGTATTGGGTTACAATATCAAATCTGTTGTTTGGATGTCATGGAATTACTGCTTGGAATCTTTCTTCCGCACCGCACAACAACATCTATCTTCATACGCTCGTTTCCCCTCTTCTCCTCTGTCCGCATCACCATGGCCACAAGCAGAGCAAGCTCCACTGCCGCTCCCATTCCATCTGCCGGCGGGGCCGTGCCTCTCCATCTACGCGCGCGGGCTTGGGTGGGCCACAGCGCCGTCGCTCGCTGCTGGCCGACCCTCACCTCACCCCGCCGAAATCAATGGCCGGGGGTGGACGGACTCGATCCGGCGAGGACGGAGGGGCGCCTGGCGGAGCTGGGCTCCTTGACGGCGGCCATGGCGGGGCGGCGCCAGCCCCCTCGATGGTAGCCATCGCAGGGCGGCACTGACCATGACAGCGTCTTGGGCACGGCCTTGGTGGCGTCGTCGCGTGGAGGACGCGAGACCAAGGTCCCTCACCGCAGGCCCTTGTGGATCTGAGGACGGATGCCCACCGCGACATGCTCGACGAGGTTGAACAGAGCTCTATGAGGGAGAGAAGCAGTGACGGGGGGAGAAGAGAGCTCGCCGTCGGCGTTGAGGAGGGAGCTGCCTCGCCGCAGATCTAGGAGAAGGCGTGTGAGGGGGTGGAGTTCCGGCAAGGAGGGCGAAGGGGTTGGCTGCGAGGCACGGATGGGCTGGCGCCGGACCTAGGGACGACGAGCGGAGCTGGAGATAGAGCGGAGTTAAAGATGATGCGATTCCATCCAATACCGAGGGTCCTGGCTCGGTATCGCATCAGGGTCGCGCGAGGTGAAGTGAATGCCGCGCAGAATCGTGCCCAGTTTCTAGACTCGAATGCCACGACCATCCAAACACATGGAATTCGAATTTTCCATGTCCAATTCCAATGCCAAGGCCTCAATGCAGACATCCAAACGGGGCATTATACGACCTTGAAAGATTGGTAGCAAATGCATAGACATGTCATCATTTTGAGTAGGCACACTTACATAAAATGCAATGTGCATGCAGTTTTTTAAATGTCGTATAAATTTACACCTTCTCTTCAAAGATTTTCCAATTTAATCTTTTTTGTACTTGATTCCTATTGCCAACATGCATTAGTCAGTAACAATAACATTTTATTTTCCAGGATTCTGAAAATGATACCATTTATCATTCAGAGCTATTCACATTAACAAAGAAGATGGCAAGAGGAATGCCTACAAAGATATCTTTTAATGTACCAATATTTGAACCTCATCCGCCACAGTACTATATACGTGCCATCTCAGACTCATGGTTACATGCTGAAACACTCTTCACGGTTTCTTTTCATAATCTGACATTGCCACAGGTGAATTGAACAATTGCTTACTGATGCTCCATAATGTTAATTTTCATTATTTATATACTGAATGCTGCTCCCGTTGCCCATGCAGACGCAAATAACACACACTGAACTTTTGGACTTGAAGCCTCTTCCACTGAGTGCTCTTGGCAATAAAACGTATGAGGATCTGTACAGATTTTCCCATTTCAATCCGATACAAACTCAGGTGCCTTTGGAACCCATTTATCTTTCATTCTTGTGCCAATGCCCTTATCTGCATGATAGGGATTGTATATTAAACTTTTAGAACTATTCCAACCAAATTGTTTTTTGTTATGCAACTGGTCCAGAGATTATCAGTTTTTTTTGTGATTATAGTGGTCAGTTGTTTGTGGGAAAACATGTATTCTTGATTGAACATAAATTTGAGAATCAAGTAAAATTTACCAAATGCTCAACATATGCATCCATTTTGTTAAATTCACAGGATGCTTATTGTATGCATCTCTTGTGTTGTATAATGTGCAAACACAATAGTACCATTGCTGAATTGTTTGCTCTTTGTACGTAAACTATTAAATTTCTACTTATTTTCATCTTTCAGGCTTTTCATGTTCTTTATCACACTGATAACAATGTACTCTTGGGAGCTCCAACTGGGAGTGGCAAAACAATTTCGGCAGAACTTGCAATGTTACATCTTTTCAATACACAACCAGACATGAAGGTTTGTTTATTAGGTTCCAAAAAACCTGAAACCTTTCTCTCTTTTTTTTGGCATGCTGGCAATTTAATTCCTTGTCAATACCTATTTTAGGTAGTTTACATTGCTCCTCTAAAGGCTATAGTAAGAGAGAGAATGAATGATTGGAGAAAACGCCTTGTAACTCAGCTTGGGAAGAAGATGGTAAAGAGCACCCCATAACTTTCATTTCTCTGGTACATTAAAAGTAAACAGTCATCTTACCTGAAGTAACATTTTTCATAATTGATAGGTTGAGATGACTGGCGACTTCACTCCAGATTTGATGGCCCTATTATCAGCTGACATCATCATTTCTACCCCTGAAAAATGGGATGGGATTAGTCGAAATTGGCATAGCAGAAGTTACGTTATGAAGGTCTAGACATGTCCATATATTAGCTATCTAGTAGTTTTCCCCTCATTCTGTAGATCATATATTAATAGGTTAATTTCATTTTAGTTTTCGGATATATTTTACATGATTATTGACAGGTCGGGCTCATGATATTGGATGAGATACATCTTCTGGGAGCTGACCGTGGACCCATCCTTGAGGTATCCTTCTGGCACTTACATATAAAATAACATCTTTGCTTATACTGTGTCAGTATGACATAATCTTGTCCACTGATGTATAAAAATGTTTTTGCTGTATTTGTTCTTTTTTGTTTTAGCTTAGCATAATGGATTTTTTTGTTTTTTCAGGTTATTGTATCAAGAATGCGATACATATCATCACAAACAGAACATTCAATTCGGTTTGTTGGTTTATCAACAGCATTAGCAAATGCTCGGTATGCTTTTGCATGCAGTTTTTCCTACCGATATATACAACACCTTGATAATTTTATAGAGCTATGTTGTGTGCATCATAGCATCACCATAGATAATTTTGGCCCACAAACCGCAAGCAGATTCATAACAGTTAGCATGAGCGGTCACTGGTGGTGGATTATCACTGGCCGTTGGATACATGCAAATCCTGATCAGTGTTGTATCAGTATAGATATTGATTCTTGCACTCAATCCCTTAAATAAAGTGCAAAATATTCCCTAGCATATGAATGGAAGCACTATTCTCACATAATATAGATATTGTATCACGGTGCTGTGTGCACCTACATTACCACTGTAGCACTTTTGCTCTATCAGCTGACCTCTTCCATCCTTCACATATGTTTCAGTGATTTAGCTGATTGGTTGGGCGTTACAGATGATGGCCTATTCAATTTCAAGCCTAGTGTGAGGCCTGTACCTCTTGAAGTGCATATCCAGGTAAGCAGGGTTTCTGTTATTGCTGCAAGTTCCTATTCTGGTTCATATTGCTGACATTGCCCAGTAGTGCTAATTTCCTCAGATATTGGTTGCATTAACTAGTTTTGCTGGAAAAACTCTGCACCAATACTTTATAGGTTACATTTATTTCTCCTGGTCAATTTACTTTTATGTCGGATGAGGTCACAAAGGAAATACATGGTCTTCTTTGGCAATGTGGTGCTAGACGATGAGAGTAGGATCGGAGTTAATAAAAAATAGAGTTGTGGAGGCAAAAATTGGACTAGAAAGGTTTTAAACTAAGAACCAAAACAGAGCATATGTTCGCTTTATTTCCATCTCCAAATCTCCAAGTTTAGTAAAAATAGCCTTGTATAACATTTATCCTCATCTTGTCTTTCCTCTCTTCTCTCTCTCATCTATCTGAATCTATTGTAAAACTGATTTATTGAGTCTTTGCAAACTAAAAGAACTAAAATATGCACCAAGAGATAACATTCATGCAGTTTATACAAGATAGATTGAGGCATAGAATTGATGCATATAATTAGATTCAGGTGCATTGTGCAGCCAAGGACAATAACCCAAATTTTGGACTAGAGGGCAGGGTAGAATCACCAATTGCTTTGTTTCATCTCTGTTTCTTTTTCATGAACACACATGAGAGCTGCATATATTTTTTTATATAAAAAGAAATATAAAAGGGGTAAGGGAGCACACTCTCCACACCCTTGGTTTCACATATTATATCCGCACCTGTGCTTAGAAGATATAACTCCCCACCAGATAAAGACACTGACCACAGTATTTGGAGGAAAATGTTTGGTGGATCACATCATAAGAAAAAAATTGCATCCTAATTCCATGTTTCCTTTTCTGTTTTGACAGGGATATCCTGGGAAATTCTATTGTCCAAGAATGAATAGCATGAATAAACCAGCTTATGCAGCCATATGCATTCATTCACCCAATAAACCAGTTCTCATTTTTGTGTCATCACGTCGACAGACAAGACTTACAGCTCTTGATATCATTCAGGTGGAGTTTTACTTTGGATCTGTGCTACTAGATGTATATAACTATAAACATTACTGCTATCTTATTCTTATCTGTTTAATGTGCTCTACATACAGCTTGCAGCATCAGATGAAAAACCAAGGCAGTTCCTGAGCATAGCGGACAACTCCCTAGACATGGTTCTTTCACAAGTTTCTGACAGTAATTTGAGGCATACCCTGCAATTTGGCATAGGTCTGCATCATGCAGGTTTAAATGACAGAGACAGATCCTTGGTTGAGGAGCTTTTTTCAAACAATAAGATTCAGGTGTGTTCTGCTTTTGATAGCCTTCTCCTGTTACACGTATTATTTCTAATATTTCAGCTTAGCTGGTTAAGTATTTCTCTTGTCAGCTATGCTAGTTGCATACTTGAGCAAAACTTAGACAGACCTTGTTGCTTGACGTTTTTCCAGGTGCTGGTATGTACCAGCACATTGGCGTGGGGTGTCAATCTTCCAGCTCACCTCGTCATAATCAAGGTGACATAATGCCTTGCATTTTCTGTCTTCACTGGTGATTTATTTGTGAACTCATTTATAATCTCCATCTTGTAGGGCACTGAATACTATGACGGGAAAACAAAAAGATACATAGATTATGATATCACAGATATTCTGCAAATGATGGGTCGTGCAGGTCGGCCGCAATATGACCAACATGGCAAAGCTGTTATTCTTGTTCATGAACCAAAAAAGAGCTTTTACAAGAAGGTCATGATTTTTCCTTCTCTTCTAATGGACGATTTAAATCATCTTTTATCTTGAGCTTAACAGTAAATAATATAATTTTCAGTTCCTCTACGAACCATTTCCTGTTGAAAGTAATCTGAGGGAGCACTTGCATGACCACATAAACGCAGAAATTGTTTCTGGCACCATCAGCAACAAGGAGGAGGCGATTATTTATCTCACCTGGACCTACCTATATCGCAGATTGGTATTTATCTTGCAAAAATCATTTTCAGTACTTTGTTTTATGTTCCTGCACTCAGCTGGCTAAAAGTTCTGGATACGTAATCTTAACACACTTTAACTCCTTTTTCATCCTTTGGTCGGTACATTTTCTAAATAATAAGGGTCAAAACCAAGATTGTTACCACAATGGCAGAAATTCAACAAGCAATGTATAAAGGGTCTTACTGTTTTGCTGATTAAATTCTGTGGGGCTTGCCAAAGTTCTCTGATAAGACGGCATGATGACATTTAGCTGGGACGAAAATATCTCATAGAATATATGTTTTTGTCTTGTTCACCATGATTGATTGCTATATCTCAGGTTGTTAATCCGTCCTATTATGGATTGGAGGATACTGAAACAAACACATTGAATTCTTATCTATCAAGGTGGGGAATGTGTTCATTTAAGCATAGGTCTTGACTCTCTTTGCAACAAATCGATGATGTCTTTCCCATTTTGCCCAAACAGGTTAGTTGAAACTACATTTGAAGATCTTGAGGACAGTGGATGCATAAAAGTGGATGACCGCTCTGTAAAGTACTTGATTTTGGGGAAAATAGCTTCACAGTATTACCTCAGCTACCTCACTGTTTCAATGTTTGGGTCAAATATTGGCCCCAACACATCATTGGAAGTAAGTTTTGACCCCAATTATATTCCTTGGTTAATTGTTTATCAGTTAGTTCAGAATGACAGATATTGAATAGCTTTGATTCTTTTTGCTAGGTCTTTGTGCACATACTGTCTGCTGCGGCAGAATTTGATGAGCTTCCTGTACGGCACAATGAGGTGTTTTTTCCCTCTTTTATTCATTATAATAATATAATAAAACAAGCACTATTCAACTTCTGTTCATGGATAATTGAAAGTCAAAACAATTTTTCTCCTTCCGAAGATGAGGTCACTGTATTGACTAAGGAGAGGCATTGAAATTCATACTACTAATTCCTAAAGTGTGCTCTGACCTTAGTTCACCCTGAACTCTTGTCATGTTTTCATCTTTTTTTGCACTTATGCTCTTTGTTGATTCAGGATAATTTGAATCGAATACTCAGCGGAAATGTCCGGTATCCAGTTGATCAACACCACCTTGATGATCCACATGTTAAAGCCAACTTACTCTTTCAGGTACTGGGATTTGAACATATGATTGGAATGTTCTTCTTTAGCAGTATTTTCAGTTTGATAGTATTTGATGCATAATGATGTGGTAATTATCGTTTTTTTTGTTTGTACTTCTGTCTTGCAGGCACATTTCTCCAGAGCAGAATTGCCAATAAGCGACTATGTCACTGACTGGAAATCAGTTCTTGATCAGAGCATACGTATCATACAGGCGATGATTGATGTATGCGCCAATAGTGGATGGCTTTCAAGTGCATTGACTTGCATGCATCTCTTGCAGATGATCATACAGGTGAATTGCTTTGGATCAGCTTTTCTTTTTCATCAAATATATAAAAATGAGCCCAAATCCTGTATTGGATTAGGATTGCATTGGTTCAGCTTTTCTATTTTACCATGCTAGGGTCTCTGGTTTGAGAAGGATTATGAATCCCTCTGGATGTTGCCATCCATGAATGATGATATATTAGGTCATCTTAAGGGTAGAGGAGTCTCAACAATCCCCTCCTTGCTGGATCTTTCCCATGAAGAATTGCATAAGCTACTTCAACCAATTTCTGCGTCAGAGTTGTATCAGGTGCTACTTTCTCAGTTCTCACACTTAAATTTGTGAGCATAATTTGTTTCCCAAAATGGTTTTAGATATTAGTTAAACATAGAGTGGTTTGTAAATTTCTGAACTGTCCATCATTATCCAGTCTCCTTGAATTATTCAAGGAAATGCAAGCAGAAGAAGCTGGTTCCAGTGTTCTTATTGTTTCCCTAGACTGGCATGTTACTCATATTGGGCCTCCAATATTATTGCCTGAACCGTAATTCTTTTTTCTTGTACGCTCTATGTGTCCTTTGTTTCCTGGTCTCTTTTGGGTTTCATCTCTAGTCTACCCCAACTTGCTTGGGACAAAAGGCTATGTTGTTGTTGTTGTTGTTGTTGTTCAGGGACTGGCATGTCTTAATGCCCATGAATTTCCATATATTCTTTTAGAACAAAAATGTTTCAGGAATGGGCCCTGCTGTTTAATTGACTATGTTTCTACTTTCTACATGGCACTTTCAATTTCCTTTAAATTTTGTATTGTCTGATTATTTGTTTTTATGTATTAACCTCATTACCAGTATTTCCCCTTTTTTGTGTTAATTAACATCATTATTAGTTTCCGTCGAACTTCTGAATGCATATGATCATTGCTTTGTTACTCTCCTGACTACTATATTTCATTGTGCAGGATCTGCAACATTTCCCTCGTGTTGATGTGAAAGTTAAGCTTCATAATGAACAGGAGCGATCCAAACCTCCAACTTTAAACATCAGATTACAATTGAAAAATTCACGACGTTCAGCATCAAGAGCATTTGCCCCTAGATTTCCCAAGGTTGGTATCTAAATAATTTCCATAAGAATAGATACATAGTAGGCTCATATGTTATTAAATTTGAGTAAGAACATTGCTGCTTTCCACGGTTACTACTAGAACTTGCAAATGTGTATTGATAACCTTATTAATATTGATTTCTTCAGCTTAGCGGTTTGCTGTTTCACCTTTCCCAACTAATATCATTGAACTTCAATAGTTGTGTTGCTTTAACCTTTTGGTTGTTTTCTGTAGGCAAAACAAGAAGCTTGGTGGCTGGTCCTCGGGAATGCTACAAGTTCTGAGCTGTATGGTCTAAAAAGAATTAGTTTTGCAGATCGGGTGGTTAATACTCGCATGGAATTGCCACATATGTTCGATGTACAGGTAAATTGATTTTGTTAGGGTATATGGTAGGCTCTGTGTTAAAATCTTCCGTACTTTTTGGGTGACTTGACAGCTTGTGCATTTGCGTCTGAGAAATCTATTACTACACAGATGACTTTTTACCTGTTGGGATACCATTGAATCTTGTTAATCTGCTGCATTAACAATAAATATCATAAATATTTATGCTTAAGATAGCTTATTTCAAGCATGAAATCTGTGTGAGCTCACATGTCTTTTATGATTCTTGTTTCCCTTGGATGTGTGCATCGACATTTTATGTTCTGACGATGTAATTTCATTTCAGGAGACGAAGCTGATTTTGGTGTCGGATTGCTACCTAGGTTTTGACTTGGAGTATTCTCTTGAGCATCTTACCAAGGGTTGAGTGCTTTGTTCAAGAGTTCAGAGCTGTTTGGGCTGTAACATTTTGTATGGGTTGGGCAACCAGCCCATCCTAGATTGATCTGTCATCATGAGCTCATTGCATGAATTTTGTTGGAATGACTATATTCCTCGTGCTCATGCTTATATAGCATTTAATAGCGATGTGGTGGTTGTAATCAACTCATTTCATATACCCTACCAAACAAAAATTAAGGATGAGATGATGAACCCATCTATCAAACCAAGAACACCTTTTGCTTTTTGTCAATAACATGGTGGCACCGTGTAGCCATTCAGAATATCTAATAAAGGATATTAGTTGGTTAGGTCCCTTGTGGTTGAATGTGTTTAAAGTCTTTGACTTGGCATATGCGTTCGTATTTTGCTAGATTTATTTTAGAATTTTCCGGTATTATGCTTTTAAGTGATAAGAGACGAAATGACGTTTTTATCGACAATGAGGTGTTAGTGGTGATTTTTGGAATCTTTAGATTTGCTAGCTCTTCAGAGATGTTTATAGAGGTACAGTGTATGTATGAACGTTCCAGAGGCAATAAATACACCCATGCGAACAAGTGGGTGGTAGTCAATAAGTAGCAAAGAGACAATAAGAGCAGGTATTGTAGTCGGCTGCAAGCTGGCAAAATGCTGGCGTGGAGGAGAGAATAAAAGAGAAGCATGTTGTAATCTTATAGTCAACTTGGACACTAGAACTAAAAACTTCTATCAGAGAGACAAGTGAGCCTAACATTAATAGCAAGGGCTCAATAGCTTAGCTGAGAGAAGCCTGTAAGTGACCTTCCAAATGAGCCTAATATTAATAGTAAGGGCTCAATATTTTAGTTGAGAGAAGCCTAACATAAGCCTAATATTAATAGCAAAGGTTCAATAGTTTAGCTGAGAAGCCTGTAAGGGATCTTCTGACCAGCAAGTCAGTTGTATTCTAATACTTGCTCTAAGCTCTATTATAATACGTGAAGGCAAGTGACAGTCAATAAACAATAAATGAATAATAAATGAATTCCAAGCTAATATGAATAAGATTTTTTAATAAAACATTTTCACTTAGACGAAGGAAATTTTTAAATAGAGAAAGTATTAAATTTAATATATGATATATCTTAGAAAAACAAAGGTTGGTAGAAAATAATGAACAAAAAAACAAAACGACCTCTATCTAAAAAATAAGAGTATATCGAAGATTGAGTTTGTCGTCGTCTTCTTTCAGTAGAACAGACGGTCGAGATCAACGTATTGAAAGTCAATCAAATGCTTCATGTAATACCATCTGCCAAGATCCGAATGAAGATCACAAATCAGACAGACCAAACTCTCATTGGGTCCTTCGCAGACGTCAGATCAAACGTCGTGGAGGTGGAGATAGACTAGAGAGACTTTATTAGAAAGTACCACCGTCTCCACCAACTCATCCAGGAACAAAACCCTAGATCAACAAGTAACCACAACTTAATCTGAAACTCCAAAGGAAAAGGGGATCGGGTCCGTGCTCCTGTGTTCACCGGCGAGCTCGCCGGTCAGGAGAGAGGAGGGCGACCGAGCTAATGTCCTTGGGAGAGGGCGGCGGCAGCTTCCCTCTAAGAATTGGCTGTGAGCATGCGAGTCTGTGCTTGCGTCGCATGAACGCCCGCATGAACTGTGCTGGAAATGTCTTCACACAGATCGAGAGAATATAGGCCCTCGGCAACAGCAGTTTACAGCTGAGCGGTGCAGGTTGCTACCTCAAATAGTAACCTGATTATTCTACCCCTGAAATTCTCCAGTAACTAGTTTTTTTTCTTCCACGTAAACTTTTTTCTCGAACATCTTCCACGTAAACTTACCGAGCCTCAAAACTCAAAACGCAGATCACTAAAACGAATTTCGAATGTAGCCTCGGGGAGCTTCAGTGCCTCGGGGCTAGCGAAATCGAGCACCGAAAGCTGCACGTGCCCAGCTTCAGTACCTTCACACATTGACACAGCTGGAGACACTAGCCAATTTGCATGAAGCAAAAATATAACCTCAGGAATATGGCACTCTAAATTTACAAGAACCCCTTAGCGTTTAACATCACGGGTACAGAAGGTTACAAGAATTTCCATGCACTTTACCCGCCACTTGTTCCATGAATGCTTTCAGCACTACATAAAACTAGTAATTAACTGCTGACTAACAAGGGTGGTCAGTTAGACTGGACACACTAGCCAATTTGCATCCCATCCTAAAGGAACCAAAGAACCCAGAGAAAGGCTCACATTATTATTCAGCCTGCCAACACTCCATCATCATGGATTTCTGAGAGATTGACAAATAGCGAAGAAACCCGCTAGATGTACTAAGCTAGTAAGCATCGACTTCTCTAAAGAATTCTGAAGCTAATTACTCTTCATCGGAGAAAAATGATGGGAGATCCACATTTTTTTTTGTTGGCCCAGCCCATAAGGCCTGCTCACCCCAAAACCCCGAGCTGTTGGGGGAGGACCGCCCCGCCTTATAAGCTGGCCACCCCCCATCGGCTAACCGATGTGGGACTATCCCAACACTCTTGTATAATCTGCTGCCGACTTCCTTTTATAGTAGTGGTAGTCAATTTAGATTTGACTATTGGCTGATAACAGCAAATAGAAGTAGGCAAGTTTGGTTTTGCTATGTAGAGTTGTTACACAACTGGGGCAGCAAGCTGTTACACAGCTGTAGAGGCATCAAGTTGGTTTACAAACCGACCTTGCTTGTCTATATATATGTACCATATTCAATTGAGAAAAAATAGTTCAGCAGACCAAAACATTCTGGGAGGCTCGGGTTTTAGGAACTGAAACTGTGAGTAGAGTGTGTGTGCGTTTGCTGTGTTCAGCTCTTCTCTACTCGAGGGCCTCGAGAGGAGTCGAGGGGGAGGTCGAGCAGGTGCTGCTTGCCTCGAACCTGGTCAGTAGCCAACGCTGCTGGTCAGTGCCACTGGTTGGCATCTTCTCAGGTGGTCGGTGCTAGGTACTAGCACCAACACGTGGTATCGGAGTCGTACACTTCGCAGGGCTTAACAGCCAGCGATGTCGGACACCGGAGGAGCGACGCCGAGCAATAGTGGAGGGGCTGGAGACAAGCAGCTCGCTCTGGTGGTTCAGCCACAGCTGGAGGTGCGCACGGTGCGAGAGTTCGGCGGAGCCAACTCCTGGCCGATGCTCACCCGCACCAACTACGGCGAGTGGGCTGTCCACATAAAGTGGAAGCTCCGCACGCGGAGATGGTGGGCGGCCGTGGAGACCGTGAACGCCGGCGAGGAGGCGGAGGTGGGCGTCATGGAGGCGCTCATGGCATCCACGCCGAGCGAATACCATGAGGCGATTGGCCGGAAGGACACGGCCAAGGAGGCATGGGAGATGCTCGCATCCTTCCGCGTCGGCTCAGATCAAGCCAAGAAGGCGAAGGAGCAACAGCTGCAGAGGGAGTTCGACGATCTCCGGTTCAAGTCCGGGGAGACGGTGGAGGACTTCGCGTTGCGCCTCCAGTTGTTGGCGGGTCAGCTTTCCACCTATGGCAAGCCGATCGACGATGAGGACGCCGTGGCCAAGCTGTTGCACGTCGTGCCGGCCAAGTATGCCCAGCTCGCCTTGTCCATCGAGACCATGCTGGACTTGTCCACGCTGTCTCTGGAGGATGTGACGGGGTGGCTGCGCGCAGTGGAGGACCGTGCACCAGTGGAGAAGACCAAGCCTCAGCTGCTGCTGACGGAGGAGGAGTGGACAGCGTGGATGAAGGATAAGCGCATGTCCAGGGAAGGCTCCAATCGTGGTGGTAGGAACGGCGATTGCGGGAAGAAGGCTGGCAAGGCGCCGACGGACAAAAAGAAGAAGAAGAGGTACACCGACCCGAACGCATGCCGGCATTGCGGGAAGGTGGGACACTGGGCGCGGGAGTGCCCAGAGAAGAAGCCGTGAGGAGGAGGCCCACCTACTTCAGGACGACAGCGACGACGAGCACGCGCTATTGATGGGAGTGTGCTATGCGCTGGAGGACGGCGAAGCAGAGAAGGGAGGGCGGAGCAGGGGACTGCGCCGCAGGCTGTCCATCTCGACGAGCCGCGCGCGAGGGCCCATCTTGGCACAGTCGACATGCTGGAGCAGGTGGTGGTGTCCCAGGAAGTCATCTCCGACGAGGCGGCATGGGACAGGCCAGGGGTGGGGGAAGAGCCTGCGGATGTAGAGGCGGAGGAGCCAAGCCCAGCCACGGAAGGCTCGCCTGCTCTTTGCTCCGATTCCGGTGGCGGCGAGGCGGTAGAGTTCGCGGCTGGGGAAGCAGGGGATTGTAACATCCTAGATGTTAATAAGCATTTAAAATATTAATCATGTGCATTATCAAGCATAATCATTAAGTATCATGGCATAAATGCATTCATGTTTCTTTAATGTCTTTTTATGGTGTTTGTTTAATACATAAAATAATGATGCTTAGGGTGTTTGTTTAATTTTAAAATTTTTCAAATTAAAATATCCCTTTTATCCCCTTTTCTATATTTCAAAATCTACAAAGAATTTGGGGTTGGTTGAAAAAGCATTATTGTAGATCTTGTTGAGACCTACACTAGTGGTATTCAAAGTTTTCAAGTTTCAATAAAGAATTTCAAATGAATTTAAAAATACAAATTTTCAACACTTGTCCCCTTTTGATTTTAAATCCATATTTTAAAATTTATGCATAATTTAGGAAAACTTTGTATAATAAAAATGTTTGGTTTGAAAATTTGAGCATTCCCTACTTTGGAAGATTTTCAAGTTATTTAGCAAAATCAAAAGATATTTAAAATGTTTGTTTATAGGGTTTGTCCCTTTTTGTCCCCTTTTCAAATTTGCATTCAAAACTCAATTTTTCTGGCTGAATCTGAAAAACTTTGTTTTGAGAAGAGTGTAGAGCATGAAATTCTGATCATTCCTTAGATTGGGAGTTTTTCATTCTATTTAAAATTTGAAAGGAAATTGAAAAATTTGAAAATCGGGCATACTACTACAGTACCCGTGATGTTGCTCCTCTGACCGCTGTGTCGACGCCGTATGCCGTTTGGCCGCTCCATCGTGGTGCTTCTCATGCGGATGCCTGCGTGGCCAGGCCCAGAAGCTGCTGGTGCACCTGGAGAACTCGACCACGTCCCCTTAAGCCAGCAGCCGGCCACTCTCTCTCTTTTCTCCCTCTCTGTTCTCTGCTCGACCGCCATGGACGGACAGGCAGAGCTCCTCTCTGTCGCTGCTGCCCGCCTCCATTCCTTTTCCGTTCTAGTCAAGTGCTGTTAGCACCTTCTCCTCCCTCCGTCGCTCTTTCTGCCCCTCCTTAGGCGCCCCTGCGCCCTGCAGTGCCGCTGCTGCCTGTTGCCGTCGTTTTGGGCTGCCGGCGCGTGTGGCCAGGACGCCATGGGTCGCCGCGGGGCAAGACGAGGCAACCAAAGGGTGCACACGAGCCTCCTAGTGCTCCCAAGCCGTTCCGCTGCCGGCATCGAGCACCCCACCGCCGTACCCGCAAGCCACGACGAGCTCTCTGTTATTGAAATCACGACCAGGGACCTCGTACAAGAATTCGGTTAAATCCAGGGTGTTTTCTGCGAAGACTGCGACTCATGTGAATACTGAAGTAAGGACCTATTTGTAGATATTTTTTCTAAATCTTTGGAAATTTATATCTGGAGTTTGGTAACTCCATTTTTGGTGAACCAAATTTTGTTGTACTCCTTATGATGTCTAGTTTTTATTGAAAATATAAAACATGTCATGTTTTGTAGAAAAATAATTAGCTATGTTTTAAGCCCCTTATTTTATGATAAAAAAGAAATAAAATTCATATATCATGCTGCGTACCTTCTTTTTACTTGAAATTTTTATGAAATATTTCTGATGCCATGTGTGTGCTATACTAAAAATATTATGGTAATTGGATGCCATATGCTTTATCTTTTGTTTTATCGTGTTTGTTGTTAATTAAATGGTTTATAATTAAAAATAAAAATGTATAAATAGAAAATATGGTTTCTTTACTTTTGTATGATGTTGCTATGTAATATTAACATCTAATATGGCTATGTGATTTTAGAATATGTGGAGTTTTATATTTATTGTGTAATGCTTTTAAAATAGTTTATAATTAGCTAGTTAATTAATCTTGTTATGCTTTCACCAATGCATTGCCGTGCATCATGTCATGAGTTCATCATGCTAAAGCATGCATCATTCCATTACGTGTAGTTTTCGAAAGTGAGTTGAATCGTGGTGAACAAGCTTCGGAAAAATGTCATCCACCAATGGTGTTGAAGTCATCCATAATGGTGTCGGTATCGTCGATCTACGGAGTTGATGTCAAATCTGACATTTGGAATCTAACTTCTCTGCAACGAAGGCAAGCCCTGGATGCATTTAAACCCTATCCTTGTTTTATAAAGTTTTTATCACTTCAGCTATGAAATATTGCATTAAGTAATAGGAGTTAAGTGATAACTCACCAATTGCATTACCTGTCTTACTTCCATATTCCTTATTACTTGTTTATTCAAAAAATGCGTAGTAATCCTTAGCCCTTCTTAATTAGCTAGGTTTTCAAAAAGTAAAAGAATGAAAAAGATGAGATTGGTTTCACCTGATGGAATCATAATGATAGTTAATAAATTATTTCCGGACGGCTAACTTGCGTTGGGAAAGGAGTCCCTCTATAGTGTTTCTGTCTGTTGATGCCCTAGGTCCCATTCGTTGGTGATCTGCGTGTATCGAGACTAGATAACCACATGCATGGTGTGATATACTGTGGGTTTGAGCTCCTATGTATATCGATACACTGTGGGTCAGAGGTCCCATGTGTATCATGTGGTTGATATATGGCGTCGGTTGCTATCTCGGTATATCATGTGATCTGGTATGCAGCGGAGTTAGAGTCTCCGGTATATCGGTGATCTAGGTCCTAGCTGGGTAAAAATGATTCGAATCGTCATTGCTTCTCGGAGAATAAGACTCGATCTCTGTTCATCATCGTAGTAACAAGTGAACTAATGGTTGAGGAATTCGAATGAAGTTAGTTGTTAATCTTGAGCTATAGAGCAAGACCACTTTACTTTTTTTACAATAAATGCTGAATTAAAACTTGATCTATAAGAGCTTTTCTGTAAAAGTCCTTATTCTGCAAGCCTTACCTTGTCCCTCTGGCCTGCATTTCTTAGTCTTCACCCCTCTTTTCGTCGGGTCAGTCTTGTTGAGTACTTTTGTACTTAGGGTTTATTGAACCCCTGTTGCAGGTTCTAATTGGTGTTCGAACCAAGGTTATGTCGTTGGGCTCGACGTGATCTAGTTGTCCTCTCTCAGCTTTGGCGCTCTACCTAAGTTGTCTTCTGTAGTTCTACTCTGCTTCCGCAATTGAAGATAAGTTTATAAAAGATAATTTATTTATAATTTATAAATTTACTTTTATCTTTTCTCTGCACTCTGATTCTTATTTTGTAACAAATGTTGTAATGTTGTAGCTACTCCTTTGTTGATCCTGGTATGAGTTGTTAAATGTGGTTTAATCGGGGTCCTTCAAGGACACCTGACAGGGCCTTCTAAGTTATCTGGAACACATGCATAGCTGTCAAAGGTCTTCGGGACAATAACAGGTGCGTGTGGGCCATATAATTTAGGAGGTTCTGCCATAGGGACTCTGCGGTGGCTGGGGTGGAGGAGCCGCCCAGTCCACCCGGGGCATGGGTGCCCACCCTCGACCGTGCTCCGCCTCGTCCGACCCCTCCCCGAGAGGACGCTTCGACCTCGAGGGGTGGCTGGGCCTCGTCCGAAGGCCGGGACGGCCTCGAGGTTCGCGGGGCCCCAACCGAGTTTTGCGAGTCCACGCTCGAGGGTCGTTGGGCCTCGACCGAGGGCCGGGGCGGCGTCGAGGGTCGCACGGTCTCGGCCAAAGGACGAAGCGGCCTCGAGGGCCGTGGAGCCGCGAGCCGCCTCGACCGCAGGCAGGAGGCCGCGATCGCGGTCCGCGAGGCCACAACCGCAGAATGCAGAGCCGCGACCGAGGTCGCGCGGCTTTGTCTGATGGCTGGGGGGGCTCTCGCATCTGTAGGGCCGCGATGGAGGCTCGCGGAGGCCTCGACCCCGGAACGGAGAACCTCGACCGTGAGACGGAGGGCCTCGATCCCAGGACGGGATGCTTCGACCCCGTGGCCGGAGGTTCCGACCCCTGGACAAGAGGCCTTGACCGCGGACGGGAGCGGTTCAACCAAGAGTCAAGCAACCTCCACAGCGGCCCGGGAGACCTCGAGTACAGGCTAGCATGCCTCGAGCACGGGTGGAAAGAGAAATTAAGTGCATGGGTTCTGTTGGCTCATGCACCCGTTCTACCCTGGCCCTACAAACATCCATGTGTCTTTATTTTTTATATGTGCACAATCAGCGATCGATCACACGAACCTACGCACACGCATACGTTGTTTTACCTCCTGCCACACGAAACGGTTCCGTGGAAAATTGGCATTAGGAGGCACCGCTGCAATGCATCTCCCCTAGTGCTCCAGACAAAGTCACAAATTCAGATAGTACGTACTTAGTGTACCTCGTTACGGACATCGACAAAATCCGTCCTTACAAAGTGCTACGGCTGCGGTATGTCGTTTCAAACTTCAAAGTCCTTGGCAGATACTCTCAATAATATGTTGTGTATTCAACTATTTTAATTGCTTCCATTCCTTGTCTATTGATCTACTTGCGCTTTCTCGGACGTCCAAGGGAATGGAAGAGCAGAATTTCATCTAGGTTTGTTTTAAAGCAATCAAACTTATATGACTTTGATTACAAATACATGAAATTTAATAAACATTAACAGCACATGATCAGCAATGATAGATTCATTAAAAAATGCTAGTTTTTATAATATATATACTTTTTTCACTTTAAGACCACTAACATAGTTTCTAGGTGATGATCTACTCGCATTGAGTCCCCGATTAATATACTAAGTGTATGGACCTAGAAGATACACTACCGGAAACGGTGCCTTTGCCGAGTGCCACCCACTTTGCCGAGTGGCAAAGCTCGGGCATTCGGCAAAGACTCCCTTTGCCAAGAGCCAAACACAGCAATCGGCAAAGATCATCTTTGCTGAGTGCTGCACACTCGGCAAAGAAAGGCTCTCGGCAAAGAGTGACAGGGACAAATGGCATCCGTCGTCGTCACCTTTACCGAGTGCCGTGCCATCAGGCACTCAGCAAAGAGATCGTTTTTGCCGAGTACCCAGCCACGCACTTGGCAAAGATCCACGTCGCGGGTACTGGGCCCAGGCCGACCCATCTTTGCCAAGTGCCGGGTTGGGCACTCGGCAAAGCATGCATCTTTGCCGAATGCCACATCGAAGGCACTCGGCAAAGAGCCTATTTGCCGAGTGCCACTTCTGGCACTCGGCAAAGGTTTTATTTTTTTTGAATTTTGAATTCAAACTTTTTTGTAGCCCAATTATATTGTATTAAAGCACATGTTCGAATTTGGGACCTTTTTAAAATATTTTTCTATATTTCTTGAATTAATTTTGTTTCCTTGTATTTTTCTTGTAAAAGTAAATTTAAACTGCAGGTGCATGAAATATTAAAATGTATCCATTCAAAAAATGATATTCATGTTGGAGAGTGTATTTTGAGGCTGTGTCCATAAACTCACGCAAAAGTTTGAACATCTTGTCCATGAAACATGACCATCCAGGTGCGGGAGAAGTGTTTTTTAATTATATAAAATCCAAACGAAGTCTAAAAATCATGAAACTTGTCGAAGTGTCATGTTATCGCATGTAGAGGCTACGATAAAAATTTGAAAACTGTTTGAAGCAAGTTACGACGTCGGATGCCTAAAACCCAGAAATCTCCACATGTGATCACAATTGATCAAGTGAGAGCCCGTTCCTCGTTCGATAGAGGTCGGCAGGAGGCCCAGAGGCGGTCTCATTAAAGCAAAATACATGGACCTATGGATACCGATTCCATTCGATAGGTCTCGGCGGCTCGATGCCTCCCTTCGGGGGGATTTCATAAAGTCCTAGCATTTCGCCTTGGATGTGTCCAAAAGGGATCTTGAGGGTTCATTCTCGAGTGGGGCCTCGTGTTGGCTCCCCCTTGGTCACCCCTGACTCAGGTGCTCGAGGGCGGCTGTCGAACCCTGGTCGAGGGCCAGCCTTCGCTCCCTCGAGACTTGTTGTGGGGCCGAAGCCCGTTTACCTCTTCGGGGGATTTCCAACCCTCTTTCGTCGAGGGGTGCTGGGCACGGTCGAGCTCCTGAGCCTTGTGCGGCTGGGGCATTGTTGGCCTCGGCGTTCATCTCACAAGTCCTTTCGATCAGACATGAGGCGAGAAGCATCGGACTACCCTAGATAGGGCGAGCCTCAAAGTTCTCAGTGAGCTGATAATGGGAAAATCCAAGTGTGAGCCCGTTCCTCGTTCGATAGAGGTTGGTAGGAGGCCCGGAGGCAGTCTCACTAAAGCAAAACGCATGGACCTATGGATACCGATTCCATTCGATAGGTCTCGGTAGCTCTATGCCTCCCTTCAGGGGGATTCCATAAAAGTCCTAGCATTTCGCCTTGGATGTGTCCAAAAGGGGTCTCGAGGGTTCGTTCTCGAGCAGGGCCTCGTGTTGGCTTCCCCTTGGTCACCCCTGACTCGGGTGCTCGAGGGCGGCTGTCGAACCCTGGTTGAGGGCCAGCCTTCGCTCCCTCGAGGCTTGTTGTGGGGCTGGAGCCTCTTTACCTTCTCCTGGAGGAATCCGCCGATAAGTAACGTTTGTTTTTCTTACCATCAGACGCGTCTTTTGAGGAGGAAGGTTAAACAGTGCAGTGGTGGAGATCATGGCGGGCCTGGGCAATGGCTAATTGC
The DNA here is from genome assembly GCA_023333625.1 of Bothriochloa decipiens. Taxonomy (NCBI): domain Eukaryota; kingdom Viridiplantae; phylum Streptophyta; class Magnoliopsida; order Poales; family Poaceae; genus Bothriochloa; species Bothriochloa decipiens. The sequence goes on along the minus strand of CM041637.1, from coordinate 23,896,283 downwards.
CTGAGGCGTGACGCATGTATTCGGCCGAGAATCGAGGGAGAACAATTAGGTAAACGCATTAACTGCGGGGAGTTACCTTTTTCTTCCGCCGGGTTCCACCCGTTGCTCTTCCTGGGTATAAGAACAGAGGGGACAGGTGCTGCTCGCCCCTACCTTTGCCACATTGCCTTCACCGCCGCTAGTGCTCCCGAGTCCCTGCTTTCCTGCGCACGAGGGTAGGAACTTAGAGCAAGAAATCATGATTGGAAACCTTCCCGATCGCCCATCCGCCGAGGAGATCCGCATCGTCGCCGCCGTCGCCGCCAAATCCACCGATCAGATTAGTGCCGCCGCTGCAGCCATGGCCCCCATCGTCCAGTCTGTCGACCCCTGACGCCCGTCGACCGTGACGTGGCAGAGGTTGAACGGGCTGGTGAGAGAAGGACTTCTCCACCCCGTCACCGATTCGACTCGGCCGGAGTGGATCGCGCCGCCGACGAGTCACCTGGAGCCAAGCCCACGGGAGGGCTATGTGGTGAGCTTCCTCAAGTACCACCGGCATGGGCTCAGAGCGTCCCTGAGCGAGTTCATGCGGGGGTTGACGAACTTCTACGGCATCGAGCTCCAACATTTCTCCCCCAACGCCATCTCCAACGCCGCCATCTTTGCGGCCGTCTGCGAGGGCTACTTGGGGATGGCGCCACACTGGGAGTTGTGGCTCCACCTCTACAAGGGGGAGTAGTTCACCTCTCCAGTGGGACCAGGCGTGATGCGGGTCGTCAGAGCGGGCTGCCTCAACTTCGTGTTGAAGACCGACAAATCGGAGGTGCCGCGCGAATACATCCCCACCGGGCTGATGTCCAACCACTCCTGGTGGGACAAGTAGTGGTTCTACCTCCGCAACGATGGAGGCTACCTCCCGCCGTACACCGGGTGGCTTATCACCGAGCGGCCATTCAACTGGTCGCACGGTGTGACGGGGGATCTCCAACCTTGACTTCGACCCCTCGTCGCCGCTATGAAGACCCTTTGAGAGGCGGGCCTAACGGCAGGTGTGGTGGTCTTGGCCTTCCACCGTCGACGGGTGCTCCCCTTGATGGAGCGCCCGCTACGGTTGGACGAGATGCTTCCCATGGTTGCGCCCGAGGTGCTCGAGAGGTGCCGGATGTCCGTTGAGGGGATGTCCACCACGGAGGTCATGGCGCGGGTGAAGGGGATGGTGGCGGGTTTGTTCAGGGCAGAGGACGTTAACCGCCTCCCCATGCGGCCGGAGGAGGGGTACCTCGACCTGGTGAGTGCCTCGACCGATGCCTTTCGCATTTACATTTTGTCCCTTTTTTCCTTACCCTTGTCCTTACAGCTGAGTGTTTTCGTGTAGGGGGAATCGACTACCGAAGATCGAGGCCCGCGTTGAGGGAGGATGCTCCCGATCGTCAGGTAAGACGCTTCACCGCCCAGCACGAAAAGAAGCGCAAGGATGAAGAGAAGAAGAAAAAGGACAAGAAGCTCCGGGAGCATGAAAAGCGCAAGAAGCGCCGTGCGGAGCACAGGCGCGATGGGCTCCCGGAGGAGGAGTCTACCTCAGAGTCTGAGGGAGACGAAGATGATGATGACGACGATGATGTCGAAGGGGTGGTGGGGCGTCTCGAGCCCCTTCTGTCCGGTCCCTCCCGTACTGACCATCTTTCGGTACAGGAGGATGCACTGGAGTAGCGCGCCCCTCAGCCGGCGACGTCAGCCTCGGAGCACCGCGAGGGAAAAGGTCAGCCGACCCCTTGACTTGGGGGGTTCACTCTCCTCCCGTCGTACTCGTGGCGAAACCCCTCCCACTGCGACCCGGGAAACCCGGTCCCGGTCATCGGCGCGGGCGGGGTAGAGCCGAGCCCAGGAGACCCCGTCGGAGGGGGAGGCACGACAACCCCACCTACAGCCCCTAGCAGCCTTAGCCCTCGGAAGAGCTCGGCTTCGGGTGGGGCCTTGAGATCTGCTGGTAACTCGAGGGGGACCCGAAAGGCCTCTATCCCCTTTGGGTAAGTGTTGTCGATTTAAGTCTCTTCTCTCTGCTTCCCCATTCTGCGGTTCATTAAGTTTTCTACTATCCTGCTCCCTATCTAGGCCAAAACGCCGTATCGAGGAGGCGACCCTTGCACCGGCTAAGCGGCTCAAGGTGGACGTGGCCGCGAAGATGAGGGCCCTGGTCACAGGTGTGATGTCAAGGCCCTTGGCACCGTGGGAGGCGAAGTGGCTATCCTCAGCCCTCGGGGCTATGGCTCGTGGTAGGCTGACGGGTTCTGCACTTGCAGTAGGGTCGAGCGACTCGGGGACCACGACGGGTGGCGACTCCGAGCCGAGGAAGACGCAGGAGGGAAGGAGCGCCTCCTCGATGTCGACGTCCGTGGTCCCCGAGCTTGGCCCGGCACCAGGGAGCGGAGTCCCGATGTCGGGCGCTCCTGACCTGGGCCAACCCAAGGCTTCCATTTACATGCTCAAGGTGGGAGTCCCCGAGGGCCATGAGCCGGGAATGGAGGTAGCCCCCATCGACCTTGAGGGTGAGGAGGTCATCGAGGGTGAGGAGGTCATCGTTCCTCCCTCCTCGACAGGGGAGCGGAAGCCGTGACCGGCGGGGCTACATGAGCTGGAGAGCCAGTGGAAGCAGGAGCAAGAGGCCTTGCAGGAAGAGGAGCTGCCATAGACACAGCAGGAGGAGAAGAGGGAGGCACACGAGTGGCAGGAGGAGGTGGAGCTAACCCGGGGCTGACCCCCGCATCAGCAGGAGCAGCAGACGCCGCAGGGGGAACCGACGTTGCCGGACTTGCCGGCGCAGGAGCTGCCCCAACCATTGGAGGCAGGGGAGGTCTTGGGACTCCCAAAATAGTGGGTGTCTGTGATCACCCTCGATGAGCTGCTGTAAGAAGCGGCGCTGAAACCCTCGACGCAGCTCGAGGAGGAGACCTCGGCACCAAGCCCATCGGCAGACGTGTCGATGGTGGACCTGCCGGTGCCAAAGGATGTGGCGTTGGAGGAAATGATGGCCTCATCCCCTCCGCCACCTCAGGAGGTGCCTGAGCCAGTGTCGAGCCAGCCACAGCAGCCGCCAGCCACGCCATCGGAGGAGCCAGCGGTTTTCGGTCCGCAGGCGGAGGGGTCGGTCAAGACGGCTACAGAGTTGGCGGAGTATCGTGGTGCCCCACATGATGTGGTGGAGGAGATTGAGTCCTTGGTGTGAACCAAGGTCGAGGCAGTCCTCTCGCACTGGGGCAAGGAGCGCATCACACTCTGGGAGCTCGGTGACTCCAGCGCTCCCGGGATCGTGATGGATGACCTGATGGAGGTCAAGTGCTGGGAGGACGTGGAGAGGTCCCGGGCGTGGCTGCAGCACTTCCTCAAGCTGGGTGTCAAGCTCATTAGGGATCTCAACCAGAGTCTCACGGTAAGTCCTTGTTTGGATCATGTACAGTTTTTAGCTTTTCCTGTATGGATCGCCTTAACCCTCGATTTCCTGTTTCCAGGACTTGTGGAGGTGTTCCCACTCCAAGTTATACTTCCTCCACATGACGCAAAACAGCCGGGAGGAAGTTCTTCACCAACTCGAGGCTGGCCGATCTGCACAGAGCAGGGTGGCCGAGGTCGAGGAGGAATTGAAGCAGGCCAAGGAGGAGGCCGCCAAGGTCAAGGAGGAGGCCGCCCGGGTGAGGGAGGACACCGGGGTAGCTCGAGGCGAAGCCGCCCAAGCCAAGGAGGAGCTCAAGTAGGCCAAGGAGGAGGCCAACGCAGCCAAGGGTGAGGCGGAGAAGGCCAAGAGTGAGGGCACTCACGCCCAAGAGCACATCAAGTTGCTCACAGAGGAGGCTCGAGGCTCCGTGGAGCGTATCCGCTTGCTCGAGGCCAATCTGGTTGAAGTCTCCATGGCACATGACACCCTCTCTGCCTTGATCAAGGAGGAGAAGGGTCAAGCCAACAGCCTAGAGACCAAGCTTGAGGCGATGAAGGCTACCCTTCAAGAGAAGGAGCAAGCCATCATCTTGGCTGGCGGCGCCCTCAAGACCCTCTGGTGCAAGAAGACGGAGGTGACCCGAGCCTTCAAGGAGGCGCAACGGGAGTGGGACGAGGTTCAGGTGGAGCACGATGCTATGCTGGGGGACCGTAGTGCCCTCAAGTCCTGCTGTGCTAGTAGGTTCCTTGGTGGGCTTTGGCCTATTCCTTCCCGTATGACTTGCTTAACCCTTGTTTTGTCCTTTAGGCCTGGAGGCCGAGCTATTTTCCACTCAGGCCGCTGCCAAGGCACTACAGGAGAGCCTCGAGGCGGAGGGGGTGCTTCTCGGCAGGTTTCGGGTTGCCATCAACAGGCTCTGTACCTCCTGGGAGGTCGAGCCCATCGAGGTTGCTGAAGAAGATGTCCCGGGGGCCGTGTTCTTTAACCGGCTCTACCACCTCGACGCCACCCTTCGGGATCGTGTGCGAGAGGTGCTCCACACCGGTGTGAAGCGCGCGCTGGCGGTGGTTTCCTTTGGCTTCATCTTCGACATGGACGTCATTGCCCAAGGCTTCATCCCCGACATCTCGAAGACCGATGCCGAGAATGAGGAGCGATGCCGAGGGCTAATTCGGGACGCCAAAAGGCTGGGGGAAGTACTAGCAAAGCTGTTCGAGGATGAAGTCCTCCCCCGCGAAGATGAAGGGTACACCGTCGATGAGGGCGATGGCGGAGACGGCGCAGCGGGCCTGTAGAAAAAACTGGGCGAAGATGCCCGTGTAAATAAGTTAGTTTTTGTAACTTGTATTCAGCATGGCCTCGAGGGCCTTTAAAACATTTATGCATCTATTGTAATGCATCTGAATATTTCAAGTTCGAGACTTCTTTGTTTTCTTTTGCCTAGATTTTGCTTCTTTGACTAAGTGTTTGATGCGTGCTCGTATCCCTTGAGGGGGGAGTGAGTGAAGGTACCATAGCCCAGAGGCGTAGGAGAGCTCCCGGCTCGATAGCCCTCGACCCTTAGGGAATTTGAGGCATTTTCTTCTTAGTCGTGAAGTGCGTCGAAGCAAAGGAAAGAAGAGACACTCGAGCTTCGATAATCTAACCTTTGCTTTTCGACTAAGCGTTCGACGCATGCTCGTATCCCTCGAGGGGGTAGTGAGTGGAGGTACCATAGCCCTGGGGCATAGGAGAGCTCCCGGCTCGATAGCCCTCATCGACCGCGAGGGAGTTCGAGGCGTTTTCTACTTAGTTATGAAGCAAAGGGAGACGCTCAATTTTTTAAAAATCATTCGTATTTTTAGGAACTTAGGGGGTTCCCCCCTGTTAGCCCCCGAGGGAGGCTCGACTCTAGCGAGATAGGGTCGAGGCTACCTCTTGCATGTATAGTAATAAGTTAGAACTTATAATCGAAAGTACTTCTTATATTTGTCATGCGAGAATGTACGAAACATGGAAGAATGTACAAGGGCATCGGTGCCCTAGGGGTAGAAACGACGTAGCTATTTGATGTTCCATGCGTTGGTGAAGCTTTCACCCTTGTTGTTTGCTAGCTTGTACATTCTGGGCTTCAGCACCTCAGCTACGGTGTATGGACCTTCCCATGGTGGAGTCAGCTTGTGACGCCCCTTGTTGGTCTATCGTTGACGTAGGACGAGGTCTCTAACTTGGAAGTCCCTCGAGCGCACATGTTTGTCATTGTAGCATCGAAGTTTCTACTGATACCTCACGGAGTGAATTAGCGCCATGTCTCAAGCCTCCTTGAGCTGGTCGATGGCGTTTGTGAGGGCTTCTTTGTTGGTTTGCTCATTGTAGGCCTTTAGTCGAGGGGAACCATACTCGAGATCAGTAGGGAGGACGGCCTCGGACCCATAGACCAAGAAGAATGGTGTGAACCCCGTGGCTCGACTAGGTGTTGTCCTTAAGCTCCACAGGACCGAAGGCAGCTCCAGGACCCATTTCTTTTCATGATTGTTAAGGCGGTTGAAGATTCTCGGCTTGAGGCCCTACAAAATCATGCCATTAGCGCGCTCGACCTAGCCGTTAGTTCGAGGATGGGCAATCGTGGACCAGTTCACTTGGATGTGATGGCGATCACAGAAATCCAAGAACTTTTTGCCAGTGAACTATGTGCCATTGTCAGTGATGATGACGTTCGAGACCCCGAAGCGATGGATGATGTTGGTGAAGAACTCGACCGCCCACTCGGAGCGGATGTTGCCGATAGGCCGGGCCTTGATCCACTTGGTAAACTTATTGATAGCAACGAGTAGGTGCATGTACCCCTTGGTGTCCTCTTGAGAGGCCCCACAATGTCAAGCCCCCAGACCGCGAACGGCCAGGTGACGGGGATCATCTGTAGGGCATGAGCTGGAAGGTGCGTCTGCTTGGTGTAGAATTAACACCCCTTGCACGAGCGGACAATGTTGATGGCGTCAAAAACGGCAGTCGGCCAGTAGAAACCCTGTCGAAAGGCGTTGCCGACGAGGGTCCTCGGCGCTGTGTAGTGGCCGCAAGCCCCCGAGTGTATGTCCTCGAGGAGCCTCCTGCCTTCTTCGATAGTGATGCAGCGCTGGAGGATGCCTGATGGGCTTCGCCTGTAGAGTTCCCTGCCATCACCATAGATGACATAGGACTTGGCCCGTCGCGTGATCCGACGAGCCTCGGTCCAGTCTTTTGGGAGTTTCCCTTGAATGAGGAAGTCGAGGAAAGGGACCCACCAATCTGGAGGTGTCCCCTTGATCTCCATGACCTCGGCCCCGGTCGAGGGGGCCTCGATCGAGGCCGCGGTGTCGAGTTTTGAGGGTGTGGTGCCAGCCCCTGAGCCCAAGTCGACAGAGGGCTCGAAGAGGTCCCTCGAGAATAGATCCAGAGGGATAGTACTTCAAGTTGATGCGATCTTTGTGAGCTTGTCCGCAGCTTCGTTGTAGCATCGAGCAATATGATTGAGCTCGAGGCCGTGGAATTTGTCTTCCAGTTTGCGCACTTCATTGCAGTAGGCTTTCATCTTGGCATCGTGGCAGCTCGAGGCCTTCATCACTTGGTCGATGATGAGTTGCGAGTCACCTCGAACGTCTAGGCGTCGGACCCCAAGTTCAAGGGCAATACGCAACCCGTTGACAAGAGCCTCGTACTTCGTGACATTATTGGAGGCGACAAAGTGGATGCGAATGACGTAACACATGTGGACTCTGAGGGGTGAGATGAAGAGCAAACCTGTGCCTGCTCCTGTCTTCATGAGCAACCCGTCGAAGTACATCGTCCACAGCTCGGCTTGAATTTGAACTGGCGGCAACTGGGTGTCGGTCCACTCAGCGATGAAATCCGCTAGTACTTGGGATTTGATGGCCTTCCGTGGTGCGTAGGTGATGGTCTCGCCCATGAGCTCGACCGACCACTTAGCAATTCTTCCAGCAGCCTCCCGATTTTGGATGATCTCCCCTAAGGGGAAAGAAGACAACACAGTAAGCAGGTGGCTGAGGAAGTAATGCCGGAGCTTGCGACGCGTAAGGACGATGGCGTAGAGTAGCTTTTGCACCTGCGGGTAGTGGATCATGGTTTTCGAAAGCACTTCACTGACGAAGTAGACCGGTCGCTAGATGGGCAAGGCGTGCCCTTCCTCGTGCCTCTCGACCACTATGGCCGTGCTTACCACCTGAGTGGTCACGGCGACATAGAGACGAAGTGCTTTTGAAGCATGCGGCAGTCCTTGAGTTTGTGTTTCGCCCCATCCTTTTGATAAGGGCAGGGCTTCTCGAGCATCCTGTCGAAGACGGCCCCTTCCGAGGGACCTCAAGGTTTTTTGCGCTCGGCTGCTATGATGAGATCGTCGTCTGCAACCTCACACTTGCCTTGCTGATTCTTCTTCTTCTTCTTGTTGTTCTTCTTCAAACCTTTATTCGAGCCCCCGGCATCGACTGCCGCCTGCCGGTGCCTTTCTCTTGTCATTTTCATCGTCGAAGAAGGCTCTGACTGCCTCTTCACCAACCGCATAGTTGGCGACCACATCCATGAGCTCATCAATGGTGTTGGGGCGGTTGCGCCCCAACTCACTAACTAGTTCCTTGCAGGTCGTACCCGCAACAAACGCTAGAATCACGTCGAGGTCAGAGATGTGGGGGAGTTCGGTTCGGAGCTTGGAGAAACGCCGAGCGAAGTCATGTTGGGACTCCCATGGTTTCTGCTTGCAGTTGCATAGTTCCCAAGAGTTTCCAGGACACACGTAGGTGCCCTTGAAGTTACCCTTGAAGATCCGAACCAGGTCAACCCAGTCATGAATCTAGGCAGGAGGAAGCTCCTCGAGCCACCTACGCGTGGTGTCAGATAGGAACAGGGGAAGGTGACGTATAATCGCGCAGTCATCACGTGCCCCGCCTGCCTGACAAGCCAGTCAAAAACTGGCTAGCCAGAGCTCGGGTTTGGTTTCGCCATTGTACTTGACGACCCTCGTGGGGGCCAAAACTTGTCGGGCAGCCGGGCGTTGCGGATCGTCCTGCTGAAAACTCGGGGACCCGGTGGCTCCGGGGCCCGTCGGTCTTCATCGCTGTCGTAACGTCCCCCATGACGGGCGTTGTACCCTTGATCCTCGGCGTCCCCATGTTTGCACTTGTGGTTCTCGATGATATCGAGGCGCACATCACGCGCGGCACAGTTGTCGCTGATACGATCTCGGGCTGGTGTCTTCTTCGCTCGGGGGGCCGCCTCTTGATCGACCGAGCCCTCCCTTTCGAGCCAGGAGGGCTCGTCCTGTGGTTCAGGAGCTGCCCGTCGAAGCCTCGAGGCTGAGCTCTCGGCTTGCTGAACTACATCAACCTGGAGGAGACTCTCGATCTCGTGTTGTACCCATCGAGCTTGCGAGTTGGATGGCGCGGGCATATTGCAAAGAAGCATAGCCGCCGTGACAATGTTGTAGCTAGCTTGAGGGTAACGGTTGATGGGATGTTCGGGTGCCCCGCCCTCGTTGATCTACCGGTTGACCTCTCGGGCCCTGGCTCGAGCTCTACCACCGGGTGGCGGTCGCTCCTGCTCGAGGGTTCGCTCGAGCTGGCGCAGTCGTTCCTGGTCATCGATGAGTTTAGCCTACAACTCCCAAATTTATGCCAGCTGTGCATCTTGCTCATCAGGATGGGGGCACGCCTCCCGAGGTGTGACTGGTTGTTGAACCTCTGCTCTGGGGGGAGCCCCTCCCGGCGCAGCGACAGCCGCGTCGGTCATCGGCTCGACAGTGTCCTCACTGGAGGCAATGTCACTGTCGATGTGGAGACACTCGCGGGTAGGGTCCCAATGGTCAGAGCCGGAGTCAGGGTCGCCGCAGTAGAAGACGGGGAATTGTCGTCGCGCCTCTTCCTACATGCTGTCGAAGTGTGCCGACGGTGTACCTACGGGGGCCGGGTGCTCTCGCGAAGCCCAAGTCCATGGAGGCCGGCATGACCGTCCCCACGTCTGTCATTGCTCGAAGGAGGGTGCCTGGGCGGTCCCCTATCATGCTCATGTTGGCACAGGTCAAAGTCGAGAACGCCTTTGCGGCATTGTTGAGGCCGAATGGGAACCATCGACGATGCTCGAACAGCTCGTGCGGAAGTAGGCTCAACATCGTAGGGGTTGCGCACATCGGGGGAGCTCTGCCGGGCTCCCTCAATGAGTGCATTGTGAAGGTGAAGTTGATGTTGTTGTGGAGCCCTGCCAGTCTGTTCTCTGCTCCCGAACTCATGTCAGATAATCCCCAACAAGGGGCTCCTCATCACCGGTCGGGAGCGAGGGGAATGCAGCGGGCACCAATCTTGACTCAGGTTGATGTCGATGATGGTGCTGATCGCGCCTCCTAATGGTTGGGGCAGCATGGTGGCGAGACCGGCGAGTGCCCCTTCCTGAGCGGTAGGGCACACTACGACCTCCGCTTGGGTCACTGATAGAGAGCAGGGTCATGTCATAGCCCTGTCCGAGGGACATGAACTCCAGGCTCCCAAACCAGACCACCGTAGCATGAGGAAGCGGTGAAACAGAGTCGCCCATCTGGAAAGAATGGCAGGAAATTATTGGTAACACGCAGGACCCCTACCTGGCGCGCCAACTGTCGGTGTTTCGACCCCGGGGTCAACACCAACGAGTAAATTTGTAATTGCGTTCTCCCTTAATCCGGTGGGTGATGCAAGAAGGACACAATGATTTATCCTGGTTCGGGCAAAGATGGCCCTACGTCCAGCGGGGGGAGGATAGTTTGTGTTATCTTGCACCGAAGCGCTAGTACAGGGGTGAATACAAGAGGGTGTGAGAAGTGTGGGCTTGAGCTCGAGCGTTTTGGGCGCTTAGCTCTCTACACTGTCTCACGGTGTTGTTCTATGATCTAAGCCTTAGCATGTGAAGCTCTAGGATCTCTTCTCCCTCTCGGCTAAAGTCTCGGCTCCCCCTTTTATAGGCGAAGGAGGGGCACAGGAGTACATGTTTTTAGTGCTAACATGGTCGGTGACGTATGACGTTGATGCCGATCATGTCGGTGCCGCTGTAGAGGCGTGCATCGGTATGGGAAGCCCTGCGGCTGTCGTGTTGGTAGTTGTTGAAGTGTTGACCAAAGTTGTTGAAGTCCCGCTCAAGGGTCGGCGTGACGGTGTCAAGGGGCGACGATCGAGGCCTTGGGTCGAGGCGAGGGGCTCAAGTCGAGGGGGTCGAGGCTCATTGGATAAGGTTGAATCTCAGGATATGCAGGGAATATGCGTCTCGAGGGGGTGTCGGACAGGGCACAGTGCTCGGTATGGCCCGGTTGTGAGGTACGATCCGTGGGATTTCGGGGTATGGGCGGTAAAAGCAGGATTTGACTGCCATACCCGCAGCTGTTTGATAACTGTGGCCATACAGTTAGGTGGGAGCAGGTAAAATGCATTGAATGCACCTGGATCCGTACTTAGAGTAGGTAGCCGAGGGTTTTACCATGCTCGAGGGCTGCCCATTCGCACGGGCAAAGTTCCATCCTTGAGGCCGGCCTGTTCGCCCGGGCGGAGTTCCATCCTCGAGGGGTCTCCCGAGTCGCACCCTCGAGAGTACAGTCTTGGTCCGTACGGTGATCCGTCGAGCATGTTGCGGTTTTGGGCTGTCGATGCTCGTTCATGGGCCGGTCTAGCATGCTTTAGTTTGTGGATTTCTGAGCGGTAACGAGGGATGTCGTTGGAGGGCTTGCGTTGTTGACTTTAGGGATCCGCCCAGTTAAACAAGGGCTTAGGGTACCCCTTTCCTAGGTAATCGACACATCCTTTGTCGAGTGTCTGTCAATGAAACCTCCTCGGCAGTCTACCACGTGATACCCCAAGGTAGTAGATTGCGGTGAGGACGCACTCAAATCTGCAACCTAGATGTGAGACACAAAATGAACAACTAGGACAACAAGGGTTTATCCAGGTTCAGGCCGCTCGGAAGCGTAATACCCTACGTCCTACGTCTCTGCTGCTGTATTGATGAGTACCTGAGTACAAGGGTTCCGATCAGATGAGATTAGAAGAAGATAAAGTGTTCCAGCATATGTTCTTGGGGGGTCCTTATCTGCCTTATATAGTAGGGGGACAAGGTTACATATCTAGGGTTTTCCTATGGTCGGTTACATTGCGCCGTATCCTTGGAGTACACGAATAGATCTGACCGACTAAGACTCCTTGCATGCCAAGTAGTCTTCAACACCCATGCGGCCCACCGACCTGGTCGGTAGCAGACCATGGGCTTCGTCTTGTCATCCGGCCCACTGATCAGGATGATGATGGACCAGCCTTCGTCTTCTGGTCTGGGCCGTCTGAACCGAGCAGCCTAAAGTCTGGCTGCGAGGGTATACAGGGTCTATACCCCCATAGGTAGTCCCCGAGCACCATGTATCCTGAAGAAATCATCGTCTTGACCTATGCCAAGCAGTGAAGATGCAGACCATGTGATGCCAACCAGTGAAGATGTCGACCACATAACACCGACTAGGGAAGATGCTGACCACATAATGCCGACTAGCGAAGATGCTGACCACATAGTACTGACCAGCATAGATGCTGACCATGTAGTGCTGACTAGCTTCATCCTGAGCAGTTTGTAAGTCTGCTCTAACCACGGCTTCTGTTAAGGAGGGTGATTTGTCGAAAGATGCATGGTGTTCCAAGAAAAAGAAAAATTCTTTTCACGTCTTAAGACGTGGGCCCATGTTTACACGTGACACAAAGTATCACTGGAATGCTAACATGAACCATCCATAGAGGTAAGAGCATCAAACCAGAGATAAAAGATAGGTCCAAATCACCACAAGGTGACATGGGCCCACGTAGTCCCCAAGCTCGATAGAAGATAAAAAATGTTGTATTGAGCTTTTTAAGAAAAAGTCAAAAATACCAGCCAAATGTAGTCAATGCTAAATACCCTTTCTAGAACCTAAGGATAGAAAATAGGGCCAAGTCACCGTGAGGTGGCGTGGGCCCACATAGTCCCCAAGTTCGATTAAAGATAGGATATGTTGTATTGAGCTTTTTAGGAAAAAAGTCCAAAACAGCACTAACTCAACCGAGACCAGCATCCCAGGACTAGACGTGTTCCTCCTGCCTTTTAGTCCCCTGGTGTGATCAGAATGAGCTGCGGGCTCAATCGAGTTGGACACGGAGGACCTGTGGTTCGCAACCAGCATTGGGTGAGAAACTGTCATGCAGTCCCTAGGCATGCTCAGAGCAGGTCACAGGATTGATTGGGTCAAGGACACCAAGAAATTATGGTTCACAAGCAACACTAGTTAAAGAACTGCCAAAACTAGTCCCCAGATTTTTAGGAAAAAATCTAGGATAAATGCAGAAGGGAATTTGTAAAACAAATCTGATATTAAATCCCTAGATTTCTGGACACATGCATAACAACTGGGGTTGGATACGCAATCGTGCACATGGGGGAAATTAAAGTATCCCGGCCCATGTGTGCACTCGGGACTAGGAGGGCCCACCAAGCCGCGTCCACATGAGTCAAGCGGGGTCCAACCCTAGAAGTCAAACCGATGTCACCCGGTTAGTATAAATAGCTTGCGCCGCCAGAGGGAATGGACTACGCATCGCATTCACTTCAACTCCCACTCTCTCCATCTTCTCAAGCGCTCCGTCTGCAACTCCCAAACAACCACCGTCATTTTTGATCCCTCGCCCCAAATCCACCCGCCGCCGCTTAGCAATCAAACGGATCTAGCACGTTTGCACCACCGCCACTTTGCGCTTACCCCCTCAACCATTCTCGGAGGAGATGGGGAGGAAAGGAGCCAAGAGGACGGGGAAGGTGGCCAGGTCCGATGCGCTGGGGCCGCAATGGCAGTAGTCAACCTCCACACAGGAGTCACTACAAGCGCTTGCTGAGGAAGGCTTGCTACCACCATACAAGATGGAGGCGTGGTGTGAGCCACGAGGTGAGGATTCCCCCATCCCCGGGATGGGGAATTTGTAGTTTTTGAAGATATGGTAACACGGGGATTAGGGGTACCCGTGAATGGGTTCCTCCATGACCTTTGTATTTATTGGATGATTTCAATCTGAAATCTAGATCCCAACTCCATTCTTTCCATTTCCATCTTCATTGCCTACTGCGAGATGTTCCTAGGGATCGACCCCTATTTCAACCTTTTCTGCTACTTCTTTCTGCTGAGGAAGATGGGGGCTGAATCAGGAGGGTCCCAAGTTGCTGGTGGTTGCTACGTGCATCTTCGCGATGGGATGAAGGCACACTGGCTAGGGAGCCGATACCAATCAACGACCAAAGGATGGAACACCTGCTGGTTCTATATGAGCCAAGATGTGGAAGGGAGAAGAGTGCCCTGCGATGTGACACAGGTGTCGGAGTTCAACTCAAGGTGGTCAGATCCACCAACTCCAGATGAGATGCATCAGGTGAACGAGCTACTGACCTTGATTGACAATAAGATTGTCAATGGAGCACTGGTGGCGGGGACATGGTTGACACGCCGGGTTCAGTCGTGCAAGGAGCGGGTGAACCGCTTGTATGAGTATGCTGGCTGGGCTGACCCTTCATGGGAGACCCGAGAGAGGATGACACTAGAGGCGGTGGCCTGGTGTTTGTCCTCATTTTTTGAGAAATTCAACCCATCCACCGGCTTCCCAAAAACACGTGCATTGTCGTACGACCTTTCTCGACCACTACCAGAGGTAAGCCAACCAGTTCCACACACTGATTCTATTAGTGTATAGTGGTATGTGATGATGTCTGTATAACATGGTTCCTCTGACTATCAGACATTGCTTGGACAGGATCGGAAGGTCTTTTTTCTGCCGTGCCGGTGGAGGCATGGCCTCAGGGTGAGGCGTAGGCCAACTGGTGCAGAACTAACGAGTCCCGCTACCGAAGCAGGGCTCAAGCTGAGTAGGAGATGAATGTTGTCTCCAGCTCTGATGATGATGAAGTCCCCGCTACTTAGGCCAGGCGCCGAGCAGCGGGTAAGCGGCCTATGGCAGAGGCTGCCAAGTCGAAGAAACCCTCTACTCTGCTGTCCGGGGGCAAGTTGAACCTGGACAATGGAGCAGAAAGGGGCAAGAAAAGGGATGCCCCAGCCACCCCGAAGTCATCGTACGACAATCTTATGATGCTAAACCAGCGTTAAAAGAAACATCAAACCCAGACGCCTCTGACAGGGAGGACGCCGAGGCCCTCGTCCACAATGACACCTAGGAGGTCGATGCAAACCGCACAGCCACCAACTCCTCCTCAGCGGGGAACTGCTACTTTACCCCCTCGGCCGGAGGCAGCCAGGGCATCAGCACCACGACCACCATCTCCGCCGCCTGCACCACACAGGGCGGCCATGTCACCGGCTGGAACAGCCTCGTCTTCGGGGCACCAAGGGGAGGCAAGGGAGCCAATCTCTCTGGTGCGCCCCATCGGAATGAGCTGGTCCGGCGAGGCGTCGGGCCGAGTCCCCAGGCACGGTAGTGAGGCGACAAGCGGGGCCCTAGGCGCTCCAAGCGTGGAACAGCCCCACAGTTTAGAGGAGGGTTTTAGATGGTCAGCCGGTTAAGTGTCACCAAATTCGTATATCATGTACTTGCTTGATTTTGGATTTATCATGAAGAAAATATGTCTGTAATTTGTCCTACAGCCGCACTCCTCCGGCAATGACGCCGACTCCACCACCCAGCTAGACCACCGTGCCACCCGCTGGGCCGTTGAGGACTGGCGACGCGGCACAGTCTGTGGGACACGGGGAGGAAGCCTGTAGCACCGCGACACCGACCCGGCCGACCCCGATGCTGACTCCGCAGCTAGAGAAGTGGGTAGTGCCATTCAGGCCGGTTACCACCACTGCGGGTCATCTGCTAGAGCACAGGCCAGGCCAAGAGGGACCAAGCACACCGGTACCTCCTGAACAGGTCGAGGAGGTGCCCAGGGTGCCGAAGATGCCGCACACAGACCTGCCCACACAACGCATCTTCATGTCACGCAAGCTGGGGGAGGACAACTTTGTGTCGTATGAGGAGATTTTGGACAACGACATCGAGGCAAGTGTCCAGGATGCATTGGAGGTACTAGTGGATAGGATCAAGGTAAATTCTGATCGAGATTTGCTCATTGGTTTTGAGCGTGTCGTTTGGACACTAACTCACTAAGCAACCCATGATGTATATAGTCACTGCAGGAGACCAATGCTCAGTGTGGCAAGACCATAGATTGGTTTGCCATGATCTGGGAGGAATGCAAAACCCTCCGGGCAGCAAAAGCCGATCTGGAGGCATAGGACCAGGTCTATCGGGAGTGTGAGATCCAGTACGAGGAGGAGATTGCCACTCTGTGCCACAGGGTGGAAATCCTGGAGGAGGACAACAAGAGTAAGTAGACCTCTCTCACCCACATTGATCATTACTGTGTATTTATGGGCGCTTCTTATAGGACTGAACGGCTAGCAAGAAGCCATGACTCAGGAGCTAGCCGGCATGCTGGACCAAAAGGAAGCTGCTAAAGAGCAGGCCAAGGCGGACCAGGCACATATCACTAAGCTAACTGGTAAGTAGAATAATACAGAATTATTGTATGTAGTCTGCCGCATACTGGATGGACCAGGATATGCTAACCACCATTGTTTTGTTGTTGTAGGCCTACGGGAATGCTATTTGGCCCAGTTCCAGGTGCTGTAGGCCTACGGGATTTGCAGGCCATGACAGACCACATCAAGCCCGTATTAAGGGCCATCTTCCAAGGAGAAGAGCACCCTGCCAATCCCATGGGTGAAGCGGTTGTCGTCGCCGACCAGTGCAGGAGGCTATGGCCAGGGGTTTGTCACAGAAGCTGGATGCTACGTGGTTGCAACTGCACTGGCTGTGGTCCGCTCCAAATATCCAGAGGTGGAGCCAGCGGAAGTCACACTTGGGATTGCACCGGAGCTATCAGAGGCCGTGGCCGAAGATCTTCAGGCTTCATCAATGCCTACTGCTACTGCCCTTGTCGACGACATGATCCTTATTGAAGATCCTGCACAAGGTGATGGTGGTCAGTAGGCGGTAAACAATGTTTGTATGTAGAAAAACATTGTTTGCGAGTTGTACCGAGCAGGTGGTGCTCAAAAACTTTTATCCTTTAAATGCAGAAAACTTACGCATGTTTAAGCGGGTGGAAAACATTTTGCCGTTTTGCTTTTTTGATACATATTTTATGCGTAGTTCATTTTTTCAAAAAGATATCGTCAATTAAGTTATGTCCCCACCCTCGAAGCAAGCTAACTCTATCGGGTAACTAGGGATGCATTAGTGAATGGCGTAGGACTGCCTGGATCACTAGGTACCTAGCACCATTAGAGAGCGACTACTAAAATCTCCTAGTGCCATGTAGCGCGGAGCTGTAACACATCGTAAAAGTTTTCTGGACAGTGCCTTGTCAAGCCATTCTCGGCTGGCAGAAAACAAAGTTTAACTGGGACTTATGCAGAGCACATGTATGACAGATGTGTGCACAAAAATAGAATTGTGATAGGAAAAGAAAACAATGAAGTAAACTATATTAAATATCTAAATAACAAAGATTTAGGTACATATCTTATTTTATCGATAGAAGCGTATGATGTGCCAGGAATTGGATTCCTTGACACCCTTCATCGTCTCGAGCCGATAGGACATCGGGCGTGTGACAGCCTTGATCCTAAATGGTCCATCCCATCTAGATGACAACTTGTATAGATCGTCTGTGTTCTGGATTCGTTGTAACACCATGTCACCGACCATGAATAGCCTGCTTCGTTGTAATGCTGGACACGCGGTGAAAGGAGTGCAACCTCGGCTGGTAGGACAGCCTCGGATCCAAACACCATGAAGTACGGGGAAACTCTAGTGTTGCGACTAGGCTAGGTACGCAGTCCCCAGACTATGGTAGGAAATTCCTTGAGCCACCAACCAGGTTTAAGATCCTTGTCGTCTCGGTATACCCATTTGCACAGGGCGTCGATAATCATACCGTTAGCTCGTTCCACCTGCCCATTTGCTCGAGGATGAGCGATGGAGACGTACTTGACCTTGATGCCATTATCATCGCAAAAGTCAAAGAACTCATCGCTGGTGAACTGAGAGCCTAAATCGGTGATTATGGTATTGGGTATGCCAAACCGGTGGATAACATCATCAAGGAACTGTACCGCTTTCTCGGACGAGGCTTTCTTGATGGCTTTGTACTCGATCCATTTAGAGAATTTGTCGATGAGTACAAAGACACACGTGTGTTCACCAGGAGCCTTCTTGAAGGGACTGATCATGTCAAGTCCCCAGCATGAGAACGGCCAAGCAACGAGGATGGTCTAAAGTTCATGTGCAGGAACATGAATCTGCTTGGCAAACATCTGACAGTTTTTGCACCGATGCACATAATCTTCTACATCAGAAATGGCAGTTGGCCAGTAGAACCCTGCCTGGTAGGCTTTGCTGACCAGTGTCTGCGATGCCACATGGTTACCACAAGTGCCCTCTTGAATATCATTTAGAAGTTTCAAACCATCTTCCTGGGTGATGCATTTCTGGTAAATCACGGATCTTGGGGCCTTGCGCTGCCTACTGTATTGATTCAGCAACCGACGGCTGCTCACTACCGTCATCAAATCCCTGCTGGCCGAGGTAACTATCTTCTACCTCTTTTCCTTGCCGCTGAGCATCGCTATGAGCTGGTCGATAGCTGTACTAGGCAGAGGTGCTTCGTAAACCTGATCGGGGATCAAAGGTTTAATCAAATCCTCAACGAAAACTCTAGGTTGTACCTTGGCTCGAGATGATCTAAGCTTAGATAACTCATCAGCACCTGTTTTCTCAGCACGAGGTATGTGGGTAAATTCCAGTCCATAGAACTTATTCTCCAGCTTGCGAATCTCGGCAACATAGGCATCCATCTTTTCATTGACCACATCCCAGTCTTTGTTGACCTAACGGATGACCAGAGCAGAATCACCGTAAACTAGGAGCCATTTGATGCCCAAGTCGACTGCAATGCGAAGGCTGTGTTGGGCCACTTCGTACTCGGCCACATTATTGGATGCCTTGAAGTGTATGCGCAAGACATAACAAAGCTTGTCCTGGCTCTCGTGCCATCGATGTTCAGAGAACCATCGAAGTACATCTTCCAATAGTCGGCAGACGTATCGGCCAGGGGTAGGTTGAGGTCTGACCACTCCACGATGAAATCGACCAGGGCCTGAGACTTCACAGTATTGTGACTGCGGAAGTTTAGCATGAACTCAGAGAGCTCTAACGCGTATTTAACAATACGGCCACTAGCGTCTCTATTACAGAGAATGTCGCCAAGTGCAGCTTCTGTGACCACTGTGACCTTGTAGGCTTGGAAGTAATGGAGGAGCTTCCATTTGGTGATCAAGAGTGCGTATAGAAGCTTCTGCACGTGGTTGTAACATTGCTTGGTTTTGTTAAGAACCTCGCTAACATAGTATATTGGTCGCTGCACCATGTAGACGTGCCCAGGTTCCTCGCGCTCGACCACCATCACGGTACTGACCACGTTAGTTGTGGCAACATATAGAGGAGAAGCTCCTCGCCCTCTCATTGGACCATGAGCACTAGGGGAGCCGCATGGTACTCTTTGAGCTGTTAGAAGGCCTTGTCGGCCTCCTCCGTCCACTCGAATTTCTCTTTAGCCTTGAGCAGTTTGAAGAAGGGAAGTCCTTTTTTGCCTAAGAGGGAGATGTAGCGGCTCAGGGCCGCCATGCAACCGGTAAGTTTTTGAATATCTTTGATGCTTCTTGGTGGTTGCAGGTCCAGCACAATTTGAACCTTCTTGGGATTTGGGCATATGCCATTCTGGCTGATGACGTTGCCGAGTAGGATTTCGAAAGGAACACCAAAGATACACTTGTTGGGATTCAGTTTTCACTGAAAGTTATTGAGTACCGTGAAGGTCCGTTGGAGATTAGAAACCAATGTGTGGGACTCCCTAGACTTCACCACCACGTCATCTACGCACGTCCACATGAGTCAAGCGGGGTCCAACCCTAGAAGTCAAACCAACGTCACCCGATTAGTATAAATAACGGGCGCCGCCAGGGGGAATGGCTTCCGCATTGCATTCATTTCAACTCCCACTCTCTCCATCTTCTCGAGTGTTCCGTCTGCCTACTCCTAGACAACCACCGCCGTTCTCAATCCATCGCCGTGAATCCACCCGCCGTCGCTTGGCAACTGAGCGAATCTATTGCATACCTGTGAATGGGTTCCTCCATAACCTATGCATCTATTGGATGATTTCAATCTACAATATGGATCCCAACTCCATTCGTTCCATTTCCATCTTCATTGCCTTCTGCGAGTTGTTCCTGGGCATCGACCCCTACTTCAACCTTTTCTGCCACTTCTTTCTATTAAGGAAGAAGGGGGCTGAATCAGGAGGGTCCCAAGTCGCTGGTGGGTGCTACATGCACCTTCATGACGGGATGAAGGCGCACTGGCTAGGGAGCTGGTACCAATCAGCCACCAAAGGATGAAACACTCGCTGGTTCTATATGAGCCAAGATGTGGAAGGAAGAAGAGTGCCCTGCGATGTGAGGTGCCGGAGTTCAACTTAAAGTGGTCAGATCCACCAACTCCACATGAGATGCATCAAGTGAACGAGCTGCTGACCTTGATTGACAACAAGATTGGCAATGAAGCACTGGTGGCAGGGACGTGGTTGACATGCCGGGTCCAGCCGTGCAAGGATCGGGTGAACCACTTGTATGAGTATG
Organism: Bothriochloa decipiens; assembly: GCA_023333625.1. NCBI lineage: Eukaryota > Viridiplantae > Streptophyta > Magnoliopsida > Poales > Poaceae > Bothriochloa > Bothriochloa decipiens. Next base: position 23,876,130 of record CM041637.1, on the reverse strand, counting down.
CTGGCCGGGCTGACCCTTCACAGGAGACCCGAGAGAGGATGACGCCAGAGGCGGTGGCCCGGCGTTTGTCCTCATTTTTTGAGAAATTTGACCCGAGTACCAGCTTCCTAGAAACACGTGCACTGTCGTATGACCTTTCCCCGACCACCACCATAGGTAAGCCGACCAGTTCCACACATTGATTTGATTAGTTTTATATTGGTATGTGATGATGTTTGTATAACATGGATCGTCTTTGTTTCTGCTGTGTCGGTGGAGCCATGGCCTTAGGGTGAGGCACAGGCCAACCGGCGTAGAACTGACGAGTCCTGCTACTGAAGCAGGGCTCAAGCTGGGCAGGAGATGTCTGATGTCTCTAGCCCTAATGATGATGAATTCCCCACTGCTCAAGCCAGGCGCCGAGCAGTGGGTAAGTGGCCTATGGTAGAGGTGACCAAGCCAAATAAGCCCTCTACTCTGCTCTCCAGGGGCAAGTTGAGCCTGGAGGCAGAGCAGAAAGGCAAGAAAAGGGATGCTCCAGCCACCCTGGAGTCGTCGGACAATGACCTTCTGATGCTGAACCAGTGTCAAAGGAAACGTCAAGCCCAGATGCCTCTGACGGGGAGGACACCAGGGCCCCCATCCATAATGACACCCAGGAGGTCCGTGCGAGCCAGACCACCACCCACTCCCCCTCAGCGAGGAACTATAGGTTCAACCACTCGATTGGAACATGCCGGGGCATCAGCACCACCACCACCATTGCCACCTGCTGTGCCACACAGGACGGCCCGTCTCTAGCCAGATTGGCTTCGTCTTCAGGGCACTGAGAGGAGGCCAGGGAGCCAACATCTCTGGTAAACTCCATCGGAATGAGCCAAACTGGTGAGGCGTCAGACCAAGTCCCCGGGCATGGCAGCGGGGCGACAGGCGAGGCCCCAGGTGCTCCAAGCGGGGGAACAACCCCACAATTTAGAGGAGGGTTCTGGCGGTCAGCCGGGTAAGTGTCATTGAGTTTGCATATCTTGCATTTACTTGATTTTGTATTTGTTGTGAACAAAATACTACTGTAATGTGTCCTACAGCCGTGTTCCTCCGACAATGACGCCGACACCGCCACCTAGCCAGACCACCACACCATCCATGGAGCAGGTGAGGACTGGCGATGCGACACAGTCCTCTAGGCAAGGAGAGGGGGCCAGCAACACTACGACACCAACCAGGCCGACCCCAACGTCGGCTCCGCATCCAGTGGGGCGAGTGGTACCGTTCAGGCCAGTTACCATTGTGATAGATTGTCTGTCGGAGCGTAAGCCAGGCCAGGAGGAGCCGAGCACACCCACGCCTCCTAAGGTCGAGGAGGTGCCGAGGGTGCCAAAGATGCCATGCACCGACCTGTCTACACAACGCGTCTATATGTCACACAAGCTGGGGGAGGATAGCTTCATGTAGTATGAGGAGATTTTGGATGATGACATCGACGTGAGTGTCCTGGTTGCGGTGTAGGTGCTGCTGGATAGGATCAAGGTAAAGTCTGATTGAGATTTGCTCGTATGTTCTTGAGCTTGTCGTTCAGACACACTCACTGAGCAATCTGTGGTGTATATAGTCGCTGCAGGAGACCAACACTCAGCATGGAAAAACCATAGATCAATTTGCGGCGTCCTGGGAGGAATGCAAGACCCTTTGGGCACCCAAATCTAATCTGGAGGCACAGGCCCAGGTCTACCGGGAACGTGAGATCCAGCACGAGGAGGAGATTGCCACTCTGCGCCGCAGGGTGGAAGCCCTGGAGGAGGACAACAAGAGTAAGTAGACCTCTCTCAGCCACATTGATTATTGCTATGTATTTATAGGTGCTTATTATAGGACTGAACGGCCAGCAAGAAGCCATGGCTCAGGAGCTACCTGGCCTGCTGGACCAAAAGGAGGCCGCTAAGGAGCAGGCCAGGGTGGACCAGGCATAGATCACTGAGTTGACTGGTAAGTAGAACAATATAGAATTGTTGTCTGTGGTCTACCGCATACTGGACAGACCAAGATATGCTAACCACCATTGCTTTGTTGTTGTAGGCCTATGGGAATACTATCTGGCCCAGTTCCAGGTGCTGGAGGGCTCCATCTCCGTTCTCCAAGGAAAGATGCGGGCCATGGCAGACCACATCAAGCCCGTATTAAGGGCCATCTTCCGAGGAGAAGAGCACCCTGCTGATCCCATGGGCAAAGCAATTGTGGTCACCGACCAGTGCAGGAGGCTTTGGCCGGTGGTCCAGGGTTTCATCGTAGAAGCTGGCCGCTACATGGTTGCAACTGCACTCACCGTGGTCCACTCCAGATATCCAGAGGTGGAGCCGGCAGAAGTCACACTCGGGATCGCACTGGAGCTTACAGAGGCCGCGACCAAAGACCTTCAGGCTTCGTCGATGCCTGCTGCTGCCCTTGTCGACAACAAGATTTTTATTGAAGATCCTGCACAAGGTGATGGTGGTCACTAGGCTATAAACAATGTTTATATGTAAGAAAACACTGTTTGTAAGTTGTACCGAGCAGGTAGTGCTTGGAAACTTTTTAGCCTTTAAATGCAGACAAGTTAGGCATGTTTAGGCGGGTGGTAAACATTTTTCCATTTTGCTTTTTTAGATGCATATTTTATGCGTAGTTCGTTTTTTTGAAAAGATGTCGTCAATTAAGTTTTGCCCCCATCCTCAAAGCAAGCTAACTCTGTCTGGTAACTAGAGATGCACTAGTGAACAATGTAGGACCGCCTGGATCACTAGGTACCTAGCACCGTTAGAGAGCGACTACTAAAATCTCCTAGTGCCATGTAACGCGGAGCTGTAACACATCATAAGAGTTTTCTGGATAGTGCCTTGTCAAGCCGTTCTTGTCGAGCAGAAAACAAAGTTTAACAGAGATTTTATGCAGGGCGCATGTATGAAAAATGTGTGCACAAATATAGAATTGTAATAGGAAAAGAAAATAATGAAGGAAACTGTATTAAATATCCGAATAACAAAGATCTGGGTACATATCTTATTCTATGGATAGAAGCATATGAGGTGGTCGATGTGCCAGGAATTGGACTCTAGTGTTGCAACTGGGCTGGGTACGCAGTCCCTAGACCACGGCAGGTAATTCCTTGAGCCACCGACCAAGTTTAAGATCCTTATCATCTCGGTATACCCGTTTGTGCAGGGCGTCGATAATCATACCGTTAGCTCGTTCCACCTACCCAATTGCTTGAGGATGAGTGATGGAGATGTACTTGACCTTGATGCCATTATCATCGCAAAAGTCAAAGAACTCATCGCTGGTGACTGAGAGCCTAAATCGGTGATGATGGTATTGGGTATGCCAAACCAGTGGATAACATCATCAAGGAAATGTACCGCTTTCTCGGACGAGGCATTCTTGATGGCTTTGTACTCGATCGATTTGGATAATTTGTTGATGAGTACGAAGACACACGTGTGTCCACCAGGAGCCTTCTTGAAGGGACCGATCATGTCAAGTCCCCAGCATGAGAACGGCCAAGCAACCGGGATGTCTGAAGTTCATGTGCAGGAACATGAATCTGTTTGGCAAACATCTGATAGTTTTTGCACTGGCGCACATAATCTTCTGCATCAGAAATGGCAGTTGGCCAGTAGAACCCTACTTGGTAGGCTTTGCTGACCAGCGTCCGTGATGCCACATGGTTACCACAAGTGCCCTCGTGAATATCCTTCAGAAGTTCAAACCATCTTCTTGGGTGAATCACGAAGCTTGGGGCCTTGTGCATCAGCTCGCCATTAACCATGAGGTAGGCACGGGCTCTGCGGATCAGCTGTTGTGCGTCAATCTTATCCTCCAGCACAAGGTGGTCATTCAGGTATCTGACAAAGGGCTCTCTCCAGTCGGTCTAGGGAGGCCCTGCCTAGTTAGTTGATTCAGCAACTGGCTGCTGCTCACTACCATCATCAAATCCCTGCTGGCTGAGGTAACTATCTTCTACCTCTTTTGCCTTGCCGATGAGCATCGCTATGAGCTGGTCGGTAGCGATACTAGGCGCAGGTGCTTCGTAAACCTGATCGGGGATCGAAGGCTTAATCAAATCCTCAACGAAAACACCAGGTGGTACCTTGGCTTGAGATGATCCGAGCTAAAATAACTCATCAGCACCTGTGTTCTCAGCTTGAGGTATGTGGGTAAATTCCAGTCCATAGAACTTATTCTCCAGCTTAGGAATCTTGACAACATAGGCGTCCATCTTTTCATTGACCACATCCCTGTCTTTGTTGACCTGATGGATGACTAGAGCAGAATCACCATAAACCAGGAGCCGTTTAATGCCCAGCTCGACTCCGATACGAAGGCCATGTAGGGCCACTTCGTACTCGGCCACATTGTTGGATGCCTTGAAGTGTATGCGCAAGACATAACAGAGCGTGTCCTTGGAAGGAGATATGAAATAGACCCCTGCCCCAGTGCCATCGATGTTCAGGGAACCATCGAAGTACATCTTCCAGTGGTCGGCTGATGTATCGGCCAGGGGTAGGTTGAGGTTCGACCACTCCATAATGAAATCGACCAGGGCCTGAGACTTCACAGTATTGCGACTGTGGAAGTTCAGCATGAACTCAGAGAGCTCTAACGCAAATTTAACAATACGGTCACTAGCATCTCTATTGCGGAGAATGTCACCAAGTGCTGCTTCTGTGACCACCGTGACCTTGTAGGCTTGGAAGTAATGGAGGAGCTTCTGTTTGGTGATCAAGAGTGCGTATAGCAGCTTCTGCACATGGTTGTTGTGTTGCTTGGTTTTGTTAAGAACCTCGCTAACGTGGTAGATTGGGCGCTGCACCCCGTAGACGTGCCCGGGTTCCTCGCGCTCAACCACCATCATGCTGCTAACCACGTTAGTTGTGGCAGTGATATAGAGGAGAAGGTCCTCGCCCTCTCGTGGGACCATGAGCACTGGGGGAGTCGCAAGGTACTCTTTGAGCTGTTTGAAGACTTTGTCGGCTTCCTCCGTCCACTCGAATTTCTCTTTAGCCTTGAGCAGTTGGAAGAAGGGAAGTCCTTTTTTGCCCAAGCAAGAGATGTAGCGGCTCAGGGCCACCATGCAGCCGATAAGTTTCTGAATATCTTTGACGCTTCTTGGTGATTGCAGGTCTAGCACAATTTGAACCTTCTTGGGATTTGGGCGTATGCCGTCCGGGCTGACGATGTTTCCAAGCAGGATTCTAGAAGGAACGCCAAAGATACACTTGTTGGGATTTAGTTTCCACTGAGAGTTGTTGAGGGCCGCGAAGGTCCGCTAGAGATTAGCAACCAATGTGTGAGACTCCCTAGTCTTCACCACCACATCATCTACGTACACCTCGACAAGGTCACCGGCGATCTCGTGCTCGAGACAAGCCTGGATGGCCCACTGGTAAGTAGCTCTGGCATTCTTGAGGCCAAACGACATGGTCGTGTAGCAGAAAGCACCAAAGGGGGTGATTAAGGCGGTCTTCTCCTGGTCCTCCTTTTTTAGGGCTATTTGATGATAGCCCGAGTAGCAATCTAGGAAAGGGAGCAACTCACAACCTACAATGGAGTCTACAACCTCGTTGATTCAAGGGAGATTGAAAGCCTATTTAGGGCAGTGTTTGTTGAGACCGGTGTAATCAACGCACATTCTCCATTCATTATTCTTTTTGAGTATGAGAACCGGATTGGCTAACCACTTCGGGTGATACACCTCTTTAATAAAGCCAGCTGCCGGTAGCTTGGCCACTTCTGCCCTAATGACTTCCTTGTGGTCACGAGTAAACCGTTGCATTTTCTGCTTGATCGGTTTGGCAGTATTCGAGATGTCAAGGTAGTGCTCGGCCTTTTCCCTCGGGACACCTGGCATGTCGGCGGGTTTCCACGGAACAAGCTGATGTGCTCTCGAAGGAATTGGACGAGCGCGTCTTCCTATTTGGGGGGAAGGGTGGCCCCAATCTTGGTGGTCTTTGAGGAGTCGTTCGGGTCGAGCTGGATCAACTTGTGCTGCTTGACCTTGTTAGTGTAGGGAATATGCCCTAGAGGTAATCATAGAGATGATGATATTCCAGTTGCATCTATGACATGCATTAAGTGTTCATTGAATATCCATTATAGACAACTTGTGTTGATTGGCAATTATGTGAATTATTTGTGGAACTCAATTACTTGAATGGTTATTCTAAAGTTGTCCCTAGTCGGCGTTCTAGTGAGAATACACTTGAATATTAGACCAGCACATGTATTAGTTGATGGCTATGTTTCACAAGTCATGGACATGGAGATGTCAAACTAATAATGTGGGCACATGTGAGACATGTAGGCTGGACTGACCCAACATGATAAAGTCTCTATTCATGTCATATACATTATGTCCTTAGACCTAAGATTGTGGTATGTACTCAAGATGTGAAACGACCTACTTAGGGACTATCAAACACTGCTCCGTAACTAGGTAGTTATAAAGGTGGTCTTCGGGTGGTCGGGAAGCATGCTATGAGACATAGACAATCAAGATGGAATTTTCCCCTCTCTACGCGAGAGAGATATCACTGGATCACTCAAGTGATTGGATCAACAAATGCATGGCAGTGCTTGGGTTAAGTGTTAACCCACGAGTTGAACCATATATCGAGTGGCAAAGGGAATAACTTGTATGTGGTCATAGTGGTTCATCTGATATGATCTTTGCGTGCACATAGGAGCTATCACGTCTTGCTAGAGGCCGCTGTCAACTATTGGGCGAGTAGGAGTACTCGGCCCATGTCAATGTGTGTGTGAACCCATAGGGTCACACGCTTAAGGGGCTGGAAGCCTAATTCGGGTTAGACCCAAATTAGACAAGGCTTAGGGTTACTAATGGGCCTCCAACTCGTGAGCTCATTTGGGATGCCTATATAAAGTGAGGGGTAGGGGTAGGGGTACAGCCATCGTCGCCCTCCCCACGCTCGTGCCTTCTGCTCCTCGTGGACCTAGTAGTCCGGAGGCACATCGCTTCTTCCCTGCACGTGTGGGATTCCTCGGAGGTGCTGCATCTGGAGCACTGGGACGAACCGCACGAGGGGATTGATGTGACGGAGGACCACACAACTGCACTGCCTGCTACAACGCATACGACTACATCGAGTCATCTTCCGCTGCACCTGCGTGTCTAGTGGTAATCCCGTAACCTGTAACTAGCAGTAGATCCTGGTTTATGAGGTAGAAAAGTTTTGTTTTTTGGCTAGCGTGGCACCCTCATAACCCTACAGTTAGAAGGTCGCCGAGCAGACCTGACCAGAACCTCAAGCTCCGCAGGGGACGCCTCCTTGACACCCAAGCTAGTGTGCTCCATGGCATACATCAACTCCTCGACCTCCGTAGCTGCATAGGCATCAGACTCGCACACACGCGCTGTGAAGACGTTGTCGCGCAGGGACAAGACACCCTGCTTGGTTGAGAGTTTTAGCATGAGGTACCTGTAATGGGGAACCACCATGAATTTGGCAATCCCTCGTCAGCCAAGAATGGCATGGTAGATGCCCTCGAAATCAACCACGATGAAAGTGATGTGGTCAATGCGAAAGTGCTGTTTCATCCCAAACTGAACGGGTAGCGTGATCTGCCTGAGAGGGTATGAGGGTTTGCCTGGCATGATGCCCCAAAATGGAGATTCGTATGGCTTGAGGTCTTCCTGCTTCAACCCTAGCTCCTTGAAGGCCAGATAGAATAGAATGTTCTAGGCGCTGCCACCGTCAACGAGCACTTTCTCGAATCGGACGCTGTCTATTACCGGGTCGAGGACCAGCGGGAAATGACGACATCAGGGATTTTGGCCCACATGTCATTGCGACTAAATGATATAGGCTACTCAGACCAGGCAGGCACCTTGACATTCGCAACGAAGTCTTTAGCCTCCTGGATAGCCACGATGGCTCGCGTTAGGAGCTTCTTGTTGCAGGCGTTCTCCAATCCGACCTTGCCACCAAAGATGACAACGGTCACATTCTTCACGGGATCCCTATAGGTGTGTCGTGGGTTTGCATCTTGAGCTTCTTCCTCGTCTGTGTCCTCTTGCTAGACAGGGTTCTTAGCCTTGGCCTTGGGAGCTGGACGCGGTTTCTTGTTGGCCATCTTCTCCAGCACCTCTTTTAGGACCTGACACTCTCCCAGCATGTGGCCCTTGTCAGGATGACGAGGGCAATCCTGACTAAAGACTTTGTTGAGCTCGTCATCATTCGCCCTCTTCTGACCCTTTACCGTGTTGACAGAGGAGTCATGTGGTTGCGTCGACCACCATTGTAAGCGTCCCAACCATGACGTTTGAAAGGACAATCATCGCCGTGGTGGTCGAGGTCATGATTGTTACAACGGTTGCGGTGATTGTCTCGCCGATCTGGCGGGCGGTCTTGGTCGCTGTCGTGGTCATAGTCATCATTGTGTCAGTAGATGCCATTGGGGGGAAGGGAGTCCCCCTCATTCAGTCCATCATCGAGATGAGTGAATCTATGGGCGATGGAGAGGAGCTCTTCCATGGTTCTCAGTTGCTCGAGGAGCAACTCCTTCTTGAGGTCTAGACCACATGGTTGAACCAGGCCGGCAATGAAGAGGTCGATCCCTTCCGCCAGAGTATTGTCGATCACGTGATTCCACGCATCGGAGAATCGGCAAATGTACTGTTGCAGCGACTCCCTTAGGTGATGCCGCACCTGTGCCAAAGTGTACTTGGTGTTGGGCTGCATGCAGGTAGGCTTGAAGTTGTCGATGAACATCTGCTTGAGCTGGGGCCAACTGTGGATGCTACCGACGCGCTGGCGGAGTAACCAGGAAGTGGCAACGTTGCTCAAGACTACCGGGAGGTAGTTTGCCATGACGAACTGGTCGCCACCTGCTACTCGGACTGCCACCTCGTACAGCATAATCTAGTGTTCTAGATCATCGTGCCCATCGTACATCTTGAAGTCCCCGATTTGGAAGTTCTTTGGCCACAGGACGGCCTTGAGTTCCTCCAAAAATGGAGCTGTTCCGCTCATGTGCCACCGAGCACGGTAACGCTCATTAAGGTGGCCGCGAAGATCGTGATCTTGGGGTTGCTCGACTTCTTGGTTGCGGTCGGTGCAGCGGTTGGCCTGTTGCCTGTTGGCGTGCTGGCGATTACCACATTGGCGCTGATCATCGCACGGTGCCTCTTGTGGGATGTCATCGACATTGGCCTGCTGAGGCTGTTCAGGCGGAGGTCTTCCTTGGTTGGACTCGTTGTTGGCACCACTTTCTGTAGGTTGGCGACGATGACTGCGCCAGGATCATCGCGATCGATGCGACGTGGTCAGCGAACCAGCGGAGCGGAGCTGAACCACCTGTGCTTCGGCGATGATCAGAAAATCACGGATTGCTTCAACCCCGGGTGTGTTTGAGGGGAGGTTGTTGAGCCGATCCATGCCCACGGCAATGTTGGTCATGGGAGTTTAATGGACGATCTGGTTCCCCACCATGTTGAACTCGCCATTGAGGTTGCGTTGGAGACGGCGCAGCGGAGGGCCTGCGCCATCACCACCGTTGCCCCCGTTGTTGGTGGCGTTCACTTGTTGTGCCTCTAGGAGGCATCAACGTTCTTGATCGGTGTTGTGTTCTTCCCTTGCTTTCTTCTCCTGCTCGGCTTCATTCGGAACGGGAGGCTCGTCCACGCGGACCACGAATACCGAGCCGTCGAAGCCAGGTGGGATCTTAGGGATGCCTGGCGCCTGGTCAGTAGAACAGATTCGACGATCCGGTGTGATCGGGAGTTCCTCCTCGACATCCTCCTGACCCCGGGCCTCAGGACTCTCTTCGTCAGAGAGGAGGTACTCGGTAAGGTCAAAGGAGATGGAGGGCGTTCCGTCGAGCCCAGAGAGGGGATCTGACACCACATCGTCTTCGGGGTTCATAGCGCCCGACCTAGAATTGATTTGCTATGAAGCCACCATGCCCACCATGGGCCTTGGATCTTTCGGGACCAGAACCAGATTGGGATCTAGGTCCAGGAGGTGGTCATCATGTCACCGAGGAGCGTTCTGTAGGTTTCTCGTGTAGGACGCGGCTGCATCGCTCAACCCATGTGATTGGCGCGGTTGGTACTGGGACTGACTGTGTCACAGCCGTAGCTGGGACCAGCTGTGCTGCTCCCATGAATGTGAGGGACATCATCACATCGGTGGTCCACATGAGTGAACTGATGGTGAGGGAGACACCTGCCTCGAAGTTCATACAAGCCAGGAATGAAACCATCTGGATTGCCTGAAGATTAGATCACATAGCCCCTACCTGGCGCACCACTGTCAATGAAACCTCCTCGGCAATCTACCACGGGATACCCCGAGGTAGTAGATTACGGTGAGGGTGCGCTCAGATCTACGACCTAGATATGAGACACAAAATGAACAACTAGGATAAGAAGGGTTTATCAAGGTTCAGGCCACTCGGAAGCGTAATACCCTATGTCCTGTGTCTCTGCTGCTGTATTGATGAGTACCTGAGTATAAGGGTTCCGATCTGATGAAATTTAGAAGAAGATAAAGTGTTCTAGCGTATGTTCTAGGGGGTCCTTGTTCGCCTTATATAGTCGGGGGATAAGGTTACATATCTAGGGTTTCCCTATGGTCAGTTACATTGCGCCGTATCCTTGGAGTACACGAACAGATCTAACCGACTAAGACTCCTTGCATGCCAAGTAGTCTTCAGCACCCATGCGGCCCACCGACCTGGTCGGTAGCGGACCACGGGCTTCATCTTGTCATCCGGCCCACCAATCAGGATGATGATGGACCAGCCTTCTTCTTCTGGTCTGGGTTGTCTAGACCGAGCAGCCAAAGTCTGGCTACGAGGGTATGTGGGCTCTATACCCCCATAGTTGCGTTGAAGGCGGCACGGCTGAGGGCCTGCACTATTACCACCGTTGCCCCTATTGTTGGCGGCGTTTGCTTCTTGTGCCTTCACGAGGCGTTGGCGTTCTCGATTGGTGTTGCGTTCTTCCCTTGCGTACCTCTCCTGCTCGGCTTCATTTGGAATGGGAGGCTCATCCATGTTGACCACGAACACTGAGCCATTGAAGCCAGGCGGGATCTTAGGGGTGCCTGGTGCTTGGTCGGTAGAACAGGTCCGGTGGTCCCACGTGGTCGGGTCTCCTCCTCGACATTCTCTTGACTTTGGACCTCAGGACTCTCTTCGTCGGAGAGGAGGTACTCGGTAAGGTCGAAGGAGATGGAGGGCATCCTGTCAAGCCCAGAGAGCGGATCTGATGCGACGTAGTCTTTGGGTATTGTAGCGTATGATCCGGAAGGGATTTGCTACAAAGCCACCATGCCTACCATGAGCCTTGGATCTTCTAGGACTAGAACCAGATCAAGATCTAGGTCCAGGAGATGGTCATCACATCATCGAGGAGCATTCTGCAAGTTTCTCGCGTAGGACGCGGCTATGTTGCTCAACCCGTGTGGTGAGACGGGTGTATGATTTGCACCGAGGAGTTTGGATTTGTCGGCCCCAGTGCAGGTTGCGTCTGCTGTGCCCGGCATAGCTGCCTCCGCTCTGCTTGGGCATGGCAATCAGCATGGTTGGGTGTGCACTGGTGTTGATGCACATTGATGAACTCATCTAGCTTAACTAGAGGGGCAGCCCGGGCAGTGGCCAGAGTTGGATCTGGTCGGCACGGTGATGAGCCTGATTACGCGCTGGGTGCCGCCGATGGTGCCCCTAGTCGAGCGCATGCTGTTCTTGATGGTGCTCCACCATGGTAGGAGGCTCGTCTTGGCCAGTTGCTGGTTGTCCTCCTCTTCGTTCAGCATGCGATGCTCGAGCCAGGGCCAGATTCGGATCTGGTCAGCACGGGCCACCAGGTCAGCCCGTACATCCTTGTTGGTGCCGAGCATTGCCCACTGGCAGACAGGTGGCGGATGGCGAACCACGGACGGATCTGGATCCGCGCGGCATGGTCGGTTGGCGTGATTGCGGTGGCGTTGTTGGACCAGGATGAAGTCCAAGTACTTTTCATGAAGCCGCACAGGGGCGGACTCCACGTACTCGAGGAGCTCAGCCAGACTAGTCCCATGCCGATTGATCATGTTGATCAGATCAAAGTTGTCGATTTGCCTCCTCTGGTAGCGAGGGAGCCACCAGTTCGCCACTAGCGTGGCCATCAACTACACCCTCCTCATGGGCGGCTGGAATGATCCTAGGGGCGGCCTTGAGATCTAGGTCATTGGAGATGTGGTTGGCGTGGTCGGTGCTGGGACCGACTGTGTCACAGCCGGAGCTGGGACCAGCTGCACTGCTCCTACAAATGTGAGGGACGTTGTCATACTGGTGGTCCATGTGAGTGAACCGATGGTGCGGGAGACGCCCGCCTCGAAGTCCATGGAAGCCGGGAACGAAACCATCTGGATCGCCTGAAGATTAGATCACGCACCCCCTACCTGGCGCACCACTGTCGATGAAACCTCCTCGGCAATCTACCACGGGATACCCCGAGGTAGTAGATTGCAGTGAGGGTGCACTAAGATCTATGATCTAGATATGAGACATAAGACAAACAACCAGGACAACAAGGGTTTATCCAGGTTTAGGCCGCTCAAAAGTGTAATACCCTACGTTCTGCGTCTCTACTGCTGTATTGATTAGTACCGGAGTACAAGGGTTCCAATCAGATGAGATCAGAAGGAAGGGAGTGATTGGAAGGTACATTCTAGGGGGGTCCTTGTCTGCCTTATATAGTTAGGGGACAAGGTTACATATCGAGGTTTTCCCTATGGTCGGTTACATTGCGCTGTATCCTTGGAGTGCATGAACAGATCTAACCGACTAAGACTCCTTGCATGCCAAGTAGCCTTCAGCACCCGTCTGGCCCACCGACTTGGTCGGTACCAGACCACGGACTTTGTCACATCGTCTGGCCCACCGATCAGGATGATGATGGACCAGCCTTTGTCTTCTGGTCTAGGCCGTCTGGATCGAGTAGCCCAAAGTCTGGCTACGAGGGTATACGGGGTCTACACCCCCACAGGCCAGCCTTCGCTCCCTTGAAATTTTTGTGGGGCCGAGGCCCGCGTTCCTTACCATGGAAGGAATTGTCCATGAATAACTCCTCTCATCTGCTGGGCACGCCTTTTGAGGTAGGAGTCATAACGACACAGTCGTGGGAGGCTGGGACAATAGCTAGAGACTAAGCATTCAACGCGTGTCCCTGTACCCGTAAATCGAGGGGGCGGTTAGGTGCGGGCATTAAATGCGGGGTTTTACCTGCCTGAATATAAGTTCAGGGGGTAGGTTTTCGCCTGTTCCCCATCTCATCTTTCCACCTTCATTGCCACTGCCGTCGGAGAGCAGAGTCTCCCTGTCCGTTAGCGCAAGAGAGAAGAGAGAGAGATTAGGGATCTTCCCTCCTGTCCATCTGGTGAGCAAATCTGCGTCATCGCCATGGCACTAGAACTTATTCCTCCAGAGGACTGGCTCCCATCGGCCGTAATGAAATGGGAGCTCGAGGAGCTGGTGGATGATAGGCTTCTTCGCCCCGTTGTCTCGGCTGATTGGCCGGAGTGGTTGGTGCCATTGAGGGAGGACCTAGAGCCAAACCCGTCGGAGGGGTACGTGGTGAGCTTCGTCAAGTACCACCGGATGGGACTTGGGTCACTGACCAACTACTAGGAGGTTGAGCTCCAGCACTTCTCCCCCAACGCCATCTCCAACGTGGTGATTTACATTGCCATCTGCCAGGGATACCTAGGGATGGAGCCATAGTGGGAGTTGTGGCTCCATCTCTTCAAGGGGGTGAGGAGCATCGTCCGCGTCAGCTGCTGCAACCTGTCATTGAAGCAGGCAAACTTGTTCATCTCGATGGGGTTGATTTCTAACCACGACGGGTGGCACACTGGGTGGTTCTACCTCTAGAATGACGGCGGCCTACTGCCACCCTACACTGGGGTGCCATCGCAAAGCGCCTAGAGCACTGGCCTCACGGCGTGGTGAAGGATCATTAGGTGAGGCTGAATCCTCTCCTCGATGCACTGAGGACTCTGCGCAAGTGAGGGTTGAACGCCAGGATCGTCGTCTCAGTGTTCCATAGCTAGAGGGTTCTCCCACTGATGCTGCACCCGCTGTGCTTGGACCAGATGGTGCCTGGTGCATCGCTCGAGGGGTGCCATATGTTGGTCGAGGCGCTGTCCCTCGAAGACATCGTGAGGCAGGTAAGGGGAGCAGTCGGTGGCGCCTTTGCCCTGGAGGATGTGAACAACATCCCGATGTTGCCCGACGACAGTCACATCCATCTGGTGAGTATGTCGTAATATCGCCCTCGAATTCCTTTCTTCCTCGACTCATCCCTGTGTTCTCTGTCATGGGCTTGTGTACAGGGGGCCATAGACTTTAGGGTGTCGATGCCCTCGGTCAAGGAGGATGACCTTGGTTGCCAGGTGAGACGATTCACTGCCCAACAACCGAAGAAAAGTAAAGATCAGGAAAAGAAAGAGCGGAGGAAGAAGAGCCTCGAGCGCCTTGCGTGTGAGCAACACCGGGCAAAGCAAAGGCACAAGGGGGTTCCCGAAGAGGAGGAGAAGGAGGACGAGGGCAGCGATGACGAAGGAGTGTAGGAGCGTGCCCCGTATGGCCTGAGCAGACACCCGCATCGCACAGGGAACGGTCAAGGCTGGGTCGTTTTCTTGGGCCTTGAGGGCGGTCTCGGCGCCTGTCGAAGGTTGGGAAATGAGGGCCTCGGAGCAGGCAGCCCCGGGAGCAGAGGATGAGGGACCCTTTGACTCGGGGAGCATCCTCATCGCGTTGCACACGCGGCAGGAAGCCGTCGGCCCCTTCATGGGGTGGGTCTGGCACGCCGCCGCCTCAGACCAGGTCCTCAACACTCAGCGTGCAGAGCCAGAGCCAATCGACCTCGGAGAAGCAAGGGACGCCGAAGACGTCATCAGTGGCGGCTCTGAGCGGCTCTGGTACCAACAAGGGCTCATTGAAGGAGGGGGCTCTGAAGCCCCCGAGTGGGTCAAAGGTGGGCAAGAGGGCGCCTCTCATCCCCATGGGGCAGTTTTTGGTATCTTGGGGCTTCCTTTCCCTTTTTTGGCATTTTAGGGGTTCTTAGCGTCTCTTGCTCGTGTGTGCTCTAGGGTCAAGTGCACGCCAGAGACGGTAGCTCCCTCCCCTGCCAAGTGGTAGAAGATTGACGCCGTAGTGAGGGTGACAGCGTCGACACCAGGTGCTACTTCGATGTCCTAGACGGCGGCGGTGGCTGCCTAGGTGACGGGCACTGCTTTCATTGCAGGCTCAAGCGCCTCGGGGACCATGGCGAGGATGGACATAGCTTGAAGCTAGGAGCAGACCGAGGTGTCTCTCGGCACCGTCGGGCTCGGGGACGTAGCCTGCGTCCTAGAGCCAGGGTCGACAGAGGAGGTCCCAATCACGATCGAGGATGAAGGGATGGGTCCCTCTGCCCATGATGCAGAGGAGATGGCAGAGATCCCCCAGCAGCAGCAGCTGTGGCTGGCATGGCCACAAGGGCTGCACGAGCTGGAGGAGCGACAGAAGCAGGAGTGGCTGTAGAAGCAGCAGGAGCAGCAACAGCAAGGAGAACAGGCGATGGTGTCTTTGGTTCTACTGCAGCAGCAAGAAGAGCTGTCGACCGTGGTCTCACCACTGCAACTACAGCAGGAGGAGCCAGCGGCCTCGAGCCTGCCGCAGTGGGCATAGCTAGAGGAGACGGTGGTGTCGAGCCCATTGTGTCAATAGCAGCAGGAGAAGGAGGCGAAGGCCTCGTCGAACGTGGGGCAGAAGGATAGGTGGCCAGAGATGCCGACCTCGAGCCAACTGAAGGAGCCGATAGTCAAGGACATCCCGGTGTGGAGGAAGGTCAGATAGCCCATCGCGCGGGCGGTCTCAGCAGACGCGTCAGAGTCTTGGGTGGTTGCGATGGCACTGATGCCTCGCCCACCGCCTGTTGGGGTGTCGGCTGTCTGGGAATCCTTATATGACTTCAGCCCACACACCTCTGGCTACATCACCCAGGGGAAGCACAAGGCTAGAGAAGTTGAGCCGTCAGGAGCCGGGAGGGAGGTCGAGTCTTTGTTCCCCACCTTAGCTGACCGGGTGGTCCATCATGGTGGCTCGGCCGAGATGGCAGACCGTATCACGGCTGCCATTCGGGGGAGGGTCAAAGGAGACCTTCCCTGCTGGGGTCGAGAGGCACTTCGACTCCAAGACCTGACAAACCCTGTTGCACCCCTCTTCAAGATGGATGACCCAGTGGAGGTCGAGTGCTGGGAGAACGTCGAGGAGTTCTAGGCATGGCTGCAGCACGCCTTGCAGCTGACCGTCGACGTTGCTGTCGTGGATATGCCCTGAGCCCTTGTGGTACGTGACCTGCTCCTTGTTATAGGACTAGGCTGTTTTCCTCATGGCTTCTTAGTCTTTTATGCTTTTTCATTTTTAGGACCTTAGGTTGCGCTCCCAGGCCAAGTCCCAGTTCATCCACATGATGCAAGGTGGATGAAGGCAGGTCCCTGAGCTACGAGACCAGCTCGAGGCTGCCCGGGCCGAGACGATGAAGGCGAAGGATGACCTAGTTAGGGCCCGGGAGGAGGCAGAGAAAGCCAAGGAGGACGCCTCGGCGGCTCGAGGGGAAGTGGCCTAGGCCAGGGAGGATGCCACCAAGGCCCGGGGGAGACATAGAAGGCCCTTGAGGACCTCTCTCTGGCGGCCGAGCATGTTCAAGGGCTTGAGAGGTAGGTCAGGGACTCCTCAGAGCGCATCAAGGGGCTCAAGGTAGAAGTCTCCTAGACCTCCCAAGCTTGCGATGCCCACAACATCTCAGTTGGAGGAACGGCGCCGCGTGCGAGGCCCTGTCCACTGAGGTTGCCACACTGAAGGAGACCCTCCAGAAGAAGGAGGAGGCCATCGCGCTGGCTAGCCAGGCAATCGAGGACCTAAGGGTGGAGAGGACTGAGATGACTCGCACCCTGGGAGTGGCTAAGAAGGAGTACGCCAAGTTGAAGGATGGGTACACGACCCTTGATACCCATGCCACTTTAGCTTTTGTATTTTTGTCCTTGCCATCTTGCTTGTCATGGTTGACCCCTGTCTTATATTTCAGATCTCAACGAGGAGTTGATCAAGGCTCGGGACAACGCAAAGACGCTCCAAGACACCTACTGGGCCGAGGTGAGGTTGATCAACACACTCCGTACCTCTATCACCTCGATCTATAATGACTTAGGTGTTGACCCTGAAGCGAAGGTTGAGGATGAAGTGTGCGGGACCTCCCTCATCAACCGGTTGTACAAGCTCAGCTGGGTCGCGAGGGAGGAAGTCCAGAACACGCTCCATGTCGGTGTCAAATGAGCGATGGAGGTTGTTTGCTCTGGCTTCACGTACGACATGGGGATGGTCTCTCATGACTTTGTCTCTGACCCCTCCAAGACTGATGTTGAGAATGAGGAGAGGCACAGGGCCTTGATTGAGGCTACTGAGGAGCCCGATGGTCGGCTGGCGAAGCTGTTTGAGCCCGAGGTCCTTCCTCCCGGTGTTGATGAAGAAGGAGAAGCCGGCCTGTGAGCCAATCTGGGCAAGAAGGCCCATGTAATTGGTTAGATTTTTACTTGTATCAATGTGGCCTCAAGGGCCTCAAAACATGATGTTTGTATGCATTTTGAATGCTTTTGAGTTTGAGTCCGTCATTCATTTTCTGCTCGAGTTGAGTTTTTACGCAGTCATCTTGGCGCACGGTTGCATCCTTTGGTGTGGGGTGTGAGTGGAGGTACTGTAGCCCGGAGGCATAGGCAATCTCGTGGCTTGATGACCCCTCAGCCTTAGGGTGCCCTCGTGGCTTTGTCGACTATGTAAGAACTCACATCGAAGCATATAGGAATGTTAGACATTGATTTTTCGAAATCGTGTTCTTTTACTAAGTCTTCTTAGCGCGTGGTTACGCCCCTTGGCGTGAGGGAGTGAGTGGAGGTACCATAGCGCGAATGTGTGGGTGATCTCATGGCTTGACAGCCCCTAGGCCTCAGGCTGCCCTCGCGGCCTTGTCGACTATGTAAAAGAATAGACGTCGAGTTTCAAAAAAACGTGCAAGTTTTTAGGAACTTCGGGGGTTCCCCCCTTGTAGGCCCCGAGGGAGGCTCGACTCTGTTGAAGCAGAGTCGAGGCTACGTTATGCATGTTAACAAAAAGTTGAACTTGTAAACAAAAGTACTTCTTATTCATTCATTACATGGGAAAAAATACAAGGCTTTGAAGCCCTAGGGGTGAAAGCGACGTAGTTGTTCGATGTTCCATGCGTTGGTGAAAGTTTTGCCTTTCCTGTTGGATAGCTTGTAGGTTCCAGGCTTCAACACTTCTGCAATGATGAAGAGGCCCTCCCATGGTAGCGTTAGCTTGTGGCATCCCTTTTTGTTCTGCCATCGATGGAGGACTAGGTCACTAACTTGGAGGTCCCTCTTGTGTACATGCTTGTCATGGTAGCGTCGAAGCTTCTACTGGTATCTCACGGAATTGATGACGACCATGTCTCGAGCCTCCTCAAGTTGGTCGACGGCGTTTGCGAGTGCTTCCTTATTCTTCTGCTCGTTGTAGGCCTTTAGTCGAGGGGATCCGTACTCGAGGTCAGTGGGGAGGACGGCCTCAGATCCATAGACCATAAAGAATGGGGTGGTCATGGATGTGCTCGCGGACAAGGATCGCCTTCTTGGGTTGGGGGCATATGCTTGATGGACGGGGATCGCCTTCTAGGGTCGGGGGCATCTCATGTCAGGAGGGTTTAGGGGGTTGCTCCGAGGCTACCCCTCGACGTCTCGAGGCTGAGCTTTTGGCCTACTGTGTGGCAGCTACCTCGAGGAGGCCTTGAACCTCCTGCTGGATGCGACAGGCTTCAGGATTTGAGGGGGTCGGCATGTTGCGGAGAAGCATAGTCGCCACGATGACGTTCTAGCTGGTGCGGTTGAAGATGGGGCACTCGATAGCATCCACCCTGATGATCTACCAGTGGACTTCTTGGGCTCTAGCCTGAGCCCTTCCACCGGGCGGATGTCCACGCTCCTGCTCGAGGGTCCGCTCGAGCTGGCACATATGCTCCCGGTCCTCGTCGAGCTTGGCTCACATCTCCCGGACTTGCGTGAGCTGGGCGTCATGGGCATCCTGAGGCAACTGCGCATCGCTTGGCGCAGCTGGTGGCTGCTCCTCCTGATCTGCTGCAATGAGGGCACCTCCAGCTACAGCCACAGCCATGATCGTGGCCGTGGGGTTGATGGTGTCGCCGCTCGATGCAACGGCTCCGTCGATGTGGAGGCACTTGCGCGTGGGGTCGTACCTATTAGAGTCAAAGCCTGTCACACCCCAAAGTTTCTATTTTGGGATGTGAACCAAAAACAATAAATAAAATAAAAGATTTATTAATTTTCTAAAATTAGCAAAATTTTAATATAATTATTAACATTACAAAATGATAAAAAATGCGGTTTCATAAAACCTTTACGAAGTCAATAAAAGTGTGTTTGTGCTTGGTGCCTTGCTTTGTTGTGCTTGTGTATGAAAAAGAATTTCTAAACCTCGAGCAAGTCACTAATGCGGAAGCCCAAAAGTGAATCTCAACTTAAAGGGTGCAAGCTTTAAGGTAGACCTTATAGTTTTGGAATCACTAGAGATTGACATCATCCTCGGTATGGAATGGCTTTTAGCACATCATGGAGTGATTAACCAATCCCAGAATACAGTATCTCTGAGAACCCTTTTAGGAGAAAGGATTGTGTATGAAGGTACTCAGTTCTGTCTCAAGCAAAGGGAAGATACAACGGGACAATTAGATGAAGATGCTATCCGGAAAAGATGAAGATCACATGAAAAAGCAGAGTCACCTCAACACTGAAGTAGTTGTAGAATCCAGAATGGAAGCATAGATGGATTTCAGGTAGCCAGAAGAAATTTGAAGCACTCAAGATCATGCGAGGAGTCAACTGTGTTCTTTAGGTTAGCAGACGTTTTTTTTTGGTATATGGTATTTTTGTACAAGAGTCAGATGCAAATAAGGGGAACTACGGACAATGTTCATGATTGCAAGACTCAAATCTTCTCATCTTGAAAGGTGTACTAGAATCAGGAACAGAAGCATGGCTAGATTTGAGTTGGTTTATCATGAAGTCTGAAACACACAAGACAACATATGAAGTCAGCTACATGCCCTATTCTGTAGTGTCCTATTTTCAATTCAGTTGTAACTTCTTTGTAAAAGAGATAACCATTCCATCAGGCCCTTTTTCTTTTAAGCTACAAAGATGGATTGTGATGTGCGTATCAATTTGTTTTGCAAGATCCTCTTACTCTAAAATCTTTGACTCGTTACTCCAAATCTTTTCCTTGGGTTCAGAATTAGGTGGTGTGTCAATCAGAATGGTAAATCAACTAAGGGAATCTGTAGGAGATGATTTGGATTGAGAGGATGCTCATGTACATATTTTGGATGTAAGCAGTGCTTTTGTTAAAGTGGGTAGCATTCACTACTATCACCAGTCTATCGCACCTCAAGTTTCAAGGCATGAAGAGTTAAAGGACTGAGCCTTATCTTTCTTGACCAATCTTAACCTTCTCGTCGACCTTCGGCCCTTACCCTTCAACTTATGGAATTGGAATTGATGATGTGCAAAGGATTGAAGATCAATCTTTATGCCACTACGGGTAATCCTTTCTAATTCCTAATCCTATCATTATTCTATCTCACAAAGGGAAATAAAGGAATTGTGAGCACCAGGAGATCTATCATTATTGTCTATATCACCTCTTGCTCCTAACTCTTGCAATTCATGATGCCAGACCTAAAGAGTTAGTCATATTCATCCATGGTCCCCTGGCCTTGTCCACAACCTCTATCATGTTTGCCATTGACGACTATGGTCATCACTATTCATGGATCATCAAGGTTTGTCTACGCACTTCTTAACGTGTAGACAAAGTGCCCTCAACCATCATTTTTCCCCAACCTCATGATCATCTTTTTCATCTTGCTTGTGATGCTTAATCATGCAAGATCCATACTTATGTTGTGGGAGATATCATTTGGTAGTAAACTTGTTAATGACATCTTGATTAATAACTGACGGTGTCATGTTAACCCGAGAGCCTCCAGTGGGTGCGCACACTTTGGATGTCTTCGATAAGCGTTGATAACATGATTGTTAATCATGATCTATTATTTAAACTACTTCGATGTGTTATCTCATCACACACTTTTTATTGGTCATCTTGCTACATCAACTGGAAAAATTGAATCTTGACTTCTGGATCAACCTTGTGGTAATCATTAGATCTATGCATCTTTATGCTTGATAGGTAGACATAGTAGATCAACCTTTTGTTCTTTGTGTGATCTAACCTTTGTCTCTGTAGTCGATCTATATCAGTCTACAGATCTTTCATGGTATGTCACCAAAGGTCCCAAGGATCTCGATCTTTCGGTCGACCCATGTTGACATTCAAGGCTTTTCTTTGCACTCCACAAACCTTGATTCAAGGAAGTGCAAATCCTCAAAGGATAGATGTTGGTTCTCTCTCTGCCCTCTTTGAAGAGCTAAAGAGAGAAGTCCTGCATTATTTCTACATAAGAATGATGTTATCCATCATCTTGTCTCCATTTCATAATGTATGAATAATCCTTGGTTCATTAATCTTGTTTTGGAGATCGAATCAATCTGGAGAATCGATCTTTAATTTTTGTATTGACCCTTGGGAAAATCCATAAATCTCTTTACCAGGTCTTATCAAAGTTTCTGAATCAACGTAGCCTTTTTGTGTTGCCTCTATCCCTAGCCTCCTCGAATCTCAGGACGAGATTCATGTTAAGTGGGGTAGTTTTGTCACACCCCAAGTTTCTATTTTGGGATGTGAACCGAAAACAATAAATAAAATAAAATATTTATTAATTTTCTAAAATTGGCTAAAATTTAATACAGTTATTAACATTACAGAATGATAAAAAAATGTGGTTTTATAAAACCTTTACGAAGTCAATAAAAGTGTGTTTGTGCTTGGTGCCTTGCTTTGTTGTGCTTGTGTGTGAAAAAGAATTTCTAAACCTCGAGCAAGTCACGACTAGGTTCTTTTTGAGTTTGAAAAGTTAAGCCTTCAAAGCCCTTTTCAAAATGTGTTCAAAGTTTGGATTTTAAAATTTTTCTAGAAGGTTTTGAAAAATGCTTTTGGAAAATCCTTTGTCTTGCACAGATAGAGAGAGAGCCTTTCTTTTTCCTCTATAGTGTTGGCCATCGCTCTAGCTAGACACTGTCCTCTATCTAGCTCTAGCGGGCCTAGGTCAGTCTCTAGTCATCCCTGACTTGCCCTAGCCTATCTGAGCTTCCCCTAGCTTGCTCTAGTGGCCCTAGGCCAGCTCCTACCTAGCCATGGCCTCACCTAGCCTCCCTTGGCCACCTCTAGCTTTCCCTGGTCAGCTGCAGCCGGCCATGGCCATCTCTGGCCTGCCACAGCTAGTAGCAGCTTGGCCATGAGCAGCCAAACCAGGCCACCACTAGTAGCGACAGCTGTGCAGCAGCCCAGCTTGGCCAGCCCGCCCAGCCAGCAGCTCGTGGGCCAAGCCCAGTGCTGCGGCCCGCTCCCCTCCTGCTCTCGTGGCCCGTTTCCTCGGCCTGCTTCGCCCAGCACGCGCGTCCGCGTAGTGAGCCGACCCAGCAAATGTAGTAGCACCACGGCCTGCCCAGCTCTGCCGCCTCCAGTAGCTGATGCTGCGGGCCCAATCGCCGGCCCCACCCGTCAGCGCCCGAGGTCGTCTCCTGCTCCGCATCCCGCGAAAGCGCCCGCCACTGCTTGATCCTGCTCGGGCGCGCAACCCGATGTTCATCGCCGGCCTATAAAGGCCTTGCCTTAGTGCCCTACGCCCCCTTTGGAACCCTAGGGCAGCAGCCGCCACTCCAGCCGCTACCCTAGGCATACGCCACCATAGCCGCCACCTCCGAGCTCGCCCCCGCGCCGTCAATCTCCATCACTGTTGCGTCCCCACCAACGTGACCACCCCGACGAGCTCTGCATCAAGGTGAGGACCATGTCAGTACCCCGCTCTTTCATCCTCTCCATTCCCCATGACGCGCAACCTCACCGAAGTTGCACCGCCGCCCATTCCGCTGCCACGTCCTCTGTCACACGTCCCCGCTAGCCGTCGTTGTCGCGGTGCGCATAACCCTTGCCTTCACGTGCGCTACATGCCTGTGCGCTCACATGGCCCTGCCGAATCTCATAGCGCCTCCCTGTCGAGCTTTGGCCGGCGTCAATGGCACTGCCGTCATCTAGGCCCCTCCTCCGGTTCGCTCCACCACCGTGATGGCCTGCATCGCAACCACGTGGTTGCCCTCTACCTCTCCGTGCCACCCGCGTGCTCTACCAAGCACCGGAGCGCCATTCCGATGACTGTCGGTGAGCCTCCCCTGCCACTCCACCATAGCTAGTGCCGCCGCCGGTGACCCAAAGCCCGCCGGCCAACCCCAGCCGCACGATCCAATCTGGACGGCCCAAATTAGATCGAGGCGTACTGGTCAACCTAGGTCAACCGGCTGCATCAGCTGCCGACGAGGCCGCCACGTGACTACCACATGCGTGCCATGTCAGTGCCACGCAAGCGCCACGCCAGCGCTGATCGCGTCAACGCGGTTAACAACCGGTCAGCCATGGTTGTTTTCTAGAAAAGCCCTTGTCTTTTATGGTAATTACGAATCAGTCCACCGTAGTTCAAATCAGGTCACGTTTTTTTACAGCTTGAACCCCAAAGCCGTCGATATTTATGTTTTAGGTCCAAACTGAGTTTTTTTAGTTTTGAAGTATTTTTTAAAATATGATTTATAGCTCTATTTATTTACAGTTTTACCCCTGACCTTGTTTTATCCATATCTTGCCCGTTTTAACTCCGTTTTAGGTGATCTTGGACTTTCTGGATTCATACTCGACGTAAGCTACACAATAGCAGTGACCTTTACTGTGTTCTAGGCATTGGTAAATGCAACTTATAATTGATTAAGGATCTATCAAATACTGTTTTTTAAAATACGTTAATTCTAGATCGACCTCGGTAGTTGCGCCCTCTCTACGATAGCTCCTTTGTTGGTCATCCTCACGCTCTCCTGATCATTGCATCAAGCTCTACTGTATAGTCCACTCTTTCTTTAGCATTTCTTTTGATTGATGTTTGTTGTTAGCTTTGTCTGTTTGTGTTGTTTGTTTCCTACAAATAGATGAAGAGCAGTTCGTGAGTGTTGAAGATCGAGAGCTGAGGACCAACAAGTGCAGCTGGAGTTGGAGAATAGAAGATAGAACAACTAAAATCTACTGAGCAGCTAGACTTTGGATTTAAGGCAAGTGCAGTGTAACAGAACCGACCAATTTATTAGAGCACAAGCACATAATCCGCCATAAATTCAGCAATATCATATGATTGAGACCTAATAAACCCGGTAGTCCGTGAAATCTCGAAGGATTTCAAACTTTTTTGGCACGACCAAGATCGTAATAGTTTAGCGTACTCATTCACAAGCACCAAGTTTAAAACATCATCGGAGTACGAAATAGAGTTATTACAAACCAGTTCAAATTCAAATAAAAGCGGAAGCGATTTAAGTTCAAATACCACACACACACATTTGAAATATAGTGCCAGGTCCTTGGTTCACATCCAGCAAAAGCATCAAGTCAAGAAGAGTGACCATGCCCAAGGTCTAGTCATCTCCCAAGGCGGGATAGAAACAATTCTGACAATAACCATAAAGCATCTCACCATCTGCAAAACATGGGAAATAAAACCCTGAGTACGAGGATGTACTCAGCTAGACTTACCCGTCATAAACTAAAATAAAGACTCCAAGGAGTATGCAAGGCTGTATAAGTAGGATAGCTGACTCATTTAATTGCGGAAAAGCTTGTATTAAGAAACAATTAATAAGAACCTTCTAGCAATGTATTTTAATCTGATTATCCTTATCATGCTACATTAGCACCTGTACTAAACAAGCATGGTAATAATTATTCAACAGCAAGTAACCATTTCCGGTTGAGTATCTTTCAGTCTCAACAGCTCAACCATCTCACCTCTTGTTCAAGTTCTTACTACGATGCCGCTGCTCAAGTCAAGCGTTCACTGTCCAGGAACGATGGCGATTATAATCGATTACTAACCAGCTGGCGGGTACTCCTCACACAAACCACACTCACCAGCCACGGTGAGCTACAGGTCACCGACATCCAATTCAGGAAAAACGCGAGATCAACAGGTACCATCACATCCGGGCACCGTCCGGCTGCCAGCAGGGCGCACCATGCTATATTCAGGCCTTACAACCGCGTAACCCGTGGTCCCCCATCTTCACCAATGCGATGCGTACAGCAGGCCGACTCCCGGCCCAAATCAAAATTAGGCTTCGCGGTCGGAACGACTTATCCTTCCAGCTAAATGTGAGGCATAAATTCAATATGACTTGAGGACGTACAACGGACAGGGTCCTAGTTCGACACAGACGGGATAAACCACATTGAACCTCCAGTTCATTCTCAACTCCAATCCCGCCCGGTCTCGATTTATTATCTCCACATGGTTATCCAAGATAACAATGTATTCAACCATCCGAGTTACCACCTATAACTCGCGGATGACAGGAAATCACCCGACTTCTACCGATCTAGTTAAGCAGGGCTAAGCATATAATCGTACCTGAACCTAACAGGGTTGAAGTATAAACAGTGGCAAGGAATATAAGTAATGCAGCAATGGTATAAAACAACGCCTATAACTTAATGCAACAAACAAGTAAAGGACTCAAGTTAGATATTTTACAAACCACAGGGAGAATGCTCCGGGGCTTGCCTTTCAGGAAAGCGCTTGGCTGATGGTCGGGACACTCCGGAAGATCAGCTTCGGGATCCTCTTCTGCTGCTGCTTCCCGAACCAAAGCTTCCTGTTGGCCTTCCTCTCCTGGTGCTCCGGGAACTACTGTCGCGAGCTCTGACGATCCTGTATGATGCATAGTGCGTATGAATACCGTGCATACATATAAATAAAATGCTGATGGTGATGGTAAATGAATGCTCAGCTAAGATGAATGATATGATATTTGAAAACATGTATGATAAGCACATGTCATCTGCATTCTCTTCTACCGATAAATCTTCAAATAGGCCTCGCATTAAAATTTACTCGCACACTATAAGGAATTATAAACAACCATTGTTTTGCACACTACACTCTACTGAACCACAACCAATAGAAGATCATACATATCATGAATAGCATAAAAAGCATTTTTACACACATGAAATGATAACTCTAAAGCATTATTTATAATTGAAACAAATCAGGGTATAACTACAACATGACTTTAGACTACTCAGAAAATTCTGTAAAAATTACAGAAGCTTAATCATACCAAATAAAGACTACCATAAAAATTTCAAGTCAAAACAGTAAGTACTTTATCCTGCACAAAAATGACAAGGCAGCACAATTCCAGGGGCATAAAATACTTTGTACATAAAAGTGTATCAAACAACAGATCTCAGAAGATAATTAGCTCTAGATTGACATAAAAACACTCTCCAAAAAGTTTCATACACAAATTCCTTATACATTATTTATTATGAATTATTTATCCTCACATGAAAATAGGCACCATAACTAGACATAGAAAAATTTACATATGACATAGCCTAATAATATTTTTCACAGATAGAGCATGACATAAGAAGACTAACAAACTTGGTCTCACATTTTTCTGAGCAACAGAGAATTAGTTATGCATTTCCTAAGATAAATACAATTAATAGAGATAAATAAAGCTATACAGAAAAGTTTCACAAATTCCACATTTCATATTTTTCATGCATAGATCATCTCATAAGAAAAATACTGCAAGTTGAACCAACTCATTTGGATGAAAAATGAGCAAGTTATGAATTTCCAAAGCTTTAAACCAAATCTGAAATCTATTCTGAAAAAGAAAAAGGAAAAACCACTTTACACCGGGGACCCTGACATTTCCAGAAATTAACCGAGCCCTATTAAGTAAATCTCTGTGTCTGGCAGCTTTACACCGAGAACCTTAGGGTTTTCTCAATTCTAACCCGAAGGTCCTCGTCGGCGGTGAGGTTCGGCCGGCCGTCCCGGCGGCGCTCCGGCGTCACCAACCGGCGGAGAAGAGAGAGGAGAGCAGCGTGCATCCATCGAGGGTACTCAAGATGGGAGGGAGCGGCTGGAGGTGGTCGGAGCTCGAGCGCGGCGGAGCGGCGGCACTCCGAGCGGCGGCCCGACGGAATCCGACCCCATGAAACCCTAATCGGAGCCATTGAGCATCGTCCTAGCAGCTATCTACCACGACGCGTCGGATTAGCACCCTAATGGCGAGGGAGGATGGCCAGAGCGGCGGGACCACGGTGAAGCCGAGGTGCGGCAATGGCGGCCGGGGAGAAAACGGAGCGATTCGGGTATACCTCGACGAAACCGGCCGAGGCGAGGGTGGAGGAAGGCGGAGCGGACTCGGGCGCGTTCGATTACGGGGTCAATCGAGAGAATGCACGGTGGCTGGTGGCGAATTTTGGAACGGCGGCGAGGTGGGCTCGGGCGACGCGGCGGCGGGCAGAGAAGAAAATGAGAGGGGCCGAGGGAGAGAGAGCGAGGGCTCGGGCGGGTGAAGGAATGACCGCGTTCGGACGGCGCCCCACGCGGCCAAAACAGCCCGGCCTCGGCAGACCCCGAGCGCCACGCGGCCGACGCATGCTGCCGCGGGCAGCCACGGCGTTTTCCTGGTCGGGGATTTCCCTGACGGCCAGGAACCAACCGTCACCGAAAAGCTATTTTCACTAATTCAGAACAAAATTTGCTGCTTAATAACTCTTAAACTAAGCCGAATTAGCAAAAACTCAAAATAGATGAAATGTAGCTTTTGAAGAGTAGAACATTTCATCTTAAAGAAGTTTTACCAGATTCTGCCTAGATTTTGAATTACAAAAATCCAAATGAAATACCTTTTAAAATTTCCCAAAATAGAAAACCAGCCTCCAATTTTGCCCTTTTTCAACATTTTTGAACACCGTCCAAGCATTTTCATGAAAAATGGTAAAAACAACTTTTGTTCCTTATAAAATTCTCTACAAACTTCATTTAGGGCACACACACATGCAAGCACTCTAGCTACCACTTCCAATTCAGTCAAACAAAACTACTCTAATGGTCCACCTTGGTCAACCATGACAACAAAACTTAATTAACCAAAACCATGAACATAAACCTAGGTTAATTTGGTGTCCTAAACATGTCTAGGTTACCTTAGAGGTCCTCCAACACCAAACACTCATACCACATATGCACTTCATGTGAAAGGCAAGCAAAATTCGAATAATCAAGCATGATACATGAAATGACAATCACTCTTTTCATTAATGCTATGCATAATGATGCTTATGCTTAAGAATGCAATTGATTATGCATGCTTAACACCAGAGTGTTACATGCAGGCACCTTTGATCATATTGCGCCTATTTCACTTTTAATTAATACATTGCATGTGTCTTAAATCAGCAAACCATAGGAATGACTAGCTACTCTATCCATATATCACCTATGGGGGTTTTAGTTGATAGGTTATTAGGTTGATAGTGCTCTATCTCACCTTTCACCTTTTAATGAAGATAAAACTTGCTTCTTAACCTGTTGGAGCCATGGACTCTTGGCTTCGGCCATTGGAGAGGTTGATGATGTTCCGTAACGTTGGTTGGTGGTGAATGATGGGGGAAATAGATGCTAGTGGGACTCGTGTTGATGAGAGCATCTGTATCTCCTCCCCCTTGTGGTCCTTTTCATGGAGCGGCTACCTAGGACTTTCATACATCTCCAGGCTAATGGGCACTAGCTTGGTCTATTAGCAGGATCATCATAGGCAGTTGGGTGGCTTACTGACGGGTACTATAGCAATGGCGTGAAGGGTGTTACAAGTTCTAGCATGGGAGTTCTGGTTGATTCGTAGACCGGGGTGGTAGCTATGAGTACGTCTATCATGTGCTTGGGACATCACAGATCGAGTTACCACTTCCTATGACCCTGTGAAGAACCTCATTGTGACCTCTGCCAGCCTATCTCGGTAATGGGCTAAGAGGCTGATCCCCTCAGCCATAAAGAGTAATAACAATCTACAGTGAAAGTGTACACCTCTACGCAGAGTTAAAATTGGTATATCGTCCGTGCTCATGGTCATGAGCGACCCAAATCCTCACATGACTTAGCCAAAAGGTCTAAGCTATTAAATCGTGGTGATGTTGTTTGAGGTTGCTACCTCAGGTTTAATCGGGATGGCTATCCTGTGTTCCCTTTGAGATGGCTATCTCATGTTTAATGATATATGCTTATATCTGTGATGTTAAATGACACCTTAACTACTACTCGAACCTTAATAAAGGGTTGGGTGTTTCAACTAATTTGATTAGAGAATAGGCTGTAATAAGTAAAGTCTTAATTGTTACATGAAAAATGCTACCGCAGTCTATCTTTTAGCTATACCTTGTTTTAGCCTTGCATGTCATTACTTTCCACCTATGCTTGCTGAGTTTCGACATGGAACTCACCCTTGCTAATTCCTAAATAAAGGATGCTCAAGTGATGACTCAGATGGTGACTTCCCTGAGAACTATCCGGGATATTAGGCATCGTGATGCTGCCGTCGACCTTCCTGTGGCATGATGGAGTTGCTATGTCCACATCATTTAGATGCCTTTCGCTTTGGATGATGTTATTTATATTCCGCTTTACTCTGATGACAGTTATGTAATAATGGTACGATGTATTATTGTTTTATTCAAACACTGTGCTTATTAGACCATGTAATTTGTCGTTCATGTGTGTAATTTGATCTGGGTACACATGAGCTTTTGCCTTGGTTTTAATCCTTCAAAACCAGGGTGTGACAAAGTGGTACCAGAGCTATGTTGACCATAGGATCATGAAGCCTTAGTTAGAAATGCCCGTCTTAGGTTGACCTTTTATAAGTTATTGCATATCTCATCATTATTAACATGTTTCATTTATTATTCTATTCATTACCTTGACATGCATTTACTTCAGCTATTATTATTCTCATTTATTGATCATTTAATACCTTATCTTAGAATTATTTACCTAGCTTTTGTCATTATGATCATTATATGCATGTCTCTATGTCATTTTTGTTTCACTACAAATACCACAGAATGCATGCTATTCTTACTTCAGTTTATTGCTAGCTTTTATATCTTTATCTCTAGATATCTATGCATGCACTTTTCATCATCCTTTGATCATAGACATGTTTATTTATTTATCATGATCTATTAACTATTTGCTGCATGTCTTTGATCTTTGCATGCTAGTAGATGGTGCGCTAGCTTCTGTCCTGCCGCAAGAGCTCCACTGGTTACCGTCGCTCTTGGTGTCCCATAGAGTACCCACTGACCGGACACGTTCACCACTATGAGTTCTGACCTAGCCAGCACCCTGACGATGGTGTGATCCTCGGACGTGGGGGTCAGTACGTACAGTGCCAGGTTCTAGTCCTGCAGTAGCAGGCAGAGGACCAGGATGGACAATAGGCACCCAACCCTGGTGCACCAGGAGGAGGACCTAGCGCAGGAGGTCCAGGTGCAGGAGGCCCTCGAGCACCAGGTGCTGGAGGACCAGGAGGTCCAAGAGGACCTGGAGGCCCTGGTGGCCCTGGAGGCCATGGAGTCCAGGGAGTGTACCAGGCATACGACGGTGGTGATGACTTCTTCCACACTCACCTTATGAGGCTTCTTCACCAGCTCTTCAGCCATGGGATGGTCGGAGTTGAGTACCACAGTGAGTTCTGGAGCCACCCTGTCTATGCAGACTTCTGGAGGGTTGGGTGCTATGTTGGGTGCCCCAACCCTACACTTCATGCTCTTCGAGTTGCTTCAGTCCACGAGGCACCAGCAGACAGAGCTACACAGCTAGTAGGAATCATGGTGCAGCATGTTAGGCCTTGTTTGCTTACAGGGAGCAGTACTTCCACCTGATCAGTGAGGACACGTGCCGCTACTACCCTCGCCGTACCCGTGGTCAGATTTCTGCTAGAATTGCTTCTACTGCTGGGGAGGACCCGAGGTTGTGTGCCAGCATTCAGCTCATGGTGTAGCTAAACACGGAGCTAAACTTCACTCTCTTGGAGCTACACCAGGTGCGCCTGCAGTCAGAGGAGGACCAGAGGAGGATTGCTCAGCTGGAGACGCAGATCACTGGAGTAGCGCCACCACAACTACCACAGTGGCCTGCACTGTCGCTTGCACGTGATCACATCCCCTATGGAGCAGCTGGAGGCCGTACTAGGATTGACTAGGACATCCCTTTTATGTAATAAATAATGCTACATTAGCTCGTTTAAACATTTTGCTTATCAAGTCTGTGGTGAGTCTAGTGCGAGTGTGTTTAGAGTGTTCTTTGCTTTATTGGTGTGAGAACTTGTTTATCATTATGAACCATGGATGATTTTCTTCTTTGTAATGATTGAGATAAGATGAGGGGTGATGTCCACACTTATCATATGTATATAAGTTTAAGACTATGTTTAGTTAATTTAGGGTTTGGGTCTCTTTATATTGTGCTCTATCTCTCTTTTTGCTTCATCATATTAGTTTTTTGGTCATAGCCTGCTGTCACTTGTTCATATCAGCTGTCAGTTTGGAGATTATAATATATTGGCTATCTGTCAGTGATTGTGATATTTGAGGTTCTGTCAGATGGTTCATTGGTAAGAGAAGGCATTATGTTGTTGCATTTATATTCATAGTTTACCTTCAGCACAGTTATATATATTGAGACTACATATCCTTATACCCTGCTATTATTTGCATCAGATGGTTAACACCAGGAGGACCTAGTTAGGCACTGGTGGTGCTAGTGGTTCTAGTGGGAACAACCAGAACAACAACCAGAATCCTCCTCCACCACCTGCTCCACCTACCGTGGAGCAGATGATGGCCATGCAGACTCAGTTCATGCAAGGCATGTCCACCATGATGGCAATGATGCAGCAGAACATGGTGATGAACCAAGTCCAGATCCAGCACCAGAATCGGAATGCTCCACCACCACCCAGGGATAGGCACAGTGAGTTCTTGAAGGGGCTCCCATCTTTCTTCTCTCATTCTCCTGACCCTCTTGTTGCTATGGATTAGGTGAAGGATGTGGAGAAACAGTTGGAGATCGCTCAGTGCAATGATAGGGAGAAAGTTCTCTATGGATCTGGTCAGCTACAGGGAGCAGCCGCTTCTTGGTGGGATTCATACCACTTTGCTCATGCAGCTCCGGACACCATCACTTGGGGCGTAGTTCACTGAGGCATTCAAGGAATTCCATGTTTCGGCTAGATTGGGGAAGCTAAAGAAGGAGTTTGATGATCTGAAGTAAGGCTCCATGTCTGTCTGTGAGTACCGTGACAAGTTCATTGCCTTATCTCATTATTCACCTAGGGATGTTGAGCAAGACCAGGATAAGCAAGATCATTTCCTGGGAGGGCTTAATGATGGACTCGCATACATGATGGCAAATGTCAAATATGCCAACTTCCAGGAGATGGTTGATAGGGCCATTGTGCTTGGGAGCATGCACAACAAGATGGAGGTCAGCGCTACAACAACACCAACAATGGCAGTAATCAAGTGCAGCGTCAGAATAATCATGCCCCTCATCAGAACAATCAGGCTCCTCGCCAGAATGCTCCGAACAATGCACCAGTGAAGACCAATAATACTCCCAACAATTCTTGCTTCAAGTGTGGGCAACCGGGACATTATGCAAATGCTTGCCCCCAGAAACAGAAATCCCAGAGCTTTGGGAAGGTGAACCACGTCAAGGTGGAGACTGCTGAGGAAGCTACAGATGTGGTGCTTGGTACGTTTCTTATTGATTCTCATCTAGCTTCAGTTTTGTTTGATACTGGTGCATCCCATTCATTCATTGGTAGTCATTTTATTCATAAACATAGCATTGCCACACAAATTATGCCTAGTGCTATGAGCATTAAAACACCTGGGGAAATATGGCTACAAATGTTTGGTGTCCTAATGTGAAGGTTAACTTAAGGGGGTAGAATTCCTGCTAGACTCATAGTGCTTGAGTTAGAAGGTCTTGATCTTATTTTGGGAATGAGTTGGTTAAACAAGTGGAAGGCAAATATTAAATATTCAGAAAGGACAGTGAGCTTGACTACACCTAGTGGAAATCAAGGAACAGTGAATCATCTCAGTGGTGAGCCATTGGAGAACATTAGAATTGTCAATGAGTTTCCAGATGTCTTTCCAGAGGATTTGCCAGGTATGCCACCTGAACGAGAGATTGAGTTTATCATTGATTTTTTACCTGGTACTGCACCCATAGCTAAAAGACCTTATAGAATGGTTGTTAATGAACTAGAAGAACTTAAGTCACAACTTAGAGAACTACAGTCTAAGGGTTATATTTTTCCTAGTTCATCACCATGGGGAGCCCCAATAATCTTTGTAGAAAAGAAAGATGGAACACAGAGGATGTGTGTAGATTATAGATCTTTGAATGAGGTGACCGTTAAGAATAAGTACCCCTTACCTAGAATTGAGGATTTGTTTGACCAGTTGAAGGGAGCTAGTGTCTTTTCTAAGATAGACTTGAGGTTAGGTTACCATCAGTTGAGGATTAGACCTAGTGACATTCCAAAGACTTCTTTCACCACCAGATATGGTCTTTATGAGTATACAGTGATGTCTTTTGGGGTGACTAATGCTCCAGCTTACTTTATGTACTTGATGAATAAAGTTTTTATGGAGTATCTTGATAAGTTTGTGGTTGTCTTCATTGATGATATTTTGATTTATTCCAAGAATGAGGAAGAAC
The DNA here is from genome assembly GCA_023333625.1 of Bothriochloa decipiens. Lineage (NCBI taxonomy): Eukaryota > Viridiplantae > Streptophyta > Magnoliopsida > Poales > Poaceae > Bothriochloa > Bothriochloa decipiens. The sequence continues at coordinate 23,842,253 of CM041637.1, read as the reverse complement.
ATGAAGAGAATCTCATATTGGTATTGCATAAGTTGAGGGAACATTAGCTTTATGCCAAGTTCAGTAAGTGTGAATTCTGGTTGAAGGAAGTTTCTTTTCTTGGGCATGTTATTTCCAAGGATGGAGTTATAGTTAGTCCTAAGAATGTTGCAGATGTGCTTAAGTGGAGTCCACCTCAGAATGTTAAGGATATCAGGAGTTTTTTGGGAATGGCTGGATACTACAGGAGGTTTATTGATGGGTTCTCTATCATACCTAAACCTATGACTGCTTTGCTAGAGAAGGATAAACCATTCAAGTGGACTAAACAGTGTCAGGCCAGCTTCAAGGAATTGAAGAAGAGGTCAACAACAGCACCGATGTTAGCTCTGCCAGATATGAGAAAGGACTTCTCTATTTATTGTGATGCTTCTAGACATGGTTTGGGTTGTGTGTTGATGCAAGAGGGTAAGGTCATTGCTTATGCCTCTCGACAGTTGAAGAAACACGAATTGAATTACCCCACTCATGATCTAGAATTGGCAGCTGTAGTGCATTCATTGAAGATCTAGAGACATTATGTTCTTGGTCACAAGTGTAACATTTATATAGATCACAAGAGTTTGAAGTATATATTCACTCAAAAGGACTTGAACTTGAGGCAGAGAAGATGGTTAGAATTAATCAATGATTTTGATCTAGAGATTATCTACCATCTTGGTAAAGCTAATGTAGTAGCAGATGCTTTGAGTTGGAAGAGCCAGCTAAACATGTTAGAAGTGACAGAGTTACCTCAAGAGTTGCTAGCTGAATTCGAGTATCTCAACTTGGGGTTTGTTGCTAACACTCAGGGAGCCTCCATGGATGTGGAACCAACGCTTGAACAGGAGATCAGAAAGGGTCAGAAAACTGATGAGAAACTTCTGGAGATTGTTAAGTTGGTTAGTGAAGATAGGGCCTCGGGATTCAGTGTTGATAAAGAAGGGACACTCTGGTATAAGCACAAACTCATTGTGCCTGATATTCAAAAGATCAAGGATACTATTCTTAAGGAGTGTCATGAGTCAGCTTATTCTATTCACCCTGGAGGTACTAAGATGTACCAGGATCTAAAGGAGCACTATTGGTGGAAAGGTATGAAGAGAGACATCGGGGAGTATGTTTCCTTGTGTGACACTTGTCATAGAGTAAAGGCAGAACATCAAAGACCAGTAGGATTGTTGCAACCATTGAAGATACCTGAATGCAAGTGGGATGAGATTAGTATGGATTTTATTGTGGGTTTGCCTTAAACTCAGAGAGGTTTTGATTCTATTTGGGTAATAGTGGATCGTTTGACCAAGGTTGCTCATTTCATACTTGTCAAGACCACTTATAGTGGAGCACAACTAGCTGAGAAGTATATGGCTTGAATTGTGTGTGCTCATGGAGTTCCTAAGAGGATCATCTCAGACAGAGGTACACAGTTTACATCTAAATTCTAGGAGAAGCTACATGAAGCTTTGGGAACTGAGTAAAGGTTTAGTTCGCCTTATCATTCGTAATTAGATGGTCAGACAGAAAGGGTTAATCAGATTCTAGATGATATGTTGAGGGCCTGCGCCCTGGAATCTAGTGATAGTTGGGACAACAATTTTCTTTATGCTGAATTCTCCTACAACAATAGTTATCAGGCCAGTCTCAAGATGTCTCCTTTTGAAGCATTGTATGGATGGACGTGTAGAACAACCTTGTTCTAGAATCAAGTAGGAGAAAGACAAGTTTTTGGTCCTGATGCTTTGAAGATAGCAGAAGAGCAAGTTCAAGTGGTTCGGTGAAATCTGAAAGTAGCTCAATCGAGGCAGAAGAGTTATGCAGATGTCCATCGAAGAGAGCTTGAGTTTGAAGTAGGTGACTATGCCTATCTTAAAGTGTCTCCAATGAGGAATCTCAAGAGGTTCAAGGTCATGGGAAAGTTAGCTCCTAGGTACATTGGTCCTTTCAAGATTTTGGAAAGGAAAGGAGAAGTAGCTTACCAACTAGAGTTGCCAGCTCACCTATCTAATGTGCATAACATGTTTCATGTCTCTCAGTTCAAGAAGTGTTTGAGAGCCACAAGGGAAGAGTTGCCTGTAGAAGAAGTGGATTTGCAGAAAGATTTGACTTATGATGAGAGTCCATCCAAGATTTTGGATACAGCCGAGAGAGTCACCAGAAGTAAGGTTGTCAAGTGGTGTAAAGTACAATGGAAGTATCACTCAGAGGATGAGGCTACATGGGAAAGGGAAGAGGATCTAAGAGCAGAATATCCAGAATTGTTTCCTAAATCTTCTAATCTCGAGGACGAGATTCTTTTAAGGGGGTAGGTTTATAACACCCTGATTTTGAACTTTAAATAGTAAATGAATTTGATTTTATTTTCTGTATAGATGCTTTACACTCATAGGCCAATTATAAATAATTTATGAATTACTTTAAAATATGTAGCATGTTAGAAACCATGCATTGTTGCATTCATGCTGCTGCATAAGTCTTGATTGACTTGTTTGAGCTTGTTGTCTAATCTTTGCTTTGCTTTCTAGTTACTAACATGCTCTAACTTGTCCCCTCTAATTCTTAGACTAACTAAACCTAGTCTATCTAGCCTAGGCTAGTCCCTAGTGGACCCTGGCCATCCCCAGCCTCTACTGGCCAAGAATGGCCAGCCCTAACCAGCCATGGCCAGCACTGGCCAGCCATGGCCAAGGCGGTAGCAACAGCAGCAGCCGGCCACAGTGGCCAGCCCTGGCCACCAGCAGCCACAGGCCAGCCCGGCGAAGCGGACCAGCCAACCAGTGCGCCTTCGCCGTCGTTCCCCACCGAGGTGAACCCGCGCCCAAGTTTCGCGTGACCTCGAGGGTCATGGTGCTGCCCTCCAGGGCCGCCATCTCCCTCTTTGAGCGTCTCTATGCGCTGCCGTCATCGTCACGGTGTCGCGTCGCTCCGGCCTCATCCTGCAGCGGCCGTGCCGCCCTTCGAGTGCACAAGCACACGCGCAACGCGCGCGTGGCCTCACCTTGGCCCGCGTGCCCCGCAGCCCCGCCGTCATGAGGCCGCCGTCAGCGACCATGGCCGAGGTCGCCGGGGTCGACCCCGACCACCGCCGGTCCACCGTGGACTCGTGGACTCGGTCCACGGGTTTGGTCCACGGCCGGTCCGCAGGACCCGACCGCTCCCGCGCCACTGCGTGGCCGTCAGCGCGGTCATTGCCACCGCCACCAGCACTTTTATAGAAAAGGCCCTATAGTTTTACTTATTTACGATCTAGACTTTCACAGTTCAAAAGTATTTAGATTTGAGTCCTATTTTCTGCAGCTTAGCCCCTAGTCTTGTTTAGGCCATAACTTTTATGTTTTAACTCTGTTTTTAGCAAACTTATACTTTTTGGAATTGTCTCGACGAGTAGAATAGTTCTATGCTATTGTTTGCTACCATTATCATGTGTTGGTGTATTGCCCTAATTAGAGTACGTTTACTTGCATGTGTTGCTCGTGTGCGATGATTGTGGCGTATAGAGAATGAGACGTGGGTGAACGAGGATCAGCAGGACCCGGAGGATTACGTGTAGCAGGACAGCAACCAAGGCAAGTGTAGGCACCTTTGATCATATTGCGCCTATTCACTTTTAATTAAAATATTGCATGTGTCTCAAATCGGCAAACCATAGGAATGATGAGCCACTTTACCCAGATATCACCTATGGGGGTTTTAGTTGATAGGTTATTAGGTTGCTAGTGCTCCACTCACCTTTCACCTGTTTAATGAAGATAAAACTTGCTTCTTAACCTATTGGAGTTGTGGGCTCTTGGCTTCAGCCATTGGAGAAGTTGATGCTGTTCTGCGTCGTTGGTTGGCGGTGAATGATGGGAAACAGATGCTAGTGGGACTCATGTTGAGGGCATTCGTATTTACTTCCCCCTTGTGGTCCTATTTGTGGAGCGGCAACCTGGGACTTTCATACATCTCCAGGCTAATGGGCACTGGCTTGGTCTATTAGCAGGATTTATCGTAGGCAGTTGGGTGGCTTACCGACGGGTACTATATGTTGGGTTATGAGGGTGCTACGCTAGCCAGAAAACAAAACTTTTCTACCTCATAAACTAGGATTTACTGCTAGATATAGGTCACGAGATTACCACTAGACGCGCAGGTGCAGCAGAAGACTCGATGTAGTCGAACGCGTCGCAGCAGTGCTGTGCAGTTGCGTGGTCATCCGTCAAGCACACCCTTTGCTTGCGGATCGTACGAGCATGTTCCCGACTAGTCCAACTAGTTGCTGACCAGTCCAACTAGTCACCGACCAGTTGCCGACCACCGTGATCGACCAGGTCCATCCTTGTGCCGCAAATGCAGCACCTCCAAGGTATCACACACATGCGGGAAGAAGCAATGTGCAACCGGACTGCTAGGTCCGCGAGGAACTAAGGCGTGAGCGTGGGGTGGGCAACGGTGGCTTAATAGATCAAGCAGATCTCCTTTTGCCTCGCCCCTACCCCTTGCTTATATAGGTGTCCCTATGCGACCCCAACCTAGAGGCCCATCAGGAAAGCCTAAGCCTTGTCTAATTCGGGTCCAACCCAAATTAAGCCTCCAACCCTTAAGCGTGTGACCCTATGGGTTCATGCACACATAAACATGGGCCGAGTACTTCTACTCTCTCAATAGTTGACATTGACCTCTAGCAAGGCTTGATAACTCCTACCATACGCAAAGATCATATCAAACGAACCACTCCGACCACATACATGTTATTCCCTTTGCCACTAGATATATGGTTCAACTCGTGGGTTAACACTTAACCCAAGCACGGCCATGCATTTGTTGATCTAATCACTTGAGCAATCCAGTGATATCTCTCTCACATAGAGAGGGGCAAATTCCATCTTGACTGTCTATATCTCATAGCATGCTTCCCGACCACCCGAAGACTACCTTTATAACTACCCAGTTATGGAGCAGTGTTTGATAATCCCTAAGTAGGCCATTTCACATCTTGAGTACATACCACAATCTCAGGTCTAAGGACATAATGTACATGACGTGAATAGAGACAATCTCATGTTGGGTCAGTCCAGCCTACATGTCTCACATGTGCCCACATTATTAGTTCGACATCTCCATGTCCATGACTCGTGAAACATAGCCATCAACTAATACATGTGCTGGTCTAATATTCAAGTGTGTTCTCATAAAAACGCCGACCAGGGACAACTTTAGAATAACCATTCAAATAATTGAGTTTCACAAACAATTCATATAATTGCCAATCAACACAAGTTGTCTATAATGGATATTCAATGAACACTTAATGCATGTCATAGATACAATCAAAATATCATCATCTCTATGATTACCTCTAGGGCATATTCCCAACACTATAGCAATGGCGTGAACAGTGTTACAAGTTCTAGCATGGGAGTCCTGGTTGATTCGTAGACCGGGGCAGCGGCTACGAGTACATCTCTCATGTGCTTGGGACATCGTGGATCGAGTTACCACTGCCTATGACCCTGTGAAGAACCTCGTTGTGACCTCTGCCAGCCTATCTCGGTAATGGGCTAAGAGGCTAATCCCCTCGGGCATAAAGAGTAATCATAATCTAGAGTGAAAGTGTACACCTTTGCGCAGAGTTAAAATTGGTATATCGTCCGTGCTCACGGTCATGAGCGGTGCAGATCCTCACATGACTTAGCCAAAAGGTTTAAGCTGTTAAATCATGGTGATGTTGTTTGAGGTTGCTACCTCAGGTTTGATCGGGATGGCTATCCTGTGTTCCCTTTGAGATGGCTATCTCATGTTTAATGATATATGCTTATATCTATGATGTTAATTGACTCCTTAACTGCTACTCGAACCTTAATAAAGGGTTGGGTGTTTCAACCAATTTGATTAGAGAATAGGCTATAATAAGTAAAGTCTTAATTGTTATATTAAAATGCTACCGCAGTGATGCATGGAACTCACCCTTGCTAATTCCTAAATAAACGATGCTCAAGCGATGACTCGGATCGTGACTTCCCTAAGAACTATCCGGGATATTAGGCGTCGTGATGCTGCCGTCGACCTTCCTGTGGTGAGATGGAGTTGCTACGTCCACGTAGTTTAGTTGCCTTTCACTTTGGACAATGTTATTTATATTTCGCTTTACTCTGATGACAGTTATGTAATAATGGTGCAATGTATTATTGTTTTATTCGAACACTGTGCTTATTGGACCATGTAATTTGTCGTTCATGTGTGTAATTTGATCCAGGCATACATGAGCTTTTGTCTTGTTTTTAATCCTTCAAAACCAGGGTGCGACACTTCGCGAGCGCCAAGGACGATAACGATGTCCCTCTTGCGACCAAGATCAAGAACGAGTTCTGGGTGAGTCTTCATCGCACCTCGTTGCTCAATACTACATTGGACTTTCTTGAAATAATGAAATGATACATGATGTCTATATGCAGGAGTGGTTCACGTGCGAGCCGGGGCACGAGGTCAAGGCGGCGCGAGTGCAGGACAAGGTCTACAAAGCCCAACTCAAGGACATGTACCATGAGGTGCACCTCCAGTCCTCATCACCTACAATGCCAACATGCTTCTCAAAAAGGTGACAAAGTCGGAAGCCAGAGAGATGATCCTCTACCCCGAGACCGACCTCCCCAGGGAGGTGTACCTCCAGGTAAGTAGGAAACATTCATTTTGATTCCTTCCATGAAAAATAAGTAGAAAACATTCATTCTGATACATCTTCTCACATGTTGTCATGCAGTACCCTCCTGAATGGTGCAAAAAGTTCATGGATTGTTGGGAGGAGATTGTGGACGCATGGAAAACAGATGAGGCGTACGAGGAGCGTAGAGCCCACCGGCAGCGACGCCTGGCGATGCTAGGGCCGGCACACCACCAAGGGAGCCGCCCCCTCTCAGAGTACATGCACACATGGCTATGCTTCTGTTTATTTATTTATTTATTCTAGCGCTTCATTCTCATTATGTGTAATCATCCTTGTATTTTCCTCGCAGTCCCAGTCACATGGTGGCCAGGTGATCAACGAGTTCACGGGGTACGCCCTGGCTCACAAGGGTCGAGCGACAGCACTGGACAACGTCTACAACCCGGCGGACGGGGCACCGAGCCCCTAGATACAGACATCCTGATAAGGACAGGAAGAGGGAAGCAGCACGATCGGTACTATATTGCCCACAGTGCAATCGACCCAGCCACCGTTCCCACGCTCCACCAAGTTTGATCAGGAAGCACGACCTCCTCCGATGTCCCCATACGACCTCGGCAGCCGAGCTCCACGTAGATGATGGCGGCGTTTCCAGTAAGTATAGTTTTATTCGTCATTCATTGGTTTTACACATGTACCTTTTCTTTTGCATTGTTTAAACCTTGCGGGTCTAATATTGCAGGCCCATCTAGTCGAGTTGCAGGCCCAACCGCGGGAGATGGTGGAGGCCCGTTAGCGAGAGCTGGCGGCCTAGAGGGAGCAATCGGTGCGCGAGATGGAGGCTGTCCGGCAGCACTCGGTGCGTCAGATGCAGGACATGGCTGGCTACTTTTAGGCCCTTCAGATCCCTGGTGTCACCCTGCCTCCATTGCCTTCCTCGTTGTACACTCCACCCCCGCCTCCTAGCCCTATAGGGACTCCGGTGAGTATATATGTTTGTCTATTGCTTTGGTTTGTGCGGCCATCCTATATGTACTAATGAGATCGCTTCTCCTTTGTGCAGCCACAGTCGGCGAGTTCGAACCCGACTCCTCCACATGGCCCTTCTCCACAGCATGGGTGGCCGGTTGCCATGGGTGCACAGTTGACGTGGCCAGGTGGCGTTCCTCCTCCATCTCCGCAGCACGGGCACTCCGGGTGGGCAAGCGGCCCTCTGCTTCCACTGCCCGGGTGGACGTACCACTACCAGTCGGCGCCGCAGCATGGGCGCTCCGGGTGGTCTTCGTGGCCAGGTGCTAGCTCTTCACACTCTACGGGGCATGAGGATGCCGGGACGCAGCACAACCAGTGATGGACTGTGATTGTTATGTTGGACATGTTGGATTTGTGACTATTGATGGATGTTAGACTTGTTATGAATGTTGGACTAGTTAGATTTACGTTATATATGTGGATGGATATATATGTGGATTTGTGTTATGTGCGTGGATTTGTGATATATATATGTGTATATATATCTGTGTGTGTGGATTTGCCTACTCTGATATATATGAAAAAACAAAAAATAAAAAAATTTTCAGCTTTGCCGAGTGCAGGCACTCGGCAAAGTTGGGCGCCTGTGTGCCAAAACACCTTGCTTTGCCGAGTGCTGACCTGGCACTTGGCAAAGATTTTTCTAAAAAAATCTAAAAAATCTTAAAATCTTTACCGAGTGCCGGCCACATGGGCACTCGGCAAAGAAGGCGTCAGATGCCTGATGCCGTTAAGTTTTGCCGAGTGCTTACCTGGCACTGGGCAAAGTCTTTGCCAAGTGTCCGACACGTGACACTCGGCAAATATTTCTTTGCCGTCAAATTCTTTGCCGACACCTCTTTGCCGAGAGCCGCACTCGGCAAAGCCTTTGCCGAGTGCGAGGCAGACTTTGAGGCCGAGTCCGGTAGTGATATTCTACGCACGCATTCTGTCTCTCTGTGAACTTAAATAAAGCTAAACTACTTTGGTTAGTACCTAAAGCAATCATGGCACTTCTTTTTTCCGGTGAAAAGTGGATATCAGTTGAAGCGAAAATGTGGAATCGAGATGTCTACACTGTTAGACTACAGCGTACTCTTTCTGTTCTAAAACCTTTTGTCTTTCTAGATATATAGTTAGATGTTCATTGCATTTTGATACGTAATAGAAAGCCAAAACATCTTGTCATTTTGAACGGAGAGTATCATTTATGTTAATTGGTCAATTATTTTATAGTGAAGAGTGGATGAATAGTAAACCTTACACTTCGTTTATTTCTCATTCGGTCCTGATTTGAGAATTCATACTATCTCTAATATGCTACTCCACTTCATTCCAAAATGCAAATCATTGTAGCATTTTAGATGCATATCTTTTACTATATATCTAGCCATAACATATATCTAGATGCATACCAATAGTTTTGTATATGTCAGAATGACTTATATTTTAGAATGGAGCACTATACAATAAGACATTTTTTTCTGTTGGCGTTATTGTTTCGTCATATTTTGGTAGTAATTCACCTGTCAATATATAATCACACTTTATTTTAAATTATATCGAATGCTCAAGTAGGCCTTATGGAAATACTATCATGTATTTGAGTACCGATCTTTGAGTAGAATACCAAAAAGAAATATACATGGTTTGTACCGAGGCAGTTTCGAGTTAATTTGCTTTGAGGATGTACACTACTTCTTGGAACCCAACTCTCCGCAAGTCAGCAACCATTCAATCATCGGAAGATTCTTATAATCTAAAAAAAATCATCGGAAGATTCCCACAACTGTTCAGGGGAGGATGAGATTCCTGTAAACCTGTGTTGTTGAATAATATAAGTCAAGAATCCAAGTACAAGTTCACAAATTTTTATATCAACGATTCTAATAATACTAGTAGGTTCGGGATCCCGAGGCGAAGTTTCTTATTGCTATTAAAATAGTATAAATAATAAGGAACAAACTTGTAACGTATCTATAATTTCTATATATACAATACAACATGAAAAAGAATTTAAAAAATAATCCTCACGCTAGGATCTCCTACCCCCCCAACTTTAATTTATACATCTCCTGTTGATTAGACACGTTTCAAAATTGAAATCGACTTAAACCTAGCAAGATGACTTGCACAAATAGTATGTGTAGCTTGCTTCCTTCATTGTTATATTTGAATTTTTAATTAAAATCTATTTTTGCAAATTATTTTACTTAGTTGTTTTATTGCATCAGTTCTCTCTTTTGTCCCTGATTAATACCTTACGATCAGAGTCACTTCAACGGTTCAACCTATTGCTAAATATATTCTTACCATGAGATTAACGTCCTAATAGCTAGAGACACAGAAATAGGAGCTATATCTAGCATGTGTGCTCGCTCCCACACTATATCTACTAAAAGGTCTACATCTAAGACGATTCACTTTTGTCATAGTAAAGGCAGGTAATGTCATCGAAATATTATCTGTGACGAAGTTACGATAAAATTCTATTAGTCATCTTTGTAGAGTCACTAATGATGTGCAGTGATGATTTGGATTGTTTTGTCACAGATATAGTTACATCCATGATGATTTGGGCCGGTCACTAAACTGTTCAGTCAGTGTTCTGGTGGACATGTTTATGATGGATCGGAGACGTCGACAAGTGTATGATGGTGACGTTGACACGAATACATGTGTCGTTCTCTTGTGCGTTTACGTGGCAGCACGTGAGCACTGACATGACAACACATGGGTGATGATGTGGCAGCACATGGATGCTGACGTGGTAACACGTGAAAGATCACACAAATTAATAATCGTCTGGTAACTTATTGGGTACCAATTAAGTACCAACACACAACTCGAGCAACCCATGCAGGGCAGGAAGGAGCTAAGTTGCTTGATTACGTGAGTTGAGGCCCAAGATGCATTGAAGGGTCATATCATTAGTTTCTTGTTTCTTCTTCAATTCCATCTCTTACCGGGTCTTGAGCACAACTTCAGGCCCTAGCCATTGATTGTTCTGCTTTTTTGGCTTTTGGCTTTCTTCTTCAGGGTGTAAAATATAGTTGTAATAACATAATAAATTAATAGAGCATAACTTTAAATCTTTTTTTAGAAAAACAAATCATCAAATTTGAAGTTAGTGTGAAGAAAAAAGACTAGTTACAAGTTTTAGCCAATGATTTAAAAGAGTAATTAGAATCCTTCAATAATTAAATTTAATTTCAAACAAAATTTTGAAGTAGAAAATAATTTCAAATGAAAACATTGTCAACTACAAAGTTGCGTAACTTTTTGAGATCTACAATTTTTATTTTGGATGTTTCTCCATTTGACGTTGTTAATAAGATCAAACTTTAATTTTATAAATCAAACATAATTTTAGTTAGATAGATTATTTTAGATGAAAAAATTTGGTTATCCAAGAAATCTTAAATTAAAAAGTTAAAACTACAGAGTTGTAGATCTCGCCGAGCACTGCCATTTTGATATAAATTTCGTCATCACGGGACATCATATGAGAAACTTATGAAGTTTGTTTTAACGTATCACTATCAATTCAAGCCACGAACTGACAATAATAGTATCAATTCAGTTCTTGGCTAAAACTGACACTGACGACCTAATACAACTGTCGGTTCTTAGCTAAAGCTGACAGTGAAGACCCGAATATTAGTGGCTGTTGGTCCTATCACTGTGTAAAAAGGGTGGTGATGGACTATCACTGTCGATTTGTTAAAATCTAGTAGTGATGAGGCTAATGTGATGTCTAATTCTGCAGTAGTGTTAACAAATTAGTTAATTGATACAAATTATGACCCAGATCTTATTAATATATTGATTCTTTCCAATGATGACATTGACTTCAGTTAATTGATTCATAACAAATTAGTACTTGCAATTTCTAAGGACCATTATCTCAAGAAATCATTGATTAAGAAGAATAGCTAATTCTTGAGTGGATTCAATGTATATATAATTGCTCATGTGAATATTTAACTAAAAAACATTGAAGGACGGTTAGCCAATTTTTATATTCTATTCAAACTCATTTCCCTAATTCTTCTAGTTTCTGTAATAGGTGCAATTACTATGGCTTGAGAATAAGAAATACGAATGAGTCAAAAATTCTTAGAACATGGGCATCCTCTGTTCCTGCTATGTAATTACTGTAATACTGGCGTCTTTTTACCACTATCGAGATTGGCAAAAAAACAAAAGCATGAACCAAAGGAGCCAAGCCATCCATATTGCCGTGCGCCAATAATTTGATGAGTTGCTATCCTATCCTATCCCTGCGTGGTGACTAGCAAATCGAGTATCTAGTGCCTAGTGGTAGGCCGCACATCAGCAGACAGAGGACACAGATTTCAACATCAACTGAGATATATAGTAGTATATCTAGGAACTCTAGGTTTGGTCTATGCAGTCCAACCCTTCCGGCTTTGTCTTCTCCTCTCTTGAACTCTTCCATATTATTTGGCCCTCCTGAATGGTAACCACAGTCAGCTTGGTAAATTTTAGCACTCCACATTAAACTATATGGCATTGCCATATGATTCATTGTTACCAGTACACGCCATTGTATTATTCTGCAATCACAAAAAATAATGCATCTAAGTAGGCATGAATTGTGGTATACTTCTGAGAGATCAGCATCATTAGAAATGGGTATAAAGAAGAATTCGCTGGCGCACAAACAAGTCCTACTAGACGTTGCTGCAGGATTCGAACCCCAAGTGTCCCTTAGACCCTGCTGGTTTGATGTTGAGATGAGAGGGATTGAAGGTGATGGAGGAGGATTTTGACTTGTAGAGGATTGAATCCCTCTCAATCCCTTCCAACCCCCATGGACTTGGGATCATACCAACAAGCCCTTATGCAATCCACTCTTGTCATCCCATTGCACAACTTTCTTGATAACAACATGATAATCATCCCTTTCCAGGCTCCAGCCCCTGTCGATGAAATCTCCTCGGCAGTCTACCACGGGATACCCCGAGGTAGTAGATTGCGGTGAGGGCGCGCTAAGATCTATGATCTAGATGTGAGACACAAGACAAACAACCAGGACGGACAACAAGGGTTTATCCAGGTTCAGGCTGCTTAGAAGCGTAATACCCTACGTCCTGCGTCTCTGCTGCTGTATTGATGAGTACCGGAGTAAAAGGGCTCCGATCAGATGAGATCAGAAGATAGGGAGAGATAAGAAGGTACGTTCTAGGGGGTTTTTGTTCGTCTTATATAGTCAGAGGACAAGGTTACATATCTAGGGTTTTCCTATGGTCAGTTACATTACGTCGTATCCCTGAAGTAAATGAACAGATCTAACCGACTAAGACTCCTTGCATGCCAAGCAGCCTTCAGCACCCATGCGGCCCACCGACTTGGGCGGTAGCAGACCACGGGCTTCATCTTGTCGTTCGGCCCACCGATAAGGATGATGATGGACCAGCCTTCATCTTCTGGTCTGGGCCGTCTGGACCGAGCAGCCCAAAGTCTAGCCGTGAGGGTATATGGGGTCTATACCCCACAACTAGTCCCCGAGCACCATGTATCTTGAGGGAGTCGCCGCCTTGACCTATGCCGAGCAGTGTAGATGTAGACCACATAGAACTGACCAGCGAGGATGCTGACCATGTAGTGCTGACAGCATGGATGCTGACCACGTAGTGCCGACCAGCGAGGATGTTGACCATGTAGTTCTGAGCATCGAGGATGTTGACCATGTAGTGCCGACTAGCGAGGATGCTGACCACGTAGTGGTGACCAGCGAGGATGTTAACCACGTAGTGCTGAGCATCGAGGATGCTGACCACGTAGTGCCGACCAGCGAAGCCTCATCCGGAGCAGTTCGTAAGTCTGCTCCTGACCATAGCTCCCATCAAGGAAGGTGATCTGTCGAAAGATGCACGGTGTTCCAAGAAAAAGAAAAAATATTTCCACGTCCTGAGACATGGGCCCATGTTAACATGTGACACGAAGTATCACTGGAATGCTAACATGAACAATCCATAGAGGTAAAATCATCAAACCAGAGGTAAAAGATAAGCCCAAGTCTCTGCGAGGTGACGTGGGCCCACGTAGTCCCCAAGCTCGATAGAAGATAGAAAATGTTGTATTGAGCTTTTTCAAGAAAAAGTCAAAAGAAAAAATACCAGCCGAGTGTATCAATGCTAAACACCCTTTCTAGAACCTAAGGACCAAAAATAGGCCCAAGTCACCACGACGTGACGTGGGCCCATGTAGTCCCCAAGCTCGATAGAAGATATCATATGTTGTATTGAGATTTTTAGGAAAAAAGTCCAAAACAGCACTAACTTAACCGAGACTAGTATTAAAGGACTTGACGTGTTCCACCTATCTTACAGTCCCCAGGTGTGGTCGGAACAAGCTGTGGGTTCGACTGGGCCAAGGACACCAAGAGCCCATGGTTTGCGACCGCTACTGGGTGAAAAACTGTCGCGCAGTCCCCAGGCATGCTCGAAACAGGTCACCAGATCGATCGGGTCAAGGATACTGAGAACACGTGGTTTGCAAGCAACACTAGACAAGGAACTGCCAGAATCAGTCCCTAGATTTGAGGAAAAAATCTAAGATAAATGCGGGAGGGAGTATTTAATTTAAACAAATTTGAGATTAAATCCCTAGATTATTAGACACGTGCACAACAACCGGGGTTGGATACACAATTTTGCACATGGGGGGAACTAAAGTATCCTAGCCCACGCGCGCACTTGTAACCAGGACGGCCCACCAAGCCGCGTCCACACGTGTCAAGCGGGGTCCAACCCTAGAAGTCAAACCGATGTCAATCGGTTGGTATAAATAGCGGGCGCCGCCAAGGGGAATGGTTTCCGCATCACATTCATTTTGACTCCAACTCTCTCCATCTTCTCGAGCATTTCGTCTGCCTACTCCTAGACAATCGCCGCCATGCTCAATCCATCATAGCAAATCCACCTGACGCCACACGACAACTGAGCGGATCTAGCGCATTCGCACCGCCACCATTTTTCGCTTACCCCCGCAACCCACCACCCTCAGAGGAGATGGCGAGAAAGGGAGCCAAGAAGACGGGGAAGGTGACCAGGTCTGATGCGCTAGGGCCGCAATGGCAGCAGTCGACCTCCACACGGGAGTCAGTGCAATCGTTCGTCGAGGAGGGCCTGCTGCCGCCGTACAAGATGGAGGCGTGGCTTGAGCCGCGAGGTGAGGATACCCCCATCCCCGAGATGGGGAATTTGTAGTTTTTGAGGATATGGTGACGTGGGGATTAGGGGTACCCGTGAATGGGTTCCTCCATGACCTGTGCATCTATTGGATGATTTTGATCTACAATCTAGATCCCAACTCCATTCTTTCCATTTCCATCTTCATTGCCTACTGCGAGATGTTCCTAGGTATCGACCCCCACTTCAACCTTTTCCGCCACTTCTTTCTGCTGAGGAAGAAGAGGGTTGAATCAGGAGGGTCCCAAGTCGCTGGTGGGTGCTATGTGCGTCTTCATGAAGGGATGAAGATGCAATGGCTAGGGAGCCAGTACCAATCGGCCACCAAAGGATGGAGCACTCGCTAGTTCTATATGAGCCAAGATGTGGAAGGGAAAAGAGTGCCCTACGACGTGAGGTGCTGGAGTTCAACTCAAAGTGGTCAGATCCACCAACTCCAGATGAGATACATCAGGTGAATGGGCTGCTGACCTTGATTGACAACAAGATTGTTAATGGAGCACTGGTGGCGGGGACGTGGTTGACATGCCAGATCCAACCGTGCAAGGAGCGGGTGAACCACTTGCATGAGTATGCCGGCCGGGCTGATCCTGCACGGGAGACCCAAGAGAGGACGATGTCAGAAGCGGTGACCCAATGTATGTCCTCACTTTTTGAGAAATTTGATCCGACCACCAGCTTCCCAGAAACACGTGCACTACCGTACGACCTTTCCTGACCACCACCAGGCGTAAGCCGACCAGTTCCACACATTGATTTGATTTAGTGTACACTGGTATGTGATGATGTTTGTATAACATGGTTCGTCTGACTGTCAGACTTTGCTTGGACAAGATCAGAAGGTCTTTATTTCTGCTGTGCTGGTGGAGCCATGGCCTCAGGGTGAGGCACAGGCCAATCGACGCAGGGTTCAAACTGGGCGAGAGACGACTGATGTCTCCAGCCCCGATGATGAAGAAGTCCCCATTGCTCAGGCCAGGTGTTAAGCAGCGGGTAAGTGGCCTATGGCAGAGGCCACCAAGCCGAAGAAACCCGGAGGCAAGTTGAGCCTGGATGGCAGAGCATAAAGGGGTAAGAAAAGGGATGCCTTGGCTACCCCAGAGTCGTGGGATGATGACCTTCTGACACTGAACCAGCGTCAAAGGAAATGTCAGGCCCAGATGCCTCTAATAGGGAGGACACCAGGGTCCATGCCCATAACGACACTCAGGAAGTCTGCGCGGGTGGCACCACCACCAACTCCTCCTCCTCAGCTAGGAAATACTGTTTCAAGCACTCGGCCAGAGCAAGCCAGGGCGTTAACACCACCACCACCATCATCGCCGCCTGCACCACACAGGGTGGCCACGTCTCCAGCTGAAATGGCTTCGTCTTTGGGGCACCGAGAGGAGGCAAGGGAGCCAACTTCTCTAGTGCACCCTATTAGAATGAGCCGGACGAGCGAAACATCGGACCAAGCCCCGAGCATGGCAACGGGACGACAGGCGGGGTCCCAGGCGCTCCAATCAGGGGAACAGCCCCGCAGTTTAGAGGAGGGTTTTGGCGGTCAGCCAGGTAAGTGTCATTGAGTTCGCATATCCTACATTTACTTGAGTTTGTATTTGCTATGAAAAAATATGACTATAATGTGTCCTACAGCCGTGTCCCTCTGGCAACGACGCCAACACCGCCACCCAGCCAGACCACCGCACCATCCGTCGAGCAGGCGAGGACTGGCAATGCAACACAGTCCGCTGGGCAAGGGGAGGGGCCAGCAGCACTATGACACCAACCAGGCTGACCCCGCTGCCGACTCCGCATCCAGAGAGGCAGGTGGTGTCGTTCAGGCCAGTTACCATCACGACAAGTCATCGGCCAAGGCCCAGGCCAGGCCCGGCGAGGCCAAGTATGCCGACGCCACCTAAGGAGGTCGAGAAGGTGCCCTGGGTGCCAAATACACTATGCACCAACCTTCCCACACAATGTGTCTACACGTCACACAAGCTGGGAAAAGACAGCTTTGTGTCGTATGAAGAGATTTTGGACGACGACATTGACGCGAGTGTGCAGGATGCGGTAGAGGTGTTGCTGGATAGGATCAAGGTAAAGCCTGATCAAGATTTGCTCGTATGTTCTTGAGCTTGTCGTTTAGACACAAACTCACTGAGTAATCCATGATGTACATAGTCGCTACAAGAGACCAACGCTCAGTGTGGCAAAACCATAGATCGGTTTGCAGCGACCTGGGAGGAATGCAAAACCCAAGCTGGAGGCACAGGCTCAGGTCTACTGGGAGCATGAAGTCTAGCGAGAGGAGGAGATTGCCACTCTACGCTGCAAGGTGGAGGCCCTGGAAGAGGACAACAAGAGTAAGTAGACCTATCTCCCCTTCGTTGATCATTGTTGTGTATTTATGGGCGCTTCTTGTAGGCCTGAATGGCCAGCAAGAAGCCATGGCTCGGGAGCTAGCTTGCTTGCTGGACCAAAAGGAGGCCATTAAAGAGTAGGCCAAGGCGGACCAGGCGCAGATCACCGAGCTGACTGGTAAGTAGAACAATATAGAATTGTTGTGTGTAGTCCGTCGCATACTGGACGGACCAGGATGTGCTAACCACTATTGCTTTGTTGTTGTAGGCCTGTGGGAATGCTATTTGGCCCAATTCCAGGTGCTGGAGGACTCCATCTCTGTTCTCCAAGGAAAGATACGGGCCATGACAGATCACATCAAGCCCGTATTAAGGGCCATCTTTCGAGGAGAAGAGCACCCTGCCGACCCCATAGGCGAAGCGGTTGTCATTGCCGACCAGTGCAGGAGACTATGGCTAGCGGTCCAGGGGTTCGTTGTGGAAGCTGGATGCTACACGGTTGCGACTGCACTGGCCATGGTCCGCTCCAGGTAACCGGAGGTGGAGCCGACAGAAGTCGCGCTCGGGATCGCACCGGAACTATCGGAGGCCGCCGCTGAAAACCTTTAAGCCTCGTCGATGCCTACTGCTGCCATTGTCGATGACATGATCCTTATTGAAGATCCTACACAGGGTGACGGTGGTCAGTAGGCTATAAACAATGTCTTGATGTAAAAAAACACTATTTGTAAGTTGTGCCGAGCAGGTGGAGCTCAAAAATGTTTTTAGCCTTTTAATGTAGACAAATTAGGCATGTTTAAGCGGGTGGTAAACAGTTTGCCATTTTTGCTTTTTTTAGATGCATATTTCATGCGTAGTTCATTTTTTGAAGGATGTCGTCAATTAAGTTTTGCCCCCACCCTCGAAGCAAGCTAACTCTGTCAGGTAACTAGGGATGCACTAGTTAACAGTGTAGGACCGCCAGGATCACTAGGTACCTAGCACCGTTAGAGAGCGACTGTTGAATCTCCTAGTGCCATATAGCGTGGAGCTGTAACACATCGTAAGAGGCTTCGAGATAGCGCCTTGTCAAGCCGTTCTCGTTGGGCAGAAAACAAAGGTTAATTGAGACTTGTGTAGGGCGCATGTATGACAGATGTGTGCACAAATATAGAACTGTGATAGGGAAAGAAAACGATGAAGGAAATTATATTAAATATCAACATAACCAAGATCTGGGTACATATCTTATTTTATGGATAGAAGCGTATGAGGTGGTCAATGTGCCATGAATTGGACTCCTCAACACCCTTCATCATCTCCAGCCGATAGGACATCGGGCATGTGACAGCCTTAATCCTGAACGGCCCTTCCCATCTTGATGACAAATTGTGTAGACTGTCTATGTTCTAGATTTGTCGTAACACCATGTCGCCGACCATGAATAGCCTGCCTTTGACGTTGCGGTTATAGTAACGTCGCACTGAAGCTAGGTATTTAGCTGTTTGAGCATAGGACTCGAGCGCTATCTCTTCTTTGGCGATGATATCGATTTCTCTAGCTTTGTTTGAGGCTGCTTCGTTGTAATGCTAGACACGTGGTGAAAGGAGTGCGGCCTCGGTTGGTAGGATGGCCTCGGATCCAAACACCATGAAGTATAGAAAATTTTAGTGTTGCGACTGGGCTAAGTACGCAGTCCCTAGACCATGGCAGGTAATTCCTTGAGCCACCAACCAGGTTTAAGATCCTTGTCATCTCGGTATACCCATTTGCACAGGGCGTCGAGGATCATATCGTTAGCTCACTCCACCTGTCCATTTGCTCGAGGATGAGCGATGGAGACGTATTTGACCTTGATGCCATTATCATCATAAAAGTCAAAAAACTCGTCGTAGGTGAACTGAGAGCCTAAATCAGCGATGATGGTATTGTGTATGCCGAAACGGTGGATAACATCATATAGGAATTGCACCACTTTCTCGGACAAGGCTTTCTTAATGGCTTTGTACTTAATCCATTTGGAGAATTTGTCAATGAGTACAAAGACACATGTGTGTCTGCTAGGAGCCTTCTTGAAGGGACCGATCATGTCAAGTCCCCAATATGAGAATGGCCAAGCAACCAGGATGGTCTGGAGTTCATGTGCAGGGACATGAATCTACTTGGCAAACATCTGGCAGTTTTTGCACCGGTGCACATAATCTTCGGTGTCAGAAATGGTAGTCAACTAGTAGAACCCTACTTGGTAGGCTTTGCCGACCAGTGTCCAGGATGCCGCATGGTTACCACAAGTGCCCGCATGAATATTCTTTAGAAGTTTCAAACCCTCTGCCTGGGTGATGCATTTCGGGTAAATCATGGACCTTGGAGCCTTGCGCATCAGCTCGCTGTTAACCATGAGGTAGGCACGGGCTCTGCGGATCAGCTATTGAGCTTCGATCTTATCCTCTGGAACAAGGTGGTCATTCAGGTATCTGACAAAGGGCTCTCTCCAGTCAGGTTGGGGAGACGCTGCCTGCTCAGTTGACTCACCAACCGGCGGCCACTCACTACCGTCATCAGATCCCTGCTGACTGGGGTAGCTATCTTCCACCTCTTTTGCCTTGTCACTGAGCATCACTACGAGTAGATCGGTAGCGGTACTGGGCGCAGGTACCTCATAAGCCTGATTAGGGATCGAAGGCATAATCAGATCTTCAATGAAAACACCAGGTGGTACCTCAGCTCAAGATGATCCAAGCTTGGATAGCTTATCAGCACTTGTGTTCTCAGTTCGAGGTACGTGAGTGAATTCCAATCCATAGAACTTGTTCTCCAGCTTGCGAATCTCGGCAACATAGGCGTCCATCTTTTCATTGACTACGTCCCAGTCTTTGTTGACCTGACGAATGACTAGAGCAGAATCACCATAAACCAGGAGCCATTTGATGCCTAGCTCGACTGCAATGCGGAGGCCATGTAGGGCCGCTTCGTACTCAGCCACCTTATTGGATGCCTTGAAGTGGAGGTGCAAGACGTAACAGAGCGTGTCCTTGGAAGGAGAGATGAAATAGACCCCTGCCCCGGCGCCATCGATGTTCAGGGAACCATCAAAGTACATCTTCCAGTGGTCGACAGACGTATCAGCTAGGGACAGGTTGAGGTCCGACCACTCTACGATGAAATTGACCAGGGCCTGGGACATTACAGTATTACGACTATGGAAGTTCAGCGTGAACTTAGAGAGCTCTAACGCATATTTGACAATATGTCCACCAGCATCTCTGTTGTGGAGAATGTCACCAAGTGCAGCTTCTGTGACCACCGTGACCTTGTAGGTTTGGAAGTAATGGAGGAGCTTCCGTTTGGTGATCAGGAGCACATATAGTAGTTTCTGCACATGGTTGTACTGGTGATTGGTTTTGTTAAGAACCTCACTAACATAGTAGATTGGGCATTGCACCCCGTAGACATGCCCGGGTTCCTCGCGCTCGACCAGCATCATAGTACTAACCACATTGGTTGTGGCAACAATATAGAGGAGAAGCTCCTCGCCCTCTCATAGGACCGTGAGTACTGGGGGAGTCACAAGGTACTCCTTGAGCTGTTTGAAGGCTTTGTCGGCCTCCTTCGTCCACTCGAATTTCTCTTTAGCCTTGAGCAGTTTAAAGAAGGGAAGTCCTTTTTTGCCCAAGCGGGAGATGTAGCGGCTCAGGGCCGCCATGCAGCCGGTAAGTTTCTGAATGTCTTTGATGCTTCTTGGTGGTTGTAGGTCCAACACAATTTGAACCTTCTCTGATTTGGGCATATGCCGTCCTGGCTGACAATGTTGCTGAGCAGGATCCTGGAAGGAACGCCAAAGATGCACTTGTTGGGGGTTCAGTTTCCACTGAAAGTTGTTGAGGGCCGTGAAGGTCCACTGGAGATCAGCAACCAGTGTGTGGGACTCCCTGGTCTTCACTACCACATCATCTACATACGCCTCAACAAGGTCACCGGTGATCTCATGCTCGAAGGGCCTGGATGGCCCGCTGGTAAGTTGCTCTAGCGTTCTTGAGGCCAAACGACATGGTCATGTAGCAAAAAGCACCAAAGAGGGGTTGATGAAGGTGGTCTTCTCTTGGTCCTCCTTTTTTAGGGCTATTTGATGATAGCCCGAGTAGCAATCTAGAAAAGAGAGCAACGTGCAACCTGTAGTAGAGTCTATAACCTCATCGATTCGAGGGAGATTGAAAGCCTGTTTAGGGCAGTGTTTGTTGAGATTGGTGTAATCAACGCACATTCTCCATTCATTATTCTTTTTGAGTACAAGAACCAGATCGGCTAACCACTCCAGGTGATACACCTCTTTGATAAAGCCAGCTGCCAGAAGCTTGGCTACTTCTACCCTAATGACTTCCTTGCGGTCACGAGCGAACCATCGCATCTTCTGCTTGATTGGTTTAGCGGTCTTCGAGATGTCAAGTTAGTGCTCGGCCTTTTTCCTCAGGACACCTAGCATGTCGGCAGGTTTCCACATGAACACGCTGATATGCTCTTGAAGGTTTCCTATTTAGGGGGAAGGGTAGCCCCGATCTTAGTGGTCTTTGATGGGTCGCTTGGGTCGAGCTGGATCAACTTGTGCTGCTTGACCTTGTTAGAAGGTCACCGAGTAGACCCGACCGGAACCTCAAGCTCCATAGGGGGTGCCTCCTTGACACCAAGCTGGTGTGCTTCATGGCGTACTTCAACTCCTCAACCTCCGTAGCTGCATAGGCATCGGACTTGCACACACGCTCTATGAAGACGTTACCACGTAGGGACAAAATGCCCTGCTCAGTTGGGAGCATCAACAAGAGGTACCCGTAATGAGAAACCACCATGAACTTGGCGATCCCTGGTCGGCCAAGGATGGTGTGGTAGATGCCCATGAAGTCGGCCACGATGAAAGTGATGTGGTCAATGCGAAAGTGCTGCTTCGTCCCGAATTGAACGGGCAATGTGATCTGCCGAGAGGGTATGAGGGTTTACCCGACATGATGCCCCAAAATGGGGATTCATATGGCTTGAGGTTTTCCTGCTTCTACCCTAGCTCCTTGAAGGCCAGATAGAATAGAATGTTCAGGGCACGGCCACCGTCAATGAGCACTTTCTCCAACCGGACGCCGTCTATTACCTGGCCAAAGACCAGCGAGAAACGATCGGCGTCGAGGATTTTGGCCCACATGTCATTGTGGCTGAATGATATGGGTTGCTCAGACCAGGCGGGCACCTTGACATCTGTTACAAATTCATTAGTCTCCTAGATAGCCATGATGGCTCACGTTGGCAGCTCCTTGTCCTGGGCATTCTCCAGTCCAACCTTGCCACCAAAGATGACGATAGTCACATTCTTCACGGGATCCCTATAGGCATGCCATGGGTTCGCATCTTGAGCTTCTTCCTCGTCGGCATCCTCTTGCTGGACAGGGTTCTTGGCCTTGGCTTTGGGAGCTGGACGTGGTTTCCTATTGGCCATTTTCTCCAGCGCCTCTTTCAGGACCCTGCATTCGCCTAGCGTATGGCCCTTGCCAGGATGACGAGGGCAATCCTGACTAAGGACCTTGTCGAGCTCATCGTCATTCGCCCTCTTCTAGCCCTTTACTGTGTTGACAGAAGAGTCGTTGCGGTTACGTCGACCACCGTTGTAAGCGTCCCAATCACGACGCTTGAAAGAACGATCGTCGCCGCAGTGGGGTTGGGGTCACGATTGTTATGAAGGTTGTGGTGATCGTCATGCCGATCTGGCCGGCGGTCTTGGTTGCTGTCGCGATCATGGTAGTTGTCACGACAGTAGATGCAGTTGGGGAGAAGTCCCCCTCGTTTAGTCTGTCGTCAAGATGAGCGAATCTGTGGGCGATGGAGAGGAGCTCTTCCATGGTTCTTGGTTGCTCGAGGAGCAACTCCTTCTTGAGGTCTAGACCACGTGGTTGGACCAGACCCGCAATAAAGAGGTCGATCCCTTCCGTCGGAGTGACGTCGATCACGTGGTTCCATGTATCAAAGAATTGCCAGATGTACTATCGCAGTGACTCCCTTGGGTGATGCCGCACCTGTGCCAAAGTTTACATGGTGTTGGCTGCACGCAAGTGGGCTTGAAGTTATTGAAGAACATCTGCTTGAGCTGGGCCAACTGTGGATGCTACCGATGCGCTGGCGGAGCAACCAGGAAGTGGCAACGTTGCTCAAGACTACCGGGAGGTAGCTTGCCATGATGAACTGGTCACCACCTGCTGCTCGGACTGCCACTTCATATAGCATAATCCAGTGCTCTGGATCATCATGCCCATCGTACATCTTGACGTCTCTAATCCAAAAGTTCTTTGGCCACAGGACGGCCTTGAGTTCCTCCGAGAACGGAGCTGGTCCGCTCATGTGTCGCCGAGCATGGTAACGTTCGTCGAGGTGGCCACGAAGATCATGATCTTGGGGTCGCTCGACTTCTTGGTTGCGCCAAGCGCGGCGGTTGGCCTGTTGCCTGTTGGCGCGCTAGTGATTACCGCGTTGGCGCTGATCATCGCGCGGTGCCTCTCGTGGGGCGTCATCAGCGTTGGCCTGCCGGGACTGTTCGAGCGAAGGTCCTCCTTGATCGGACTCATTGTCGGCACCCCTTTCTGTGGGTTGGTGATGATGACTATGTCGGGATCGTCATGACCGATGCGACGTGGTCAGTGACCCGACGGAGCAGAGCTGAACCACCTGTGCTTCAGTGGCGATAAAAAAATCATGGATCGCTCGACCTCGAGTGTGTTCGGGGGAAGGTTGTTGAGCCGATCCATGGCAATGGCAATGTTATCTATGGGAGTTTCGTGGACGATCTGATCCCCCACCATGTTGAATTCGCCATTGAGGTTGTGTTGGAGGCGGCGCGCCTGAGGGCCCGCACCGTTACCACCTTTACCCCCGTGGTTGGCAGCGTTCGCTTCTTGTGCCTCTAGGAGGTGTCGGCGTTCTTGATCGGTGTTGCGTTCTTCCCTTGCTTGCCTCTCCTGCTCACCTTCATTTGGAATAGGAGGCTCATCCATGCTGACCATGAATACCGAGCCATCGAAGCCAGGCGGGGTCTGAGGGGTGCCTGGCGCCTGGTCGGTAGAACAGGTTCGGTGGTCTGACGTGGTCAGGCCCTCCTCCTCGACATTCTCCTGACTCTGGACCTTAGGACTCTTCATCGAAGAGGAGGTACTCGGTATGGTTGAAGGAGATGGAGGGCGTCCCGTCGAGCTCAGAGAGTAGATCTGACACGGTGTCATCTTTGAGGATCATAGCGTCTGATCCGGAAGGGATTTGGTGCAAGGCCACCATGCCTATTATGGGCCTTGGATCTTTCGGGACCAGAACCAGATCAGGATCTAGGTCCAGGAGGTGGTCATCACGTCGCCGAGGAGCATTCCGTAGGTCTCTCGTGTAAGACGTGGCTGTGTTGCTCAACTCGTGCGGTAAGATGGGTATATGATTTGGGCCGGGGGCATTTGGATCTGCCAGCCCTGGCTTAGGTTGGTTCTACTGCACCTGACGCAGCTGCCTCTAATTTGCTCGGGCATGGCGATCAGCACGACTGGGTGTGCGCTGGCGCCGATGCACATCGATGAACTCGTCCAGCCTAAAAGGAGGCGGAGCCCGTGCAGCAGCCAGAGTTGGATTTGGTCGGTGCGGGTGATGAGCCTGACTGCGCGTGGGGCGCTGCCGATGGTGCACCTGGTCAGGAGCAGACTGTTGTTGATGGTGCTGCATCACGGTAGGAGGCCCACCTCTGTGAGTAGCCGGTGGTCCTCCTCCGCGTTCAGCAGGTGATGCTCGGGCTGGACCAGATTTGGATCTGGTCGGCGCGGGCCACCAGCTCGGCTTGTACGTCCTTGCTGGTGCCGAGCATTGCCCAACTGGTGGACTGGTGGCGGACGACCGACCATGGATGGATCTGGATCCGAGCGGCGTGGTCGGTCGGCACGATTGTGCGGGCGTGGTCAGACCGGGATGAAGTCTAAGTACTCTTCATGAAGCCGCACAGGGGCGAACTCCACATACTCAAGGAGCTCAGCCAGACTAGCCCCGTGCCGATCGATCATGTCGATCAGATCGAAGTTGTCGATGAGCCTCCTCTGGTAGTGAGGAAGCCGCCAGTTCGCCGCCGGCGTGGCCATCAACTCCGCCCTCATCATGGGTGGCTGGAACGATCCCGGGGGTGGCCCTGAGATCTGGGTTGTTGGAGACATGGTTGGTGTGGTCGGTGCTGGGACGGACTGCGTCACAGCTGGAGCTAGGACCGGCTGCGCTGCTCCCGTGAACGTGAGGGATGTCGTCACGCCGGTGGTCCATGTGAGTGAACCAATGGTGAGGGAGACGCCCGCCTTGAAGTTCATAGAAGCTGGGAACGAAACCATCTGGATTGCCTAAAGATCAGATCACGCACCCCCTACCTGGCGCGCCACTATCGATGAAACCTCCTCGGCAGTCTACCATGGGATACCCCGAGGTAGTAGATTGCGGTGAGGGCGCGCTAAGATCTACGATCTAGATGTCAGACACAAGACAAACAACCAGGACAACAAGGGTTTATCCAGGTTCAGGCCACTCGGAAGCGTAATACCCTACGTCCTGTGTCTCTGCTGCTGTATTGACGAATATCGGAGTACAAGGGTTCTGATCAAATGAGATCCGAAGATAGGAGAGATAAGAAGGTGCATTCTAGGGGGTCCTTGTCCGCCTTCTATAGTCGGAGGACAAGGTTACATATCTAGGGTTTCCTTATGGTCGGTTACATTCGTCGTATCCTTGGAGTACACGAACAGATCTAACCGACTAAGACTCCTTGCATGTCAAGCAGCCTTCAGCACCCGTGCGGCCCACCAACCTGGGCGGTAGCAGACCACGGGCTTCTTCTTGTCGTCTGACCCACCGATTAGGATAATGATGGACTAGCCTTCGTCTTCTGGTCTAGGCCATCTGGACCGAGCAGCCCAAAGTCTAGCCGCGAGGGTATATGGGGTCTATACCCCCACAGCCCCCCTACTGCTGGTTAGTCCATGGAGCCTCTCCTAATCCCTGCCTAAAAATTTCCGCTATTATTGCCTTGAGAAGAAAGTGCTCTACGTTTAAGATGTGTTTAGTTTTCCCTAGTATTTTTCCTAGCTTCGTCACTGTCCCTTTCGATCCATTGGTGGAGACTATCTTTAGTGGTCGTTTCCTTAAACCTATTGCCTTTTAAGAATTATTTTCAGACACAGTTGACTTAAGCAATCACCTTTAAAAAATATCCTCAAATTGATATAAATTTGTCTTCATCCTATTCCATATGAAAATTTTATCAATTCTTATGTGTCATCTTGAATTCAATTTCCTATGGTGGATTGTTTGGGTCATTTGCATCTACAAATAGGGCTATTTATACTGATGGCTGAAATAACCTATCACCAGTAAAAATATATATTTCTATTGGCAGTATTTTGAGTCAACCACTAACAGTAACATGAGCATTTCTACTTGCAGGATGTAGTCCGTCACTAGAAATGACTGTTTTCTTGGATGATGGAGCCCAAAAAAACACTGCAATAATGTCAACTGTGTTATGTACTGAATTTTAAGGACGTCGGTTGAAAGCATTGCTGTACTAGTGTTCGGGACTACTTTGATACAATATTTTAGTATATATCAATTTCCTTGAGGTGTGTAATGATGCCTATCTATGTGGTGTGGTGACTAGGCAACGAAGAAACCATTACAATTTTGCAAAAAGGTTTGATCTGGTCCTAAACCACGTGTTCGGTTTCTTTGTCTCTATCACAGCGAGTCTATTTTCGGTGATGTCTATCTTTGTTATATTACTCGACAGTCATTGTTTGACGTCTATTTTTTTAGAGAAAAAGATCGATTTGATGATGAAAGCCACAATTTTTGTTCGGAAAAGTTGGCATATGTACCAATCTATTGATCATATGGCTGATGGAGACGGACTGATAATTGGTCTCTCATCATTCCTCTTTGTTGCTAGCCCGGATCAAGGTTCTAACATGTCCACGCGAGTAGCTAACCCCTTAAATTTCCTTCATCAGGAAAAGAAATTATATTCTAGTCTAAGTTATACACAGTCATTCGTTATTAAAGATTAGGTCTCTAACCGTTTAAAGGAAGTCCTCAAAAGGAAATTTTATAGCCGTTTAGAGCTATGATTGTTTTATGTGGGGGTGTCTAGTGTTCTTAAACTTTGTTAGGGTCTCATATTCATCCAAACTCCATATCCGTGTAGATGAATACGACCAAAACAGAGTTTAAGGATTGAAATGACACACTTTGTGTGTTTGGAACAGGGATGACACACCCCCATAAGTTCGAGGACGATCATAAACTTTACTCATTTCAATTCATAATGTTATCTTTATTTTGGACTATGACAATTTCAAAATTTTAAATAGAATTGAAAATGGCTTCTAAAGTTGTGCAAAATTGTGAAAATATGTTCGGAACTTCTGAAGCTATTGTCTGCCTCCAAAGTTCTAGATTTTGCTTGAGTATTTTTGAACTGATATCACTCATTGTGTGTTGTTTGTTACTTCTATTACATCATAGAGTTTACCACTAGTTCAGGCTTGTATGCTTCAATTATTTATGGCTCCTCTTGCCATGTTTCTGGATTCGAACGGTGGGAATAAATGATTCAACAATGGGTTTTGTTGTAACCCTTGTGCCTGGTTTTTTTCCAATTTCTTAGGCAGTTCTTCCTCCCTCGCTCTCCCTCGTTGCTACCCCGCCCCGCCGAGCTCCGGCGGCGTCCACACCACCTCCGCTGTTACTCTCGAGCACAACCACCCTAACCTGAACCTAAAATCGATGCATCAGATCCGGCATGAGCGTCCTCTTCTCCAGCACCTTCCAAAGCTCCTATGTTATCCATGTATGCTACCATTCTCTGCTGCCATCATGGACCACGACTGCCGCTAAATCGAGCTTCTCCTTCAGATCTAGTGTCAGCGCCCCCCCACATCCAACACCTTCCAGGCTCCAGAAGCGTATCACCGTCGTCCACACCTGCCACACGCTAATCTATATGTTTCCAATTCTTCTTCAATGTTCCTCATAACCGCTAGAGGCTAATATCAACCAGATGTATTGCATCGCTCGTTCTAGGGTGCCAATGCCATCGAGCTTGCCGCCGGTCAACCCGTCGCCATTTAGCCTCCCCCAGGCCCCTCTTCTAAGCCTAGAGACAATAAATCCCCTCATCCTTAAGGCCCCTGCTAGCCACGAAGCAACGAGGAAAAAATAAAGATTGTAGCCGGGAATCTCGCAAAAAAAAATTAGACAACTTTCGTCCATAATCACTTAAAACGGGTTATTCCAACTTTGCAAGACTTATTTTCTATCCTGGAAGGACTCAAGATCCAACTCAGATTACCGTTCTTCATGGAAATAATCGTTATAATGTGCTGGTCCATATGGATGATGAGAAACGATATGATCTTCAGACTATTGGCGCATTCAGTCCTAAGATGCAAAGAGGTGTTCAGAAGAGAATTTGCCTTGGTTATTATGAAAGCAAAAGCGAGCTACTCCCTCTTTTATTAATCAATGGCTAGACAACTTTGTATAATTTTGTTAATCTTTTTTGTTTGCTTCTATGTTTCATGATTGAACTATGTGAGATTAATCGTTTTATTTTCAATAAATATCAGTAGAGGCTCTCTGCCTCTCCTGTTTGATTAAAAAAAACTTAAAACGGGTTCATTGTCTTGGACCCTCGATCTGTGTTTGTCGATCCCAACCCGGGTTCGCAGGTTTCGTACCACTCTACGACCCCGTACACTTGATCTCGTCGACCCTGAAACATTGTGACGACTATGCTGGAGTCTACGAATGTGTTTGTTCAACGGGGTTTAATCTGTCGATGTTCCATATGTCAATCTAGCATATGTTTTCAATCGGTGGATGTGGTGTTTCACGTGGTAGAAGTGTTATTGCTATACATTTTGCATTGGTGGGAGTATTATATACTCGACTTCAAGTAGGCTTGAGGCGCATGCTTTGACATCAGGTTGGGCTGAAGGCCGCGAAGTCGCCTCTGACTTGCTATCCTAGTCCTAGCCTAAATTTACGAGAAAGCAATGCAGAAACGGTGCGCATGGAGTATGGGGTGTTGTTCCATTTCTGAATTGTGATGTCGGGCTGGGAGACGGTCGCGGGCGGTCGGTGGTGGGCAAGGCAATGCCAGCGGCGACGGCCAAGGCAACCGGCGGGCCACATTGACTACTTCGTTCCCCCTCCTGGCGCCCTCCCATGGCTGCCTGCCTATAAATCGGGCGCAAACGCAGAGCGCGCCATTTATAGGCGCGCATCGCCCGCCCGCCCTCTTCAAGCTCTGGCCCTTGGCAGCCAACCGCTTGTCTCCTGTCTCTTCTCACGGTGGGCATTCGGTTTAAACCGAAACTTCGGTTCGGTTTGTTCGGGTTCTACAAAATTCGATTTCCAGGAATGAACACCCGATCGGTTGTTTCCAAAATCGAAAACCGACGAGTTCGGTTTTGGTTTCCTACTTCGGTTATTTGGTTTAAACCGAGGAAACCGAAGGATTCCTACTAACCTGCTACTCGCAGAACTCGACGTCACATCACATCCGTGTTGCTCCTGCCGCTGGCCAACTCCAGAGCTCGCCGCTCGCCTCCTCCGGCGAAGGCGCTCGCGGCCGCCGCCGCACCCACGCCGATGCCGCTCGCTGCTTCGCTCCGGCGCTCGCTGCGGCCGCCTCGCCCACGCCGCTCGCTGCTCCGTCCTCCGTTCCAACGCTCGCCGCTCGCCGGTGAGTCGCACGCGTGGCCATCACGCGCGCCGCCGCCGCCGCTTTCTCTCTGTGGGTAGGGTCTGGACGGAGGGGTGTCGGCGCGGCGTCGAGTGAGTCCGCTCCCTGTCATCGTCGCGTGGGGTGGTGTGGGGGACGGGGGAGTGGGGTGGGCTGGCTCAGTGGGCCTGCTAACTGGGCCGAGGTGAGGAACAAGTCGCTGAAACTTCGGTGGTTTTGGTTTTCGGTTCGATTTTGGGCTCCAACCGAACACCGAACCGACGGTTCGGTTCCCTGAAACCCAAAACGGAAGCCGAACCGAAAAACCGACAGTTCGGTTCGGTTTTGGTTCAGTTCGGTTCGGTGTTCGGTTTTTGGTCTAAAAGTGCCCAGGCTGAGTATCTTCTTTCCCCTCTGTCTCGCTCGCGTCAGCAGCTGAGGCTCCTTTTTCCTCCCTTTTCGAGCTCGGGTCGGGTGGGGATAAGATCGTGGCGCCATTGCCACCATCACCACCCCTAGCAAAGCATCCCGTCCCGGGCCGCTGCTAGCGGCGGGGCAACAGCGTTGCCTTGCTCTGCCTCTCCTCTCCGCGATCCGTTGCCTTGTCCTTGTTAATCGCTCGCTTCGCTAGCTTGTTTATATATAAGGCAGAACAAGGTGAGCCCTGCGTCTCTCTTTCTTTTTTCTTGTGGCTCCGATCGATTCGGACCTGCTCTCTCTGTCTTTGTCTTTGTCTCTGTCTCTCGTGCGTGCAAAGCTGACATACATGTCCGCCGACGGCGGCGTTGCCTGGCAGCGCACAGCAATGGCCATGTCGTCGGACGCGGTGGCCGCCAGGAAGGGCCGGCTGAAGCAGCGCTACGACAACGAGTTCCGCCTCGTCGCAGGGTCGGCACCCTCCTCCAATCTCTGCCTCTTTGATTTGTTCGCTCTTGGATTACTGGTGCACCGCCAGTATGCATGCCGTTGATTGATTAGTTTCTTGCTCCGGCGCCATCGTCGTCGTCCTTTGCTGAATGAATGAATCATCGAGTCGTGCGTGTGCCATGCATGCCATGGATGGATGGCAGGTGCGTCCCGTACCGGGTTAACAACAAGAAGGACGACGAGGTTGTAGGCAACCCGTGCAGCAGCGTCGGCGACGGCGACGACACGGCGGCGGTGGAGGTGCTCATGATCTCCACGCCTAACCGGACCGACATGGTCTTCCCCAAGGTACGTATCGTACGTACGTGAAGAAAGCAGCGCCCATACAAACAGTGAACTGTTGGATTTGGATCGGAATAATTATTGTTAATTTAATTTTGCATCGATCAGGGCGGGTGGGAGGACGACGAGGACGTGTACCAGGCGGCGTCCCGCGAGGCCATGGAGGAGGCCGGCGTCAAGGGCATCATCAACGTACGTCACCAATGCCTTCATTCCCTTTCTGCCTCTGCCAACAATCCAGGCCATCCATCCACCACTCTTCCCCTCCATTGTTATCTTACGCGCGCCGGCAACTAGATTTACAAACGACGATGCTGACCTGTCGGCTGATGTGATATATGATAGTGTCCCCTACTCCCCTGCTATTCCATTCGTGAACGTGCGTGGCTAATTGAGATGCCTGTTGAAAATTACTATTAAACGCAGTCTTAGTCCCGCAAAGTATGCGGATGGTCACCGCGATCCGGTGTCGTCTTCTCTGCGGAAACCCTGATCCCCGCAGTAATTTAAACGCCGCAGTTTGGAGCCACTATTGTCCACTTGGTTTCTCGCCTCGAAAGCTCCTGAATGCTATGCTAGTAATAATTCAGTGTGAGAGGTTAACGTCCCCAATCACACAAACTTGCTTAACTAACCCCCTACTAGCTAGCAAACAGCCCCAAGGACAGACAGGGCTCCATACCCCATAGCCTGACAGCGACTATGCACGACAGGGAAAGGGACGGACGGGGAAGTTTCTCTTCAGCGCCCGCGTCGCATTCCTTGCTTCCCTTGCCTAGAGTAGCATTAGCACTAACAGCAGGTGCTATCGGCATCACCTCATTTGGTGGTTTGCGACCAAACAAATACAGTTTTATAGAAACCTGTTTCTTCTAAATCATGCCATTAGCTCGCGTCCTCGGACGGCGCGGTGGTCCTCGGACAGTAGTTTTACATGATGCTGCAGGCGTCCTCGGACGGCGCGGTGGCGCTGTGCTAGCTCATGGACACGCTGCTGTTGATGCTGTGGATAACTACTGTCCTAACTGTCCCCACGTTCAGTTCAAAGCAAGTGCAAAAGCGTGCATGGCAACCAGAAGATAAACCCAAGAAATCCAGATGCTCTCTTTCTAATCGCTCGTTTTAGGCCTTCGATAGATTCTCAGCTAGTCGTCAGTCTTCAGTATGCCTGCAAGTGTCGTCAGTCCAGTAACAGCTGTGCACCCCACCCAGTTTGCAGGTGTTTCCCATCCACAACATTGGTACGGTGTTGGTTGGCTAGCTTCAGAGGTTAGGACAAAACTGTCCCCTTGGGCCTTGCATCATCAATGCGATTAGTGAGAGGGTTGTTCTTGTGTCATCTTCTGTGGTGTAAATGTAATATGTGAAATATGGTATGGGAATTTACCCATTCCCTGTGTGTCTGTAAATGTCAATAATACCCTTACAAGTTACATGTACTTCCATGGAATGCTGAAAATGATGTGGATGGGCTACTAGACAGCAACTCGTTTGCACAACACAACGTTTTTATTAGATAGACAAGATCATAGAAAATCCCACAAAAAGAATTACAG
Source organism: Bothriochloa decipiens (assembly GCA_023333625.1). Taxonomy (NCBI): domain Eukaryota; kingdom Viridiplantae; phylum Streptophyta; class Magnoliopsida; order Poales; family Poaceae; genus Bothriochloa; species Bothriochloa decipiens. The sequence continues at coordinate 23,809,515 of CM041637.1, read as the reverse complement.
ACATCCCGGTCATCTTCAAGCTAGGCTAGCCTAACACTTAGGGCCACTCCATGGGTCAATCTTGCTGAATAGATTTGGTTTGAAAAAGTGTGTTATAGTGTAGCAAATATGGGCCAATGCCTAGGTCCATGGTTCTAGTGGGCCCAAAGTTTCCTCTAAAAACTATCGAATGGCTATGGAATATTTTGTTCTGTAAAAAAAGATACATGACTCATCCATTGTTAAAATAGTCAAAATAACAATGCTACGTTGTTGGGCAACCTTTGCCACATGTTTCGGGGCTACTGATATCTTCTTTTGAACAGAGCTGGGTGTGGTGTGATAAGTAGGTCCCTGATAAACAAAAATACCACACTCTTGGCATTGAGCCCATTTGTTGGGCATTACGGAAAGCAAGAACAATCTTTGCTTTGAGGGGGAAGATTATTCAAAATCCTTTATCCATTATCCCGTCATGCCTGGGCAGGTTTCTATTCAGAGGAAGAAAATGAAGCTACTGCGGCTAGGGTCAATACAATGATGCAGAGGTCGCTTTGAAGGTGCTGAACAAGAAGGCGCGAAAAGGAGGGTACTCTCAGTCTGCTGATTGAAGGGAGCTCTGAAGACCGCCAAGAAGACTGATGTTGGGAGACATCTGGAGGAATTCTACAAAATGCCTATTTTTTCAATTGTTATATCTGGCTCATGTACTCTCCCTCCCCTCACATAAATTCTATCTAGTGTCGGGTTAGCTTATATTCTGTTTCATGGTAGATCTTGGTGTGTTCTTGGAATGAGCATGGCCAGTTGGCTTCACCACCAGTAGTTAACTCTGTAAACTCTTATTTGCTACTATGTTTCCTGTACTCTCTAAACTCTCGATGTATTTCTGTTATCAATGTAATGGAAATGGGGGTTGCCCTCGGTTTAAAAAAATTGTCAAAATAACACATAAATGTATATATCTAGATTAACCATAGCAGCTATTGTAAAAGATAAGCTACAGTAACCAATAATCCTGATCAAAATTATCCATATTTGCATCTCCATCATAACACAAAAATTTAAAGTAACTTCCTAATTTACATATAAATTACCAATCTCCGACTTATAATAATACAAAATATTCTAAGTAATCAAACCTAATCCATTGTGGGTCACTATTCACATCTTGTGTATATAAGCATATTTAGAAATTAATTGTTATATCTATTTCTACGTCAAATATAGTTGTAATCAGTTTCACTAAACGCATGGCAAACATGCAAAGAGGGGCAATGTGAAAGGAAAAACCATGAATAAGAATAAAAATTATATACTTAGTAATTAGTTACTAGTCTATTACAACCAGATAGGAAAATATTATCCATATATGAGTAGTATATATGTTCATATATGAACAAACTAGACAGATCAAACATGAGTTGTGTTCACATATTTGCAGTGATCTTGAACCCATCAATACTTGACTATTATTACTTTTTTAAATCAACACATCTCTCGAACGTACTTGTTGACAATGAGATAAATGTGGTGATTCTACTGATCTCAATATTTGTCGGTTCAATCATTCGAAGGTGGTCAGTGTTATTAATTAACAATAAGATGAATGTGATGAGTCCACTATGTAAGGAAAACACAGAGCTAGGACCATTAAATAATTTTGATGATTAAGTGACAACATCATCAATTGGACTAATTTTATGTGCTAGTATACAAGGTTTTATCCCTATGTATGCAAGGATGGACCGGGAGAGAGAGCGCTAGTGATCACGTGATCAACATCTCAAGCAAAGGACAAGGGGCTGATTTGAAGACCCTAGAAGATAAGTAAAAACTCCAAGATATCAAGTAGAAGAATGCAAATACAAGAATAAACACTCAGGATTTGCGTCAAAAAAGAATAAACACTCAGGCATCACCAAAGTGCTAGACATTAAGCCTATACAAATCACTAAAAATAAAAAAAATAGGGTTAAGCGCATTTCCAACTCAACTTGCACATGAGTTTTCAACCTTATAAATTACAAAACCAGGTATTAGCCACCCTCAAGCATAAAATTTGGCCCCTTAGATAGTTTTGAAAATGGTTTTATATTTTAATAAAATGGAAATTCCAATTTAACCAATAAAATGAATAAGTAATCTATGCAAATAATAAAAAATACAAAACTACTTATATGTTTTTTTCTAAAAAATGTTACCTATTTGTTGGTAACCTATTTGAAAGTTATTTATTTTGTTCAAATTTGTTGTTGTTTATGGTCTGGTTTATCGGAAATCTGAAAAGTAAGTTTCATAACTCTAAACGGAGCACCAAGTAATAAATAAAATTTTTAGGAAAAGTGTGTGTATTAGTTTCACAATTTTTTATTTAAAAATAAATAGGTAATGAATTTTTAGAGATTAAACTGGATTTTTATTGTTTCAGAAAAATGGGAAACAACCTTTGAAATTAGATAAAGAATCAAAATTTGTAAGTTTTGATAGTTGGAGGGTGTTTAATACCTGGTTCATAAATTAGGCATAAAATTCGAACTTCTGTATAATTTGAAGGTTGAAAAATACGCTTTTATTATTTTACTCTATTTTTTGCGACATTTTATTATATATATTATTACTTTAAAAATAAAGATATATACCAATTCCGACCGGACCCTTTAGCCTTCGCTCGGAGCGAGGCAAAGGCCCAAGGCTTGAATTGGGAAAGGCCCATCTCGTGGTGTACCCTGTCCCTGTGAATGACAGAGGAGCACCTGGTTTCTGTCGAATGTCGATCGACCGCTGCAGCGGCCCTGACAAGAACCGCCGCCGCCCCGGCATCAACCCCCTGCTCGTCCCGCCCAGCCGAATGGAGCAATAGAGGGATGGGATCTCAACCCCCTCCAAGCCATTCATTTCATCGTCGCCCTGAACAACATCGGGATTAGGATCGAGGGAGAAGAGAAGCTGATCTTCCATGGACGATCTCCCTGGCCACTTGATGCGTGGCTCCTTCTCTCCGCCCACCCATGCTCCAGGCCAGGTTCCAGGCAGCTGGGCGCTCCTGGACAACCAAGCCTACTTCTCCGACCACGAGAACGCTACCACCGCCGAATGCCGGACGATGGAAGACGGCCAGCGTATCAAGGTGACCTTCTGCCTGGCGAAGCCTCCGCTAGTGTCACATTTCTGCAACCGCTGCCCTGGCCTGGGTCCGGAGAAGTTCGGCGCAGAGCCGAACGTCCTCGCCACCGAGGAGCGCTTCGCCCTCCTCCGCGTCCCCATCTGCCATCCATCTGACCAGATTTTTCAAGAATACAGTGATTACTTCATCTACCAGGCCAGCCTCTGCCGGACCTCGCAGAAGCCACCGTTGCTTCTCCTGCTCCCCAATCCTCACCCTTTGAAATTCGCTGACGACTCTATTGGCATCCTGCCTCGCCATACCCACAAAGGGGTTACCTTTCTCCTCGCCGCACTCCAGCCCCAAAGAGAAATTGGTGTCTACAAGCTCCACCTGTTCAGTGGTGAGGCGGGCACTTGGACCTCAAGGGTCGTGTCATGTGATCCGCCGCTGCCACAGCGGTACTCGTTTCGGTGTATAGACAAGGTGATCACCATTGACACAAAAAGGGGTTTGATGGGCTGGGTGGAGCTCTGGCGTGGCATCTTTATCTGTGATGTACGTGCTCAGCAAGAACCCTGTGCTTCAGTATGTTCCATTGCCAACACCTGTGGTCCGACATGTACCAGGCATGGGTTCTCCGAGTATTGTCAGAGACATGGTTGCTGTAAGAGGCACTGTCAGGTACTAGGGCACCCGGCGCGTTCATGGTTGGATTGCCACCATATGGAGCACCCGGGGAGAACACTCATGGAAGTGGCAAGAGGATTGCACCTTTGATGTTTTGATGTTGTCATAGACAGAAACAATCACATTGAGTTGCTAATTAGTCCAAACGGCAACGATAACCTTGAGTTTGCGTGCGGCGTCGCCTGCTCTGAGTTTGGAGGATGATCATTTGGTTTACTTTATGGCCAAGATTGACTTCAGGGATGACAATGCTTGGATTATTTCTGTTGATATGAAGAACCAGTCGCTACAAAGGGTGGCTCAGTTTAGTGCTGAGAGAACACTAGGTGTACATTTCACCTACCTTAGAAGTACAATCTCCAAGTTTATGTACTTAAAGCAGTCCACAACGTAACTGTATTACATTTTTTTATCTAGAAGAAAAATACCCATGTCATCTGGTAACCCCGCAATTTAATGTTCAGTCATCTGTACGTGCACAAATCTCCTATGTTGGATGGGAACTTGTTCTGCACTAACAAACTAGTTCATCATGTTAAGCTGCAAATGGATACTAGTATGTACAATGGTATTGTTGTTTCTAGAATTTAAGATAAGGGGTCAGTGAGTGTGACTTTTAGCTGACAATTTACTTTGTGCTTTGACAAATGTATTGCACACTAGCATTTTTCAATTTTTTGCTAATTCAAGTCAGTCTGATCTCAAGTCTGCTACTCAAAAAACATTTGCGATGTTCTGCTTTATATGTTTTTTAACTTTTGTCAAGGATAGACATGAAAAGACTATTGAGCTCATCATCTTTATCATAGGCTAGTACGTTACATGAATCCTCTATTATCCTTCGGACCACGGCTTTTGTTTCCACAGCAAATATTTGGCTACTTTGAGTAAGTGGTAAACATTAAATACTCACCCTGTATAGTTTAGGATCTCTTTTATCATGGTTAGGATCACTTCCTATCGCCTCCGTAAAATAGCCATTTTTGGTGATTTTATTCATCGAAAGGTATGTGTGTCGTTTGTAGTGATTCTTCGGAGGAATCTCTTGAAGATAGTCCCGATAAGTACGTAGATGTTCTCATGATTTTTTTCAGATTAAGCAAAAGTTTTGTTAAGTGGTGTAGCGTCAGCTACCATCGTCAAACTCAAGTATCTTAAGTTACAAGACATGAAGGACTACAGGTCAATCTTTATCTTCCCTGTCCATCTCTATCTTGTCATCAATCTTTATCTTCCTTGCCAATCTTACAAGACTCAAGGAAAGTGTGGAGACTTAATTAAAGACCAACCTTATCTTTCTTATCTATACTGCGTGAATACCCTGTGCGTTGCTGCGTGTTCTGCATGGATAACCACTATATGGGAATGCGCCCAAAAGAGAGATGATACGTGCACAATATCATAAAGGATTACTAATATAATGATAGTTCTCATATCAGTGGAATATATTATGGTCAATCTATTGACCACAACCTTTAGGCAGACGTTTGTGTGAAGCTTCGTGCATGACAATATTCTGTATACGGTAGAAAAAAACAGCATTATTATCAATTTTTCGAATCATACACATGGAAGAAGGTGCGTATGCTCATCCAATGTAGTAGCTAATTAAATTTAGAGATGGAGGTACAGGCGAGTAGCTGGGGAAAAAATAAAGATGCATGTGCTTATAAGCAGCTAGGTAAGAGAGTGGCTGGTAAAACGTCCAGCACTTTTCGAGCTAAACCACTACCTGACAAAGTTCAAAACAATAAGCTTGGCAGTCTCAGAAAAGAGTAAGCTTAAAACTAGGAGAAGATACCTACCAGAGTGGAGGCCGGCAGCACCGGCGGAGTCGCAGTGATGAAGCGTCTAAATGACGCGTCTAAATCTAAACTCTAAATTGTAAAATAGGAAGTGGTTGTGCTACTGGCGTCCATGGCCTTGGCGCAGCTTCTAAGTAATTTATAAAGAAGTAGATTTGGTAGAAGTTGAAAAGAAGGAGCATGGAGCTGTGTGGATGGATTGATTAGTGGTGGATAATAATGATCTACCGTGGCTAATGGAAGCCAAGAAAAAAAAGATTTCTTCGATGGTCCCATGGGGTTGAAGCAAGACGTAGGAGGTGAGGGTCATGTTTCATAAGCCCTGCGATCAGTTACCAATAGGCTCGAAGCTAAAGAGGATGTGCGAGATGATTGCTTTTAGGAGTGGAGGATGACGTGGCACAAGGAGCAGGCCACTGCTGATGACATGGTGCAAGGATATGTGAGAGAATTAACTTTATAAGAGTTTAAGATTTCTTGTTCATAATTTTTTATCTTTCTTATCACCTTTTGCCAATCCTCGATGGTGGTCCATACATCTCAAAAGTCTTGAAACAATCTTGAAAATCCATCTTTGACTTCATTGTCAATCTTTGTTAATCCTAAACCCTTATCATAAATCTCAAACAATCCTTAATAATCTTTTTTATTTTTCTCCCTAGGCTCCTCAAATCTCGGAGCGAGATTCATGTTAAGTGGTAGTTTGTCACACCCCAAAAAATTTCTATTTTTGGAAAGAAATACTAAATGAAATGGATGATTTTAATATTTGAATAAAATTTGTCAATATTAGTTTATGTTTTCCATATATTTAATTAAATAAAATGGTGCCTTTTCAAATATTTTTGAATTAATTTGACGGGCTTATGTTAAATGGTGCTTGCTTCTTGCTTGAGTTTTGCGCTTTTGATGGTGCAAAGTTTTTGAAACACATTTAGACATCGTTCGATCCTTCTTAGGAATTTTCTAGACTTATTTCATACTCTTTTCCCATCTTTTCCTAGAACTTAATCCAATTTTTAGATGCTCTAAAATCACTTTTCATTGGCTTCAAGTATTTTATTTGAATTCATCATCTCTCAATCAATCTCAGTGAGTTTTCCTTCAATTTTTGGAGTTTCTGAAATACTTTTTAGGGATTTATGTTGGGGTTAGTCCCACATCGGTAATCGATGGTGGGGGAGCACAACATATAAGACAGGGTGGCCCTCACCTATCAGACTAGTTTTTTGGGTTGTACAGGTCCATGACCTTTATATGTTGTGGTTAAGTGGACCAAGGGGGAGCGACACCAGCAATGGGCCGGGCTGGCTCCAAGGAACCTAAGGGCATCGGCAAATGGGTCGGGCCCGGTTCTAACATGTGTTATCAGAACTAGGCCGGGTCCAGAACCCAAAACATACCACGGGCAGTCAAATGTGGCACGTACCATCGATGTGTGACTAAGGGGGAGAATGTTGGGGTTAGTCCCTGAAAGAACCGAGGATGTCACCTAGAGGGAGGTGAATAGGCGATATTTGATTACCTGAAACTTAAAGCTCAAATGCGAAAGTTAAATACCAACTGATAGTAGGACCGGTACTACTGGTAGTTGATAAACCAGTACTACTGATGTAAACTTTCATAACTATCGATACCCTATGAAACTATGAAATCGAAATAGAAATCAGAGTAAATTGAGCTATAATTTTAGATCCAATTCTTACCACCCCTTTGTTGATGTTGCTGATGAAGATGTTGAACTTCTTGGAGCTTTTCCCGGCACCAAATCGTAGATCGAGTCCTCCAACCTAAGAGCTTGGTGATAGGGATGAAGAACACGAAGAACACAAAGAACAAGGGTAGACGAAGCTACCACCTAGCAAGACACATGATTTAATCCGAGGTTCGGCAATCCCCACAAAGGAGTTCCTACGTCCCCATTGTTGAGGTGACCACAAAGGTCCAACCACAAAGGTCTCCTCCCTCAAGCAACCACACAGGTTAGCTTGAGATTTCCAATAAGAATAAGAGGTAATACAAACACTTCGGGACGCCCTCACAAGTAGATCAACATAGGTAGCCAACAAGGAACGCCTAGCTGGTTAGGGTTCCAAGAACCCAAGATTAACAAACACAAATCAAGCCGGCAAGACGAGGAATCCATGTGCTCAAATTAAAGATCAAAGTTCTCACTCTCTAATCTCACGTCCCTAGCTCAAATCTTTGAGGGGATGAAGTTTGGGAGCAAATGGGAGAGAGAGCAGGCGAGCTGGTGCTTGGAGAAAGCCTTTCTCGGGCTTAGAAAGAGTGGTATCGGCGTTAGGAACCCGGGGGCGTCCTAAGCCAACGAGTAATCGTATGTGTGTGTAACCCGTTCGGATGGTGATGCAAGAAGAACATGACGATTTATCCTGGTTCGGGCAAAGAAGGCCCTATGTCCAGCGGGGGGAGAAGATTTGTATTATCTTGCACCTAAGTGCTTGTACAGGGGCGAATACAAGCGAAGGAGGGAATTCGAGGGGGGGTCGAGTACAGAGCGAAAGAGTTATTCGGGGTCTAGGAGTCTGCCTAGGCGTGTGTTCGGTTGTTCGTGGGATCATTGTCTGGAATCGGTTCTCTTGTCCCTATCGGGTCTCCTGGCGTCCCCTTTTATAGGCCAAGGGGAGGCATAGGGGTACAGATGTCCTGGTTCGATGACGCAGTGGTGATGTCGCGGGTCGTGGTGGTCAACTCGAGGCCTCTGTAGAGATGTGCGCTGAGCATGGCTTGTCCTGTAGCAGCGTGGCTCGGAGTTGACAGGCGTCCTTCGGAGACGTGGTTGCTGACCGGCGAAAGACGCGATCCCCTGTAGAGGACGTGCGAGTTCCTATTGGGGTCGCATCGAGAGTTGTTGGTGCAGCTTTTGGAGTCGATGTAGGTTGACCGGAGGGCGTCAATGCGTACTTGAGGCCCAGTCGAGGGGTAGCCTTGAGCGTAGTGGTTGAGCGGATAAGATTGAATTTAGGGAATCCGATGTCGGTAGTTTGTCGTGTAGCGCATCAAGGGGGGCCTCGAGCTGCCTAACAGCGCTGAGTACGGTGTAATAGTGCCGTGCAGACCGATGCACGTCCTTAGTATGGGCAGTAAAGCGGGATTTGACCACTGTACGGACCACTGTGCAGACACTATAGCCATATGGTTTGACGAGGTTAGGTAGTTTTGTATTAAATGTGCTATCGAACGCACCTGGAGTTGGTGGATCGAGGGGGGCTCGACCCTTGTCGTATTGAGGCGTCCGTCCCGCTGGGGCCTCGACACTTGACACGGGGTCCCCCTCGAGTGATCATCGGCTGGTGACGTCAGTGATTTGTCGAGGGTTGCGGCAGAAGCTAGGTACTCTGCTGTGGGCCGGCCCAGTGCGTATTTGCCGGTGGGCCCCAGTGGGTCGAGGATGTACGGTCTGGTCTCGCACATGTTTTTTTGAGGGGCCCGCGAGATTATTCTGAGGGTAAACTCGGGGTTCAACCGAAAACAAGGAAGGTTTAGGTTACCCCTTTTCTCGGTACCGACAGTAGCCCCCGAGGCTTCGTGTAAGTGTTGATACTTACACGGAGGCTCAGTTGAATGGACTCAGAGTGTTGGTCGTATTCCGAAGGGTGCGCGCGAGCGCACCCTTCGGGTGTAGCCCCCGAGGCCTCGGGTGAGTAGAATACTCGCCCGAGGTCTTTTATTTTCGATTTTGGTCGAGGCATGTTCGAATGATCGAGCCCCCGGGCGGTTGGGTCCTCTTTCGTCGAGGCCACCCAGTTGCGAGTCTGCTCCTTAGCTTCTTTCGTTGAAGCCGGTCAGGTGCGAGCTCGACTTTTTTGTTCGACCCTCACAAACCCTTTCGATCGGGTAGAGGGGGAGAAGCGTTGTGCTACCCATGCTCGGGCGAGCATCAACGTCTCAGGTGAGCTACTATCGGGAAATTCAAGTAAGAGCTCATGACCCATTCGATAGGGGTTGACTAGTGGCCCTGAGGCGCTCTTATTCGAGCAAAACAGTGGGTCCCGTGGATGCCAAACCCTTTCGATCAGGTCCGGTGGCTTGATGCCTCCCCTCGAGGGGATTCCGTCGTGGTCCCTTAGTTTTGCCTTGAATGTGTCCGAGGGGGCCTCGAGAATTCGTTCTCGAGCAAGGGACTCGCGTCGGCCCCCCTCGGTCACCCCTAACTCCGGTACTCGAGGATGGCTGTCGAACCCTTTTCGAGGGCCAGCCTTTGCTCCCTGGAGGTTTTGAGGGCCTGGGCCCGTATCCCGTATCATGGGAAGATCCGTCTGAGGATAACTCCTCCTGTCCATCACGCGTGCCTTTTTACGCAGAAGCCGGAGCGGCGTGGTAGTGGGTGATTCCTGTACTTGAAGCGCATTTCGAGGAGGATAACTATCAGTTCTCGTTTTTCAAGAGAAGATTCGAAGCGGCGCGGCCGTAATATCACGGGAGTCGGAACGGCGCGGTTGTGGTGGAGCCGGCATAACGCCTGGTTCGCGGATGCGTGACGTGTGTCCGTGGTTGATGGCAGTCGAGGGGGTGAATGTGAAACAGCCCTGTCCATGACGCACTGGAATCGAGAGGAGAGTGCTTTGGGTGCATTTAATGCGGGGACTTACTGGTCGGGCAAACATCGGCCGTCTGTCGATCTTCTGCCCCTATAAAAGGGGGCACTCCGTGCATCGTTGCTCTTCTCTTGCTTTCCTGCCGTTTTCACATTCGCCTTCCTTGCGCTCGTTTGCCTTCCTTCCTCGCGCTCGCCCCCCTGCGCTTTCCTTCCTCGCGCTCGCCCCCCTGCGGAGATAGGAAATCTTCCGGGTCGTCCGTCCATCGAAGAGCTCCGTGCTCTTGCCATGGCACCGCCGGAGATTCTTCAGCCCGCGGCGTGGCTCCCCTCGGATGTGACAAGGAAGGAGCTGGAGGGGTTGGTGGCAGAGGGGCTTCTTCGCCCCATCACCAACAGGGCCGAGCCCGAATGGCTCGTTCCACCGAAGGGGGACCACGAGCCGAACCCACCGGAGGGCTACGTGGTCAGCTTCGTCAAGTTCCACCAGCTGGGCTTCGGTGCCCCACCGAGCCGGTTCATGCGCGCCCTCACTCACTACTACGGGATCGAGCTTCAGCATCTCTCCCCCAATGCGATCTCCTACGCCGCCATCTTCACCACAGTCTGCGAGGGCTACCTCGGGGTGGAGGCGCACTGGGAGCTCTGGCTTCATCTTTTTTGGGCGGAGTACTTCTCCAAGAGCGCGTCGCTGGGGGTGAGGAGGCTGGTGCGGGCTGGGTGCTGCAACTTCGCCGTGAGGAAGGCCGACGACTTCATCCCTATCGGCCTGACTTTGAGCCACGGTGCCTGGTCTTCGAAGTGGTTCTACATCAGGAATGACGAGGGGCTGCTGCCTCAGTACACGGGGCGCGTCATCGAGTCGCGTCCCCACAACTGGGGCGCCCCAGCGTGGGACCATCAAGGGAGGCTCGAAGACCTCCTCGATGCCCTGGCGACCCTTCGAGGGCAGGGGTTAACTGCCGGGGTCATTGCCTCGGCCTTCCACCTTCGATGGGTGCTCCCCCTAATGCGGCGCTCGCTTCGCATGAGCCAAATGTTCACTGGAGTGGTGCTTGGGGGAAGCCGGATGGTTGCCGAGGCTATTACGCCGGAGAGCGTCGCCAAGAGGGTTCGAGGCACGGTGTCTGGCCCCTTCACGGCGCAGGATGTTAACCGTCTTCCGATGCAGCCGGATCCTGGTTGCCCCGAACTGGTGAGTGTATTACTTTGTCGAGCCCTTCTTTTTGTTTCTTTTCACCTTACATTTTTGGCTTTGCGTGTAGGGGGAGCTCGACTACGAGTTGTCGCTGCCCCCCGTTAGGGAAGATTTCGGGGCTCGTCCGACGGGGCTTCTTGGGGCCACGTCGGCAAAGAAGACGAAGGAGGAGGAGGGCAAGAAGAGGCGGATGCATAGCCTCGATCTCTCTGTGGGTGAGCAGCGCTCGGCTAAGCAGAGACGAGAGGTGGGGCCCATCGCAAGGTCCTCCTCTGAGGAATCGGGGGAGGAGTGGAGCGGAGAAGAGGAACGCCTCTCGACCCGGAGGGTTGCAGCTGGCGCCCCTTCAACACAGGGCGTCGCTTCTCCTGAGGGGTCCACGGAGGGGCCCCGTGAAAGTCACCTGGCCCTTGGGGCCGGGCCGGTGGCGCTGGCCTTGGCCACATCGGCGGCGGCCTCGGCTCGTGGTGCTGCGGGGCCTCGGAGCGTGACGCCGCCGACGTCAAGCCTGCGACCGTTGACGGGGGCCTCATGAACCCCGGGAAGGTTCCCGGTGGGGTAAGTCCTTTACCCTCGAGCAGCTTTCGTGTCTCGATTTCACGCGTCTAATTTTTCCTTTCTTACAGACTCAAGCGTGCGCGGGCACTGGCGGGGCCTGCCCCGGCCAAGCGCCTTCGGACGGAGGCTGTGACGGATGTGATGGCGGTCACGGCGGCTCCGGTTACGGGTCTGGTCCCTTCGGCGACGAGTGCCGCGTCGACTCCCCCATCGATTTTGAACGCGGGGGTCGTTGCTTGGGTCTAGGCCGCACACGCGGCGTTGGCCCGGGGAGCTGAAGCGGCCACCGAGCCTACGGTGGCTGCGGCGTCGAGCCCCCGAGCCGGGATGGCCGTCGAGGTGCCGAGAAGCAGCGTGTCGGAGGGCCCCTCGGATGACTTACGGCTGGGGTTTTCGGAGGAGGCACCCGTCATCCTCGAGGCCGAGGAGGGCGAGGCCTCCGTCGACAGAGGGAAGGAGAAAGATGCCGCGCCCCCTGCCACCACTGAGGTCGGGGGTCGTCGAGTCCGGGGGTGCCGAAGCGGCTCCGTCAGGTGGGGCCCCCGTGGGTGATTCGGTCGAGGTGGCAAGCGTCGCCGTGTCTGCCCCGGCGGACCTTTTTGTCGAGCGAGAGGAGCCGCAGGCCGGCTTGCTGGCTATCGTGCCGTGGGAGGGTCAGTCTCCCCCGCGGTTCTCGAGCAACGACCTGCGGCAGGCGCAGCCGTCGACGCGGAGGGTGCCGAAGCAGAGGTGGCGCGGCGGCGCTCCGAGGTAGAGACTTCGGGATGGGGCTTGGAGCCTATCCGCGTCCATGACACCATGAGTCACGACGCTCCCTCATGGGAGGTGGATGACCCCGCGGAGCTCGAGTGCTGAAGGGCCGTCGAGGAGGAGTGTTCTTGCCTTCAGAGCTCGCTGAAGGCAATGTTTGGTCTCGTCAGCAACAACCTTCACCAACGCCTCGGGGTAAGCGTCCTTCTTCGAAGTTATGGAACTCAGGGTGTGTTTTCTTTGTCAATGATGTCCTTTGTTCTTCTTGCTCTTAGGATCTGAGAAAGCGCTCGAACATCAAGTCCTATCTTATCCACGGCGCCAAGGATAAGTGGAACCAGATCCCCGAGCTAGAAGCATCACTCGAGGCTGCCCGGGTCGAGGCCGCGAAGGCGAAGGAGGAGGCCGCTGCCGCTCGGAGTGAGCTTGAGAAGGCAAAGTCCGAGACCGCCTCGGCCCAAGAAGTGGCCACCCGAGCTAAGGAGGCCAAGGCCAAGGCGAAGGAGGAAGCGAGGAGGGCCCTTGAGCAGGCAAGGTCCGAGGCCAGCGACGAGCTGGCAAGGGTTGGCGCGGCCCTCGAAGCGGTGCGGAAGGAGCTCGAGGTCTCGGTCTCCGAAAACGCTAGGCTTTCCGAAGGCTGGCAAGAGCAAAGGCGGAATGCCGTTTCGGCAGGCGAGGCCCTCGAAAAGCTCAAGGAGGAGAACGCGTCGATGGTCCACGCTAGTGAGGCGTTTGCGAACGAGTATCTTGTTCTGCAAGACACGCACATGAAGCTCGAGACCCACGTCGTCGGTGAGTCTTCCTTCTTCTCTCGAAGAGTTTTTTGCCTTGGTCTTCTTTTTTAAGCGTTACTGACTCCGTTCGTTTATTTTTAGCCTTGGAGGAGGAGCTGGATCGGGCTCATCGCGACCTCGGCCTGCTTCAGAAGTCATACACGGCCGAGGTGAAGCTGACCGGCGAGCTCGGCGGTATGCTCGATATGGTCTGTGACAGCCTCGGCGTCCCTCATCCTAAAACGACTGCGGATGATGTCCATGGGGCCCCTCTCCTTGATCGGTTGTTCGAGCTCGGCCGCGTGGTTAAGGAGAAGGTGTGGGGCACCCTTCATGTCGGCGTGAAGCGGGCGATGGCGGTCATCGGCTTCGGCTACATTTACGACATGGAGGTCGTGTCCCACGGCTTCATCAGTGACCCTTCAAAGACTGATGAGGAGAACGAAGCCGTCTTCATGGGGTTGGTCGAGGCTGCCGAGGAGCCTGGCGGTCGTCTTGCGAGCCTCTTCGAGCGTGAGGTGCTTCCGCCTCCTGTGGATGATGGCCTGTGAGCCAAGCCTGGGCAAAGAGGCCTTTGTAAGAAATTTTGTAATCTTTTGTTCTCAAGGTCGCGAAGCCTCGAGCCAATGTACATTTATATTCGTATGTGTATGTCTAAGTGTGCTCTAAGTCTTTTCTGTCTCTACTGCCTGATCGAGTCTCTACTTTTATCGATTTTGTCACGCGATCGTGCCTTTCAAAGGGGGGAGTGAGTGGAGGTGCCGTAGCCCTAGGGCGTTGGTGGTCTCCCGACCCGACATCCCTCGACCTTTTAGACCTTCTCGTGTCGTCTTTGACTCTGTATCAACCCATGTCGAGGCATATCGAGGTAGAGTGGACCTCGAAAGTATATGATTTTTAAGTCTTTTTCTTTCTCGCATTCCTGATAATGTTTCTTACTTAGTGAATTCAACGCAAGTTCGTGCCCCTCGTCGGGGAGTGAGTGGAGGTACCGTATCCCTGGGGCATAGGTGGTCTCCTGGCTCGACAGCCCTCAATGCTTAGGACATTCGCATGGCATTTTCGACTAAGTATTAGAACGTATCGAGGTGCGTGGGAGAAAACAGACTTTTTGAGTTTTTGAAAAATTGAGTTTTTTTTTGGGGACTCCGGGGGGTTCCCCCCTTTATAACTCCCGAGGGAGGTTTGACTCTGAGGGAGCAGAGTCGAGGCTACCTCTTACATGTATAAGGAATTTAAGCTTATGATCGAAAGCATTCCGTTATGTGAAAATGTAAGAAGATGGCATCGACTAGGGATAGAAGCGACGTAGCTGGTCGATGTTCCACGCGTTGTTGAAGATTTCTCCTTTGTCGTTAGCGAGTTTGTAGGTTCCAGGCTTCAACACCTCTGCTACGATGAAGGGGCCTTCCCACGGTGGAGTTAACTTGTGCCGTCCCTTATTGCTCTGTCGCCGTCGTAGGATGAGGTCGCCCACTCAAAGGTCCCTTTTGCGCACATGCTTGTCGTGGTAGCGTCGAAGCTTCTGCATGTATCTTGCGGAGTTGAGGAGGGCCATGTTTCGAGCTTCTTCAAGTTGGTCGACGGTGTTTGCGAGGGCTTCCTCGTTGCTTTGCTCGTTGTACGCCTTTAGTCGAGGGGAACCATACTCGAGGTCAGTGGGGAGGACGGCCTCGGACCCATAGACCAAGAAGAATGGGGTGAACCCCGTGGCTCGACTAGGTGTTGTCCTTAAGCTCCATAGGACCGAGGGTAGCTCGATGGCCTGCTTCTTGCCATGCTTGTTAAGGCGGTTGAAGATTTTTGGCTTGAGTCCCTGCAAAATCATGCCATTGGCGCGCTCGACCTGGCCGTTAGTTCGAGGATGAGCAACCGCGGACCAGTTCACGCGAATGTGATGGTGATCGTAGAAATCCAAAAACTTCTTGCCAGTGAACTGTGTGCCATTGTCAGTGATGATGACGTTTGGGACCCCGAAGCGATAAATGATGTCGGTGAAGAAATCGACCGCCCGCTCGGAGCGGATATTGCCGATAGGCCGGGCCTCGATCCACTTGGTAAACTTGTCGATGGCAACGAGTAGGTGGGTGAAGCCTCCAGTTGTCCTTTTGAGGGGACCAACGAGGTCGAGCCCCCATACGGCGAACGGCCATGTGAGGGGGATCATTTGCAAAGCATGCGCAGGGAGGTGCGTCTGCTTGGCATAGAACTGGCAACCCTCACATGAGCGGATGAGGCTGATGGCGTCAGAGACAGCGGTCGGCCAGTAAAAGCCTTGTCAAAAAGCGTTCCCGACGAGGGTCCTGGGCGCAGCATGATGATCGCAAGCCCCCGAGTGTAGGTCGTTGAGTAACCCTTTGCCTTCCTCGACGGTGATGCAACGCTGCAAAACTCCGGTCGGGCTCCGTCGATAGAGCTCCTTGTCTGGACCGAAGAGGACATAGGTTTTGGCCCTTCGTGCAATGCGTTGAGCCTCGTTCTGGTCATCTGGCAGCTCCCCTTGAGTAAGGTATTCGAGGAAGGGCTTACGCCAATCGGCTTCGTCGCTTGCTCGAGGGGATGATACCTCGAGGTCCATGACCTCGGCCCCGGTCGAGAGGGCCGGGGTTGGTTGAGGCTCGACCCCCTTGGACGGATGTTCATCTTCACCCGCGAAGTCAACTGATGGCTTGTAGAGATCTTTTACGAAGACGTCGGGTGGCACGGTGCCTCGGGTTGACGCGATCTTTGCGAGCTCATCGGCAGCCTCGTTGTAGCGTCGAGCAATGTGTGTTAATTCGAGGCCGTAGAATTTGTCTTCCAATTTGTGGACCTCTTGATAGTACGCTTCCATTTTTGGTTCGCGGCAGCTCGATGCCTTCATGACTTGATCGATGACTAACTGCGAGTCGCCCCGAGCTTGAAGGCGTCGAACCCCGAGCTCGACAGCGATGTGTAGTCCGGTCACGAGGGCCTCGTACTCCACGACGTTGTTCGAGGCTGCAAAGTGGAGTCGAATTACGTAACGCATGTGAACCCCGAGGGGCGAGATGAAGAGCAGGCCCGCGCCCGCTCCCGTTTTCATCATCGACCCATCAAAGTACATGGTCCATAGTTCAGCCTGGATCTGTACGGGTGGTAGTTGAGCGTTGGTCCATTCGGCCATGAAATCCGCCAGCACCTGTGACTTGATGGCCTTTCGCGGTACGAAAGTGAGGGCCTCGCCCATGAGCTCGACTGCCCACTTAGCGATTCTCCCTATGACCTCCCGATTCTGGATTATCTCCCCGAGGGGGAAGGACGAGACCACGGTTATCGGGTGGCTTTGGAAGTAGTGTTGGAGTTTGCGCTGCGTAAGGACTAGAGCGTACAATAGTTTCTAAATCTGAGGGTAGCGGGCCTTAGTCTCTGAGAGCACTTCACTGACAAAGTAGACTGGCCTTTGAACGGGCAGGGTCTGCCCTTCTTCTGCCCTATCAACCACTATGGCCGCACTGACCACCTGGGTGGTTGTGGCGACATAGAGGAGGAGGGACTCGGCCGAATGAGGAGGTACTAGGATCGGGGGCGAGGCTAGCATAGACTTGAGCTTTGAGAGGGCTTCCTCGGCTTCGAGGGTCCATTTGAAGTGCTCCGATTTCTTCAAAAGGCGGTAGAGGGGCAACGCCTTCTCCCCGAGATGGGAGATGAAATGGCTCACGGCTGCCAGGCATCCTGTGACCCTCTGAACGCCTTTGAGGTCTCGAATGGGCCCCATCTTGATGATCGCCGAGATTTTCTCCGGATTGGCCTCGATGCCGCACTGAGAGACT
Organism: Bothriochloa decipiens; assembly: GCA_023333625.1. NCBI lineage: Eukaryota > Viridiplantae > Streptophyta > Magnoliopsida > Poales > Poaceae > Bothriochloa > Bothriochloa decipiens. The sequence goes on along the minus strand of CM041637.1, from coordinate 23,792,307 downwards.
ATGTACCCTAAGAGCATGCCTCGGGGGACGCCGAAGATGCACTTCTCGGGGTTCAGCTTGATGCTCTTCGCCCGGAGGCATTTGAACACGGCATCGAGGTCAGAGACGAGATCCTCGACTTTTTTTGGTCTTGACCATGATGTCGTCGACATAGGCCTCGACCGTCGAGCCGATGTGTTCTCCAAAAACGTGGAGCATGCACCGCTAGTACGTTGCCCCGGCGTTTCGAAGGCCGAAGGGCATAGTAATATAGCAGTACATGCCGAAGGGGGTGATGAAGGAAGTCGCGAGCTGATCGGACTCTTTCATTCGGATCTGATGGTAGCCGGAATAGGCGTCGAGAAAGGAGAGGGTCTCACATCCCGCCGTCGAGTCAACGATTTGATCGATGCGTGGCAAGGGAAATGGGACTTTGGGACATGCTTTATTCAAGCCGGTGTAATCTACACACATCCTATATTTCCCATTTTTCTTTTTGACTATTATAGGGTTAGCTAACCACTCGGGATGGTGGACCTCCTTGATAAATCCGGCCGCCAAGAGCTTGTTGACTTCTTCCCCAATGATCCTGCGCTTCTCCTCGTCGAAGCGGCGCAGGCGTTGCTTCACTGGCTTAGACCCGGGGTGGATCTCCAAGGCGTGCTCGGCGATTTCCCTCGGTATGCCTAGCATATCCGAGGGACTCCACGCAAACATGTCGGCGTTCGCGTGGAGAAAGTCGACGAGCACTGCTTCCTATTTGGCGTCGAGGGAGGTGCTGATGAGTAGCGCCTTCCCCTCGGAGCAACTCGGGTGGAGGGGGATCTTCTTCGTGTCCTCGGCAGGCTCGAAGCTGCCGGCATGTCACTTGGGTTCAGGGATCTCGTCGGCGAGGGCCTCGAGAGTGGCTGCAAGCATCGCCGTCTCCTCGAGGGCTTCCGCGTGTTCGATGCACTCGACGTCGCAGTCGTATGCGTGCTCGAAGGAGGGGCCGACGGTGATGATGCCGTTGGGGCCTGGCATCTTGAGCTTGAGATAAGTGTAGTTGGGAACTGCCATGAACTTGGCATAGCCCGGTCGCCCAATGATCGCATGGTATGTGCCTTGGAATGGGACTACCTCGAACGTGAGGGTCTCCTTTCGAAAGTTTGTGGGAGTACCAAAATACACCGGCAAGTCGATGCACCCGATGGGAATAGCCTTTTTGCCTGGCACGACGCCATGGAAGCCGCCAGCGCTAAGTTTCAGCTTTTCCCTTGGGATTCCAAGGAGGTCGAGGGTCTCAGAGTAGATGATGTTGAGGCTGCTGCCTCCGTCCATCAAGACTTTAGAGAAGCGGGTGTTGACGATGACAGGGTCGACAACAAGCGGGTAGAGCCCCGGGTTCGGGACGTGGCTCGGGTGGTCATCACGGTCGAACATGATAGCCGTCTCGGACTAGTCCAAGAATCGAGGGGTGGTGACTTGAGTGGAGAATACCTCCCGACGCTCCCTCTTACGCTGTCGAGGGGTGAGCCGGGCCGTAGGTCCCCCGTAGATCATGTACCAGTCCTGCACCTCGGGGAACCCATCAACCTTGTCGTCATTCTTGTCGTCGGGCTCTTCCTTTTCCTCTTCCTTCCCTCGAACCGTACCCCTGAAATGCCTTTTGAGCATCCGGCAGTTTTCGAGGGTGTGATTGGCCTGGCCCTTATGATATGGGCACGGTTTCTTGAGCATCTCGTCGAAGAGGACCTTTTCGGGAGGGCCCCGAGGCTTCTTGCGCTCGACAGCCGCCACGAGGTCATCGTCGGGGGCGTCTTCACGCTTGCCTCGCGGGTTCTTCTTCTTCTTCTTGCCCCCTTTCTTGCCGCCCTGGTTTGAACCCTCGGGGTTGGCCGCCTTGGCCTGCGTCTGGCCTTTGCCACCGTTGAAGAAGGCACCGACAGCCTCTTCTCCGGTGGCAAAGTTGGCCACGTTGTCCATCAATTCGTCGGCGGTCTTTGGGGGAGTACGCCTGAGCTCCTGGACTAGTTCCTTGCAGGTGGTCCCGGCAATGAAAGCCAGGATCACCTCTTCGTCGGTGACGTGGGGAAGCTCGGTGCACTGCTTGGAGAAACGTCGAGTGAAGTCACGGAGAGATTCCCTGGGATTCTGTCTGCAGCCTCGGAGTTCCCACCTGTTTCCTAAACGCACATAGGTGCCCTTGAAGTTCCCCTCGAAAACCCTGACCGGGTCGGACCAGTCACAGATTTGGTTAGGGGGAAGCTCCTCGAGCCACCGTCGTGCGGTGTCGGAGAGAAAGAGTGGGAGTTGTCGAATGATAGCGCAGTCGTCGCGGGCCCCACCAAGCTAGCATGCCAGTTTGAAGTCGGCAAGCCAGAGCTCAGGCTTTGTCTCACCGTCGTATTTGATGAGACTTGTCGGGGGTCTGAAGGGGCTAGGCAGCGGCGTGCTGCGAATCGCACGGCTGAAGACTCGAGGTCCCGGTGGATCCGGGGATCGACGTCGGTCCTCATCGCTGTCGTAGCGTCTACCTCGATGAGCACTGTAGCCTCGCACCTCGGCGTCACCGCACTTGCGTCTGCGGTGTTCGTTGATGTCGTGACGTGCATCGCGGGGCTCACGGTTGTCACGAACGCGATCGTGGTGCGGGACCGCCCCCTTTAAGTGGGGGGAGTCTACCGGTTGGGTCGAGGCCTGCCTCTCATGCCGTGAGGGTTCGTGGTGTTGCCCTGAGGCCGCACCTCGATGCCTCGAGATAGAACTTTTGGCCTGCTGAATGGCGGCCACCTCGAGAAGGCCCTTGATCTCGTGTTGGACTCGTTAGGCTTCAGGATTCAAGGGGGCCGGCATGTTGCGGAGAAGCATGGTTGCTGCGATGACATTCTGGCTGGCTCGATTGGATGTGGGACGTGCGACCGTATCCGTGCCCACAATCTGCCACTGCACTTGCCACGCTCGAGCCCGAGCTCCTCCACCTGGGGGGTTGCGATTGTCTTGCTCGAGGGTACGCTCGAGCTGGCGCAGTCGCTCGTTGTCTTCGTCGAGCTTGGCTCGAAGCTCCCGGACCTGCGTGAGCTGGGCAACGCGAGCACCCTGCGAATCGTACAGGTCATTGGTCGCGGCAAGGGGCCCTTCCTCCTGTCCCGCCAGGGGGACCCACCTGTTGCAGCCGGTGGTGTGGACGTCTCCGCGGGATCAGCGTCATCATCGCCCGACGCGGCGACTATGTTGACGTGAAAACACTCTCACGTGGGATCATAGCAGCTGGGGTCGTAGTCAGAGTCGGAGTAGAGCGGGCAAGGCACGACGGTCTGCCCAAATTGTTCCACTTCCAGCCACCTTCGAAGCACGCGAGGGCAAGCGCCGCGTGGGCGAGGGTTAATCGGGCGTTCGGGGGCCAGTACCGGTACCTCCTGGCGCGCTGCTGCGCGTGGGGGGGCCGGTCCGTTCCCTGTCCGCTCCGAAACCCGAGCGCACGATAGTGGAGTATGTCGAAGCGCTATTGTCAGCCCAAATGGCAGTGCCGGTCGGGCGACAAACTGCTCATGGGGCAAGAGAGCCGTAGATGTGAGAGGAGCGTTCGCCAGGGGAGAAGCGTTCAACCCTGGCGAGCGCTGCCCCACGTTGGGCCTTACGCGTAGTCGCGGGAGCCTCCGGGCCAGAGAGCTCAAGTCATCCATCGAAGACGAAGAGGATGTGATGACCGTGGTCGCACGGCGGCGCCGCCCACCCTGCGATCCACGTCTCCTTCTTGATTGGGAAGCGTGGTGGTGAGGATGACACGGGGCTCCTCGCGGAGTCCCTGAAGCGCTCCCGCTCGGGTGCCCGATTGAGAGCAGGACCATGTCATGGCTCATGCCGAGCGACATGAACTCCAGACTCCCAAACCAGATCACCGAGCCGAAAGGGAGTTGTGATACGAGGTCCACCATCCGGATGAAACGGTTTGACACATAGGCCCCCTACCTGGCGTGCCAACTATCGGCGTTAGGAACCCGGGGGCGTCCTAAGCCAACGAGTAATCGTATGTGTGTGTAACCCGTTCGGATGGTGATGCAAGAAGAACACGGCGATTTATCCTGGTTCGGGCAAAGAAGGCCCTACGTCCAGCGGGGGGAGAAGATTTGTATTATCTTGCACCTAAGTGCTTGTACAGGGGCGAATACAAGCGAAGGAGGGAATTCGAGGGGGGGTCGAGTACAGAGCGAAAGAGTTATTCGGGGTCTAGGAGTCTACCTAGGTGTGTGTTCGATTGTTCGTGGGATCGTTGTCTGGAATCGGTTCTCTTGTCCCTATCGGGTCTCCTGGCGTCCCCTTTTATAGGCCAAGGGGAGGCACAGGGGTACAGATGTCCTGGTTCGATGACGCGGTGGTGACGTCGCGGGTCATGGTGGTCAACTCGAGGCCTCTGTAGAGACGTGCGCTGAGCATGGCTTGTCCTGTAGCAGCGTGGCTCGGAGTTGACAGGCGTCCTTCGGAGATGTGGTTGCTGACCAGCGAAAGACGCGATCCCCTATAGAGGACGTGCGAGTTCCTGTTGGGGTCGCATCAGGAGTTGTTGGCGCAGCTTTTGGAGTCGATGTAGGTTGATCGGAGGGCGTCGATGCGTACTCGAGGCCCAGTCGAGGGGTAGCCTCGAGCGTAGTGGTTGAGCGGATAAGATTGAATATAGGGAATCCGATGTCGGTTGTTTGTCGCGTAGCGCGTCGAGGGGGGCCTCGAGCTGCCTAACAGCGCTGAGTACGGTGTAATAGTGCCATGCAGACCGATGCACGTCCTCAGTATGGGCAGTAAAGCGGGATTCAACCACTGTACGGACCACTGTGCGGACACTACAGCCATACGGTTTGACGAGGTTAGGTAGTTTTGTATTAAATGTGCTATCGAACGCACCTGGAGTTGGTGGATCGAGGGGGGCTCGACCCTTGTCGTATCGAGGCGTCCGTCCCGCCAGGGCCTCGACACTTGACACGGGGTCCCCCTCGAGTGATCATCGGCTGGTGACGTCAGTGATTTGTCGAGGGTTGCGACAGAAGCTAGGTACTCTGCTGTGGGCCGGCCCAGTGTGTATTTGCCGGTGGGCCCTAGTGGGTCGAGGATGTACGGTCTGGTCTCGCACGTGTTTTTTCGAGGGGCCTGTGAGATTATTCTGAGGGTAAACTCGGGGTTCAACTGAAAACAAGGAAGGTTTAGGTTACCCCTTTTCTCGGTACCAACAAGTGGAATGAAAAAGCCTAAAGAAAGGAGAGAGGTGAGGGGTATATATATGGTCTGTCTAGAATAACTACCGGTACTACAGATGGGAACCACCGGAACTACCGGTACCTCACCAAATATGACCGTTGTGGTGTGTCAGAGCATGGACAAGATGACACAACGGTACTACCGGTAGTAGGACCAGAAGTAGGACCGGTACTACCGGTAGTACATTCTTGCGCAACTAGACACCTTCGACTTGGCCTAAAAATATTGGTTGCAGCTTTTAGATTAAAATTCGAATATATCCAGTACTACCAGTAGTACCAACAGTACTTCTGGTAGTTCAATAAATTGCAACCCGAGGCTTTCGACTTTGAGAAAAAATAGGACCCGTACCTCCGGTCTATAAGTCAATATTAATCAGTACTACCAGTGAGCACCGGTACTACCGGTAGTAGCACCGGAAGTTCTGGTAGTACACAGATGTCAACCATGCGCATTCGACTTTCAGAAAATATTCGACCGGTACTACCGGTCTATAATTCATTTTTAACCGGTACTTCCGGTAGGCCATGTTGGGCAAAGAAAGGACTTTTTCTAAGTGTCGTGAGTGCAACAATATCTCTCCAAACGCATTAAATATTGACATGAGCATTTTTAGACATGAGCAATGGCGTCTCTCCAAATGTGTCAAATATTGACATGAGCACTTTTAGACCTCGAATTACTAGCTTAACTTGTATCCGTCTTGATAGTACGGTATTTCCTATAACTCAAGTAAATAATAAAAATAATTGAAGCACTTGAGCTGAGACGCTTTGCATCCAATGAAACTTTAGGGTGCTAGGATCATCAAATATCATCGTTCAAATCTTTCAATGTACTTCGAGGGGAGATAACATTCCAACTTTGATTTTTCTTCTTGAGCAATGTCATCTTGAGTACGTGACTTGATTCTATTCATCAAATATAGATAAATCCAAATATACCAAGTCACTTTTCATTTTAATGTAGTAAGCTTCAAATATGAGACCATTCCATATGCAATCCCTTATGTCTCATTATCTAACTCAACATGCCTGCTTCCACATGAATCATAGAAATCTCACAATAGATAGGCCTTTATATGAATTCTATTTGCATTGTTGTCTTGTGCTTATACAACAATGACACATCATTTTGGCTTTATACACTTTAATCAAGTACTTGTGAGATAATCAATTTCCTATCCAACACTTAGCAGAATCATTAGACCTTTAGTTATGTTGTCAATCAATTCATCAAAATCCAGTAAAGGGCTAGATGCACTTTCAATCTCCCCCTTTTTGGTGATTGATGACAACACAATTAAAGCTTACAAGAGATTGATAAATACTAAGATTTTGAATCCTGTGATATAGTGAGCTCCCCCTAAATGTGTGCATTAAAGGAATTCAAATTTTGGCCTCAAATGCTAAATGCACATATTCAAGATGAAGTGTGGAAACTCTCCTATATTTTAGCATCCGTGGGGTGCAAGGTGTAACATTATAACTGTGATGCTCACGGCAGTTCATGCACTCAAAGAAAATAAACATTACACCATTCAAGGCATGAAAGTCACACACTAGCACAAACGATCCTTATCAAAAGCATCAATTTAAACTATCCTTGCATACACCACACAAAATTGAAAAATCTTATATGCCTCTCCTTTACCCCTTTCAATCCACATATCAATCTCACTATCTCTCAGTATTTCTCCCCCTTTGGCATTAATCTCCAAAAGGGTCTCTCCACCGAAAGGAAGAAATTTTGGAAGACAAATGCGTGCAAGAGGTAGACAAAAGTTCAGCACATAGGATTTCTCTCCTTAATTTTCTACCAAACAAAACATGCAACAACTTAAGCCAAGATTCTTGAGAAGTAGCATATTTAGCTCATGCCTTACTTAGATCATAGTTAGACACAAGAGCTATGAACCAAATTTCTAAAGATTTCTCTAATCGTCACCACAAGAATAAACTTATGGTGTGACTCAAAATATTGCATACACATGCACAAACTAGCATGTAAGGGCCTAGATGGACAAAGGTAATACAAGAGATCATGGAGCGATATACCTTTGTTCTAAGTCTTACAATCTCCACCATGACAATGATTTCAATAATTGATTTAGTGCTTTGATGGGACAAGTATATATATGTATATATATGTATATATATGTATATATATGTATATATATGTATATATTGCAAGATAACTTCATTTGTGCCCATATCTCATCATCGTCGTCTTCAAAGGAGATATCACGCTTGTGCTTGATCTCAATTGAAAGTCCATTGCTACCTTTTGTTGTCATTTTAAGATACCAATTGAAGACATATTTTGATATACCAAGTTGAAAGATTATCCACCAATATTAATTGTAATATGGTCTTCACAATCTTGTCACCAATTTGAAGGAATTTTCACAAGTTGATGGCATTTTGAATGAATGCTCGTATCTCATAATACCACCTAAGGAATGCTCACAAAGCCAAGAGATAGCATCAATTTGCACAAGCTACAGTTTCACAACTAGTGAATTTTGGATGTGAAAGGCATGTAAGTCACTAATTGCAAAACCTCATAACATAGATTAAATTTTTCTTTTTTCGCTAGTGCATACATATATACGTGGAAGGCAAAAGCATATGCACTTTTGGTAAATCAAATCCAAACAAGGGAATTTAAGCTATATTATGGAGAGTAGCTACTTAAGAGATAAAATTGCAATCCAAATGAATATAAGAGATAACTTTACTAATTTGAATTGAGTTATTATGGCATACTCATGAGAAGCTCATTCTCACCAAGAGACTACACAAATCACTAGAAGAAAAGGTTAGTCTTCAAAGACGCAAGACATAGGATGAGCTCGCCCTTAATATATGCATCAAGTATTCGAATTTCTTGTGAAATGCATTTGAATCAATTTAAGAGTCATAGGGAGTTCACCCTATATCTTGGCCAAGGCATGATAAATTTACAAGAATTGAAATTATGCTAAGAAAACATACCACCACCAAGGTAGATAAATCACTACATAGATATGACCATCATAAGCGATACTTCATGATTCGGATGGACATAATTCTTCACTTGATGACTCATGGTGGATTATGATGCGTCAAGATCTAAATTAGGTGCCTAGTTCTTTCTTTACCACTTTTGTTGATAAGATCTTGGGTAATCAATGGGATGAATTAAGTTCACTTGACGAGACCTAGAGAGGAGAAATAGTAGTGGAATCCCAGTCTTTAGTTGTTTTCTCCAAATCATTTAGATTCAGTTCCACTAAAGGATTGGGACATCCTTTTGAAATACCCGAGGAATCCAAGGAACCATCCATCCACCTTTTTCATGTGTGGGACTACATATCATACACTTGGAAGAAGCCAATAGTCCCACAAGATATAAGCTAAACTCCCCCTAAATTTGTGCATGCATGAGTACACAAAGCACTATGATGCATATCAATAATGTGATGTCAATAGGGAGGTTTGCACAATATTCCATCTATTTCAAACTCCTTCAAGTTGCTTGATATCCATTAGCTACAATAGTTTCTAAATGCTTCCAATTGATTTTAGCTAGCACCAACTAATTGTAACCCATTGTTTCTTCTTATAGTTCTAAAGTCAACTGGTTTCATCTAGTTTCAATTGATTTTAAATGTTGTTTCTAAAAACCTATAGCTGATTGCTTTTAGTTCTAATTAGTTGCAACTGCCTGCTGCTACTTGTAATCTGAGTGCAACTGATTTGGATCCATGTCTAAGTCTTTTTCTTTTGTTGAAACTCTTTTAGACCAAACTAATACTTATCTTTTTCAAATGATTCTTCATAGCCAACTTGATAGCCAACTGAACCTTGTTGTTGCACTGCAATCTGATTACATATAGTCAGTTTTTAGATTTTGTCTTCCTTAGAGAAAAGTCCATATCTCTCAGACCATAAGTCCAATATACATGAAATTTGATATATATGACTATCTAGAAGTTATTTAATTTCTATAAAAATTTTAGTCCATTTGAACTCCATTTCATCAGACAAATCAATATTCTACCAAAACTACTAAGTTCTAAAAAGTGCACTGCTGAAGCTGTCAGAATTCAATTTAAAACTAATTTTCTACTAAACCACTCGTCATAAAAATTGTATAACAATAAGTACTAGATGTGTATAGCATGCTCACAAAGTTTTACGACAATTCATCAGTATTTAAATCACCAAATCCATGCTTGGAGGCAGCCAACTCAAATTTTTAGATTTCTAAACAGATTTGATATTCTCAATTCTTCTTTGCTTCTTGTCCATCTTGGGGTGAATTTTGGTTGAGAATATGCATAAGATATTATTTCCATTCAGTACCCTTGTCAATGCTTGCAATCTTGTGAATTCTTCCAATATAGCTCATCCAACACAACCTCAAACTTGATTTCATTTAGTCTCAGATTTTGATCTCTATATCCTCTAGCAAATACATCTTACTTTAGGTGAGGAGTAACCTTGAAGCTTGTGTTTTATACATTTAGACAAAGAACATCCTCTTTTCTTGAATTTTCTATAAATCTCAAATATAAGATGGTACTTTCAAATACACGTAATCATCTACCTGGAAAACGAGTTCCCTCTTTCGAGTATCCGCATAACTCTTCTAACGAGATTGTGCCACCCGTAGATTTTCTCTGATCATTCTGACATGTACTTCCACCTCTCTAAGCGACTCTGGACCAAATTGTTGTGTCTCCCCAGTTTAATTCTAGAACAACAGAGTCCTACACTTTCGCCCATATAAAGCTTCAAACGGTGCCATTTTGAGACTCTGTTGGTAACTGTTGTTGTATGAGAACTCAGCGTAAGGCAAACTCTTATCCCAACTAGTCCCTTTCTGCAATGCACAAGCCCAGTGAAATTTAACTGGGTTCCCAGTGAAATATGTATTTGCTTCCAAAATTGAGAGGTGAACTGTGAACCTCTATCGGACACAATCTTCTTTGGCACGCCATGCAAACACACAATCCTTTCCATATACAATTCTGCTAATTTTGGTCCATCGTAAGTGGTCTTGATAGGTAGAAAAAGTGCAACCTTAGTCAAACGATCAACGATCACAAGAATCATAGCCACTCTTAGTATGTGGTAAACCTACTATAAAATCCATACCAACCTCATCCCACTTCCATTCAGGTACCTTCATTGGTTGTAACTGTCCTGCTAGCCTTTGATATTCTGCTTTCACACGTTGACACATATCACATATAGCAACATTCTGCTTTCACTCTTTAACCCATACCACCAATACCTTTCCTTGATGTATAAATACATCTTTGCACTTCTAGGATGAATGGATTAAGCGAACTCATGCACCTCCCTTAGAATTGCATCCCGAATAGCTTTTACTTCTGGCACACATATCCTCTTGCCAAACCATAACGTACCATTTTTGTCTATATGAAAACCAGGTGCCTTTCCAATCACAACATTCCCTGCTACCTCCTTCAATTTCTCATCCTCTAACTAACCCTTGCGTATTTCTTGATCTAAAGTAGGTGTCACCTCTATCTCCATAGTATTGAGAACAACACCAAGATTCAATCGTTGCAGCTCATCACATAGCTCCTTGGTCATAGTCATCATTTGAATCTCACTAGCATACCTCTTCCTGCTAAGTGCATCAACCACAACATTTGCTTTCCCGGGATGATAAAATAGTTCAAAATCATAGTCCTTGATCAATTCCAGCCATCGACGTTGCCTCAAGTTCAAATATGATTGAGTGAAGATATATTTCAAACTCTTGTGGTCTATATAAACATCACACTTGTGGCCAATCAGATAATGCCTCTAGATCTTCAAAGCATGAACCACTGCTGCTAACTCTAAGTCATGAGTAAGATAATTTAACTCATGCTTCCACAACTGCCTGGACGCATAGGACACAACTCTCCCTTCTTGCATAAGAACACACCCCAAACCTTGTTGGGATGCATCGCAATAAATAGAGAACTTCTTACTCAGATCTGGTAGTATCAACACAGGAGTTGTAGTCAATCTCTTCTTCAACTCTTCGAAGCTAGCTTGACATTTATCAAACCACTCAAACTTGACACGCTTCTCTAACAGAGCTGTTATGGGTTTAGCAAGCTTGGAGAAACCTTCAATAAACCTCCTATAGTAGCCAGCTAAGCCAAGAAAACTACGAATCTCACTGACATTAGTAGGTGGCTCCCAGTCTAAAACATCCTTCACTTTCTTAGGATCCATAGCTATACCTCCATTAGAAACAACATGACCCAAAAAAGAAACTTCATTCAGCTAGAACTCACACTTACTCTTCTTCGCATACAATTTGTGTTCCTTGAGTTTCTGTAGCACCAATCTGAGATGATTAGCATGTTCCTCCTTGGTCTTGGAGAATACCAATATGTCATCAATGAACACTACCACAAACTTATCAAGGTATTTATGAACACTTTATTCATCATGTACATGAAGTAGGCAGGTGCATTGGTCAAACCAAAGGACATAACTGTATACTCATATAACCCATACCTCATGGTGAAAGCTATCTTCGGAATATCTGAATTCTGAATCTTTAACTGATGATAACCAGAATGTAGATCAATCTTAGAAAACACACAAGCTTCTCTTAACTGATCAAACAAGTCACCAATCCTCGGGAACGGATACTTGTTCTTGATGGTGACTTCATTGAGAGAACGGTAGTCAACACACATCCACTGAGTACCATCCTTCTTTTCAACAAAAATCATAGAAGCGCCCCACGGAGATGAACTAGGACGTATGAAACCCTTCTCCAGCAACTCCATCAGTTGTTTCTTAAGTTCTTCTAATTCATTTACCCCCATTCTATATGGACATTTTGCTATAGGTGCAGTGCCAGGTAATAACTCAATAATAAACTCAATGTCATGGTCAGGTGGCATACCTGGCAAGTCATCAGGAAAACATCCAGGAATTCCTCCACGACACGGTCTTTATCAGCGTCATCATCTTCATCTAGCAGATTCATTATAGCTGAGGTGGTGCTTGTACTGCCACATCAACACTGATACTGTCCCCTTTTGGTGTTGTCAGAACTACTACTTTCTCTTTACACTAAATTATCACATTGTGCTGCTTCATCTAGTCCAAACCTAGGATCACATCAATGCCAGACGCGCTCAACAGTCAAACTAGCAGTGAACTCTACCCCCCTTAAAAAGATACTAACTGAGGGACAATAATAAGAGGCTGATATTCCTCCTCCGGGTGAGATCACTAGCATGGATTCTTTCAAGGCAAGTAGGGGTATACTATGTGGTTTAACAAATGCTTGTGATATGAAAGAATGCGAAGCTCCAGAATCAAAAAGAACAGTAGCAGAGATAGAGTTGATGCTAAACGTATCCAGCATAATTTTTGGCACCCCCTAAGCAGTAGCCTCCTGCGCAGTCTTAGTAGACTCATGGTTCACTCTCCCATAGGTAGCATAAGATCTCCCATTGCCACTCTGCCTCTATGGAGTTTGTTGGTTCGACCTCTTGGGGCAACTATTAGCATAATGCCCCACCTCACCACATGCAAAACACCTATTGGGAGTGCTAGGGGTGCCATTCTTCAAGGGTATGTTGTTAGGTGTAGTGAGATGTGTATTTTGATTACCCTGCTGCTGTGGTGTGCGCGGACTCCAACTCTATTGTTGGTTCTTTGAGCGGTTCTGATTATTCTGAGGTACTGAGGTCGCGATGGGTTGGAGAAATGATTCCACTCGCTAACTGGCCCTTGTAACCTCTACTGATAGAATTGAGAGTTAGGAAAAAAATGATTGTTGCTTCCAGATCCCTGTCCTTCCATCCTCCTCTTCCTATCCTTGTCCCTGCGCATATTTTCAAGCACAATAGCGCTATTCACCAATTCCTGGAAACTGGCATACTTGTGTCTAGCCAACTGTAGCCTAAGTTCATAGTAAATCCCATTGAGGAAATGACGCCGCTTGTCAGCTTCTTCTCGCACCTCATTGGGAGCATAGTGAGCAAGCTCATTTAACTTGTTGTGATACTCGCTCATAGTCATGTTGCCCATTCTGAGAGACCTGAATTCCTCTTGCTTCTGATCAACCAGACCTTTTGGGATGTGGTGCGCCTTGAAATCCCTAACAAAATTTGCCCACATGATGGTGGGAGCATTGGTGGGATGAGCAGCTTGATAGGACTCCCACCATGTTTGCGCAGCTCCTTGCAATTGTCTAGACGCATAGAGCACCTTTTCTCCATCATTGCACTGAGCAAGGTTCAATTGCTTCTCCACAGCATGTACCCAGTCATTAGCTTCTAGTGGTTCTATGGAGTGAGAAAACATGAGAGGGTTACCATGCTTGAACTCTCTATGCTTATCCCGTGGTGGGGGCGCATATGGTACTCCTTCAACTTGCATGGTCTGTGCCAACTGGGTCAAAGCTTGCATCATCTGAGCTTATGAGGCCATCAATTCCTTACAGGTGACTGGTGGGGGATTGTTTTCAGCAACATTCCTATTTCCCCTTCTTGACATCTGCACCAATTCATACAGAGGAATCCTTAGAATAACCAAAATCTCAATACTGTCAGCTCTAATCAGATTCTGTAAATTTCTGGGCGAGTTATAGTTTTAGCAGTCCAGTAAAACAATCATAACTAGAGTTCTAGACATCCAATTCAGACAAAATTTATACGGTTGGAAAGCTTAGGAAGTTATCTACAATTTTATTTTATATTCTATCACCAGATTCATTCGTTAAATTGGTCAAAAACAGCTCACAACAGAAACTGTTTCAGACATAGAGACTATGCAAAAACACTGACTTTGAAAAGTTATAAATCATAGCTCAAAAATGATATAAAGGTAATTCTTGGGGCATTGGAAATTTACTGAAGTCTAGTTTTTGCCATCAAAATTTTACCAGATTTGAAATAGCCAATTTCGAGATGTATTAGAAAAGGTGCAGGCTGCTCCAGAATTTCAGCACAGGAGAGATTCGAGATTGACCAAACCAAACTTCAAAGACCCCAAGACTCTAATATGTTTAACTAAGGAACATTGCGGACATGTCCACAAAGATCCATCACTCATTACAAAGATTCAAATCACTCAAAAGCACAAAAAAACTCAACTAGCATACCATGGTTCACTCGCAATTAAAAGACTCGACTCAACTTGACTAATGAAACTACTGACTATTACATAAAAGGTCTCCTGTACCTAAAGACGAAAAGGAGGGGCATGATTCCATAAATCTTCGGTGCTCCAATGGAAGCTCTAAGGTCATCATGCATCTTTTGCAACTTCCTGTAGTCCCTCTCTTGCTAGTAGAGCGTAGCTTCCAAGATCCTAACCCTTTCCATCATATCATAGCCAAAGTGCGTCGTAGCTTGCTGTGCTGAATCAAGACCCAAATGAAACATCATTGCCCATCCATCTCCCATATTTTGATCCTCATATGGAAGATAACGGTAGTGATCATGCTGCATTGGCTCACGGCGAATTCCACGAAGACTCACGCTTGAAATGCTGCATCATCAATACTGCTCTCCATTGTATGGCGATGTCCCCAATGAAAATGAGCCCTTTCATGCTTGAAAACTCCTGGTCCCTTATTCTCAGAGAAGATGTTCACAGTGGTCTTTCAATAAGTTGTTGCAAGGGGATGAGTATACTCAACGCATACATACTGTATTGCAGGCCTCCAATCAGCATAGTACTGAGTCAGCACCTCCACCAGACGACGATGTGCTATGGAGTCATGGTTCCACAAGGTATGCTCCCTTGAAGTCCACTTCATTAGAGGAGATTGGTCATCACCTTCAGCAGCTTCCATCTCATCATCTTGAGCAATGTCTGCCTCATCATCACTGAGGATAATGATATCTTGCTCCTCTTTCATAGGCTCTAGTTCTTTCACTTCTTCTTCTTGGGCTTCCTCCATAGGTTCTTCTTCTTTAGATGCAGGCATAGGTGACGATAAAGGTGATAGTGCCTGTTGTGTAGGGAGTGCGGCCACTTCATCTTCATCATCCTCACTATTCCAATCCCGCACTTCAACTCGTGGCAGAATAAAACCCCAGTACTCTTACGAGCGGTCTGACGAGTACGCATCTACAAAATTAGACCAAGTTAAGTTAGAATCATTATTTTTGGAATGGAATAAGAGAGAAGTAGCATACAAATTTAGAAAATATCAAGACCAAGATAGTAAGCAAGAGTCTAGTGAAGCAAAGAGAGCTAAACACGACCATTCCAACTAGGCTTGTGTCCTATAGTCAACCATGCTCTGATACCAATCTATCATATCTCATTTTAAAGCACTAAAATAAGATATATAAAAGCCTTACATGCGTCCCAGGACATTGTATACATAAGTTGACAAATTATAAATAGTACTAAATGAGAGTTTATTACATAGCGCACGAATAGAATGGCATTGTCTTTAACAAAAATAAGACATAACTAAGATAAC
Organism: Bothriochloa decipiens; assembly: GCA_023333625.1. Classification (NCBI taxonomy): domain Eukaryota; kingdom Viridiplantae; phylum Streptophyta; class Magnoliopsida; order Poales; family Poaceae; genus Bothriochloa; species Bothriochloa decipiens. The sequence goes on along the minus strand of CM041637.1, from coordinate 23,776,623 downwards.
TCCAGATGATAGCTCCAACATAGAGACACGTCAACTGGTTGACACAAGCTAGTAGTCGTGTCGGTAACTCTCACTCCAATCTTGATCTGTTACCCATCTGGAATTTTTCAAGCAATGAAATAAAACAAGTGTAAGTACATACATACTTAGCAAGCATAGAAGGGGTTCATGAAGCTCAATGAAGGTTGACATGGTTTAACTGCAAGTAGCTTTTAGTGTTATGTCATATTTTAGCAATTAGCATCAAGGTAGTAACAATTCCCATAACCACAAGATGAGGTAGACATGACTAAGAATATGATAAAACATTAACATGTAGTGTAATTTGAGTTGATGATCCATTCCATAAGAATCCTTTGGCCACCCTAACCATGGGCACGGATGATATATCGGTTTAACTCTATGCAGAGATGTATACTTTCACTACGGGTCATGATTTCCAAATGCATGGGTTTGCAAGGCCCAAAACACCGTAAACCATATAAATCCACTCATAGGTTCGTCTAACACGCTAGGGCTGTAGGGTCATCGAATATAGAAAACCCCTCTCCCAGAATGGCACATCCCAATTATAACACATAATGAAGAGGTAGCCCTATACCCAACTCACAGATCCTCTAACTTGCTAGAAAAGGTCCTATGAACAACTAGAACCAGAGCCATGTAGCCCTCATAGTTGTACGTTATGTCCCGGATGATCACTTATAGTTTGGATCTTATTGAAAACCATCTTTTCATTAGTTGCATAGTCATTAATCAAGTTACAAGATCATGGTTATAAAGCACTAGCATTAACTACCCATATGCAACATCCCCAGTTATCAAGGTAAACAGGTGATCAAAGCTAGGAAACCTTAACATAGTAGCAAAGAGACACATGCGTATGATTTTAGTGTGTATAGTGAATAGGTAACAAGGATGGTCCCAACTATACTTGCCTTGATCAAAAATCTCCTGATGAACCTGCTGATCCTGGTGGTCGAAGTACTCTTATTTTCCAACAAACGGCTCACTCTCTAAGCTCGATCAACAATCAGCAACACACAAGCATCGAGCAATCATACATGAGCAAACAATAGATTTAATTAGAACAGTACACCATATCAACAAAATAGTATGAGAAAATTTATAAAACCAATCTACACGTTGCTACGATCACACAGACATAAAGATCACCAAAATTGGAGCTATAACGAGAAAGTTATGAATTTTACAAGATTTCCTATTGTAAAATAATAGATTAAAATAAATCTCAAATTTAAATAGTTTAAAATAGATCTAACAGTTGTACCAATATGTAGATTATGAAATTATGAATCTAACGCAACTTGAACGGATTGAATCAGAGTTAAAACGAAGAAGTTATGAGCTTTTGAAGTTAGTGGCAAAACTGTAAATAGACAGAACTATTTTTGGAATTAAATAAATCAAAAATCAGGATTTTCCATCTGGCCGAGGACTCTTAACTAAATACTAAAAAGCTCAGGGGGTTTTTTGCAAAACTACCACCCGAAGGGGTATGGGTTAATCTGGACCGCTGGATCCAACATGGACGGCCCGGATTAGTAGATGGAGAGGGAGAGAGGATGGCCGGCCAGAGAAGAAGGTCAGCGCGATAGATGGCCATGGCCGGCGATGAGAGAAGCTCGCCGGCGATCTTGAAACAAGCCCTACAGTCCACGGTTCGACCTAAGACTTGGACCAAACCGATGCGGAGCTCGTGGCGAACTCACCTGACGTGTGGATGGAGACCGGAGCCGACGGAGGTGGGCTGGCGACGAACGACAGCGGTGGTGAGCTTCTTGTGAAGTTCGAAGACCCGGTGTTAGCTAACTCGAGCAAGAAAAAGAGAGAGATAGGGTCCGATGGCTTTGAGAACTTGAGGAGGACCTCGACAACTTGCCTATGGTGTCGCTAACGCGGCAGAACGGCGGAATCAAAGTTGGAGCTGGCGGTTAGGGTTTGCGGCGTCTTGGGTTGAAGTGGCGCTGGTGTGAGGGTTCAGATGAGGGTCGAGGCGATCGCGCAGGGCAGCTATTTATGGGGCGGAGCTGCTTGGGGCACACACGAAGGCGCGAGGGAGCGGTGTCGGGTCGGGCCCGAGCGGCGCGGAGTCCTGCTCGAGCACGAGCAGAGGAAAGGGATGACTCCGGCAGGCCCCACCTGTCGGCATCACATGGCGCGGGACCCGCTCGTCAGCCAAATAGAGGAAAGGAGAGGTAGGCGCACGCTGCTGCTTCATTGGGCCGTGGCCTCTCGGCCCAAGAAGAGGCAGAACGGGCCACGGCGGGGGAAAACGGCCAGCGGGCCAAAAGGGGGGAAGAATAGGGAGCAGGCCGGCTGGGCCGTCCGGGCCAGAAAGAAGGAAAGGAGGGCAGAGGGAAAGGAATTCATTTTCCTTTTATTTGAACTAGTTTTCCAAATATATTTGCAAAAGGATTTTGAAATCCAAAGCAAACCCAATAAAATCCAAACATCACAGTAAAAATTATGCAGCAGCATGAATGCACAGACATGCTTCTTGTCTACATGCTTCTTGTCTATAATTGATTTAATATTTATAAAAATTATTATTTTCTCCTAGGTCAATTGCTCACACAATTGCATAATTAAATCAATTTAACTATTTTTAAACCGTTACATTAAATCTCCCTTAAAGCCTCATGCACATTCTTTTGAGTGAAATGTGAACATGAATGTGCATGATTGGTCAATTAAGTCTAAAGGGATGATTTAAGCCATATTATGGTGAGTGGCTAACATAGGCAAAACAACTTTAAAATAACTAGAGAGAAAACATCATGAAGTTTTGGATTGATGGCCTTCATATGATAGCACACTCTATTTGACAAACATATTCTCATTTAGTGAGACTACATAAATTACTTAGAGAAATGGTTAGTCTTACAACTCTAGCCATAGAGTAAATTTCCCCTTTTTTTATAAGTGCCTTAAGAATTTGAATTTCTCACATAACACTCTATTCAATTAAGAACTTGGGATTTTTACTCTATGTCTAGGTCATGGTGGCAGTGGAATATTCAAATTGAAATAATCCAAGAGATACAACCATTGTAGCATGTAGATGCCCATAAGATGAAGATGAGAAACTTTGGCAATCTTTGTCTTGAGTCCACAATAATTATCCACTAAGGAGATATGCATATCAGCATGATAAACATTAGGATGACCTCACTTGTCAAAAGATCATGCTCTCATATGAATCCAATTTTTACTAATAGGACTACAAGATCACTAGAAGAAATGTTCGTCCACAATGGATCAAAATAGAAATTTGAGCTTCCCCTAAATAAGTGCCACACGTAATTTGAATGACTTGCAACAAGCACTTGACTCTATCACAAGTATGGGAGTCAATTTTTCTATTTTGTCCAAGGTCACATAATTTGCCATGTATAAATTTAGCTAGGAATACTCACATCCCACTTAGGTATACTGAATTACAAGCTTCTGAGAAAACTATGAATATATTAAATCATATGGATCATGATCTCAGTTCCAATCAAATTTCATATTTTGTCCCCTGCCATATTGGACATGTTCGATAGGCCCACTCGACATGTCCACTAGGTGTTGGACAGAATCATCTCACTATTGCACATGTGATTTTCTTTTGGCATTAGTATTTCTTGTATTCCTGCATCTCAATAAATATGTTGCTCTACTAGAGAGCCATTAAAAACACCAAATGACATACAACAAGAGATCAATTAACCCTAATTAGCCACTTACAATATTTCACAAATATTCCTATTTGTGAACTATTAAGCACTTCCACAAACAAAGTGGCTATCCTACTAAAATTAGGTACTTATTACCAATGGAAAGGATGAAGTAGAGAATATGATCATTAAATTATCTTCGGCTCAACTATACAATAGATTATGATAAGAATTAGTTGATAGATTGAGTAAATATTTTCAATTTGCTTGCTCAAGCACCCCGAAGCCTTCATCTCACCACCAAGTACCTACATCAGCATCCTAAGCACACTTTGGTACCCAACTCTTGTTGGGTCCTATTGGGTTAGTCAACAAGTGCTTAGGAACCCATATGGCTTTAGTACTAGTTTGTGGTGAACTCGTCACCTTACTAGTGCTAACTCCATTTATGGTCTTCCCAAGCATATTATAATACACAAATGTGTTCGGGTTAGGAGTGTTACCATTTGGCCAATGATAGCTTAGATTCCCCTTTCTTTTACAAGCATAGCATATGCGGCCTTGATTTGCTTTATGCTTGTTTTGCTTGTTGGGACAACCATCAACCAAGTGCCCCAACTCATTGCATCCATAACATCTTCTTGTTGTAACTTGGGCTCTCTTTCTTGCTTGTTTGTACAAGGGGCAATTCTTGGTAGAATGGCCCAACTTCTTGTCGGCCCAACTCTTGTGTGGACACAAGGCCCACACATGTCCATGTTTCTTGCTCTTGGTTGTTTTGACATTGCTTGAAGTGTGATTCTTTTGTTGGGATTTGGAGGAAGCAAGATTTGATCCCTTCTCAAGCTTCTTCACCATGTTATCACGGTTATCTTGAGAAGGTTGTGCTTTCTCCTTACCCTCCAAACAAATCACATCTTTCATTAGTCTTTCCACTTCTTCTTTGAGCTCATTGTTTTCTATGAGATTTAGTTCAATCAAAGATTGGCTTACTTGAGAAGCACACTCATTAGTACAAGAAATATTCAATTGAGATTGTGTACAAGTGAGGGTTTGTATGAGAGGCTAAGATGAGTTTACCGATGTAATTTAAACCTCATGTGCTATCTGAAGCATAGCATCTGATTCTATTAGTTTCTCATGGGAGCATTTGAGATGAACATAGTTTGCTTGTAATACATTATATTTGCTTGATAGTTCATCTAGTCTTGCCTTGAGCTCACTATTTTTCTTTTCTAGTTGGGACACACTAGAAGAGGAGTTAGTAACCAAAGCATGCTCAATTGACAACTTTTCATACCTCTTATTGATTTCCTTTAGTTCATCTGACTTGGAAATGAGAAACATCTCTTTCTTTTGAAGTATGTTTTCTTACTTCTCATTTTCTTCTTCTAACTTAACATTCTTCTTAATCAATTTGACAAATATTTTCTTGTCTTTGCTGCCGAGATGATCAATGGTATCAAAATCTTCAATTTCAAGACCACTTTCTTCTTGATCATCTTCATGGGTAATCTCCTTGACTTGCTCATTCTTGGTTGCCTTCTTATTCTTCTTGGCCATAAGACACAAGTGATGAGATTCATGAGATACTAAGGTTGACTCATCAATTGGTCTCCACCGAGGTGCAATGTCACAGCTTGGAGCTACTTGCAGTTTTGCTGCCTCAGCCATATTGGGCATGTCCGGTACCATACCAGACATGTCCGGTATGTGCTGTCCAAGCAACACTGTAGCAGTGACTGGCTCCTGTGACTTCAGCTCTGCACTCTTGAGATTGCTAGATATGTTTTCATTGTAGTTGGGTATAATGGACATCTTTTCCATGGTCTTCCACACATGGCACTCATTACATTTGGATTTTCCATACAACTCAAAAAGCTTAGTCCAAATGACATGAGCACTCTCCGAAGGTTTTCCCATTGTAGATTGCTCCATCTAGAATCTCTGTACTCAATGTACTCAAGATAACATTAGCAGCAAGAGCATTGAGTTGCACACATATCTCTTTCTCTTTTGAAATATTTTTGTAGTTGCTCCAATCAACTATGGAAAGAGATATGCTTGCATCCATAATGTGCTCAACAATTGGACTAATATCTCAAAAGAGATTGAGTACATGAATTGACAAAGATAGAAAGTATGAACCATCACTTTGGAGGATTATGGGCTCCAACTCGTTAGGCATTGACATCCTTTCTCACGGCGAAGAAGCTTTTAGTGAGATCCCGGCTCCGATACCACTTGAAAGAACCAAGGATGTCGCCTAAAGGGGGGTGAATAGGTGGTATTTGATTACCTAAAACTTAAAGCTCAAATGAAGAAGTTAAATACCAACCGGTAGTAGGACCGGTACTACCGGTAGTTGAATAACCAGTACTACCGATGCAAACTTCCAGAACTATCGGTGCCCTACGAAACTATGAAATCAAAATGAAAACCAGAGTACATTGAGCTGTAATTTCAGATCCAATTCTTACCATCCCTTTGTTGAAGTTGCTGATGAAGATGTTGAATTTCTTGGAGCTTTTCCCGGCACCAAATCATAGATCGAGTCCTCCAACCTAAGAACTTGGTGATAGGGATGAAGAACATAAAGAACACAAAGAACAAGGGTAGATGAAGCTACCACCACAGCATGACACATGATTTAATCTGAGGTTCGACAATCCCCATAAAGGAGTTCCTACGTCCCCGTTGTTGAGGTGACTACAAAGGTCTGACCACAAAGTTCTCCTCCCTCAAGCAACCACACAGGTTAGCTCAAGATTTCCAATAAGAATCAGGGGTAATACAAACACTTCGGGATGACCTCACAAGTAGATCAACACAGACAACCAACAAACAATGCCTAGCCAGCTAGGGTTCCAAGAACCCAAGAGTAAAAAACATAAATCAAGCCGGCAAGACGAGGAATCCAAGTGCTCAAGTCGAAGATCGAAGTTCCCACTCTCTAATCTCACGTCCCTAGCTCAAATCTTTGAGGGGATGAGTTTGGGAGCAAAGGGGAGAGAGAGCAGGCGAGCTGGTGCTTGGAGAAAGCCTTTCTTAGGCTTGGAACGAGTGGAATGAGCAAGCCTAAAGAAAGGAGAGAGGTGAGGGGTATATATATGGTCTATCCAGAATAACTACCGGTACTACCGATGGGAACCACCAGAACTACTGGTACCTCACCAAATATGACCATTGTGGCATGTCATAGCGTGCACAGGATGACACACCGGTACTACCGGTAGTAGGACCAGAAGTACGACCGGTACTACCGGTAGTAGATTCCTGCGCAACTGGGCACCTTCGACTTGGCCTAAAAATATTGGTTGCAGCTTTCGGACAAAAATTCGAATATATCCAGTACTTCCGGTGTGAACCGGTACTACCGGAAGTACCGTTACAACCCGAGGCTTTCGACTTTGAGAAAAAAAATAGGACCGGTACCTCCGGTCTATAAGTCGATCTTAATCGGTACTACCGGTAGTAGCATCAGAAGTTCTGGTAGTACACAGATGGAAACCATGTGCATTCGACTTTCAAAAAATATTCGACCGGTACTACCGGTCTATAATTCATTTTTAACCGGTACTTCTGGTAGGCCAGGTTGGGCAAATAAAGGACTTTTCTAAGTGCCGTGAGTGCAACAATATCTCTCCAAACGCATTAAATATTGACATGAGCATTTTTAGACCTTGAATTATCAGCTTAACTTGTATTCCTCTTGATAGTACGGTGTTTTCTATAACTCAAGTAAATAATAAAAATAATTGAAGCACTTGAGCTGAGACGCTTTGCATCCAATAAAACTTTGGGGTGCTAGGATCACCAAATATCATCGTTCAAATCTTTCAATGTACTTTGAGGGGAGATAACATTCCAACTTTGATTTTTCTTCTTGAGCAATGTCATCTTGAGTACGTGACTTGATTCTATTCATCAAATATAGATAAATCCAAATATACCAAGTCACTTTTCATTTCAATGTAGCAAACTTCAAATATGAGACCATTCCATATGTAATCCCTTATGTCTCATTATCTAACTCAACATGCTTGCTTCCACATGAATTATAGAAATCTCACAATAGATAGGCCTTTATATAAATTCTATTTGCATTGTTGTCTTGTGCTTATACAACAATGACACATTATTTTGGCTTTATATACTTTAATCAAGTACTTGTGAGATAATCAATTTTCTATCCAACACTTAGTAGAATCATTAGACCTTTAATTATGTTGTCAATCAATTCACCAAAACCCACTAAAGGGCTAGATGCACTTTCAGTCCCACATCGGTAATCGATGGTGAGGGAGCACAACATATAAGGCGGGGCGGTCCTCACCTATCAGACTAGTCTTTTGGGTTGTGCAGGTCCATGACCTTGATATATTGTGGTTAAGTGGACCCAGGTGAGCGGCACCAGCAATGGGCTGGGCTGGCTCCAAGGAACCTGAGGGCACCGGCAAATGGGCTGGGCCCGGTTCTAACATTTAAACGGTCTTAGCTTTTTATGAAATTGTTTTTAACTGAAAATGGGTTGTCCTAAAATCCTAAAACTATAACTTGTTTTTAATATCTCAAACCCTAACAATGTATATGCCGGGGAAGCCCTCGATAGGCTGTTCCCAGAAGTACGGCCCGTTTTGCGAGCCGCCGCTCTCATCGTAGTAGATCGGACGCCGAAGTACCCCAGAGCTAGCATTCTGGTGAATTGTCCGGCGAGCTTTTCTGGCCAAACCTTGGCGATTCGGCAAATTCCACCACCACCACAAGGTTTCCCGCTTCGTTCTCTACTTCATGGTATACTCGTTTTATCAGATCCGTGCCCGTTTAACCGCTTCCCCTTCGTTTTCCTTTTTCCGGTGAACCTTCCGGCGAGGAGCTCCATGGATGACCATTCTTCTCTGCTTTTTCGGCCGTCTCCGTCCCTCCTCCCTTTAGGCCGCGCCACCCACGTCCACACGCCGCCGCCGACCTGAAGCCCCCGGGGCCCAAGCAGGACCCGCGCCCCGTCCTCCCGTACTCGCACGCCACGGCGCGTGGTCACGAAGGCCGCCGGTGCATGGTGTTGCGCTGTGGCGGCCGCCCTCGCGGGCCAGCCGAACCCGCGCCCCGTAGGCAGGCCCAGCCCAGCGCTGCACAGCCGCCGGCTGGCCAGCAGCCCCGGGCCGAGGCCCTCACCTTCCTAGTGCGCGAGTGCAGCAGCAGCAACAGTCAGCCATCAACACGGCCTACACGATCTGCGATCAGCCCACGGTAGAAGATGCTTTTATTTATGGCTTTGCCATCAATCTCTTGATCTCCTACGATCAATCGTTTGAGATCCATTTCAGTCATTCAAGTTGCGTTAGTTTCAGAGCGTGGCGCATGCAGTAGTTCATTTATGAATTTATTAATTTAAATATAATTTGATTAATATTTATCTAATCAGCAACTTTTAACATGTTTCACACCTTTGAATTTATTAATTTAAACATTAATTTGATAATACTTATGCAACCGAGTTTCTAACTAAAAGTAGTTCAGGGTTTTACCTCCTGTCTTTTTATAATTAAATAAATACTAATTTGATTGATACCAACTTCAATGTGTTAACTCTTTGTAGTGAATATAATTTGCTTAGTTATACACACTGCATCAAATGTTTCGAATCGATGCTTCTACATGATTTATGTTTTCTGAAAGTAAATGTTGAAGTGACTTAAATTATATTAAATGTTAAACATGAATAGTTTCACAAATCTAATTCAACTAAACCATGCTTCATATTGGGATGTTTACCTTTGGAAGTACCCTTCACATGCTTCTTTAAATTAACATAAATATAGTACATAGTTTTGTCTTCTCTGTGTTAATGCAAATCATGTGATAGCTCCTTTCTTTGTCGCTCTTGCACTCTCGCATCGAGCTCTGTTGCTTAGTGTGCTCTTTTCAAGCGTCTCATTCTTGGTTCCTACTTGTGTTTGTTCGTTTGTCTTCAAGTGTGTCAAGCTGTTGGCTTATGCTATGGTTCGGTGTGTCCCACGAGAAGTGGAAGAGCAATTCGTTAAGCGCTTAGGAGCTGAGGACCGACAGGTGAAGCAGAAGCTGAAGATTAGAAGTTGAAGACTTCTGAGCAGCTAAACTCTGGGTGAAAGGTAAGCGTAGGCTCTTTTTGATCATGTTGTTACCTATGAAATTTAATTACATTTACTTTTCGTGCATATGTCTAATACTTTGAACCAATAATACAACAATGATTTCTCTTGATGTTGCTTTCACGGGCGGTTGAAAATGAGAAATAAATACGTGGGTCCATAGTTAAAAGCTCCTATTGAACAATTGTTTTTAGCGGCGGATGACTTTACTTACTGTTAGTACAAAAATATGAGATTTTTACAATAACTGGGGATAATTTTGATGGCTCACGTCGACTGATCTGACGACTAGAAAGGCCGGAGGAAATAAGAGGAAATGGCAGAGAGAAAACGGGAGAAAATTGTCATGTCCATGATCGGTGGACCATATGTGCCAAATTGCCTCCCATTTTCTCTAAAACTCAGATGATTAGGACTCCAAATAATAACAAAGGAGCGGCAATTCCATTTCTGTATTTGTTTTTTCTAATCAAGGGTTGCAATAATTTGATATTAATGATTAGAGTAGCATAGTTGGGATGAATAATACAATTAGTTTATTTAGATATTGTTTTCTTGTTAAATTAAAAAAAAGAACTTCTAGGGTTCGTTGTGCTATCATCTAAGACGAACCACGGACGACGATGCAGGGTGATGGAGGCGACGTTGCCAGGAGCGTGCGGGCGGCGAGGTGCTCGTAGCTGTTGATCTTGGCCTTGGTGCTTGGCTCACCTCCTTTCTTGGCCTTGTTTTTGGACCCGCCGCCACTGCCGCCCCTACCAGACATCGCCTTGACACACGTCCACGTGAAGCAGATGCCCTCAAAGTTGTCGAAGGTGGAGCCGTCGGGCTCCAGGAAGAGGAGCCTCCACCAAGTGGCATGGTCGGCGTCGCCCCGCATCACGCTCTCCATCGACAGCGGACAAAACGAGGTCGACCGGATGTCAACCTCGTCAAGGGCCACGGCGGGTCCCTCCTTGGTGAGATGATGATCGAGGGCTCTGGGGAATGGTTCTTCATCATCGTCAACAAGTCCAAGCTCGTCCCCCGCCTCGGGTGCATGGGTGCCATCCCCGTCGAGGTCATCCCCTTCAGCGCGCCCCACACGATGGGCCTCATCCGCGGCCTGTTCGACGACGTTCCCGGGTTCCATGCCAGGCTTAGAGAGGACTCGTTGTTCATAGGTTTGTTCATTCATCTCCAATTCCACTCCTCCCTTATTATCCGTGCTCCTGGAACCTCTGTAGGCTGCCAGAATAGTCATACATGGTGCTCTTCCTTACCAGAGGAAATCCATGCTTGGCCTCCATTGTCCACCTTTTCAAAACAGAGTAGTCTGGAAGCTTGCATTCGCCACAATAGCCCAATACAAAGAAGATGTTTGAGCAGGGGGTTCCAAGAGAATGTATCTTTAGACAAGAATAAGAAATTCCCTTCAAATGGCCTTCACAAACACATATCTCACATTTCTCAAAATATTGTTTCTCTCCTTTATCAACTCTTCCGACAACATACTTAACAGTATGATATATGTTCCAATAACACTTCTTAGCTGCTTTTATGTTGTACTACACATCATCAAAATAAACACTTAGTGTGAACAAAATTGCAGCCGATTTCTCAATAACTGGAGCATCTAATTGTAAGGAGGATGGCTTAGAAGATGCTTGATAGTCTAGATACGCTTCAGTACCACATAGCTGTGAAAGATGTTGGTCAATGTGCCGCACAAGGTCATACAACGTCATTTTATGATCTAGATTAAACTGAATCCTAGAGTGTAGTCTCTCGCTCCGCTGGTTGCTCCTCAATCCTAAATAACACTTACCATCATGATACACATCACACCAGAGCTCCCTCATCTCATACATATGGTAGAGCCACGACTCCTGATCTGTAGCCTTATGCTTATCCAAGAATGCCACCCATTTACTCTCAATCTCTTGTATAGAGCAACGATCATAAAGAAAACACCTAATATCATTCTTCACTTTTTTTATGAAACATTACACACAACGTTCAACTCAATATGCCATGAGCATAGCCAGTGTGAGGAATTTGGCCACACAATCCTGATTACTTTCTGCATAGCAAGGTCTCCATCAGTGATCATGGTTAATGGATCCTTTTGAGTCATGGCATCACATAATGACCTAAGCAGCCACATATAAGACTCAGTGGTCTCCCGAGAAAGAATTCCACATGCAAAAATAAGTGTGTTGCGACAGCTCATTTTGTATGTGCCATCGAATACGACAACATCACCAAATGCTTTATAATCAACCTGAAATAGAAAGTAACACCAGAACAGTCCAGTCAGGCACCCTCTCTCATCAGTCTTGTGTTAGAAAAAGAAATCAAGATCTCTACGTTTGCTTTCTATCTGTAAACAAACATGTATAGGATAGGTAGAGTAGCTCTGCACCTTTCATTTGTGTAATGGCCAGTCCTCCTCCTTTGTAGGATCTCGCAGGATCTGCATGTAGTCATGAGCTGCTGTCCTGAGTTCTCACCCCTGTATATGTATCGCAACATACTCTAATACAAGCTGTAGTCATTCTTCCTAAATTGCTTTCTTACATGGTATCAGTCGACCATTGATCCTCTCTCTCATCTTCTGCTACTTTCTGGCTATGGCGAGCCTTGACGGTTCCATATCCTCCAACCCATTCGTCGCGGCCGGTGAACCTGCTCCTCCCCTAGCCACAACACTCGTTCTCATCAATATCCACAGCCACGTCCCTATAAAACTTGCCACTGATGAAAGCAACTTCCGTTAGTGTCACTCCTTTGAACTCACCATCAAGAAGTTTGGGCTGCTGAGTCACATCGATTGCATGGTAGACACCGCTGCCATGATGTGGCTGCAGATTGATGCCTGCATCGTGTCATGGCTCTGTTCCATGGTGTCCAAGGACATCTGGAATGACGTCTACAAACATGGCAACACCGCCTATGCCGCATGGTCTGCCATCACCGGGCAATTCATGGACAATAGCCTTCAACGCGCCGTCTACGCCCAGCAAGAGTTCCATAGCCTCTTCTAGGGTGACATGTCCATTGGCAAGTACTGGGGCCACCTCAAGCGTCTCGCCGACACGCTGTACGACTACGGCGCCGCCGTCTCTGAACCCACTCTCATCATCAACACGTTGGGCGGCCTGAACAACAAGTTTAGCCAGGCCATTGCCATGCTCTCCACCATGACGCCGCCACTGATGTTCCTCTACACAAAGTCTTACTTGTTGTAGGAGGAGCACCACATCAAGTGCTCTCTTGAGATGAAGGCCTAGACGACCCTCCTGACTACTCAGGACACTGACTCTTCCACCATCGTCAACTAGGCTGCTCTGGCTCCTCGACGATCCTTGCCTGCGCCTGCATCCACCACACCGGCTTGTGGTGGTGGCGACCGCTGCAAGAAGCGCAAGGCGGACAATCGCAACCGCCAGAGCGCGCCTTCGTCTCAACCCAACCACACTGCACTCCTTCCACCTCAGTGGGTGTTGTCGTACAATCCATGGCAGGGAGTAGTCCAGGCATGGCCGCTCAACTCATGGCGCCCTAGTCTTCTCGCACCGCACCCCGACGCTGCTCCTCTATTCACCATAACAGCCCTTGCCGCACTGCCGCCACAGCAATACCCGGGCACCATACTGTCGGAGCTCTACACGACGCTCAACGAGATGTACCTGAACACTCCTAGCGGTGGCAACAGCAATTGGTTCCTCGACACTGACGCTACCTCCCATATGGCATCGCATCCTATTATTCTATCATCTTGCACATCATCTACTATTTCGCGTCATATTGTTGTTGGCAAAGGTAGCCATTGATGGCATTCTGCACTGGCAACTCCATTATTCCCACTACTTCTTCTTCCCTGCATCTTAATAATATTCTGATTACTCCTCAATTGGTTAAGAACCTCATCTCTGTCCATGCACTAACTTGTGACAAGTCTGTATCTGTTGAATTTGATCCCTGGGGATTCACCATCAAGGATCTACGAACCAGGATTGCTATCCTACGATGTGACTCCTCTAGAGAGCTCTACCCCTTGCGCACTGCTCCGGGCATGTCATCTTCGGAATTGGCGCATGCTCTCCTTTCTTCAACAGCTGACCTCTAGCACGCCCGACTAGGTCACCCCGGCCAGGACGGCTCCAGCACCTATATATCTTGCTCCATAGGTTTTAACTGCACCAAATCCAGTCCACATACCTATCACGCTTGTCAAATTGGTAAGAACATGCAACTTCCATTTCATGAGTCCAACAATGTTTCTTCTTTTCCTTTCCAACTTTTCATTGTGATGTATGGACATCGCCCAAAATAAGCAACTCAGGCTACAAATTCTACCTTGTAATTTTTGATGATTTTTCACATTTTGTGTGGACCTTTCCATTGTGGCATAAGTTTGCTGTTCTTCCCACTATGACCTCTTTTCATGCTTTTGTCCACACATAGTTTCAGTGTCCGATCATGTGTGTTCAAACCGACAATGGAAAGGAATTCGACAATTCAGCTTCTCGCGCGTTCTACGCTAAACATGGCATTATGTTGCACCTCACATGTCCTTACACATCTCAGCAGAACGGACGTGCCGAACATGTTCTTCGCACCATGCATCAACAATAACGTTCGTGCACTCCTATTCCAGGCTGCACTCCCTCCTTCATTCTAGCCTGATACCCTTGCAGCATCTGCATATTTACTCAACTGGCACCCTTGTCGTCCCCGCGACAATGAAACTCCCTATGCCCTATTCTTTGGCGTGCCACCTAATTACTCAAACATGAGCATCTTCAGATGTCTTTGCTATCCTAACACTACAGCCACTACCCCGCATAAACTAGCACCACGCTATGTTCGATGTGTTTTCCTTGGCTATCCCGTGGATCAACGTGGCTACAAATGCTACAATCCAGAGACAAAACGAATTATCATATCTCATCACATATACTTCAACGAACCATGTTTTCCGTTTGCATTCCTCGTGCATCCATGATGTGCTCCTGTGCCAATGGTATGGCATCCTAGCACCAACAACCAATGGCAGCCACGGGCACCACAAGATATGACGAGTTCACGCATCCGGTCCGCCTCCATGGTTCCTATGGCTCCAGCACCGAGTCCATCGACGGGTTCTCAACTGCCTGAGACACCGTCCACCAGTGTGCCCCGGCATCTATGGAACCAGGACCAAGTTTGGCCTCCACATCAGCCCCAACTGACTCGGTCCTTCTGTTGGCATCACCATGAGCTGCATCAGCGCTATCTGACCTGGTCCCTCGGCACCCAATGATCACCCGCTGGCGCAACAACATCCGCATGCCAAACCCGAAGTACACGCACATCACCACAACCTCTTCTTTGACATCCCCGCCGACTTTTGTACGTGTAGCACTCCATGATCCTGAGTGGGCTATGGCGATGAAGGAAGAGTTCAACGCCTTCTAAGCCAATGGAACCTGGACACTCGTGCCTCGACCACCGCATGCCAATGTTATCACCGGCAAGTGGATTTTCAAGAACAAACTCCATCTGGATGGATCGCTGGAATGGCACAAGGCTCGATGGGTTGTTCGTTGGTTCTCCCAGTGCCCAGAGGTTGATTTCCACTAGAGCTTCTCGCCGGTGGTAAAGCCATCCACAATTAGCACCATTCTTTATCTTGTTGCCACACGACAATGGCCAGTCCACCAACTTGACATCAAGAACGCCTTCCTCCATGATGATTTGGCAGAGAAGGTGTACTGCTATCAACCGGCTGGTTTTGTCGATGCAATGCATCCTGATCACGTTTGTCTTCTTGTTAAGTCTTTATACAGACTCAAACAAGCACCTCGGGCGTGGTTTCAGTGCCTGGGCAACTATCTCCGCTCCATCGGCTTCACTTCGACGGGATCTGACACGTCGTTGTTCATCTACAAGTAAGGCGACACCATGGCATAGCTCTTGGCCTATGTGGACGACATCATCTTGACCACGTCCACGACATCGCTTCTCTGACACATCGTCCAACAGCTCTGTCGGGAGTTCGCCATTAAGGACCTTAGGGACCTGCACTTCTTCCTCGGCGTTCAAGTTCGACGTGATGCCTTTGGCTTCTCCCTCTCCTAGGCTACACAGAGGACATCTTGGAGCATGCCGGCATGTCCAACTACAAGCCAACTACCACTGCAGTCGACGTCAAGTAGAAGCTGTTCGCAGCTGATGGTGAACCGGTCACTGATGGATCGTTCTATCGAAGCATCATAGGAGTATTGCAATACCTAGCACTTATGTGACCAGACATTGCTGATGTAGTCAATCAAGCTTGCCTGTACATGCACTCTCCTCGTGCTGCTCACTAGAATTTTGTTAAAAGGATTCTAAGGTATCTTCATGGATCCATCAATGACAACCTCTTTATCTTTGCTTCCCCATCAACCAAACTAAAAGCCTACTCTGATGTCGACTGGGGCAGATGTCCGGACACCCGGCGATCGACATCTAGCTATTGTGTGTTCCTTGGGGACTCGCTTGTCTCATGGTAATCATAGAGACAACTGATAATCTTTTGGTCGAGTACGAAAGCTGAGTACAGTGCGATGGCCAATGCCGCCGCAGAGTGCTACTGGCTATGAAACTTACTTCAAGAACTTCATGTTCCTATCAGGAAGGCTACTGTCATCTATTGTGACAATGTATCAGCTGTAGCTGTATATCTATCACAGAACCTAGTTCATCATCGATGAACATGGCACATTGAACTAGACATTCACTTTGTTAGGGAGAAGGTAGCACTTGCCAATTCAGAGTTTTGCAGATTCCAACTCGGCACCAGCTATCTGACATCATGACCAAGGGATTGCCAAAGCCACTGTTCACAGAGTTCAAGTCCATCTTGTGTATTTGGACAACCGATGCTCAAACTGCGGGGAGGGGGTAAACAAACAAGTATAGGATAGCTAGAGTAGCTCTGCACCTTTCATTTGTGTAATGACCAGTCTTCCTTTGTAGGATCTTGCAGGATCTGCATGTAGTCATGAGCCACCGGCCTGAGTTCTCACCCCTGTATATGTTACCCAACAGATTGTAATACAAGCTGCGGTCTTCCCAAATTGCTTTCTTACACTATCATGTAGCTGAGTATTGGTTGAGTATCATCGGCGGCAAGCGTCTCCACTTTATTGCGATGACAGAAATTGTAGAGGTCCCTTACTATAAATCTAACCTAATCATACCCCCCGTAATGCCTTTCCACAACATCCATTATCTGGTGTTTGTGGATCCCAGCAATTTACATCTCCACAGTCTCAGCTTTCTGATCATCACTAATTTTTCTATGTGAATGCAGAAAACAATCAAGGTCTAGTTCCATCATCGATGAAATCCTTCTCGTACCACTATGCATTGTGATCTTGTGCAATCACAAATTTGGCACGGCACCCATAACGAGTAATATTTAGCGGCCTCCGCTTCTTAATCTCCGTGTTCAGCTCCTCGCAGAAACCTTCACAACTACAAACAAAGTTTTGAAGGGTCCTCATCATGGCCACTGTCCCACTCATAGTATTCCTTCGTCACACAACATCATTTCTCATAAGCATAGTCGTTATAAAACTCAAACCCTTCATCTTCATTGCCAAACATCTTCCTAACAATTCCACTGTACTCCATCAAAGAATCAAGATCTGGCATTTCCTCTTGAAACATGAAGCTTTCATTACAACTGCCAAAAAATGAAACTAAACTGACCTAACTAAATAAATCATCATGGCCTCCACTTTTTTGATAGGCGTCGAGTTATGTTAGCCATCAGTCATACGTTGCCAACTAAAATATTTAACTTTTCGTCATCTTGTTTCAAACCATACCTCAATAATGAGCCTTATCTCTTCACCACTTTTTATCTATTTGTGAGCACATGCACAGAGCCATAGACCACTCTCCACTATTCATTTCATTTTCCTTCCTCCCATCCATCTCTCTCATCACTTTGCGAGCCGAACCGGTGGTCTAGATTGGCCTAATGTTGCTCCAACAAGTGGCGGTGGTGGATAGAAGCTGTGCAGCATGCCAAAGTCTGGGTGACAATGCACAGAATGATGTTGAATAGATGCTTCACAAAGACACACACCAATAGGTAATGTATATGGCCAATTTAAACATTGAATGATGCCCATTAATTCAACAAGTACCAATCAAACAGCACAAAGTGTTCGAACAAAAGACCAAAATCCAACAATCAAAGAGCCAGGAAATCTATAATTTGAAGAAATATTAAATTATGCAAATATGACCAGCTGCCTACATGCCCTCGATATTATATGATAGCACAGTGTTGTTACACACTTTATCAGCTTTCTCATCGGACTCCCATGGAATCCTCGCTTGCTCTCCTACATTACAAGTCCAATAGATGTTATAAAATCAGTGCTTGGTGCTTGGTGCTTGGTTTGTGTTTAGTAGATAATTGCCAAAAGGAACCAGTACTCATGTTGGGGACTTAGTCTTCATATGACAAATCCTAGTCCCCTATTGAGCATGAGCACACACCATTTGGTTTACCTGTTTTATGATGAGGACATCACTCCATTGGATGCACAAGATGATCCTCCGCTGGACATTCAAGGTCCAATCACAAGAGCTCGCGCACGACAATTAAATTTATAGGTGAGCTCGTTCTTAAGGAAGTCTTTTTATGATTTTGAGAATAGATTGCTACCTAATGATTATATTGTACTTAGGAATCATGGAGAGGACCAAGGGATGCATAAGGGATGGCTTGGAGGCATGGAGGAACAGCAAGGGCGCCCAAGTCAAGGTGGAGACCCAAACCGAGTCAACTTCGAGCCTGTTTCAGAGTCCAAGACTAGTGTGGAGTAAAGTGGACGCCTAGGACGCATCCGGACTCCGTTTTTGATGATCCACCTATGGATGGAAAGATAATTTCATAAGGAAGCCAATGGCATTGGTTTGAGGTCAAAATTTCTTCGGAGTCATCAGGAAACATAAAAATAGGTTAGCATCTAGAATCTGTTTTGGTGTTGCGTCACCGTTTTTGGTCTGTTGGGCCGTGTATCGTTGTTGAGCCCATTAGGGGGTGCGTCCAGGGGTGGCGACGACCCTTAGTCCTCTATAACCAGCCATCGCCTCTCTCGTTAGGTTTTGGGTTTTGCTTAGATTATTCTGTTCACAACAGTTTCACTGTGCCATTGGTTTGTGAGACCCCAACTCGTGAGATTAATCATTCATTTGCAATTGGTTGCATTCTTTCATGTTCTTGCTTGTGTTCTTTGATTAGCAGGCAAAGGACTCAGCCTTCTTGGTGAGGCCGACTATGCTTCGACGGTCGATAACCAGAGGAGACGTGGTGCTCCTATTGCGGGGTTCAGAGCCGAGTTGTTCGGAAGCCAGATCGAATTGTGTCGCGATTCCACCAAATCGAGAGTTATTAGAACCTTTCGGAAGATCGGGAACCCTAGTTCACATCAAATGGTAATCAGAGCTTCAGGTACACCATCAGGTTCATCCTTACCCTAGTTTAGTTTGTTTTCGCCTTCGTCCTATAATCCAAAAAAAGCTAAAAACAGTTTAGTCTAGTTTTTTTCCTTATCCCAGAACCACGATTGGCCTTTGCATAGTTCTTGTCAGATTCCGTAGTGTTGAATTTGTGTCCTAGTCAGGGTCTTGTTGCTGGTTAGGTTGTGTTAGAGTCCAGTCGTGTGTTTTTTCCCATCGTTTTTATTCAACGCTGTCCCCTTCCACCGTCCCAAATAAGAAGTCGAATCCACCATATTACTCGACTTGCCCTGCTAGCCGCCTTGTGTCAATTCTCGCCGCCGCGCAAACCCTAGATAGGTCGCCAGTCGCTCATTGTTGCTTGCATCACAGCCCTCCTTGCATCATCAGCCGAATACCTACTGCTGTGATCGGTGTTGGAGTTTTGGGACGCTTCGCCCTAACTGCCGCCGCCATGTTGTGCCTTCCGAGAAACATAACTTGAGATACCTTCGGTAAAACAGGCATAACTTTTGGCTCATTTATCAGAAAAATTTGAAATTTTTACAGCAGCTTCTTGACTCCATTTAGAGCCAAACTCGCCTTCAGCCTATTTGGTCCAGTTAGAATTGCCAAAAAATTCGGCAAAATAAAGAAAAAAAATTGATAAGGTTCTTGCACGCTTTTCAGAGAACGTGCTGATTTTCTGTAGACCACATTCCACCTCTGTTGTAGGTGAAAATTTTTTGCATCTTTTGTCATATTTGTTCAAAAAAAAATTTAAAAAAAATAGTGTAAAAAAAAGTTTGTTCAGAGAAAAAAAGAAAAAACAAAAAGGAGTTGCTTGTTCTTTGATTGCGTGTGCTACATTGTGCTTTGTGCTTCATTCATACTTGTCTCTCCATCATACTTGTGCTTCCATTGTCCTTGTTCACACACATTTGGTACTTGGAACACGTTAGGCCAGTAACGAGAATAAGTAATTGGGACTATAATTCAATATTACTTTCTGTCTTTGAATTGTGTACCACTCATATATTTTTTTGGCCAGCCTTCCTAAGCCCCACATATACTTCTGGACAGCAAAAGTTTTGACACCCGTAATCTCAGCGCTACGTCTTTCAGGTATCCGTGCCTTGCTGGTAAGAACCGGTCGGAACTTGTTAAGGTGTTGCCTTTTGCTCTAAATTTGAGAGGCACCACTCCACCTTTATAGAGGATTATTAGGGATAACTTTCACCGTTTGCTGCTTGTGTTTTGTGTCTACAATGGCAGGTGATGAGGGAGAGAATTCACCAAAGAGTTTTTAGAGTGTGTCAGCCAAGAGCAACTACAGTCTGTTATAAACAATGCTCAGAAGGACTTGAATGAGACAGTTACCAAGGCTGTAACTGTTGCACTCATTGATCTCAAGATTGGCAACACCCTTGAGAGATTGGATAAACGATTGTCCACGCTAACCGATAGGGTAACTGCTTTAGAAGAACCACCACCACCTGAAGAAAATAATGATGGCAGCAATGCTGGCGATGAGGTATATGATGTTGATGGTAATGTTGATAGAGCAGCGACAAGAGAAAATAGATTATGTCATCGTCTTCGCACAAATACCACAGGTATGGGTGGCGCTCAACATTTCAACTGCCACCGAGGTAATCGTACTCATGCTCCCGATGATCCTTATGCTAAGGTTAAATTTACCATACCTTCTTTTTTGGGACATTATGATGCCGAGGAATACCTTGATTGGGAGATGACAGTAGAGAAAAAATTCTGTGCCCATCTTGTGCCTGAGCAACATCGCATTAGACAAGCCACTAGTGAATTTAAAGATTTTGCTATCATTTGGTGGACTGGTTTAGTTGCAGATAATTGCTAACCTCATACGTGGGAAGAACTTAAGTTTGCTATGCGTGATAGATTTGTGCCACCATCATATCATAGAGACCTACGTAAAAGACTAATGCGTTTAGAACAGGGACATAAATCTGTGCAGGATTATTATGGTGAACTACAGAAAGGTTTGATGTGTTGTGGCATAGTGGAGGGAACTGAGGATTCTATTGTTCATTTTTATGCGGGTTTGAGGGAGGAAATTCATGACATAGTTGATTATAAGGAATTTAACACTGTCAACCAGTTGTTTCAATTTGCTATGCTTGCAGAGAAGGAATTGCAGGGGTGAGATAAGCAGGCCATGAGCAAGGCTGGCACCTCATACACACCATGCACGGGAGCATCATCGGGGTTTCCCAAGGCATCCTCCTTCCGCGCGCCTCTACCAGCGAACAAGAGGACGTCTTCTGTGCAACCTTCTGGTTTAGGTAAAAATTTAGTGCAGGAACCATCAAAGAGTGCATCTTCTGTTGCCTCAACGGGACGCACTCCTAGCATTCAGTGTCATCGGTGCCATGGTTACGGACATGTGCAAAAGGACTGTCCAAGTCAGCGGGCATACATTGCTACAGAGGATGGGTACATCAGCACCTCTGACGTGGAAGATGATGATGAAGAACAAGATGTTCAAGAAGAAGGTGAGGTCTTTGGTAGCAAGGACACATCAGCCTACATGAGTGTCATTGTGCAGCGAGTGCTTAGCGCACAAGTACAACAACCTGAGAAGCTGCAACGCCACAATTTGTTCCAAATTTTCTTTGTCATCGACAACCGGCGAGCACGTGTCATCATTGATGGGGGTAGCTGCAATAATTTGGTGAGTTTAGATTTGGTCAAGAAGCTTGACTTGTCTACACGCCCACATCCCCATCCGTACCATATTCAGTGGTTGAATGATTTTGGTAAGGCTAAGGTAACAAAAACTTGTAGAGTTTCTTTTTCCATTGGTACCTATGTTGATTCCATTGATTGTGATGTAGTACCTATGGAAGCTTGTTTACTTTTATTGGGTTACCCTTGGGAATTTGATAATGATGTTGTTCATCATGGTAGAAGTAATACATACACTTTTGTTCATAAAGGAAAGAAAATTACTTTGGTGCCAATGACCCCAGCTGAAATTGTACAAGCTAATAAAGAACGAGCTGCTAGTTTGCATGATGTTAAATCTGAAAATCAGCAAGGTGCAAATTCTGTTTATCCACCTAAAAAGGATAAGTTGACACCTAATTCTATGGTCAAGGAAATTAAATTGAAGGGTGGTGTTATGCTTGCAAGAAAATGTGACCTTGCCAAAATTTCTGATGATGATATTTGCTATACTTTGGTTTGCAAACGAGCTTTGTTTTCTCTTGATGATGTTGTTAGTTCGAGACCTCCTGCTATCACTAACCTTTTGCAGGAGTATGAGGACGTTTTTCCAGCTAAGATACCCCCGGGGCTGCCACCTATGAGAGGAATAGAGCATCAAATTGATTTGATTCTGGGAGCGACATTGCCAAACCGTGCTGCTTATTGAACCAACTTTGAAGAGACTAAGGAGATTCAGCGACAAGTCCAAGAGCTTTTGGACCGCGGGTATGTACGAGAAAGCCTTAGTCCTTGTGCTGTTCCTATGATTTTGGTTCCTAAGAAAGATGGTTCTTGGCGCATGTGTGTTGATTGTAGAGCCATTAATAATATTACTATTCGATATCGTCATCCTATTCCTAGGCTTGATGACATGCTTGATGAGTTATGTGGCTCTGTAATTTTCACTAAAATTGACTTGCATAGTGGCTACCACCAGATTAGAATGAAACTTGGAGATGAATTGAAAATAGCTTTCAAAACTAAATTTGGATTATATGAGTGGTTAGTAATGCCTTTTGGTTTAACTAATGCACCTAGTACTTTTATGCGATTGATGAATGAAGTTTTAAGGGTTTTTATTGGGCGATTTATGGTAGTTTACTTTGATGATATCTTGATTTATAGCAAGTCTTTGGATGAACATATGGATCACTTGCGTGCTATTTTTAATGCTTTACGCGATGCATGTTTATTTGGTAACCTTAAGAAGTGCATCTTTTGCACGGATCGAGTCTCTTTTCTTGGATATGTTGTTACTCCACAGGGAATTGAGGTGGATGAGACAAAAATTGAAGCCATTAGGAGCTTGCCAGTACCCCAATCCATCACACAGGTGAGGAGTTTTCTTGGTCTTGCAGGTTTCTACCGCCGCTTTGTCAAGGATTTCAGCACCTTTGCTGCCCCATTACATGAGTTGACAAAGAAGGGCGTGGTGTTCCAATGGGGTAAGGCACAAGAGGAGTCATTTGAGACGTTAAAAGGTAAGCTTACACACGCACCATTGCTGCAACTTCCAAACTTTGGTAAGACTTTTGAGTTAGAATGTGATACTAGTGGAGTTGGCATTGGAGGTGTTTTGATGCAAGATGGTAAACCTGTGGCATACTTTAGCGAAAAATTGCATGGTCCTGTTTTAAATTACTCTACGTATGATAAGGAATTGTATGCTCTTGTACGTTCTTTAGAGACATGGCATCATTATTTGTGGCCTAAGGAATTTGTTATACATTCAGATCATGAATCACTTAAGTATCTTCGTTCTCAAAATAATCTGAATCGTCGACATGCTAAGTGGGTTGAATTTATTGAATCCTTTCCTTATGTTATCAAACACAAGAAAGGAGAGGATAATATAATTGCTGATGCTTTGTCTAGATGACATACTATGTTGTCCCAACTTGATTGTAAGATTATTGGGCTTGAAACAATAAAAGAACAATATGCACTTGATCCTGATTTTAAAGATGTGTCGCTGAATTGTAAAGAGGGACATACGTGGAACAAGTATGTGATAAATGATGGATTTGTGTTTAGAGCTAACCGTCTATGCATTCTAGTTGGTTCTGTTCGTCTTTTGTTGCTACAGGAAGCGCATGGAGGAGGATTGATGGGCCATTTTGGTGCTAAAAATACGGTAGCTGTTTTGGCCACACATTTCTTTTGGCCACAGATGAAGAGAGATGTTGAGCGGTTCGTGGCATGCTGCACCACATGTCAAAAAGCTAAGTCTCGCTTGAATCCACATGGGTTGTATATGCCTCTTCCTGTTCCTTCTATTCCTTGGACAAATATTTCGATAGACTTTGTTTTAGGATTGCCTAGGACCAAGAGGGGAAGGGATAGTATTTTTGTGGTTGTGGATCGATTTTCTAAGATGGCACATTTTATACCATGTCATAAAAGTGATGATGCAACTCATATTGCTGACCTCTTTTTCCAAGATATTATTCGTTTGCATGGTATGCCGTCTACTATTGTTTCAGATCACGACGCCAAATTTTGAGTCACTTCTGGCGAACTCTATGGAATAAGTTGGGCACAAAATTGTTGTTTTCAACAACTTATCACCCACAAATAGATGGACAAACAGAGATAGTGAACCGCACTTTGGGCACCATGCTGAGAGCTGTTTTGAAGAAAATTTAAAGATGTGGGAAGAATGTTTGCCTCATGTGGAGTTTGCATACAATCGGGTGACACATTCTTCCACCAAGGTAAGTCCTTTTTAGGTAGTGTATGGTTTTAACCCTCGTGCTCCAATTGATCTTTTGCCTTTACCTACCCATGAAAGAACACATAGTGATGCTAGTGCACGTGCTAAATTTATTCGTAAGTTACATGAAACCACTAAAGAAAATATTGAAAAGATGAATGAAAAGTATAGAATTGCTGGTAGTGAAGGTAGAAAAGAACTTAAACTTGAACCAGGTGATTTAGTATAGTTACATTTGAGAAAAGCCAGGTTTTCAGGGCTGCGTAAGTCAAAATTAATGCCAAGAGCTGCTGGTCCTTATAAAATTATTAATAAAATAAATGATAATGCATACAAACTTGAGTTGCCACCAGAGTTCGGGGTTAGTCCTTCTTTCAACATTTCAGATTTGAAGCCGTATTTGGGAGAAGAAGATGACCTTGAGTCAAGGACGACTCCAATTCAAGAGGGGGAGGATGATGAGGACATCACTCCATTGGATGCACAAGATGATCCTCCGCTGGACATTCAAGGTACAATCACAAGAGCTCGCGCACGATAATTAAATTTACAGGTGAGCTCGTTCTTAAGGAAGTCTTTTTATGATTTTGAGAATAGATTGCTATCTAATGATTATATTATACTTAGGAATCATGCAGAGGACTAAGGGATGCATAAGGGATGGCTTGGAGGTGTGGAGGACCAGCAAGGGCGCCCAAGTCAAGGTGGAGACCCAAACCGAGTCGACTTCGAGCCTGTTTCGGAGTCCAAGACTAGTGTGGAGTAAAGCGGACGCCCAGGACGCATCCAGACTCCTTTTTTTATGATTCACCTATGGATGGAAAGACAATTTTATAAGGAAACCAATGGCATTGGTTTGAGGTCAAAATTCCTTCGAAGTCATTGTGAAACATCGAAACAAGTTAGCGTCCAGAATCTGTTCCGGTGCTGTGTCACCGTTTTTGGTCCGTTGGGCCGTGTATCGTTGTTGAGCCCATTAGGGTGGCGCGTCCAGGGGTGGCGATGACCCTTAGTCCTCTATAACCAGCCGCCACCTCTCTCGTTAGGTTTTGGGTTTTGCTTAGATTATTCTGTTCACAACAGTTTCACCGCACCATCGGTTTGTGAGACCCCAACTCGTGACATTAATCATTCATCTATAATTGGTTGCATTCTTTCGTGTTCTTGCTTGTGTTCTTCGATTAGCAGGCAAAGGACTCAGCCTTCTTGGAGAGGTCGACTGTGCTTCGACGGTCGATAACCAGATAAGACGTGGTGCTGTGATTGCGGGGTTCAGAGCCGAGTTGTTCGGAAGCCGGATCGAATTGTGTCGCGATTCCACCAAATCGAGAGTTATTGGAACCTTTCGGAAGATCGGGAACCCTAGTTCACATCATTTTACTCATCCAAACTTTACCAGTACAGTTGATGGCGTAGGAGCAGGATTCAGGTTGTATACCTCTATCTCTTATGTATCCATGATAGGTCAAAGCCTCCATGAATATGACAAACTCAACAAAAGTGGCTGACCTTGCAATTGAAAACTCTTCTAAATGTGTTCGCAGGTCGTTAGACTAGAATCAGTTTCCTTCACTTTGAAAACCTTAAATTTCATGCAGGGGGTTACATGAATAAGGATCATTTGAGCACAATGAATTCTTGCACAAAAAATGTATGGAAATTTCATATACCTGACCACAATAAGTACCATCGTGGCATACAAATCATATGTTCTTTTGCCATAAAGTCTAAACATCCAAGGCGTTCAGATCGTTGTACATATAATGCAAAATATAAATTAATAGATTATGGTAGTTACCTCGACATTCATATTTCCGTTGACCTCCTATTATTGTTGGATTGACGGATCAACTTCTCAACCAAGGTCTTCAACTTTGAGTGGTCATTATCCTGTTCAACCAGTTGTGCCATTGCCTAATTATTCAAGGAGTAAATTTTTTGTCGGCTGTTCTTTATCTTATCATCATTTTCTTCACGGGTCTTTCGTAAGTTCATTTGCAATAGCACGTTCCTATACTATCATGTGGGCAAAGAAAGCACGCTCTGCTCAGATAACGTTTTCTTCAGCTGGGAATCTGCTATTTTTCAATTCTTTTGCCAAAATCAGAAAGCTCTTTCTGTTCCACTTTGTCCAGCTAGGCATGTTGATGCGATATGTACTCACCATTTTAATGTTGCTGTTCTATCTTGCAGATGTCAGTTTTGGTACTCTCAAGTTGTAATCTTCAATTTCATATTGTTCTGTCCATCTTAAATTTGGTAACCTTCTCCTCAGACTCTTGTAGGCACCTTTGAACTTGTCTTATAGAATTAGTTCAGAGGTCCCTGCAAGAGTTCGAGGAGAAGGTTATCGAACATAAGAATGGCTGGAACAATATGGGTTTCAAGATACATCTTAAGCGCGCCAAAGCTGGCATCAGCGAGATAGAACAAAAACATCAAAATAATGAGTACCTAACTCATCAGTGTGCCCAGCTGGACAAAGCTTTCTGACTTTGGCAATAGAAAAAAAGGAATAAATTGCCTTGAAGAAAGCGTTATTTGATTGGTATGCTCTCTTTGCCCACATGATAGCACATTGTGCTATCTCAAATGAAGTATTAGGAAAGACCTATGAATGAAATGACGAGAAGATAAAGAACGAGCGGCAAACAAATGGACCCCTTGAATAATCTAGCAAGCGCACAACCGGTAGAGTGGTAGAATGACTGTTCAAAGTTAAAGTCCCTGATTAAGAACTAGATCCCCTTGATCCAACAAGGAGTTGTATGGCAATATGAATGTCGAGGTAACTATATTTTGTATTATATAGACAATGATGAATGCCTAATGTTTGGACTTTAAAGTATTAGATCATATGATTTGTATGTCACGTTGGTACTTCTTGATAGCAGTGGACAACTTGTTTCCCGGCATATGACATTTTTGTACATTTTTTTGTCTATCTATCGTTGTGCTCAAATGATTCTTATTTTTGTAATCCCTACAAGTTGGATGTGGTTATGAAATTTAAGGTTTTCAAAGTGAAGGAACTTTATTCCAATGACCTTTGAGGACATTTGAGAGAATGTTCAATTAAAAGGCCAGCCACTTCTGTTGACTTCACCGTGTTCGTGGAGGCTTGACCTATCATGGTGTATAAGAGACATAGAGGTATACATTCATGGAGGCTTTGACCTCATGGATATATAAGATACGCATAGGTATACTACCTCAATCCTGCTCCTAGGATTAAGCCGACAAGTGTATTGGTAAAGATTGTGGGAGTGGAAGAGATAAACCAAATAGTACATGATGATGCTCAAGAGGGGACTAAGATATGTCAATCATTGACCAAGCACCAAACACTAATGTTATAACATCTAATGAACTTGTAATGTAGGAGTAGATGCAAACAAGGATTCCATGAGTCTAATGAGGAAGTTGACAAAACATCTAATGCAAGCATGTTATCGAATAGTAAGTACCGAGAGCATGTAGGCGGCTGGCCATATTTTTCATAATTACATATTTCTTCAAAGTATAGGTTTCTTAGCTCTTGGATTGTAGGATTTTGTTTTTTTGTTTGGACAAGTCTTGTTCGATTGTACTTGTTGAATTAATTGGCATCATTCAATGTTTAAATTGGTCATAGATTACCTATTGATGTGTGTCCTTGCGAAACCTTTGTTCAACATCATCCTACCATCTGTCGCAGTCTTCGGCATGCTGCGAAGCCTTTGTACATAGCCGCTCCTCTTGGTGGTGTCCTCCAGTGGCCAACTGCTCTCTCTCCTGTCCACTTATACCATCATATGTTGCATGAGGCCTGGTCGAGCAGCACTCGATAGGCCCTAGCCTCGGTTCCTGGCTTTGCCCCTGTCGCTCCATGGCCCCGCACGGCCGGCGGCCGCCCCCACTAGGGCAATCACTGCGTGCGGACAGGGACAGCGTGCCTTGCCAAATGTTTGAACAACAGGACCCAAGCGTTCGACATTGGTGGTAAGTACGTACGTTCCTATGACTCTACAGGACATGCAACATATGATGGGCCTCTCAGTACAATGCAAGGGAACGATGTGAATTTACGTACTCAAGCAACCACGAACCGTGAGTTGATCACTGCTTATGCAAGTGAGAACAAACTTATGCCAAACCTTAGGGGGATTAGAGATTAGCTCGTGCTTCTAATTAAGTAACGGGTAACGACACTCACGAAAAGAACTTAGAGTACAACTTTCGTTACAAAAGACAGCACAACCATCGGCCCATCCTTTCGGCACGTTGTAGCCACTCACGAAGGCTATTTGGCGCACCGCGTCAGTTGGATTAGCGGCGCACGCCGCCGGAACAGGGAAAGAAGAGGCGCATGTGGGGGGCAGGGGCAGCCGGCGGTTGGAGCAGCCGCGGCGCGGCCAAGGCGGTGGCAGCGGCGGTGTCACCGGGGGTCCCTTGAGATTAGGATTCCGCCGCCGTCTCCTGAGCTTAGGGTTCCGGTGGCGGTGGCTACGGCAAATGTTAGGTTTCCAGCGACCTCTCTCTCCCTCCTATCTCCTCTCTGACTATAGAAATGCCCAGCCGGCCTAGTGGCGGCCGTGACGCGATGGTATTGGCGGGTTGAGGGTGGCAAGCGAGGCAGCAGGGTGCCGCCAAGTGGGCCGTGGCTAGGTAGACAGCGGAGGCGAACTCTGTCGAGCGACGGCGAGAGGAGGGATGGAGAAGGAGGGGCCGCCGCGGGCACATTAGGGCTCGCCAGAGCGACCCCTAGCGCGCCCGCGGCGGAGGCTGTGGGCGGCGGGGTCGTGCGGGCGCGGGCACGGGTGAGGTGGAGAAGATGAATAGTGTGTGCGCCGATACGCGTGCTGGCAACACGCACGCCAGTACACGTGCTGGCACATGCACGCCGTGTAGTCTCTCCCAGCCACTACCTTGAAAGTCCTCCGCTAGCGTGATCCACCACCACTGGCTAAACCCTTGATGGTGACGCACCCAGATCGCATCGGCCCACCATGGCCGTTTCTAGAATTTAGGCCTGCTACACCTGTGGCTCTGGATAGAGCTGTTAGCTGGGCTGCGTCTGGATGAAAGGTGAGTGAGGCTAATAATGGGTCAGAAAAACGGAAAAGAAAGAAGAATCGTGCGTCCCGTGTAAGAGCAGCTCCAAAACGGTTTTAAATATTTTATTTAAAATTGGGAGTTTACCGAGTCCCAAATAAATACGACAAAGGTAAAAAAAGTTAATCTCCAACGGTTTGCCATTACTCACATGGCAAAAAACGAATTTGTGGCAAAAAAGGAAACCCGACGGCGCGGAAGGGAAAAGCGTGCACGGAAGTAGCACGCGAGACGGAATGCCAAGTCGATCGCGAGCTTACATATATGTCAAACCGTTGGATACGAGTTTTGTAAATTTTTGTGCAAAAACAAGAATGCAAAGTTTATTTGCAAAACCGTTGGAGTTGCTCTAAATGAACTTCTAAAGAGTGGCTTATGTGACCACAGCCCCTTGCACTCACAGGGTGACTTCTACAGAGTTCACTTCGCTAAAAAAATAAAAAAAAATCAACTCTCTTCCGGGTGTAGGGCGAAAGGTCTGAACAGAAAATGATGTCACCGTAATAAAGAACATTTTTTTCCTTACGATTACGATAACCTCCTAACTGAGATATCTTAACATGAAAAGATACATCACCCAATTAACTCAAGTTTAGCTAGCTAAAATTTCAAAGCAAAACTTTAGCTAATTAAAAGTTCTCCTAGCTAAACTTTAGTTGGATGTTTGATCCTCTAGCTAATAGACTCAGCTAAGTTTTAGCTGGGTTGAAACGGCTAAACTCATCTAAAGTTTAGTTGCTCTTTTAGCTGGCCGTGTAAGGATTCCTAGCAGCTAAATTTAGCTGGTGGACTAAAATAAGCCCTAAGTATATCATGAAAAGATATAATTCTGACAAATATATTAGCATGTACAGTGCCATGAATCAAATCATTAGGTAGCTTTTGCGATCAAATCTTTGAGCTTCCTTTTGTTTTAAGTATAAAGCAAGGATCCAGCAAGACTACAACAGGAATGGGGCATCTAAAGGCAATAGAGAAGGCACATGCCAATCATTTATCTGAGCGCAACTAATGATGTGAAGCTAAGGTACTTGTGCCTTTGTGCCCATATATGTAACAAGTATGAAATGTGCAT
This sequence comes from Bothriochloa decipiens, assembly GCA_023333625.1. Classification (NCBI taxonomy): domain Eukaryota; kingdom Viridiplantae; phylum Streptophyta; class Magnoliopsida; order Poales; family Poaceae; genus Bothriochloa; species Bothriochloa decipiens. The sequence goes on along the minus strand of CM041637.1, from coordinate 23,745,708 downwards.
CCAATCATTACTTAATTCTGCCTTAGTCTATAATAATGTATATACATCTTCTTTTTAATCATTAGTAGAATATTCTTTTATATTTGCAGGCAATCATAAGAGGTCTTGAAAAGGTGATGTCGCATGATACCAAAATCACTCACTTTCTGTGACCTTTCGACCAACGCGCGCACTCCATTCCATCCATATGCACACAGATAAAACCTGAATTTTGTTTCGATGCATCGATGAGAAAGTGTAGATGCCACACTGTTCCTTGGTCACCCGCCATGTTAACGGTTACATGTTCATATTAACTGATGATACCTTGCGTATTTATTGCAGTGTGAAAACCGGTATGATAATGCAAGGTTCGCGCGCGTCAGTTCAAACAAAGACGAAGGTTGAAGAGGCGATTACTAAGGGAGCAGCAGCTGTTAGATGGAAATGGAAGTAGACGTAAACGAGCATGCGTTGGCCGGGTACGGGGATGATCAATGTGCAAAAATACGCGGTTATTCCAAGTGTGTGAAGTGATTATTAATGGCATATTCTTTCAGATGACTTGTGAAAAATTCTTCTATCGTCAAAAGGCAGAATGCCAAGCAAGCAGATAGAATCTGAAGCTACTTTTGCAGAATTCGTTGAGTATAATTTTCATAGTACATTCTTTGACCCTGCTTTTGGCTTCCTGTTTTTTTTTTCAAATGGATGGAAATAAAGAGATGCTAAACAACCATTTCAAGTGAGATAGAGTGATAAGTTGCATAGTTGTTTCACCAACCTTACAACTTTATCACGGCACATGGCTCGCAAAACCATTTTCATATCCCATCAAAGTTCACAACAGTTTTTTTTTTACAACTCACATTTGAACCAAACAAACCAATTTTTTGATCTTTGCTTGTTTCAAGCATGGTACCATACACTTCTATCCTGTGGAGTTTCTCCAACAAGGAGCATCACACTAGTATATAAACTATTTTTACAGGCTAGTTGTTTTTCTTAACAGGGGGGGAACACCCGTGCTGCCTGTATTAAATGGTCTCTTTAAGGATTAGAACCTATAATCTTCAACACACATAGTATCTTTTTTGCTATCAACACACATATAAGTATATCTATACTGTTAGAATTTCTAACTCTCAATCAATGGGCTAACCCTAGAAGAGTAGCAATATAGTATGTCATACATGGGCCTCATGGGCCTAGCCACATGGGCCTAATATACTCATACTCCAACACCCTCCGCAGTTTAGCCTACTGGCGCAGCGGAGTTACATACTGAACATGAAAAGAAGCACACACACTAGCCCCCCCATAGACGCAACTAGCCACCGGTGATGTTGAGGCTGGAGCGAAACTCGGTGAAGGTGGAGGACTGGAGGCCCTTGGTAAAGATGTCGACAAACTGGGAGGTAGTCGGGATGTGAAGGACCCGAACATCACCGATGGCGACTCGATCACGGACAAACTGTAGATCAATCTCCACATGCTTGGTCCTCTGGTGCTGAACAGGGTTGGTGGAGAGGTACACCGCACTGACATTATCGCAGTAGACCAGCGTCCTCTGGGAGAGAGGGCTGTGGAGCTCGGTGAGGAGCTATCAGAGCCAGAAGGCGTCAGCCACGCCGTTAGCAACAGCGCGGTACTCCGCCTCGGCACTGGAGTGGGAGACCACTAGCTGGCGCTTGGACGACCAGGACACCAGGTTGCCGCCTAGGAAGACAGTGTAGCCAGAGGTGGAGCTCCGAGTGTCTGGACACCCGGCCCAATCAGCGTCAGTGTAGACGATGAGCTCGGTGGAGGAAGACCGGTGAAGGAGCAGACCGTAGTCGACGGTGCCGTGGAGGTAGCGGAGGAGGCGCTTGAGAGCAGTGAGGTGGTGCTCTCGAGGATCATGCATGTGAAGACATACCTGCTGCACTGCATAGGTAATGTCTGGCCTGGTGAAGGTGAGGTACTGAAGTGGACCAGCAAGACTCCGGTAGGCAGTGGGATCTGCTAGTGGGTTTCCCTCGGCCTCTGACAGCTTACCCTGTATGTCAACCGGAGTGGAACAGGGCTTGCAGGTAGTCATCCCAGCTCGCTCCAGGATATCAAGAGTGTACTGCCACTGGTGAAGAAGTAGCCCAGTGAGGCGAGGCTCAACAGTGACCCCGAGGAAGTGGTGGAGCACACCGAGATCCTTCACAGGAAACTCCTTCTGAAGAGAACTGATAATGCGGCAGAGTAGAAATGGACTGGAGGCGGTGAGGAAAATATCATCAACATAGAGCAGCAGGTAGGCAGTCTCAGCTCCGTGGTGATAGATGAACAGAGACGTATCTGACTTGGCCTCCACAAAGCCCAGTGACAACAGGAAAGCAACAAGTCAAGAGTGCCACGCCCGAGGGGCCTGTTTGAGGCCGTAGAGAGACTTGTTGAGCTGGCAGACCATGTCGGGACAAGAAGAGTCAACAAACCCCGCCGGCTGACTACAGTAGACTGTCTCATTGAGAGTCCCATGCAGAAAAGTATTCTTGACGTCCAGCTGATGCACGGGCCAGGAGTGAGCTAGAGCCAGTGAGAGCACCGTGCGAACGATGGCCGGCTTCACCACTGGGCTGAAAGTCTCATCATAGTCGACCCCGGGGCGCTGAGTAAAACCTCGAAGAACCCAACGAGACTTGTACCTCTCAAGGATACCATCATCCCGCCGCTTGTGAGTCCATATCCACTTGCCGGTGATGACGTTGGAGCCGGGTGGACGGGGCACCAGATCCCATGTCTGGTTGGTGAGGAGAGCCGCGTACTCCTCTTCCATCGTGCGGCGCCAGTGAGGATTCAACAAGGCGTCATGAATGGAAGATGGTACAGGAGAGACCTGCGGGTAGCCGGGCATCGCCGCAAGAGCCCAGGACGACAGGGTACCAGTCGTGTGCCGTGTCACCATAGGGTGAACATGTCACCGGTGTCAGTGAAGGAGCGGTGGGTGGTACACCGATGGGATGACACGGGCAGCCGACAGCCGCGGCTGTGGTGTAGGCGTCCTCGGCGGAGAAGAGGCCACCGGTAGTGACTGAGGCAGCAGAGCCACTCATGCACAACGCTAGTAGACGTGCACCGGCTAGGCGAAACACGCAGGAGGTGTGGGAGCCGGTGCAAAAACTGGCGTCCCCACACCCACGTCAGGCGTAGGGGCAGGAGCAGCACCGGAGGGTGATGCCTCCGAGCCCAGGCAGGGCGCAGGGCCAGGGGCATCACTGGTGAGCGACGAGCCGGGGCACGGGCCCAGTGAAGGGCACGGAGTAGCAGCACCTGCAGGAGACAATGGTAAAGGTGGCTGGACTGCCATGTCAGTGGGAAACAGAGAGAAGGGGTCAAGGTTAGGGGTGGAGGTGGTGGTGGTGGAGAAAGGGAAGACAGACTCATCGAACACCACATGGCGGGAGATGAGGACTCGACGAGAGGTGAGTTCAAAGCAGAGGTAACCCTTATGATCTGAGGAATACCCAAAGAAGACACACAGAGTTGAACGAGGGGCCACCTTGTGGGGAGCGGTGGCAGTGGTGTTAGGGTAACACACGTACCCAAAGACCCGAAGGTGGTCATACCGAGGAGGGGTACTGAAAAGAGCGTGGTGTGGCGTAGAAGCTGGGCAAGCAGTGGAAGGAAGGCGGTTAAGGAGATAGGTGGAGGTGTGCATACTCTCAGCCCATAAGCGAGCAGGAAGGGATGCCTGGAGCAAAAGGGTGCGCATGGTGTCGTTGGTGGTGCGGATCATGCGCTCCGCCTTGCCATTCTGGGGGAGGTGTACGAGCAAGACATGCGCAATTAGACACCGTGAGAGAGGAAGAAAGCGCATGAGGTGGTGTTATCAAACTCACGGCCATTGTCACATTGGACGGCCTTGATGGTGAGGCCGAACTGAGTAGACACCTAGGCGAAGAAGTAGAGAAGTGCGAGAAAAGCATCAGACTTCGCACACAAGGGAAATGTCCATGAATAGTGAGAGAAATCATCAACCACCACAAGATAGTGTTTATAGCCAGAAATACTGATGACAGGAGATGTCCATACGTCATAGTGTACAAGATCAAACACATGAGTAGCATGGAAAGTAGAAGAATGAAAAGGAAGACGAACATGATGGCCCAGCTGGCAAGCATGACACAAATGCTTATTGTGAGCCCGAGTACACTGAATGTCGGAACTACGACTAAGCTGCATCAGAGCATCACATCCAGGGTGGCCGAGACGACGGTGCCAAGTGGTGGAGGAAGTAGTGGCGACGAAAACAGCAGACAAAGTGCACGGTGAAGAAGGCGAAGCAGACGCTGGAAACTGATGGGTGTAAAGGGGCCCCGTGCTGTCACATCAGAGAAGAGGACATCGGGAAGCCAAATCCTTCACAATAAGACCAGAAGAGTCAAATTCAATAGAACAGGAATTGTCAGCTATGAAATGATAAATAGATAGAAGGTTGTGAACCATAGAGGGGGCAATAAGTACATCAGGAAGACGAAAAGAGCCATGAGTGCCAGCGGCACCCACGGACGTGACAGGAAGACACGAACCATTTGCGACCATGATGGACGAAGGGTGCGAGGAAGAAGGAGGGTGAACAGAAGATAGTATACCAGGTTTGGGAGTGGTGTGGTAAGTAGCACTCGAGTCGGTGACCCACTCTAGTCCGACAGGAGGTATCAGGGCCATGGTGCTGAAGGTGGAGGCCAAGGCCACCGAGTCCCAACCGACGGGCCCAGGCGAGGCGCCGGGAGGTGTCACCCACGTTCCGGGCGAGGTGCCGAGAGGTGTAGCCCACGGAGGCGCAGAGTGAAACCCCGGAGGAGCACCAGTGAGCATGGCCGCTGGCGGGCGAGTCTCACCGCCGGGAGCCTGGAAGGGCCACATGCAGATGCGCCCTGCCCACGGGTTGTTGAAGGAGGGCCAGGGTGTACCCCATGGAGGCGTGGGTGCCGGGTTGCTCCTAGGCCAGCACCCGCACCACCCCCTCCGCGGCGATGGCGGCCACCACGCCTCCCACCCCTACTCAGCCCGGGGGGAGGAGGACCAAGGAGAGACGACGGCAGTGGAGCAGATGGATGCGACGGAGCAGATGGATGCGCGGAGGAGTAGCGACAAGGGCAGTCGAGGAAGACAAGGACCCCGGTGTAGAGGTGGACCCAGGATGGATGCCCTGAGTGAGCTCCTCCATGACCAGGTCGTCATGGACCTGCACGAAGGTGGGGAAGGGCCGCTACCGGGTGATCCACGTCCGGAGGTGGGCGTAGCGATCACTGAGCCCGTGGAGGACGTTGAGGACCAGGATGCGGTCCTCCATGGGCCAACCAAGGTCACCGAGGGAGTTGGCCATGCCCTTCATCCGGTGGTAGAACTTGCTGATGGAGAGGTCACCCTAGACGAAGGTACGGAAGCTCGCATCGAGACACAGAGCCTGGGCCTAGGAATTGCCTAGAAACTGGCCCTCGAGTGCGAGCCAGGCCCGGCGAGCATCGACGGAGTTGTGGACGAGGTCGTAGAGGTCGAGGGAGATCGTCCCGATGATCCAGGAGAGCACGATGCTGTCAAGATGCAGCCATGAGGGGGTCTAGACCGCGACCGAGGTGTCAATGAGGACATGGTCGTCGAGGGCATAGCGACGGAGGGTGAGGAGGACCAGGTCCCGCCAAAGAGCATAGGCGGGCGACTCAGGCTCGAGGATGACCAGGACAAGGAGCTGGATGTTCTAGACACTCTCGGCCTGGTAGTGGAGCTGCGCCACGAGCGGATCGGCCGGATTATGCCAGATGACCATGGTGTGGGACACGCGGTGGTCCAACAAGCTGGAGGAGGTGGCCCCGACGTCATGGGAGGTAGGAAGGACGAGGAGCTGCTTCGCCTTGAAAATCTGGCAGGCCAGTGCATCGGCCGCTCGTGCTCGCACTCCCAAGCGAGGGCAGCTGCACGTACACGGGCCTGGCTCACCGCGACAGCGGCCCGGGCAGCGATGAGGGCAGTGGCGAGGGCGGTGTTGGGTGATAGAATCACACAAGTGAAGTATGAGGGTAAAACTACATGCAAATTGCAATTGTATTTCAATCTGTCCCAACATTTTACACCCCAGGGGGTATTTATAGACCCCCTGGCTTCGCTATCCACTGAAACTTTACCAAACAGATCATAACACCACTTATTCAACCAGCTACATATATCAACGAAGTAGCACAGCTCACTTCACTACTGTCTTCTTGACTTCCTAAACAACTTCAGGCTTCTGACCAAATTTATGACTTCACAGGTCGCCTTGTTTATTCTTACGCGAAGCCGCCACGTCATCTTCACTGAGCGCCTAAAGTGCGGTGAAGTCATCTTCGCCAGTCAGCTTGAAACATGCGAAAATACGCAAGTAAAGATGAAAACAGTTACAGCGAAGTGTTTATGTTATCTTCGCTGGACATGTTTATAATGAGATCTTTTTCTCCAAAGTTTGGAAAGGATATTTGTATGTCAAAACTGTTCCCCAACAGGCGGAGTCGGGGCTCTCCATGTGGGGCGACAGAGGAGGTGGGGCGGGGAACGGAGTCGCGCCGGCCTGGGTACCCGAGCCCCCAGCCCCTACACCCCTCGCCAGGGTGAGAGGGGTGGGGGTCCATGGCGGCATGCCTAGGGGAGGGGCGGCGGTGGCCAGGGCGTCCGCATCCTCGGAGCCGACGCCTGGGCCTCCCGCGCCCGCGCCTGGGGGGTCCCCGGCATTCGCACCACGGGGAGCCCCGGCGCCGACGCCGGCGCCTGGAGCACGCGCCCCCGGGGGGCCGCACGCGGCCGAGGGGCCACCGGTACCCATGCCAGCGACGTAGGTTGGCGAGAAAGAGGGGGAAAGGAGTGGAAGTAGGTTGGGGAGGGAGGAGGACGGGGAGGCCGGCCAGCCATTGCTGCGGTGGCGGCGACGGCGATGGGCCGGCCGGTGGCGGCTGGCGGCTGGGTGGGGGAGGAGAGGGAGAGAGAGAAAACCCTAGCTCGATACCATGTTAAATTTCTAATTCTCAATCAATGGGCTAACCCTACAAGGGTAGTAATCTAGTATGTCATAAATGAGCCTCATGGGCCTAGCCACATGGGCCTAATATACTCATACTCCATCATATACCACTGCACTACACATTGATTTGTGACTATATATAGGATGATATATTTTTTCAACATTTTCTGTATCTTGTATTGAATATATTTCAACCAATAAATGATTTCAAATCAAAACATTGTTTAATTACAAAATTTTATCGAGCTCTACAAATTCGATGTAGGATATCTGTACCCAAAATAGACTGAATTTTTTTAAAAATAATTTTCAAAATCTAAAATTTTAAATGAATATTTGGGAGTAAATGTTTTTAAATAAAAAACTTGTCAACAATAAAGTTATAGATTGCAATGACAACTAAAATTTTTGTATATATCATGTTAGTGTCCAATGTTGTTTGAAATTTATAATTTCAAATCTTAGAACATAAAACAAATATTTGGGAATCTGTATTACCTTGAATCAAAATTGTTACCTATAATGTTGTAATTTATTTGAGAACTACAACTTTTCTATAGATTATGTCAGCATCCAAGGTTGTTTGAAAATTTTAAATTTCAAAATATAAGAGGTTTAAACTAATTTTTGTTACTCTAAACATTTTGAAAAGAAAGTTTACCAACTAAAATGTTGTAGATCACATAAAGCTCTACAATTCATTGTATAAAGTCTATCTGCATGCGAGTTCATATGAAAAATTTATGAATTTTTTATGAGATAACTATCTTAAGAGATGGGCTCTTAAAATGGTTGCCTTTCTTAATCAATTTCTAGAGCCCGACACTTAGAATCATGCCACCTCTATTAGCAATCATTTTCAAAGGCAGTGACACATGAGATTAAACATAATTAAGGAGTTTGTCCACAAATGGCTTTCCTTTTAACAAACTTTGCCAAATCTAAGATTAGTCATTACATAGAATGTATTATATTTTATTATAAATTTAGAAATAACAACGAAGAGATTAGTGTGGATCGAGCGGTGCACATTTTACATTTCCAAACTAGATTTCATTCCTATAACTTTTACGCCTTCCATAATACGTGAAAGAACAAATACCAAGTTCTAAGAGAGGTATACCTCGTTGAAAAGATACAACTTTGTTTTGGAGAGATCGAGGAAGTTGTCTGTCTTTTACTAAGTTGAGGAAGTATTAAGAATTTTTTCATTATTAACCTATATTTTAGTAATAAGCTATGATGAAACCTACTTTCCGAATAAATTCTTTTAGTCACACACAATGTCATTTTAAACATTTTTTTCAATCTTTTTTAATAAAAATAATAGACTAACATATACTTTTAGAACTAACCCTTTTATAGGTGTATCAAATTAATAACTTATTATTTCAACCATATATAAAAGCATTTATAAGTAATAAATTAGTATGTAAAAATATTATTCAATAATAAAAAAAAGCGTACCCAGTGCCATAGGCTCCCGCACTGCGAGGTCTGGGGAAGGGAAAATAGCCAGCAGCCATCCCTGCACAAATTTGCAGAGGCTGGGGCTTGAACCCGGGACCTCTTGGTCACAGACGGTAAAGTTCTACCGCTTGCACCAGGGCCGCCCTTCCCTGGTTTAAGAAAAATAAAATAATGCATTGAAATGTAGTTTGTAATAAGGAGAGTTTAAGATTAAAACTAAATCAAGAAATTATTGAATTAATATTAACATCTATACACTTAAATATTATTTTTATATAATTAGTCATTACTTATTTGTCATAGAGATAGCTTTCAAATAATTTCATCATGTCCAATCCTCATGGATATGGATACAATTGGATATTACATGAACTTTTTTTTTCAAAATATAGATCTCAAATCTGATAAAGTCATGAGAAACGGATCTAGATATCTCTATATCAGAAATTAAAGAACACTAACATAAATTTCCATATTTATTTAATTTATTACTGAATAATATGAATTCGGACAAAATAGAAAACTGGACAATGGACATCTATCCATTTCTATTTCTACTGCTAATAATAAGTTGGTTTAGTTTCCCTAAAAAAAAAAGTTGGTTTAGTCGATTAGAATGAATGTTAGATGCTCAGAGTAGCTAGACCGGCGCTGGATGCAATGCAACAACTTGAGGAGGTCGGTGACGTTGATGCCATCATGCATCGTGCAGTCACCCTGCCCATGCCACCGCCGGTCCAAATCATTGGTTGACCACTTTCGCCGCCCCCTACCCACACCACACCAACGACCCAAATTTTATGTGGCGCCCGCGCATCCATGCCTACCTAGCTGATATCTCTCCATCACTCCCCTGCTAATCATTCTTATGATTGGCCATTAGTATCAGTACCACGACATTCAGTTGTTTATACTTCACAGTTTTGCTTTCCCGCCCTATATATACTCCTCCATGCAACCGCTCCATGCACCAGCAGCAACCACCTTCTCCGATCCTCTCCGCCTCAGCTCTCACATCAACAACGACCACAACTAACTCTCTATTCTGTGTTCTGTGTGACTGTGTGAGCGACAGAGCGAGGATGGACTTCTCCATCTCCTACCTCTTTTCGTCGCCGTCCTCGGAGAAGAAGTCCTCGAAGCGCCGGCAGCAGCAGCAGCAGCAGGACAACAATGGCAGCAACGAGACAAGGTACCTCGGGGTAAGGCGGCGGCCATGGGGCCGGTACGCAGCTGAGATCCGTGACCCGGCCACCAAGGAGCGGCACTGGCTCGGCACGTTCGACACCGCGGAGGAGGCCGCCATCGCCTACGACCGCGCCGCCCGCAACATCCGCGGCGCAAACGCCCGCACCAACTTCGCCTACCCCGACCTGCCGCCGGGCTCCTCCGTCACCCCGTACCTCTCCCCGGACCTCTCCGCCGACCAGCTCCAGCACTACTATTACGCCGCCGACCCCGTAGCACCCGCCGGCGCTCAGCTGACAACCCCGGCCTGTGATCATCAGTCCGCACATGGCGGCGCCGACGGCAACGACGCCTCCTATCATCAGTACCACCACGTGCCGGTGGAGATGCCGCCGTCCTATGGCTCTGCCGACGCGTCGTTAATGGCCGCATATGGCGGGAACGCTGCTGGTATGAGCATGTACTTCGAAGGCGGCAACGCCGCCGCCGTTGGCGACGACAGGGCGTGGTGCGACGCGTCGGAGCTGGAGTTCGGTGGTTACAACGACGACACGGCCTCGGCGGCGGCCAACGCGTCGCACGGAATGTACTTCGAGGAAGGGTACGTGCACAGCCCAATGTTTTCACCGATGCCGGCTGCCGACGAGGTCGTCGATGGGTTCCAGCTCGGCGGGTCGTCGTCGTCGTCTTCGTATTATTACTGATGATCCACGGCGCGGCTTGGCGCCCGCCGGAGGGAGCTACATTGCCTCCGGCGTGGTGAGTTGTATTTGTGGTGTGCCTGTTACATACTTCGCTACTACCTGTTTGACAATTGTTGTGTACAGTATATTAATCACGTGTATTGGTATAAGCAGTGCGCCTGTCTTATGGTTTTTGGTTATAGGAAATTTGTATGTACGTGCTTGTTTGTTTGGTATATGCAATTATATATAAGGTCAGTCGGCTTGTATTCTGTGTTCCATAGTATCCATAACATTTCGCCCTAAAACTCTAACTCTGCGAGCAAATGGATTGGATCCAAGGAATGAGATTACGTTTGAACTTACTATTGTCTTTTTCTAATAAGGAGTAAAACCTCGGTCAAGAGCTAATAGTGGGAATCTCTGCTATCTTCTCCACCGCCGTCGACCAGGAGGCCTCAGCTTGGGCATTCGGATTTAACCGACAATTCGGTTCGGTTTGTTCGGTTTCGAGAAACTAAGAGCCGATCGGTTGCTCAGAAAATCAAAAACCGAGAACTTTGCGGTTTTTAATTCGGTTTTTCGGTTTGTAACCGAGTAAACCGATGGAAGAACGAGGAATCAGAAAGTACACAACAATACACAATTTGAAGTCCGTGGTCGGGAAAGCTTGAGTGCTTGACGAGGGTGCTTGCACCGCAATCATCGTCCGAAGTCCGCAGATCTCCGTTGTTGAGCTCGCAACGCTCTAGCTCCTCCGTCCCGCGTCCGGCGTCCGCCGCTGCGGTCGCGCCGCCGTCCTGCCGCCCTCGTCCGCTCGTCCCGCATCCGGGGTCCACGCCGTCGCAGCTCGCCGCTTCACCCGCCGGCCGCCGCCGATGTGCCGCGCGCCGCTGCTGGGTGCCGCTACTCCAGTCTCCAGTGTCGCATATCTAGGTAGTGTTTGGAGAGGGACGAGTGTAGGAGTGGTGCGTTGCTGTCATGTTTGCGTGCGGCTGATAGGTGCTGGGCTATACTCCACTTGATGGGCCTTTGGATGGGCTGGATTGCTGGCTGTTGCTGTGTTTGCTGCTAGAAGCATGTCGCTGTTTGTGAGTAAATTGGTGCCTCGGTGCTTCGGTTGCACTGCGCCTGGAAACCGAAACCGACGCCGAACACCGAAGTTCACAAATTTTAAAACCGAATCAGAAACTGAAAACCGAAAACATCGAGATTTCAGTTCGGTTCGGTGCGGTTCGGTTTGGTTTTTGTCTAAATATGCCTAGGCTGGAGGAGGCCTGTGCTTCTTCTCTTTAAGTTGTGGTGATTAATTATTATAAGATTACTACTCTAGGTTATGGTGATAATAATAATAATATTATTATAAAATCTAGATCGAGATGGCAAGGCTTTTGGTTGCTGCTGCAGCAGCATTCAGGAGTAGGGTTGAAAACAATCAGTACAAATTCTATTCGGGTTTCGTCTTGATTTCTAAAATTAACCTGCTAGAGTTTACATTGATGGTCATCCTAACCTCTTTTAATATTTCATCATGGTAAATCCAAAAACGGATCAAATGATACAAATTTTTTCTGTCTTGAAATAAAAGGTATCCTATAAATATTAGGACATCTTATCTTATATACTCCTATAAAGCAAAACTCTACTAACTATTTTTCTCGACATATGCAAGTCATCTACTTAGGCAATGCACTATCACATACAATTAACATCCACTAAACAAAGCCTCACTAGCTGTTTATCTTAGCATGCAAGTGCCCAACTAGGCAATCTAGTAGCATACACAACTATAATGTCCATATCAGCAAGACACGTAAGCATTTTATTATTGACATCATCATATACATCTCTTAATTTTAGTGATTAATATTCTAACTCATTTATATTATTTCTTCGTATCCGCGGTAATGTGCACGAAATCCTCTTAGTATATTATTTTTTTGACAACCTCTTAGTATATTATTATATATGTGAGAAAAAATGACGCATGCGCAGCTCTCTCTGATTACGCAGTTTGGTAATGACACTAATAGTAATTGGTAAGTATGCATTGAATGTTTCCTTTCTAAAGTGAGTTTTGAAGTGACCTCTGTGCTTCTCTCATGGTACAATCCTCTTCCTGCGGAGCCTACTTTTTTTTTGAAACATTTCCGGTAGTTTTGGTAGATGAAGAGGGAATTGTGAGAGCGGACGTTCCTTTTAGAAGAGTAGAATCCAAATATAGTGTTGAACAAGTAGGTGTAACAGTGGAGTTCTATGGTGGAGAAATTAATGGAGGATTAGTTCCCCTTATAATTTAGGATAAATTTTGAATGCATAGATACCTTATATTTTAGGACTTAGAAAGTAGTTCAACATATTGGTCAATTAACATTAAAAGTCATCATTTTGGGGGAAAATTATAACATAAGAGCGTCTCCGGTGGTTCAAAAAAATGAGCACATTTGGTAGGTTCCTACAATAGTTTCGTCTCGCTCCTAAAATATAGAAGACAATTTTACACAGAAATCCTAGATTTTCAAGTCGACCAATTAGTCTTATACTTTTTCTCTCTCCTATATATTTGCATTGGAAACCATGCTCTTACTTCTTGTTCTTACCCATGTTCTTTCGCCTCTAAATTGACCTACTTGATACACGACTATATTTTTGTGAAACTGGATCAATTTCTTAAGTACGAAAAGATTGAGAATTGAGATAAAGAGCTATCAGAGAGTGGACTTTTTCAGTCTTGCCAAAAAATTAAGATTGTGAGTTGGTTTTGCAAACTCTTGAATACGCACGAAGAAAGTGATCTAAATCGTAGCCTTCGTTAGAAATAGAAAAAGTCACGGGATGAGATGAAGCCCAAGAATTTATAAATTCCAGCCCATAACTTTATATAGCCCCTAGTATTAGTTGGCCCAGGATTTCCAAATTGACAACAACTATCTAGCCCAATTTCTACTCCTCGAGCACCCGCAGAGGCCTCAGCGCGGCAACTTGCATTGCGTTTGGACAACCACATCAGGCCGTAGCGCTGCTTGCATTCCCAGTCGCACTGCTTGCGGTATTCTTTTTTTGTGATGCATGGAAATAATCTTGCGCAAGGGATCCGGCCCTTTCCTTACCCTCGGGCCCCAAATCACGAATTGACATCCCTATTCTTGGTTGCCTTCCGCGAATCACTACATTGCTTGCCTTGCATGCAGCGCGTCTTAGTTAGGGAACTAAACCACGTGGCATTCCATCTTTTAAGGAAATTATTATGTGTAACAAATAAACCAGTCATCTTTTAAGGGAATTATTAATTGGTTAGAGTTTTTTGGCGGACACCCTAGGTCCTCAGTTCAAACCCCGTGCAATGGGAGCGAATTTCAGATAGGACGGAAATAAAAATACTGTCGATGGCGTAGCCGAGGTTTGGGGGTCTTTTTGAAATACATACGGGATTGCGCGAGTCACTTTTCCCTTGATGAAATACATATGGATACGGGTGGGGCCCTCCCACTCCAGTCGCGCTTGGTTTGGATTTTTCTTTTCACAACCAGGCCGAATCGCCGGCATCTTAATGAAATACTGGGTGGACCTCTCACTCCGCTCATTTTGTGCGAGAAGTCCCACGACATCGTTTTTGGGTTGAAATATAGTCCTGGGATGAATATGATTTGCAACCAATATACAATTGTCGACGTTGTACTATATCTTTTTGTTCTCAAGCACATGGAAGAGATATAATATAGATCATTGTCGATACCCTGGAAACGGGTACCCCAGACCCCTGGTTTACCAAACTAAAACCCCGCAAAATCAGCATCTTGACCCCTCCGGTAACCTCCCGCGCTAACGTACGAAGGCCCATAGGCTGAGACATATCGGACTGGCCCGCGAACGAACAACGACGACCCAAAACCAAAGCCTGCTCGAGAGGCTACCGAACGGACTAGTACTGTATACGCGAGGGTACGATTCGAGCGACCCCTCGAGGACGGAACTTCATCCTTCGAACGAGCCTGCCCTCGAGGACGTAACTTCGCCCGCGAACGAGCCTCCCCTCGACGACGGAACTTCGCCCGGGCGAATGGGCAGCCCTCGAGGACAGTGCACCCCTCGGCCACCAACTCCCCCGTACGGATCCGAGCGCATTTAATGCGATCTATCTACCCCCGCCTAACCGTATGGCCACAGTTACGGTAACAGTTACAGGCGTGGCGGTCAAATCTGCTTTTACCGCCCATACCCCGGGATCCCGCAGGTCATATTACGCTGTTGCGCCATACCGAGCGCTGTGCCACGACCCGCACCGCCTCGAGACGTATAAACTAACGTGTTTTCCGTGTTTTCCGGGATTCGGTCTTATCCAGCGAAGCTCGATCTCCTCGGCACGACCCCCTCGACTCCGGCCAGGACCCTCGACCGTCGCCCCTCGATTTCACCGAGCGAACCCTCGAGCTGAACTTCAACAACTTCCGACGTAACGGCTGCAGGGCCTCCCATACCGACGTACATCACTACAGCGGCACCGACATGATCGGCCTCAACGTCGTACGTCATCAACGTCATGCGAACTCGAAATACATGTACACTTGTGCCCCTCCTTCATCTATAAAAGGAGGCGCCAGGGCGTTAGAGAAAGGGACCGGACTCAAATCAAGAGGATCTAGAGCATAGAAACATTAAGGCCCTAGATCATAGAGCGGCACCGTGAGCCTGTGCAAGGTCGAGAGCAAGGCGTCCGAACGCCAAAACTCCACCTCACACTCCTCACACCTGCTTGTATTTTCCCCTGTACTAGCACTTCGGTGCAAGATAACACGAATCATCCCCATCACCTGGTCGTTTGCGGTCTGGGGGCTCGATCTTGTGGGGCCTCTCAAAAGGACAACCAAAGGGTACACGCACCTGCTCGTTGCCGTCGATAAGTTTACCAAATGGATCGAGGCCTGGCCCATCAGCAACATCCGCTCCGAACAGGCGGTCGAGTTCTTCACTGACATCATCCATCGCTTCGGGGTCCCGAACGTCATCATCACTGACAACGGCACGCAGTTCACTGGCAAGAAGTTCTTGGATTTCTGCGATCGCCATCACATCCATGTGAATTGGTCCGCGGTTGCACATCCTCGAACTAACGGCCAGGTCGAGCGCACCAATGGCATGATTTTGCAGGGCCTCAAGCCAAGGATCCTCAAACGCCTCGGCGAGCACGGAAAAAAATGGGCCGCGGAGTTGCCATCGGTCCTATGGAGCTTAAGGACAACACCTAGTCGAGCCACGGGGTTCACCCCATTCTTCTTGGTCTATGGGTCCGAGGCCGTCCTCCCCACTGACCTCGAGTATGGTTCCCCTCGACTAAAGGCATACAACGAGCAAACCAACGAAGAAGCCCTCGCAAACGCCGTCGACCAGGTCGAGGAGGCTCGAGACATGGCGCTACTTCACTCCGCGAGGTATCAGCAAAAACTTCGACGCTACCACGACAAGCACGTGCGCCCGAGGGACTTCCAAGTTGGAGACCTCGTCCTACGTCGACGAAAGAGCGACAAAGGACGTCACAAGCTGACGCCACCATGGGAAGGCCCATACGCCGTAGCTGAGGTGCTAAAGCCCGGGATGTACAAGCTCGCTAACGACAAAGGTGAAATCCTCACCAACGCATGGAACATCGAACAGCTACGTCGTTTCTACCCTTAGGGCACCAGTGCCCTTGTACATTCTCGCATGTCTTGTACATTTCCGCATGACAAATATAAGGAGTACTTTCGATTATAAGTTCAAACTTGTAATTGTACATGCAAGAGGTAGCCTCGACCCTGTCTCACCAGAGTCGAGCCTCCCTCGGGGGCTAACGGGGGGGAACCCCCTAAGTTCCTAAAAATACGAACGATTTTTTCGCACGCCTCCCTTTTCGCTTCCCAACTAAGTTGACAATGCCTCGAACTCCCTAGGGTCGAGGGCTGTCGAGCCGGAGCTCTCCTACGCCTCCGGGCTACGGTACCTCCACTCGCTCCCCCCTCGAGGGATACGAGCTTGTGTCGAACGCTCAGTCGGGAAACAAAGGTCAGGCGAGCAAAACTCGAGCGCTTCTTCTTTCTCACACCTCGACACGCTTCGCGACTAAGTAGAAAACGCCTCGAACTCCCTAGGGGTCGAGGGCTATCGAGCCGAAGCTCTCCTACGCCTCCGGGCTACGGTACCTCCACTCGCTCCCCCCTCGAGGGATACGAGCTTGCGTCAAAAACTTAGTCAAAAAAGCAAAGTCTAGGTGAGAAGAAAGCAGAAAAGGTTCGAAAGCAAAATGACACATCACATTACGATAGATGTATTAATGTTCAAAAAGGGCTTTCGAAGCCACAATTGAATATAAGTTACAGAAAACTAATTCATTACATGGGCACCCTCGCCCAGTCTTGCCCTACAGGCTTGCCCCGTCGCCGTCCTCCTCGACATGGTACCCTCCATCCGCGGCGGGGAGGACTTTGCCCTCGAATAACTTCGCCAGCTCTCCCCCCGGCCTTTTCGCGTCGTTGATGAGCCCTCGGCAGCGCTCCTCATTCTCCGCATCGGTCTTTGAGATGTCTGGAACAAAGCCTTGGGCCACCACGTTCATGTCAAAAACGAAGCCGGAGGAGACCACTGCAAGCGCCCGCTTCACGCCAGTGTGAAGCGCCTCCCGCACGCGATCGCGAAGGGTGGCGTCGAGGTAGTAGATCCGGTCCACGAGCGCGGCACCCGGGATGTCTTCTTCGGCACCCTCGACGGGCCTGACCTCCCAGAGGGCGCAGAGCCCGTCGAGGGCAACCCGGAGCCGACCAAGAAGCGCCCCCTCCGCCGCAAGGCTCTC
Source organism: Bothriochloa decipiens (assembly GCA_023333625.1). NCBI lineage: Eukaryota > Viridiplantae > Streptophyta > Magnoliopsida > Poales > Poaceae > Bothriochloa > Bothriochloa decipiens. Next base: position 23,728,541 of record CM041637.1, on the reverse strand, counting down.
CTGCAGCGCCTTGGCGGTGGTCTGGGTTGCAAGCAGCTCGGACTCGACGCCTGAAACACAAAGCAAGAATCAGATAAACCATACGGAAAGAACAAAGATAAAAAACCCTTTGAGGAACTCACCAGCACAGCGAGTCTCAAGGGCGTTGCGATCCCCCAGCACGGCGTCGCGCTCCCCCCGAGCCTCGTCCCGCTCCCGCTGGGCCTCTTTGAAGGCTCGGGTCACCTCTGTCTTCTTGAAGCGGAGGGTCTCGAGGGCGCCACCAGCTAGGATGATGGCCTGCTCCTTGTCCTGGAGGGTGGCCTTCATTGCCCCGAGCTGGGTTTCCAGGCCGGTGGCACGGCTCTTCTCCTCCTAGACCAAGGCAGAGAGGGTGTTGCGCGTGGCGGAGACTTCAGCGAAGCTGGCCTCGAGCGAGCGGATGCGCTCCATGGAGCTCTGAGCCTCCGCCATGAGCAGCTCGACGCGCTCCTGGGCTCGAACGCTCTCGACCCTGGCCTTCTCTGATTCGGCCTTTGCCGCGTCAGCCTCCTCCCTGGCACGCTCGAGCTCCCCCTCGAGACGGGCGGCTTTCCCTCGAGCGGCATCAGAGTTCGCCCTCGCCCGGGCGGCCTCCTCTTTGGCCTTGGCAGCCTCCTCCCTCGTCCGCTTCAGCTCCTCATCGATCTCGGCCACCCTGCCCTGCGCAGAGCGGCCGGCTTCGAGCTGGCGAAGCACTTCCTCCTGGCTGTTGTGCGTTTCGTGGAGGAAGTCTGACTTGGAGTAGGACCGCCTCCGCGCCTCCTGGGGACAGGAAATCGAGGTTTAAGGCATCCCATACGAAAGAACTTAAAAAAACTACATACGGTTTAACACTGCGACTCACCGCGAGCTCGACGCCCAGTTTCAGCAAGTGCTGCAGCCACGCCCGGGACCGCTCGGCCTCCTCCCAGCACTCGACCTCCGCCGGGTCGTTCATCTCAATCCCCGGAGCGCTGGAATCACCGAGTTCCCAAAGCACGATGCGCTCCTTGCCCCAATGCGGAAGGACCATCTTGACCTTGGCTCGCGCCAAGGACTCCAATTCCCCCGGGATGTGAAACTCCGACGTAGCGTGGGCACTCCTCAGCCCGGGGTCGGACGTCGACCTCCTCAGCACGCCAGAAGCCGCCGTCTCCTCCGGCTGCTCCGTCGACGGTTGCGGCGCCTGATCCGGTGCTGCTTCCGGCGCCGTCGGAGGCAGCGGAGGTGTGGAGGCCGTCGCTTCACCCAACGCCACGACTTGTAGCGCCGGTGGGACCACCGTTGGCGCGTCTTCCGCCGGGCTCGGTACCGAGACATCCTCCGGTTGCGCCCCCGGCAGCCGCGGGACCGTCGACGCCTTCGACGCCGCTTCTCCTGCGGCTAGCAACTCGTCCAAAGTAATCATGGACACCTATTGTTTGGCCAGCCCGGAAGTCGCTTCCGCCTCCGATGTTTCAGGCGGTTGCTGCGCCGGCGGGTCCAGCAGTGCCGCGTCCCCCGGCGGCGTCTGCTGCACCCGCTAATGCTGGGGCGGGCCCCCAGTTTCCCCCTCTCTCCATCGCTCCGACGGCTCCTTCTCCTCCTCCTGCTGCGGCCGTGGCAGCTCCGCTTCTTGCAGGGCCCCCTGCTCCTGCTCCCTCCGGGCCTCGAGCTCGCGCAGCCCCGCCGACCAGGGCCGCCGCTCTCCCGTCGAGGGGGGAAGGGTCAAGGTCTCCTCACCCTCGAGGTCCACGATGACGACCTCCTCTCCTGGCTCATGGCCCTCGGGGGCTCCCGGCTTGGGTGCGGGGATCGACGCCTCTGGACCACCAGGAACGGAAGCTCCCGACGTCGGGGCACCGCCTCCTGGTGCCGGGTCGAGCTCGAGGGCCGCAGGCGGTGACATCAAGGAGGCGCACCCTCCCTCATGCGTCCTCCTCGGCTCGGGGTCGCCACCCGCCGCGGCCCCCGGGACTCTCGACCCTGCAGCAGGAGTGGAACCCGTCAGCCTACCGCACGCCATAGCACCAAGGGCTGAGGACAACCACTTGGCTTCCCACAGGGCCAAGGGCCTCGACGACGCACCTGTAGCCGGGGCCTCCATCTTCACGGCTACATCCATCTTGAGCCGCTTAGCGGGCGCGAGAGACGCCTCCTCGATCTGGCGCTTGGGCCTGAATGGGAAGCAGAACGGCAAAAAGTTTATTGAAGCGCACAAAGAAGACGCAACGAAAAGAAAACGATTCAACGACGCTTACCCGAAGGGTATAGAGGCCTTTCGGGTACCCCTCGAACTGCCCGCAGATTTCAAGACCCCTCCCGAAGCCGAGCTCTTCATAGGGCTGGGGCCGCTCGGGGCCGTCGGGGGGTCGCCGCGCTTCCCTGCTTCAACGGGGCCTCCTGGGCACGCCTCTGCTCCGCGCGTGCCGACGACCGGGACCGGGTCTCCCGAATCGAAGTGGGTGGGCTCCCGCCTCGAGTATGACGCGAGGGGGGTGACCCCCCTCGAGGCGAGGCCTCGGCCCCCCTTTTTTCACGTCGGCGCTCCGAGGCCGACGCCGCCGGCTGAGGGGCGCGCTGCTCCGCCACCTCCTCCTGCACGAAGGGGCGGTCAGCATGGGAGGAATCCGACAGGATGCGGTCGAGGCGCCCCTCCACCCCCTCGACGTCATCACTGTCATCATCATCATCTTCATCTCCATCAGAGGGAGACTCCTCCTCCGGGAGCCCGTCGCGCCTCTGCTCAGCGCGGCGCTTCGCGAGCCTTTCGCGCTCCTGGAGCTTCTTGGCTTTCTTCTTCTCCTCCTCGTCCTTACTCCGCTTCTCTTACTGGGCGGTGAAGCGTCTTACCTGACGATCGGGAGCGTCCTCCCTCAGTGGAGGCCTCGATCTCTGGTAGTCGATTCTCCCCTGCGCAAAGACGTTAGGTCACAAGGACAAGAGAAAGGGGGGAGGGGGGAGAACTCGAAGGGCATGAGTCGGGGCACTCACCAGGTCGAGGCAACCCTCCTCCGGCCGCATGGGGAGGCGGTTGACGTCTTCCACCCTGAACGAGCCAGCCACCATCCCCTTTACCCGCGCGACAACTTCCGAGGCGGACAGCCTCTCGTCGGACATCTGGCACCTCTTGAGAACCTCGGGCGCCGCCGAAGGAAGCATCTCGTCCAACCGCAACGGGCGCTCCATCAGAGGGAGCACCCATCGACTGTGAAAGGCCGAGACGACCACCCCCGCTGTCAGGCCCGCTTCTCGAAGGGTCCTCATCGCGACAACGAGGTGATGAAGTCGATGCTGAAGGTCTCCCACGACACCGAACGGCCAATTGTATGGACGCTCGGCGATGAGCCGCCCGATGTACGGCGGGAGATAGCCGCCGTCGTTGCGAAGATAGAACCACTGCTCGTCCCACCGGGAGTGGTTGGACGCCAACCCGATGGGGATGTACTCGCGTGGCTCCTCCGACCTCCCGGTCTTCAACGCGAAGTTGAGGCACCCCGCTCTGACGATTCGCCTTACTCCGGCCGACACCGGGGAGGCGAACCACTCCCCCTTGTAGAGGTGGAGCCATAGCTCCCAATGCGGCACCATTCCGAGGTAGCCCTCGCAGACGGCCGCGAAGATGGCGGCGTTGGAGATGGCGTTGGGGGAGAAGTGGTGGAGCTCGACGCCGTCGAAATTCGTCAGCCCCCGCATGAACTCGCTTGGGGGAACGCCGAACCCGTGCCGATGGAACTTGAGGAAGCTCACCACATACCCCTCCGGCGGATTTGGCTCTTCGTGGTCCCTGGGCGGCGCAATCCACTCCGGCCGATTCGAATCAGTGATGGGGCGGAGAAGTCCTTCTCTCACCAGCTTGGTCAGCCTTTGCCGTGTCACGGTCGACGGGCGCCAGGGCTCGGCGGGCTGGAGGACGGGGGCCATGGCGGCGGCGGCGGCACAGATCTGCTCGGTGGGCGCGGCGGCGGCAACAACAGCACGAATCTCCTCGGCAGATGGTCGACCAGGAAGGTTCCCAATCGCGACTTCTCGCTCTAAGTTTTTATCCTCATGCGCGCAGGAAAGCAGGAGCTCGGCAGAATGGCAAAGGTGGGAGCGAACACTTGTCCCCCTCCGTTTTTATACTCGAGAAGAGCAACGGACGTAGTCCGGCGGCAGGGAAAAGGTAACTTCCCGCAATTAATGCGTTTGCCTGACCATTCCCCCCTCGACCCTCGACCGGACGCACGCGTCACACCTCTGACAGAAAGCCGTTGCTCGGGCCCGCCACGATCGCGCCGCTTAGCCCTTCTCCTCAAAAGGCGTGCCTAACGGTAAGAAAAGAGAACCGTCACTCGCTAACGGAGTTTTCTACATAAGGTAAAACGGGCTCTGGCCCCGTCTCGAAGTCTCGAGGGAGCGAAGGCCGGTCCTCGTGTGAGGGCTTAATGGCCGCCCTTGAGCACCGCAAAAGAACGGGCTCCGACCCCGCCTCGAAGTCTCAAGGGAGCGAAGGCCGGTCCTCGTGTGAGGGCTTAATGGCCGCCCTTGAGCACCGCAAAAGAACGGGCTCCGACCCCGCCTCGAAGTCTCGAGGGAGCGAAGGCCAGTCCTCGAGTGAGGGCTTAACGGCCGCCCTTGAGCACCGCAAAAGAACGGGCTCCGACCCCGCCTCGAAGTCTCGAGGGAGCGAAGGCCGGTCCTCGAGTGAGGGCTTAACGGCCGCCCTGAGCGCCGAAAGAGAATGGTTACTCGTCGACGGAGATTTCCACGAAAGGAGAAAACAGGCTCTGACCCTACCTCAAAGTCTCGAAGGAGCGAAGGCCGGTCCTCGAGTGAGGGCTTAACGGTCGCCCTTGAGCACCAAAAATCGGGCTCCGGCCCTAAGTCTCGATGGAGCGAAGGCTGACCCCACGAACAGGGTTCGACAGCTGCCCTCGAGCACCCGAGTCAGGGGTAACCAAGGGGGAGCCAACACGAGGCCCTGCTCGAGAATGAACTCTCGAGACCCCTTTGGACGCATCCAAGGCGAAACGCTACGGACTTTATGGAATCCCCCCGAAGGGAGGCATCGAGCCGCCGAGACCTATCGAATGGAATCGGTATTCATAGGACCATTGCGTTTTGCTTAATGAGACCGCCTCCGGGCCTCCTGCCGACCTCTATCGAACGAGGAACGGGCTCTCGCTTGGATTTTCCCGTTACCAGCTCATTGAGAACTTTGCGGCTCGCCCTATCGGGGGTAGTCCGATGCTTCTCGCCTCACATCCGATCGAAACGACTCGTGAGAAGAATGCCGAGGCCAGCAATGCCCCAGCCGCACGAGGCTCAGGGGCTCGCCTGTGCCCGGCGCCCCTCGACGAAAGAGGGTCGAAAATCCCCCGGGGGCTCCCCTCGGTAAAGCGCTACGACTCCAGTTCAGGCCTATACCCGACTGGACGAGCGCCCTTTAACTAAATATAAATAAAGCCCTCATAGGAGTCTTTCGACTCCTACGAGGCCTCAGGGGCTACCCCCGCGGGGGTCGCTCGCGCGTCCCCCGCGAAAAAATCCGAATCACATCCCATTCCTAAAATTCCTGACCCCCTCCCCGAGTGTCATCACTCGCACAGGGGCTCAGGGGCTACTATCGATACCCTGGAAACGGGTACCCCAGACCCCTGGTTTACCAAACTAAAACCCCACAAAATCAGCATCTTGACCCCTCCGATAACCTCCCGCGCTAACGTACGAAGGCCCATAGGCTGAGATGTATCGGACTAGCCCGCGAACGAACAACGACGACCCAAAACCAAAGCCTGCTCGAGAGGCTACCGAACGGACTAGTACTGTATACGCGAGGGTACGATTCGAGCGACCCCTCGAGGACGAAACTTCATCCTTTGAACGAGCCTGCCCTCGAGGACGTAACTTCGCCCGCGAACGAGCCTCCCCTCGACGACGGAACTTCGCCCGGGCGAATGGGCAGCCCTCGAGGACAGTGCACCCCTCGGCCACCAACTCCCCCGTACAGATCCGAGCGCATTTAATGCAATCTATCTACCCCCGCCTAACCGCATGGCCACAGTTATGGTAACAGTTACAGGCGTGGCGGTCAAATCTACTTTTACCGCCCATACCCCGGGATCCCGCAGGTCATATTACGCTGTTGCGCCATACCGAGCGCTGTGCCACGACCCGCACCGCCTCGAGACGTATAAACTAACGTGTTTTCCGTGTTTTCCGGGATTCGGTCTTATCCAGCGAAGCTCGACCTCCTCGGCACGACCCCCTCGACTCCGGCCAGGACCCTCGACCGTCGCCCCTTGATTTCACCGAGCGAACCCTCGAGCTGAACTTCAACAACTTCCGACGTGATGGCTGCAGGGCCTCCCATACCGACGTACATCACTACAGCGGCACCGACATGATCGGCCTCAACGTCGTACGTCATCAACGTCATGCAAACTTGAAATACATGTACACCTGTGCCCCTCCTTCATCTATAAAAGGAGGCGCCAGGGCGTTAGAGAAAGGGACCGGACTCAAATCGAGAGGATCTAGAGCATAGAAACATTAAGGCCCTAGATCATAGAGCGACATCGTGAGCCTGTGCAAGGTCGAGAGCAAGGCGTCCGAACGCCAAAACTCCACCTCACACTCCTCACACCTGCTTGTATTTTCCCCTGTACTAGCACTTCGGTGCAAGATAACACGAATCATCCCCCCCCCGCTGGACGTAGGGCCTTCTTTGCCCGAACCAGGATAATTATTGTGTCCTTCTTGCATCACCCACCGGATTAGGGAGCACGCGAATATAATATTACTCGTTGGTGTTAACCCCTCGAGGGTCAGAACACCGACACTAAGCATGCAGTTAATGGTGAGAACAACGATAAGGAGAGTGGGAACACGATGGTGAACGACGGCGGCAAAGGAGGTCGGTGCTCACCTCGGGTGGCAGCTGGCGTCGAGGCAGTGGCGTGTCAGGGTGGCTGCAGTAGCTTGGGGAGAAGAAGCAGAGCGCGTGGTTCACTCAGTGTAGTCGAGTAGCGGCTTCACGTCCTCTTCTGGCAGCTCGAGCGGCAACAGCAGCGAGTGGCTTCAGTCTGGCTCCTACTCCTCCCAGCCTCCTTCCTCTCCTCCTTCACCTCTCTTCACAGCAGCAGCACAGGCGCGGTCAGGACAGCGGCGTGATGGCGGAGGGGGTTAACCCTAACGGAACGATGCCCCTCCTTTTATACAACGGCGGCGGTGGCCATGGAGGAGATGGGCAGCGCGGATGCTTGATGCCCATCGGGCAGCCAGGGTGCACCCGAGCTTAGGGTTAGGGCACCCAGTGGTGCATGGACGGGGACGCACGGCCACGGACGCACGGCGCGGGCATGGATGGCGGAGGCTCGCCATTCCTCTTCTGGCGTAGCCGATGTGACCGCTCGCTGGCCAAAAGTGGAAAAAGGTGGGCACAGGCGGGCCCCACCGGTCAGCGAGCGGGAGTGGGGAGGCCCGTGCGCACGCATGCAGATGCCTTGCTGGGCTACGAGGCGCGCATGGCGAGCTGGGCCGCGGGGCGCGTGGCGAGCTAGGACGCCTGGCCAGTTAGGCCGGTGCGGGGGAGAGGGGCAACAGGCCGGCCTAGCCAGCTGGACTGGGCCGCTTGCTATCCTGGGCTGCCTTGGGCCGCTTTCTCCTTTTCTTTTTCTTCCTATTTTCTATTTCCTTTTCTATTTCTTTTCCAAGTATTAAACTATATATGTCATGATCATGTTAGTATAAGACGTTAGTGATCAAGACATACACCTAGTGGTCCTCCTAGGGTCTCATGGTGATGTTGGATCCATGTCCAATGTTAGTGACACATGTGTATATACATGTGATAAAAAGGTTATTGATTTTATTAGCAATATATAAAATCAATAAGAGGCAAATCAAACCTTGTGATTAAAATGCAATTGCTCCAACTAACATCGGTGCTACTTGTGCAACTATTGGATGTTTTTCTACATGACACTCACCAACAATAGGATATTTTAGAAAAAAATTTGTTGGTTGTGATTTTTGGTGTTTTGATTTTTAGGGATGTTACAGTCCTACCCCCTTATGAGAATCTCATCCTCGAGATTTAAAAGTGCAACTTACTCTTGAAATAGGTAGGGGTAGAGCTTCCTCATTTCTGACTCCTTCTCCCAAGTTGCTTCTCGTTCCATGTGATTGCTCCACTAAATCTTCAATATTGGTGTGCTCGTGTTTCTGGTTTCCTTGGTGGCTCTGCCTAGAATGTGGATAGGGTGCTCTCTGTACTCAAGGGTGTCCTGAATATCAAGTGCCTCTGTAGGGATCGGTTGCTCTGGCATCTTCAAACACTTGCGCAGTTAAGACACATGGAACACTGGGTGCACTTTTGCTAGTTGCTCCGGTAACTCCACATTGTAGGCAAGCTTGCCAATTCTCGCACAAATCCTATACGGTCCCACATACCTTGATGCTAACTTTCCTTTCACATAGAATCTGATGGTCCCTCGAAGTGGGGAGACCTTGAGATAGACATAGTCCCCGACTTCGAACTCGAGGTCTCTATGCCTCTTGTCAGCATAGCTCTTCTGACGGCTCTGGGCAATCCTTAGATTCTCTCGCACTTGGGCGACTCCTTCTTCAGCCTCCTTAATTGTGGCAGGGCCAAAGAATGATCTTTCTCCTGCTTCTGACCACATCAGGGGTGTTCTGCACGGTCTTCCATACATAGCCTAGAATGGTGACATCTTGAGACTAGCCTGGTAACTGTTGTTGTAGGAGAACTCAGCAAAGGGCAAACTCTTCTCCCAATCAGTTCTATATTTCAGAACACAAGCTCAAAGCATATCTTCAAGGATTTGATTCACCCTCTCCGTCTGACCATCTGTCTGAGGGTGATAAGCGGTACTGTAATCTAGCTTGCTTCCTATGGCCGCATTCAAGGCCTTCCAGAACTTGGATGTATACGACAGTCCATGATCAGATATAATTCTCCTTGGGGCTCCATGCAGCTTGACAATCTCTTTAACATACAGATCTGCCAAATGTCCAACTCGGCGTCATTCTTGATGGCTAGAAAGTGAGCTACCTTAGTCAAATGATTGACTATCACCTATATAGCATCATGGCCTTTTGGGGTTCAAGGCAATCCCATGATGAAGTCCATAGATCTACTATCCCACTTCCATTCTAGTATTTCTAGTGGCTTCCGCAGTCCTGCAGGCCTTTTGTGCTCGGCTTTGACACGTTTGCAAATGTCACACCTTGCAACATGTCCTGCAATATCTGCCTTCATATTCTTCCACCAGAATCTCCTCTTCAAATTGGCATACATCTTGGTGCTTCCTGGGTGAATGCAATACTTGGAATCATGCCCTTCTGATAGGATCTCATTGCGTATGGCTGGATCGAAGGGTACACAGATTCTGTTTTTGTACAAATAAGTGCCTTGTTCATCTTCACTGAACTCTGGGCACTTGCCCTGACTCATGAGCTCGTATATCTCCTAGATATCTGGGCAATGACGCTGTGCTTCACGGATCCTATCCATGAGGGTGTAGTGCACATGAAGCTCATTTAACAGGCCATGGGGTATCACCTCAAGCTGTAACTCATCGATGTCCTCTTTCAACTCCTTGGGCAAAGCTGTGGTGAACAAGGCATGACAATGGCTCTTGCGACTAAGAGCGTTAGCGACTACATTAGCCTTTCCTTGGTGGTAAAGGATCTCCACATTGTAGTCCTTAATCAACTCTAGCCAATGACATTGCCTCATGTTCAGATCTTCCTAGGTGAAAAAGTACTTTAGGCTCTTATGATCGGTGTAGATCTCACACTTGTTTCCAATCAAGTAGTGTCTCCAAATCTTCAATGCATGGATCACAGCTAGAAGCTCGAGATCATGGGTAGGGTAACACTGTTCGTGCTCCTTAAGCTGACGGGAAGCATAGGCAATAACTTTTCCATTCTGCATCAAAACACAACCAAGCCCGTTGCGTGATGCATCGCAATAGACCACAAAATCCTGACGGATATCGGGCAAGGCAAGAACAGGCGTAGTGGTGAGCTTTTCCTTTAAGGTCTAGAAACTCTGTTCGCACTGGACCGTCCATTCAAACTTGTTGGTCTTCTTTTGAAGGTTGGTCATGGGGCGAGCTATCTTAGAGAATTTCTCAATGAATCAACGATAATAACCAGCCAATCCTAACAAACTCCTCACATCGGTCACATTCCAGGGTTGCTCCCACTCTTTCACTGCCTCAATCTTGGACGGGTTAATAGCTACTCCATCAGCATTGAGTACGTGGCCTAGGAAAGTGACCTCTTCAAACCAGAACTCACACTTGCCAAACTTGGCATAGAGCTGATGCTTTCTCAACTTCTCCAACACTATCCTCAGATGTTATTCATGCACTTTGGCGGTGGCAGAATAGACAAGAATGTCATCAATGAAGACCACCATGAACTTATCTAGCTCTTGCATGAACACTTTATTCATCATGTTCATAAAATAAGCTGGTGCATTTGCAAGACTGAAGGACATGACGGTGTACTCATACTGCCCATATCTAGTGACAAACGCTGTCTTGGGAATGTCCTCTTCTCTGATCTTCATCTGATGGTAGCCTGATCTGAGGTCAATCTTGGAGAAGTACTTGGCATTGCACAGCTGGTCTAGCAGGTCATCTATCCTTGGCAAGGGGTACTTGTTCTTGATGGTCATGGCATTCAGGTTCCTATAATCAATACACATCCTCTGCGAACCATCCTTCTTCTTAACAAACAGAACAGGGGATCCCCAGGGTGTAGCACTCGGCCTAATGAACCCTTTTTTGGACAACTCCTCAAGATGTTTCTTAAGCTCCTCGAGCTCATCAACTGACATACGGTAGGGTTGCTTGGAAATAGGGCTTGTACTGGGCAACAGATTGATAATGAACCCAACATCCCTGTCTGGTGGCATCCTAGGCAAGTCCTCAGGAAATACATTGGGGTACTCATGAACTACAGGCACATCCTTGAGTGACTTCTCATTTAGGGCACATAGTATAGAAACATTTGTCCCTTTGTTCGGCTCACACCTAATCTGGCGACCACTTGGATGGGTTATATCAACAAACCGAGGTGAGCAAGATATCACTCCCTTGTGCTGAGTCAACCAATCCATTTCTAGAATGACGTCTAGGCCTTCAGAGGGTAGCAAGGTAAGATCAACTAGAAAGGTAAGACCCTCGATTGTGATAACTCACTCCCTTACATCTCTTGGTACAACAGATGTTGCCCAAGGGTGAACTGGTGTATATAGCTTGCTTTCATGGGGTAACAGGTATGTGGTGCTATCGTGCAAACTTGGAGGATATGTAAGAACATATAGCACCTGAATCAAACAACACAAAAGCCTTAACTCCATGCACTAAAAATACTGTACACCATGTCGGTGGCAGCCTAGGCAGCCCCTGCTGTCATGTGGGTGAGGCAGCCATGGGGTGCGCTAGACAGCACCTGCTTGTATGGGGTACCCTGGTTCTGCCTGGCGGGAGCTGGGGTAGCTGGTGCAGCCTTGTTCGGGCACTCAGCTGCCTTGTGACCCGGCTGGCCACAAGCGAAGCAAGTGTAGGTCGCACCACCTGTGGGGGTTGGTGTGGCGGCCCTCCACGTGCTACCACCTGGTGCAGCACCAGTGTATGCCTGGCGGTCCTGAGTAGGGCGGGGAACCAGTGACCCGACTCAGACCATGTGTAGCTCCCTGGGTGAAGCGAGAGCGGGGAGGCTGAGACGCCTCACCATGTGGCCTCCGTGGGGCAGGTGCATGGGAGGTGCCCTCAGCGTGATGCTTCTTGGTCTTGCCAAGCACCTCCTTCTCCGCGTAAACCTCATAGCGGTCCTTCTCCATCTCCATGCACCTGTCGATCAAGTCACGCATGGTGTGGCTCTTGGTTCCTGAGAGGGAGAGCCTGATGTGGCTAGATAAGCCCTTGTAGTAGTAGTACATCTTCTCCTTCTTAGAATTCACCACTAAGGCAGGTGCATAGCACAGCAGGTTGGTGAAGCGGGTGGTGTACTCATGCACCTTGTTAGTTCCCATGAAGATGTTGTGGAACTCGTTCTCCTTCTTCTCCAGCGCACCCTCATGAATGAAGAACGCATAGAACTCCTCCACGAACTCATCCCAGGAGATGTTAGCAGGGTCCTAGTGGGTCTCACAGAGGCTGCCCACCAAGATCGCCCATCACCTACAAGCTGGTGAGTTGCCAAGCCAACACACTCCTCGTAAGTGCAAGTGGTCAAGTCCAGCTTCTTCTCGATCTCCCTCAGCCAGTCATTAGCAGCGATGGGGTCGATGCTGGTGCCATCGAACGTTGGGGGCCTCAGCTTGAGAAAGAACTCTAGCTTCTTGTAGTAGTCATCATGTGGCTCCCTATGGTGGGGGCGCAGCATGTTCCCAGCTAAGACTCGAAGAAGCTCAGTCTGTTGAGCCATCACATCCACGAAAAGTGGCATGGATGGTGGTGTCAGAGCTGCATCTCCTCCAGTAGCAGGCTCAGCATCAGGCTCAACAATAGGCAGTGGCGGTCCTCCAGCCACGCCTCCAGCAGCTGGTTTCGGCTCAACAACCGGCGGTGGTGTGGTGGGTGTGCAGGCTGTGGGGTGGTAGCACGGGGTGGCTCCTCAAAGTTGAGGGGTATGTGACCAACGCGTCCACAACCACGACCCAGACCACAACCACGTCCATGGCCCATGGGGAGCGCAGGTGAAGGGGAGCGGTTGTTCAGGTGGTTGGAACGACGGGTGGACATTCTGCTTAACATAAATAGGATTAGGGAATGAGTGCATGTGATATAACTTGACATTAATTGATGTAATAATTAAAATAGCTTAAATGATTTAAAAGCATTTAAATCTATCAAACACTCATACAAAGAAACATGAAGATCCATAAGATGCGATAAAATTCGAGCATCCATTACATCAAGTTACTACACGGTGATGTCTCTAACAGCTATGCTAGGAGACTCGCGGAAAACACACTACACGCAGGTAGTTCTAACAAAAGGGGTGGATAATCTACTCAACAACATGGTGAGCCTGGTCATATGGCCATGTAGGGCCCAACATTACTCCTGATCCTACAACACTACTAAAACAACCTTGAGGACTAGCCCAAACTATAAGCTAAGGTAGGAATACCGATGCCAGAAGCTCAAATCTGCTCGTCGGTCATCTGAAGGCGAGAAATGTAATGGCGGGCCTCCTCGAGCTGAGGAGTGGGCACTGACTGTCCACTAAGTCCAGTTGTGGGGCATCCACTCAAGTTGAGGCGACATTGCCTCAGATTGAATGTCTCAACCCTGACCTTCTTACAAGCTTGCAAGGGAAGCTTGTCCTACAGGTCTTGGAACTCTCTGACTCTCTTATGATCTGAACTCTTCCAAGCCTCCATGATAAGATTGAGCTTGTCCATGAGGTATGCTGTTTTGTGGACGTAGTTGATCATGTGTCCCTAATTGTAGTTAGCAAGAGTGTATTCCTACAGCAACTTCTCACGTTGAGCCTTACACTGCTCACGGAGTTTGTCCCTGTAGGCGGCATCTTGACTCTGCTTCTAGAAACTCTTTGCAATGTCTTCATTCTTCTCAGCTATAGTGGTCTCAAGCTCACCAATCTTCCTGATGAGACGGCTGTCATGGATCTAAAGCTTATTCATCTCATTCATCAGACTGGTGATCTGGTCCCGACGAGTGTGCTCCTTGCACACCAACTCACGCTCTAGGTCTACAATCTTCTACTTATAGGCTGCCTCCTTACCCTCTGACTTGTGGATCCTCTCATCAACCTCCATCAGGTACTGAAAATCACGATGTCCCTTTCGCTCCAGCTCAGCGATGTACTTCTCTTGATACTGTAGGTACATCTCAGTAGCGCAGAGGCAAAGGTTGCGCTCGGTGTGGGTGATCTCCTCCCAAGTACCCTGCTGAACATCGAGGGCACGAGGAAACAGACGAAAGTGACTCTCCTTCAGGTAATCAACCCCATTCCACAACACAATGTGAAATGCCTAGCGCAAAATAGCCTGAACACACATGCTGGTGTTGTTGTCGAAGGCGAAGTCAGTGAAGGCAGCAACTCTAGACAGATTCATGCTTGCAGGCATGTTGATGTGGACTACCTTATAACCCTCGATGCCTCCTCCAAGGGCAGGCTTGCCATGGAAAAGGTACTCGACGTTCTCCTCGGGAACACCAAGCTTAGTGAGAACCCCATGAAGCACATGTGCATAGCCTCCAAACTCCGCTCCGTCGAGTCTATACTCAACGACATCCATCGGCGGCAATGGACCAAGCGGCAAGTTGGGGTCCATCTACAGGTTGACACGAGAATGGAATTAGAAAAGTTGCAGAGAGAGGTAAGCCATGCATAAAAGCTAATGCAGCGGATGGTGTATAACTGAGAGATATCAAGGTTCTCCTAATTCTATCGTCCAATCCTATAGGTCTCATCCTAGGGTCAATCATGGCTGTGGTACCAACTGAAATATCCTCAATTTTTCATGAAGGGAAAATACATAGAATGGTGAATAATATAATAGTTCAAAGCTCAAACCACCACATTATCTAGCAACAGTCGATACAAAAATCCAGACATCGAATAAAAGAATACAAATAGACGGGATTACATAAATAGTCCATCGCCACACTGGGGGAATCATCAGAGTAGCAGCAGCTTCAGGGACAGCTACGGTATATGGAAGTACAACAAAATCTCCAAAAGAAGCCTAAGCGTTGGAATGAGACGTCTACTCCTCCTCGCCATCGTAGTCATAGTCGGGCTCACCTGCCAAATATATGGTTTTTACTGGCCACTGGCTCCCACCCTATGCTTTGCTTTTGCTATGTAGTATTTGGGTGGATGCAAAGGATATAATCAAAGAGACCTATATATGGCTGTGGTTTCCTATGCAGGTAGCAATCATCATAATATATCATTAATTCATTAGTTTTTTAACCCCTTTCATCCATGCATCTTTCCCACTCCCATCATCACACACGTCTCACCCTCTCGCACTCAGTCGGTAGGTCCAACTCCCTCTCGGAGCCTGTCTCAATGGCTCACAACTAGAAGGGTCACACCAGGCAGAGAATAGAAGGACTCATCTCACTACTCCCAAGAAGTGTAGGTCGAGGAAAAGTCCAATCCGAGGCCACAGACTATATATAGATTCATAACTCTGCAAAGTGTGTACTCCCGTAACCACAAGATCACCATCATCAGCGGTGCCCCGCCTAAGCTGATTTTGACTGCTTTCTAACCGGTGTGATGCCACCCTACCACTCAGTACTGGGACATCCTGAAAAGGTACCACCGGCACACTGAGACTGTGAGACATAGTACCGGGCCTCTGAGGTCACTATGTTGTCTAAGGAGGGTGTGGGTCCCAATGCCCGTACCTCCCGACACTATCTGCTAACAACCTAGTAGGAGTGGCACCGTCCTAGCTAGTTAGACATCCATTCCCCGCCCATATAGGGGCGAGCGGTGACCACGTGCCTTAACCATATACCATACCATACTCTCCACCACACATCACATCTCAGATATAAGCGAAGCATCATAAGTAAATAAGCATGTGTCTAGCCTATCAACGGGTGTGTAGGGGTAAGGTTGCAACAAGGTAAAGGCTCCACAAGCAATTCTACCATGCAACCTATCACAGGTGATATTACATAAACTAAAGCACTCGCAACTAGTAAATATGCCATGCGTAATAGGATCTACGAGGTTGGGTGGGACGTGGCACCTATGTAGTCGTCACCGAGCTCCTCCTCAAAGTTGGGGTCATCCTCCTCAAGCGGCTCCTCCTCTGAAATGAAATGTACTAGTCGCGTTAGCGACTCCTATAGAGTTAACACAAAGAACCAATGAAATCCAATAACTCCAAATACAATCATATATAAGCCTATGACGTAGAGCTCATTTTTATGAAAATTTGGACACTTGTTCATATTTTTCGGAGTTCGTATCAATAAGTTTTGAATTTCTGAAGTTTAATCTATTTTCTAAAAAAATAAAAAGAGCAGGATAAATCTGGGTGTGACACGTGGCAGCTTCCTATTGGCCAGAGGCAGAACAGTCACTGACAGGTGGGTCCCGTGATCAACGGTCATTGACATGTGGGCCATGGTCAACGGTCAACATTGATCGATCAACAGTCAACACCGACCGGGCCTTATCTGGGCCTCGGCGGGACTGGGCAGTGCCAGATCTGGGCCGGGTTGGGCCGGTCTAGCCCAGACATGTGTCTCGTGCTGGTACTTGCCATGTGGTAGCTCGGGCTGTTACCGGCCAAGTCTACGGTGCTGGTTCCTTGAACTCAGTCTATGGTGAGCCGCAGACAAAGGGTCCATAGGGCACCCTCCGGTTGGTCCAGCGTGGCTCAGGTGGACTGGGTCCATGGGAGTAGGGGAAATTTTCCCCATCTCCTCACCCGCACGGCCAGGCACGGCGCGTCTGCCGACGGTGAGCAGAAGTGTGATGGCTTTGGCTGGCTCAGGATAGGCCACTCGGTGGCCAAGTCAGCACGGAGCCATGGCAAGAACAGCGGTGGTGGCACAGTGAGGCATCGATGCACGGGTTCATTGGCAGCCATGCTACGACGGCGACGGAGGGTAGCACTACGGCGGTAGGGCACCCTGGGCGTGATTGGGGTGGCTTTGGCGCGTGCTACGGCTTCATGGGACCTAGGAGAATGCGACAGGGTGCTCAATTTGGGGAAAGGGGCCTCCTAGCGGCGGAGGTAAGCGTGCAGTTAATGATGAGAATGGCGGTAAGGAGAGTGGGAACGTGGTGGTGAACGACGACGGCCATAGAGGTCGGTGCTCACCTTGGGTGGCGGCTGGCGTCGAGGCAGTGGCGAGTCCAGGTGGCTACAGTAGCTTGGGAGAGAAGAAGCAGAGCGCGCGGTTCGCTCGGTGTAGTCGAGCAGCGGCTTCGCGTCTTCCTCCGGCAGCTCAAGTGACGACAGTGGCGAGCGGCTCCAGTCTGGCTCCTGCTCCTCCCCGCCTCCTTCCTCTCCTCCTTCACCTCTCTTCATAGCAGCAGCGCAAGCGCGGTCAGGAAAGAGGTGCGATGGGTGGGGTAAACCCTAATGGAATGACGCCCCTCCTTTTATACAATGGCAGCGGTGGCCATGGAGGAGATGGGTGGCGCAGATGCTTGATGCCCATCGGGCGGCCGGGATGCACCCGAGCTTAGGGTTAAGGCACCTAGTGGTGCGCGGACGAGGACGAGTAAGGTGGCATCGGTGAGGGCCGTTGGCTAGTAGAAGCCTTGTCTAAACACTTTGCCAATGAGGGCCCTGGGGCCGTTGTGTGATCCGCATATGCCTTGATGTATTTCCTTGAGTATCGCAGTGCCTTCGCTGGCGCTGGTGCATTTTAGCTAGGGTGTGGTGACCGAAGCCTTGTAGAGCTATTGGCCGACGATCTTGTACCCTCGCGCCCTTTGCGATATTCATTTCTCTTCCTCCTTGGAGTCTAGCTCGAAGTAACCCATGATGTATGTTGTGATTGGGGCTCTCCAATCTTCGCTGTGGATGGTGTTGATCTACTTCACTGATGGTATGTGACCTTCGTCGTAGGGAAGGTGAGGGTTTTGAAGAACACGTCCGGGGGCAAAGGGGTTGCTTGGGTTGCGGCTTCCGCTATCTCGTTGGCTTCTCTATTCTCATTGCGTGGGATGGATTTGGTTGTGATGCCCAAGAAGAAGGTTTCTATTTTGTAGACTAGCTGCAGGTACTTCTGGAGCTTTGGCTTTTTTGCTTTGAATGATTTCTCGATGTGGCCTGCTATTACCTGTGAATCTGTCCTAATGATTGCATGGTGAGCTGACACAGCGCAGAGCTTGGTAAGTGCCAGGAGGAATGCTTTGTACTTAGCAGAATTGTTGGTGCAGGGGAACTCCAGCCTCACTGCGTATCTGAGTTTCATGCCAGATCAGGAGGTTAGGATAGCTATGATCCCTAAGCCCGAGGCTCCCGAAGCTTCATCCACATGCAGTGTCCATGGGGGTTCTATGTCCTTTGCTTTGTTGTGTCGGTCGGGGGTCCAGTCTGCGAAGAAGTCTATGAGCACCTGTGATTTGATTGTATTCCTGCTGACGAAGGCGATGGCGTAATCGCTGAGCTGGGTGGCCCACTTGGCTATCTTCCCGATAGCTCTGGGGTTCTGAATATGTTGTCGAGGGGGAAGGCCGAAGGTACTATAATCAGGTGTGACTGGAAGTAGCGCTTCAATTTCTTGGCGGCCATGACAAATGCATATGCTACCTTCTCCAACTCGGAGTAATTCTTCCTGGGTCCCTCGAGGACCTCAGAGACGTAATAAACTGGTATTCGTCGCTATTGGTGTTCATTAAGGGTTTCCTTTACCAGGACTGCACTGACGGCGTGGGGTGAGGAGACTACATAGAGTAGTAGAGGTTCTCCGGAGGTTGGGCCGGCGAGGCTTGAGAGCTTGATCAATTAATTCTTGAGGTCGTCGAAGGCGAACTACTGCACTGGGCCCCAGTTGAATGGTTCAGAGCCTTTGAGGGCTTTGAAGAACGGTAACCCTCGCTTGGCTAACCTTGAGATGAATCTGTTAAGCATGGCTAAGCGTTCGGTGAGGCGCTGAGCTGCCTTTTTTGAGGTCGGAGGTTATTGATAGGATGGCCCTGATTTTAGTTGGGTTGGCTTCGATACCTCTGGCTGAGACCAAACATCCGAGCAGTTTTCCCTTGCTAACACCGAACATGCACTTCTTGGGATTGAGCTTGAGCTTCACTCGATGGAGGTTTGTGAAGGTTCTTCTAAGGTATATGATGTGGTTAGCTTGGAGCTTGCTTTATACGATGATGTTGTCGATGTAGGCTAAGACTGAGGGGTCTTCCTTGAACTCCTCCGCGGTCATACGTGCGAAGGTTGGCCCAGCGTTGCGGAGGCCTTCTGCCATTCTACGGAAGCTATAGGTGCTAAAGGGTGTGATGAAGCTTGTCTTCTCTTCGTCTTACTTGTTCATCCAGATCTGGTGGTATCCAGAGAAGGAATCCAACAGGGACAGCAGCTCGCACCATGCGGCAGCGTCGACGAGGGTACTTATTCTTGACAAGGGGAAATCATTCTTTTGGGCAGGCCTTGTTTAGACTGGTAAAGTCAACGCACATGCGCCACTTTAGGTTCTTCTTTTGGACTAACAAAACGTTGGATAACTAGGTCGGGTACTTAACTGGGACTATGATCCCCATGTCTAACAAGCAGTGGTCGGTGTCTGCTCGGATTTGTTTCTCCATGATCTCGTTGTTGACAGTAGATAAGTGCTCTTTTTAATCGTGAACTTAGCATGAAAAATGACATAAATATAATTATCATCTAGCTATAGTGGTTATACTGATAAAATTCCATGAGTTTTGTTAAATGTCTATTTCTGTAGGGGGTTATTGAAAAACAACCAAAGAAGGCCCACATGTAAGATTTACATAGAGAGAATCAACCCACAGACAAGTATACTCTAGAAGACACCAGAAGATACTAGGCCAGATCAGTGGCCGATTGCCCACATGGCTAGGATGCCCGCCCTGGCCAGGGTGCCCACCCTGCTAGGTGGACCAATCAGGTTCAACCTCACGGATCCTGCCCCAACCGTCTTTGAGGATCAATCTCCACCATGCATGAAGGTCCATTTGATCCGAGGGCTGCGGTGCATTCTAGGAGGCTATATAAACAAGGCCCCTAGCCCTGGGAGAAACCCTAATTCATTCTCTAATTCATTTTCCTACTTCATTCATCAAGAGAGAAGCCCTGATCAAGCCCTAGAGCCACCATCTCAATTAGAGCTCCATAGTCATAGCATAGCTATATAGGATTAGAACTAGAAGGAGTATAGCTTCGTTTGGTTTTCGAATCTATCAAGAGAGTTCTTGGTAATTCTCTCCTACTTTTATATTCATTCTTGCTTCATTCATATTGTTCATCATTCTATGAATATGACTTTGCTCTATTGTATTATATTGGATATGACTTTGCTCTATTTGCTTATAATGTTCTTAGTCTACTTTGATTATATGTTTGGCATAGTTGGATTAGAATTATGTTTACTCATAGGATCGTATAGCACTTGCTCATTGGTACCATGGGTGAGTGGTAAATAATGCGTAGGTGTGGTGCCTATATCGTATTTTCCTACGATTACGCCCTATATTTCGGATCGTGAGGTAGATCATAGGAGTGACAGTCCTATTGAGTCCTTTGTAGTCCTCCTCCCGAGTATAGGACAGGTAGAATGCAACTATTATAGGGAATTGATTGCTATGTTCTTCATCTTTGTAATATTCACTATGTTTAGATATAACCTTTTCTTGCCATGATTGCCGAGTGTAATTGCGCTAATCATCATATGCTTTGACTTTATAGTTAGAATAACTTAGGATTTATTCTTGTAGTTCATCCTAATTCCATGCTAGTGTTATAGACTTAGAGTATTCTATTGAGATGCTTATCATTTATTTTATGTGGCTATGTGCTGATCATTTATCATTCATCATTTATCATTTACCATTTATTCATTATATATATTATTTTATGTGACACTTACCCTGTATGAGAGATAGACAAAGACATAACACTCCATTACCAAATGTAGTGATACTCAGTGCTCAATATCCTTAGATATTCCTTCCATGGGTAAAAATATAAATAATGATACCTGGTTTACTCCTGGTTAAAATGCTACATCGGTATTATCTGTACGCTTGCGGATTTCATATTTATTTCTAGAGGAGCATTTGCATTTATTAATACCACACTCCTACACCATGCCGGGGATGACAACCTAGCTTAAATGGTGTAAGGAGTGTCAACAAGCATTTTTGGCATCGTTGCCAGGAAAGGAATATAGCTATTCAAAAAGGATATGAGCCATCACTTGCATCCACTATTGTGATTGAGGAAACCTGTTCATACTAACCCCTCTCTACATGATTATCCTTGTTTTGTCTACTTGTGTATTATTTGCAGGGTAATATATCAACAGGTTTGATCTTCCAGATAATTTTGTTGATAATCTAGAAGCATTAATCAGAAGGACCAGAGCCAAGCTAAGGAAAGCTCAAGCATCATCATCAAATCAACCTCAAGTTCCTTTTGGACAAGAAGATCACCAAGAAGTAATTCGCATCTTGACACCAGTGTTCGAAGCCATGGCAGATAAGTCAATCCGTGAGTTCTCCGCTCCAACTATGGCTTACATCTGGACTGGACCTACTGCGGTCATTGAGCGGCCATTTGAGCTTAAGCCTGCGCTCATCAACATGGTGCAAGCTAGGCAGTTTTGTGGAAAGGCACATGAAGATGCTAGTGCTCATCTCCAACACTTTCTAGAGATTTGTAGCCCTTTCACCATCAAGGATGTCCCCAGAGATGCCATACTACTTTGCCTTTTCCTATTCTCACTCTTGGGAAGAGCAAAGCAGTGGTTCTAGGCAAACAAGGAGAAGAATACCACGTGGGCACTTTGCTCCACCAATTTCCTGGCAAAATTCTTTCCCATGGGCAAGACAAATGCTCTTTGTGGAAAATATCAAGTTTTTAGCAACAACATGATGAGTCCGTGCTAGAAGCATGGGAGCGCTTTCAAGATTACATCCTAGAATGTCCTCATCATGGAATGGAGAATTGGCTACTTATGCAAACATTCTATCATGGGCTCAACAACAGCACTCGTGAGACCATGGATGCTGCTGCTAGAGGTGTATTCTTATTACTCACAATTTCTCAAGCCACATCTCTTGTGGAAAAGATGGCGTCCAACCAAGGTTGGAACAAAGAAAGAACTCAAGGCCGTAAGAGAGGTGGAGGTATGCACTAGCTCAAGGAGGTAGACATGCTTTCTGCCAAGATGGACCTGCTGATGAAGAGGCTTGATGATAGAGCCAGTGAGAAGAAAGAAGTCATGCGCATTCATGATTCTCGCATGACTTGTGAAGAATGTGGAAAAACTAGGCATTCAGGCAATACATGCCCAGAGCTACAAGCGGATGTGAACTACATCAACAACAACAACAATTACTATCATCCTCAACAAAATCAAGGTTGGTACCAACAGCAAAGGCCTAACTACTTAGGTAACTACTCAGGGAATCATCAAGGTAATAATTCTTTCAATTCTTTTAATCAGCCACCTTTGAAAGAGTTAGTGCTTAATCAAGGAAAGTTAATGGATAATCTATCTAAGAAGTTAGCATCCAATGATAAAGTGCTAGAAGCAATCAATAGTAGGATGGATAACTTTTCTACTGCCATTAAGAATCAGCATAACTTTAATAAAATGATTGAATCACAAATATCCTAGCTTGTTACGGTTGTTCCTCCCAAATACCAAGGTAAGATCATTTTGGGGAAGCCGGAAGAATTAGAATCTGCAAATCTTGTAGACATCCTTAATGCAGGAAGCAACTAGAATATTCCAACAGCTCGTTGGAACGATGAGACTCTCCCAATCAAGAAAGGTGATCCAGGAAGACCATTCATCCCAATCTCCATTGGGAGTATGAACTTCAATGAAACAATCTGTGACTTCGGTGCAAGCGTCAACATCATGCCCAAGGTGATATATGAAAGAATGTTTGATTATCCTTTATCATACACAACCATGTGCTTGCAGCTTGCAGATCAGTCATTTTGCTATGCCAAAGGAATTCTAGAAGATATTTGTGTATGAGTAGGCAGCTCATATGTTCCTGCAGACTTTGTGGTAATAGAGACAGGAGGTGATGAGAAGTTGCCCATGATCTTGGGATGACCATTCTTGAACACCACTGGAGCAATCATCTACTCTAACACAGCTAAGATCTGTTTCAACATCAAAGGGAAGAGGGAGACTTTTCATTCAAGAATTGAGTGTTACAATTCCTTGCACACCCTCAACTTGCCTATGACCCAAAGAAGAAGAACAACAAGAAGAACAAGAACAAGAAGCCACAACAAGTGAAGGCAGTAAGGATGGTCACAGTAGTCCACAGAGAACATGACCATCAGCTCAAGTCCCCACATCTAATCAAGAAGGATGATCTAGGTGTCCCAACCATTAAATGCTCAATCAATCGCAACTCTTTCCAGAAGGCTGTCTGTGACACTAGATCAGGTGTCAACATAATGGCCAAGGTCACTTATGAGTTTCTCTATGGCACTATGCCTCTGTATCCCACCTATGCACAACTGCAGATGGCAGACCAATCATTTTGCTTCATGGACGGATTAGCAAAAGATGTCCCCATCCAGATTGATGATCACTTCATCCCTACAGACTTCCTAGTCATTGACATGGGAGAAGATGAATATGATCCACCTATTATACTTGGAAGACCGTTCCTGAACACTACTCAAGCAATCATATACATCGGAATAGGAGAAGTGCATTTCCACTTCCCCTCTGAGAAGGTGCGCCGCTACTTTAATGATAACTATATGGTCAATGAAGATATCAAGAAGAATATAAATAGAAGAAGACTTCGTACCCGCACCCTTCAGAAGAAGCAAATCACCAAGGATGGATGGGCTGACTATGAAGGAACAATATCAAGATATGAAGATCGATATCCTAAGGAGGAAGTTGTACCACCAACAAAAACAATCCCCACAGAGAACAAAGAAGAGAAGATAGTGCAACCAACTCCTTCCTCCAAGTCAACCTCATCAACCAAACAGGTATGAAAAGTAAAGGTAAAATCAGTTTCAGATTCAACTCAGGAAGAGGATTAGTCAGTGGTGCCATCCAAGGCGCCCGAAGAATATTGAGCAAACAAGAGATCCTATTTGGAGGACTTAAATCACCGAACGTCGTGCCAAGAGATAAAACTTGGTAAGTTATCAATTTTCATTTCTGCATTGCATTTTCTTTTAGCATATTTACTTTCCATTTTTATGCCTAGCCAGTTGCATGTTTACTTTATCAATTTATATCTTACATTGAATCCATATAAATGCTAAGCCCCATGCAAATAAATTTGTGGCATAACACCCATAGGTGTATTTGCTGTGGTGGTGTAAAAATAAAATAAATATGCATTCATCATATTTACAGTTTCTTGCATGACATAAATATAAAAATATATAAAAATATGTGTCCTGCTAAAATGAGATAAATCTTAAAGGAAGTTAGATACGACCAAGGCTTAGAGATTTATGACTAACACTTAATCAGTTTCACAAGTTTTGTTGTCTATTTGAGCTTCATAGAAGGATGACATGTCCTTTGTCGGAGTGTTGTTTCAACAGTCATCATCATCAACACTCCAAAAGAGGAAGTCCACCCCTCTACTGTCTGTGTACAACATCAAGATTATGTCAACATTCAGCTTGGGGGAGGGCATACCCCATGTATCTAGCTAAGCATTTCTTTACTTATCTATTTACATAGTTCTGTTCTGTGAAAATAAATAAAAAGATGCATAACTTTTAGAAACCAAATAAATGGTTTTTATTTTTCTATATATATTTGTTTTTTCTGTCTAATAAATAAAATGTAGGAGAGTTTAACCTTATTAAAAGTTAATCTCTAGAATAAACTCTTGTATGGAAATAATGAATAGTTGCTCTGCCGTAATTTCTTTCAAATACCTATTTTTCAACCTTGCACTCTTTCGAGTTTTAGATACAATGGTTTTGATATGAGATTTACTCTAAACCTGAACTTGTGGGTAGCGAATGCTTGATCTAAGTTAGGTGGTTGATGGATATGATATGGAAAAGTTTTGAGCTGCTATTTATCTTGTTCCTAGAGATGCTAGAGTTCTAGAGAATTTATCTTTTGAAAAATTAAATTATTGCATGATGAGTTCCTGTATGACGAGAGTTTTAAAATTTCTACCATAGCCATATACATGCTCACTAGATTAGGAAAAACCCCTACTCTCATTTTGTTACTACTTGTGAACATTGAGTGTGGTCAAGCTGTGTAGACCCTTAGGAGCTGGTCATATGGTTAAAATCAAGATCCCCATATATATTCCACGCACATATGCTACTTCTATCCTAGAAGTACACACCTGTATTTATTCATCCATTTATGATGCTTCTATCCTAGAAGTACGCATCCACATATATACATCCACTCATTCATGCCACTTTTATCGTAGAAGTGCGCATTCGCGCATTCCACTTAGATCCACCCAAAATTTAGTTCTACTCCTATCCTGGGGGTAAACTACCCAAAAAGATATTCCATTATTTTTTCTACCATTTTCATGCTAGCCCATAAAGCTCCAAATATTTCTATTGCTACCTCTTATCAATATATGTGTATTTCAGAAGCAGCTTGGGTGTTGTTCGCTCATAAAAAAGAAGAAAAGAAAGAATAAGGGGAAAGAAAAATATTTATCCCCCCATTCAAAAAAATATGAGCAGCCCAAGTTTTCCTCAAAGTTTTTCAAAGTCCAAATAAGAGGTAAGAATTCCCTTTAAAGGACCTTTGGTAGAATTAGGTATTCACTTCTATCATCCCTTCACCTTTTACCATCATTACTATTCTTTCTACCCCTTATCCACTATATACCAAAATCCCACACACATGCATATCTTGATTTGATTGTATGACTAGTTTCTCTGGATCCATGGTTTGATTGCACAATAAATGTTTGTAGGTATGTTTTTCTTGTCTTTCCACCTATGAACTCCATATAAGCCTATTAAAGATAAGGTGAGAGAGAGAAGGCATAATGTTACTATACCTAAATACCAAAAATACCACATACTTTGAGAGAAGAGAGAAGGCATACATCATAAATGCCTTGGTGAGAATCCAGAAATACCACAAAGGAGAGATATGAGAGGGTCATACAAAGGAATCTCCGAGTTTTATTTAAAAATTTTGCAAAAACTCTGGAATAATAGTTGATCAAAGAGCTTGAAACATGGTGCTTGACTTGACCATTCTGTCTTTCAACTACTCAAGACCCAATTGACAGCTACAAGCCCATGGTGGAAGGTAATATGAGTAAGACTATAATCAGAATAGTTCATTCTAATCAGGAGGAGGAGTTCTTGTTTGAACGCATGTGTACTTTTGAGGCATGAAAGCATTGTAGCAACTCCCGATCCATCACTGAGTCTATCTTTGCTCAGGGACGAGCAAAAGGTAAGCTTGGGGGAGTTGTTGACGGTAGATAAGTGCTCTTTTTAACCATCAACTTAGCATGAAAAAGGACCTAAATATAATTACCATCTAGCTATAGGGGTTATACTGACAGAATTTTATGAGTTTTGGTGAATGTCTATTTCTGCAGGGGTTTATCGAAAAACAACCAAAGAAGGCCCACATGTAAGATTTATATAGAGAGAATCAACCCATGCACAAGAATACTCTAGAAGACACCAGAAGACACCAGGCCAGACCGAAGGCCGATTTGTCACGTGGCCAGGGCGCCCGCCCTGGCCACCAGGGAGCCCGCCTTGCCAGGTGGACCAATCAGGTCCAACCTCACGGATCCTTCCCCAATCGCCTTTGAGGATCAATCTCCACCGTGCATGAAGGTCGGTTTGATCCGAGTATAATTGCACTAATCATCGTATGCTTTGACTTTATAGTTAGAATAACTTAGGATTTATTCTTGTAGTTTGTCCTAATTCCATGCTAGTATTATAGACTTAGAGTATTCTATTGAGATGCTTATCATTTATTTCATGTGGCTATGTGATGATCATTTATCATTCATCATTTATCATTTATCATTTACCATTTATTCATTATATATATTATTTTATGTGACACTTACCCTGTATGAGAGATAGACAAAGACATGGTTATACTCTCCATTACCAAATGCGGTGATACTCAGTGCTCATTATCCTTAGCTATTCCTTCCCATGGGTAAAACTATAAATAACGATACCTGGTTTACTCCTGGTTAAAATGCTACATCGGTATTATCTGTGCACTTGCGGATTTCATATTTATTTCTAGAGGAGCATTTGCATTTATTAATCCCGCACTCCTGCACCATGCCGGGGATGACAACCTAACTTAAGTGGTGTAAGGAGTGTCAATACTCGTACAGTTCTGCGAGGGTCTTGGGCTCCCTTCTTGACAGCTTGGACGAGCAGGGCCCTGGTTGGATGCAACTGATGGCGGCAATGATCATGACTTTGTCTGTGATGTCGGGGGGTGCAGTTCTTTCTTTGGATGACCTCCGCCACCAATCCTATAGCGGCTCGTCATATCCATGCCTGCAGTTGAGTAGGGCCGTGGCTTTGACGTTGGACTTGTTGACCCCTTTGAAGTTTGTGCAGAGCCGCTCGCGA
This sequence comes from Bothriochloa decipiens, assembly GCA_023333625.1. NCBI lineage: Eukaryota > Viridiplantae > Streptophyta > Magnoliopsida > Poales > Poaceae > Bothriochloa > Bothriochloa decipiens. The sequence goes on along the minus strand of CM041637.1, from coordinate 23,701,267 downwards.
AGGTCATTCCAGCAGCGGATGGACCCGGGGCGGAGGTGGCTGTACCAGGACTGGGCGATGTCTCTGGCTACGATGACGAAAGCATTGGCCATGGTGTCCTCATCACCACCGACGGCGGAAACAACAGCTTCGTAGCCCATGAGGTACTGCCTAGGCTCTGTGTGCCCGTCGTAGCGCGGTAGGTGCTATAGGTTGAATGTAGGAGGCCATTCTGTGGTTTGTAGGTCGTAGGACAGGGGTGACTTAGAGTCATAAGTGATAGACCGAGGGTTGGCTCTGTGCTCGAAAGACGGGTCGGGCTGAGCCTGATCTGCGCCTGGGTACAGGGTGTTGGCGCGGAGGTACGGCTCTAGGCGTGGTGGGTGGGGTCCTGACGCTAGTGTTCATTGTGGTGCTGTTGCGCCGGCGGCGGTTGAGGAGCCGGTGGCGGGGGTTGGTCCTGGGGACCTCCGCCCCTGACATGTTCTTCGGCTTCAGCGGCTGTGATGTTCTGCTTGATCCTGCGAAGCTCTTCTGCGGCTTGCTCTGCTCTGCGTCTGGTGGTGGCTACCCGGTTCTGCCTGTTGATCTCGTTCAACTTCCTCTTTCCAGCTGTGATGCGCTCGTTTAGCTCGTCGAGGTGTCTGGCCAGTTCTTCTTCAT